>BROE01000009.1:5420711-5440300 GCA_036571765.1 Plecoglossus altivelis
TTGCTTCCCTTTGCCACGCAGAGCCATGACCCGCAGTCACCGTAAATTGAGAAATAGTGGGCAGCTAATAGAGACAGATGGGAATATGGCATGCCATTTACTAACACTGCTGAAGTAATTAACCTAGAGGTGCTGGGGGGGTCGAATAGAGAGAGCAAGGGAGGGAGAGAGAGAGAGAGAGAGAGAGAGAGAGAGAGAGAGAGAGTGAGAGAGAGGGAGAAAGAGAGAGGGAGAGAGAGACAGAACAGGATAAGGCAGAGGGGTAGCAAGGCCCAGACAGATAAACAGACTCTAGGGCTAACCTGCTCTGACAACTGAATCATAAACTAGACTCATTCTCTTCAATTGACCTGTCAGCATCTCAAGACCAAATAAAGATTTGTATTACAATGTACTCTGGTTTGGGAGGAGAAGGGTCGGGGTGCTGGGTACCTCTGACAGCCAGCTGCCTCTCCCCCGTCATGGGCAGAGGGAAAATAGAGAGTCAGTGAGAGAGAGAAGAAAAAGAGATAGAGGGAGAGAGAGAGGGATGTCCTTTTCTCCCAACTCGTTGGTTGCCTAACCTCGCCGCTGATGAAAAAACACCCACGCACTCCTTAAGCGCACAGCACGCGCTATCAAATACTGAAAAAACCATCGGGCGGTGTTGACCGCTGACAGCCGACGTGTGATACAGCAGATGGGATCTGATTGCCAACATTCGGACCAAAGGGAAAATGACAGAGTAGGTTGCGGAGGCACAAAGCACACATGGAACGCCGAGAAAAAAAAAGGTGAAAACTGAAGTAGAGAAGAGAGGAGGTCAAGTAAGACAAAACGAGCACCAGCGGTCTGCCGCAGACAGCAGAATGTCAAGCGGCTGCCTCCCCACCCCACACAATCCCCTAAAAAATACCCCCGCCACTCTCACTTCTCTCTCTCACCGACCCCCACCTTTCTGCTATGCAAAAAACTTTCCTCTTCTGCTTGCATTCCTCCTCTGTCACCCCTCCTCTATCACTCTCACACTACCCCTCATCACAACCATCCTCACCACGAAACTCAATCACACTCCTCTGCCTCTACAACTACCCACACCCATCCTCTCACCCCCTTGCTCGTTCTCTCATCCGCTTCTCTCAAATCCGCATACACTCTCCCTCCCAAAACCCCTCCTCTCAGCCCCTCTACTCCATCTCAAGACCCTGCCTACTAAACACCCCTCCTCTCCGCCCCACTAACTCTCAACATAAATTTGCCTCCGCCCACCCTCACCCCTGCCCTACCTCATCACACCCCTCGCATCTAAACGAAACATGCTCTCCATGTCTCGAATCTCCAACCTACCCTGCCGCCCACACAATACTGCTGCAGCCTCGCATCTTCCATGTCTCTCTCCACCCATAACTCATAACAACCTCCCCTCCGTGATTGTCTCTCTCACCTCCCATCACCCACCTCCTCTCCACCATACAACCTCAATCAATGAATCTCTCTCCATGTCTCTCTCCACCTCTCTCCACCTCCCTCTCCATGTCTCTCTCCACCTCCCTCCCCACCTCTCTCCACCTCCCTCTCCATGTCTCTCTCCACCTCCCTCCCCACCTCTCTCCACCTCCCTCCTTGTGTCCCTCTCCACCTTCTTCCTCTCTCCCCTAGGACAGCACATCTACATAATCACCCCAGTTTTAATATCCCTCCAGAGAACCCCTCCAAGGGCAACACTCACACAGACATACCTCCCCTCCCTCAGCACACCTCTCTCTCCGGTCTCCATTGCCCCCGAATAACACGCAAAACATCAATGTTATTGTTACTTTCCATAAATACCAAGCAAGCAGTCAACGTTGTTCCCCTGTTTAATAGAAGAATTTGATACGTTTCTCTAAACCGAAGATATTCTAGCACCGTGCTTCTCATTACCTGGACCGGAGTGTTTGTATTTTGCCCAAACATTGTGCGCTGTTTAAGGACCGTCTGTTCTCCGCTCGCCCTTCCACCGCCCCCCCTGCCCCTCACCTCCCCCCTCCCTCCCTCCCCCTCCACCCTGCAGTCTCTCTGTAGACTGCAGCTCCACCAAGGCAGTGGTTCAGTAATATACATGCTTGTCAGCCCCAGTCTCTGCCTTCCCACCTCTCGTCTGTTTATTTCACCTGGAACACGCTGAAGCATTTGAGTTTTATTATGCGGGGACACACACAGGCATACACTTGAGCTCCGACACAAATCCACACACACACACACACACACACACACACTGACGCTCCAGCACAAACGCACACTCGCACACCCACACAAACACAGCCATTTACAGGCTATTTGAGATGGATGAAACAATAAAACACATGCTATGCCAAATAGCAATGTTTGTATTTACCTCTGCAAGTACACATTACACTGCTATTGTTGTGGGTCCAGGTAAACAAACAGACTGCAGCCAATCTGAGGTTGTTGTTCTACCCTGTGGTTAGAGGAGCCAGGGCGTACTGCAGTGTGTTCAGGTTTGCTGGGTGTCGAGCAGGTGCTGTTCAGCGCTGCTCTCTCTCTCTCTCTCTCTCTCTCTCTCTCTCTCGCTCCCCAACATCACGGTGATTTGCATGTATTATATTGACAGCAGGTATGAGTTCTGCAAGGATCATTCCGTCTGTGTAGGCGTGTGAATGCGCGCGTGTGCGTCAGTGCGTGTGTGTCTCCATAGGTGTGTGCGTGCATGTGTGCAGGTGTGTGGGTGCTTGCGTAGGTGTGTGTGTGTGTTTAGGTGTATGTGTGTGTGTGTCTGCGTGTGTGTGTGTTTAGGTCTGCGTGTGCGTAGGTGCGTTTGCGCCTCCACACAAGTTGAAACCTGACACATTTTCCTGGTGGTGACATCTGATTTTGACAGTGACAGGTGATTGGGGTCTGGCTCTAATAAGTGAATTAATGAGAGGTAAAACAGAGCGATCTGTCATGTCCCACCCTACCTCAGCAGCTGGCTGCCTTGTCCTTTGGTGACAAGCTAGTTTGTCCTGTGCAAATCTTCTGTCACCCCAAAAATGGAAGAAGAGTGTCGGGGTAGAAAATGAAAAAAATGGGAGGGAGGGAGGGAGGGAGGGAGAGGAGGAAGGAGGGAGAACCATGAACAGAGAACAAGGGATAGAGAGAGTGAAGGAGAAGAGAGAGGAGTGAGGAATTCCTTGTCAGACATTACCAGCTGTGCCAATAATATTATCTTCAATGGCATTAATCACGCTCCTCCTCCCAGCTACTCAGCACACACACATAAACATAAACACGCACACAAACACACACACACATCAACACACACACATGGACACAGTCTTCATGCCCACCAGCTCCACAAAGAATCTGTCAGAACTTATGGAGAAAATGTCTGCCAGGCAACCCACCTGAAGGAGCCACGCGTGCGTGCGTGTGTGTGTGTGTGCGTGTGTGCGCGTGTGTGCGTGTGTGTGTGTGTGTGCGTGCACGCGTATGTGTGTGTGCGTGTGTGTATGTGAGTGTGCGAGTGCACCATGCATTTGTGGATGATGTGACGCCCCAGGACCTAGTCTGTGATGAATTTGTGTGAATTAGTTTGTGTCTGATACACAAGGAGCTCAGCAGCCATTAACAGCCCCAAAAAATGAAGTCTTGTCTGCAGACAATAAGAGGACTGTCTTCAGCCAGACAGAACTGCTCCTTCGTCTCCTGAAAGCCTGGAGGAACCATCACCAAACCCATCACCAGGCCAGCGGCCTATCAGGTGTCAGCTTCACACCCATCACCAGGCCAGAGGCCTATCAGGTGGCAGCTTCACACCCATCACCAGGCCAGCGGCCTATCAGGTGGCAGCTTCACACCCATCACCAGGCCAGCGCCCTAAATGTGGGCAGCTTCACACCCATCACCAGGCCAGCGGCCTATCAGGCGACAGCTTCACACCCAGCACCAGACCATCAGCCTATCAGGTTTCAGCTTCACACCCAGCACCTTCTCACCTCCCCGCAGGACTTAGATATAGTGATTCATAAAGGTTAGGACTTGCAGTATCTATTATAAGTTTTGATTAATTATTATAGGTAGATTCAGGCCTCCAGGGATGGTCAAGAGGAACAGGACCATGAAGTATTTGAATGTGCTGCACCTGAGTGTTCCCCATCACCAGGGGCCTGACCGCTGTTAGCCACAGTTCATCCCAGCTCCCCAGGTCCAGAGCTGGACCAACTCCCAGTCAACCTCCCTGCTAATTAGCTAACGCCTTTGCTAGCTAGCGAACTAGTTCCTACAATATGTACCTAACCTGCTTCACACTGCGGGCCAGCTCACTCTAATTGAAATGAAATTATATGCAATTAATGAATAGTTATGAGATAAAGTGCTCACATACAGCAGGTTAATTCACACCTTTATTGTATTAGCTTTCGCAGCCAGTGTTTCATGGGCACTGAGATCCTGCTGTTCCAAGCACACAGTTTGTCCAGTGATTACATGTGAATCTGAATGTTGCTTTTCAACCATACAGTTGGACGTGAAACACGTCAGTTCAGGGGGAAAGCGAAGATCCACTTCTGAGACAGACATGCAAGCTATCATTTGGCACCATGCATTCCAGCCAGCTCACACAGCACCGCACATAATCGAAGCTAGCTCTGTGCGTCGGGGGGGTAATGAATGGGTTTTTACATCCCAGTCACAAAGACAGAAACCTTTCAGGCTGATCCTACTGAGGGTTATGAACAAGCCCGCCCGCCCCCTGGTCCCTCTGACAGCTGGATGGATGTATGGAGTGTCTAAAAGGCAGCCTCGGAACATGCATTCACTGTGTTGATTCCGTTTTAATTGAGTTCAAGCAGGGGGCTGTCTCCGGGTACTGTGAGAGGGAGGCAGGCGCAGACAGCAGGAGACAGCAGCACAGAGAGGCTGTCACTGGGCCATAAGTGGCTGCTCTCACAGAGTCCCGCCGTTTATTTCTATAGAGCGAGCGGGGATCTGCATGGGAGGATGTCTGCATCGCAAGCACACTCTGTTCGCTCGCCTGTCCGACGCCTTTCAGCTGAGATGGTTGGGTGTGCGTGAGCGAGTGTGTGTGTGTGTGTGAGTGAGTGAGTGAGTGAGTGAGTGAGTGAGTGAGTGAGTGCGTGTGTGTGTGTGTGTGTGTGTGCGCGCGCGTGTGTGTGTGCGCGCGTGCGTGCGTGCGCGCGTGGTGTGGACAAATGAGCGGCACTTCCAGCTGTCTTCCATCTTCCATACATCCTGTGCGCATGCTCTGGACAGAGCAGCTAAGTGCCATAGATGTACTGCCTTCTTCTCATCCCCCCCAAACACTGTCCTTTGTTTCAGCCAGGCACGAGAAGCTCAATGTGTTGACCCTGGAATCTTGGAGCTTTACTCCAAGGTCGCTGCAGGGTCTTAGGCAGGTGTGTGTGTGTGTGCGTGTGTGTGTGTGCGTGTGTATGTGTGTGCGTGTGCGTGTGCGTGTGTGTGTTGTGCCTGCTGTCTTAACCAGCCAGTGGGTCTTAAGGCCTGAGCCCCTGCGTAGGAGCATGGTAAGCCCTGTGTGCCTTGCGGCCTTCAATTCTGCTTACAGAACACAAGTGGAACTGTCTGCCTGTAACCAGACAGTAGAATAGAGTAGAGTAGAATAGAATAGAAAGGGATAGAATGGAACTTTGTTAGTCGACTGGCTGGAGGAGTCAATAAGAAGAAGATAAGATTGTAGTAAGAAGATTTCTATTGATTACAGCAGTAAGATAAAGAGCCACCAGGCGTGTGTTCTTCCCTCTCTATGTCCTCTTCCTCCTCTCTCCTCTCATTTCCTGTGGGATAATAGAACCAACTGGTCACCATTGAAAGTGGGGATGGAAGGCTGATGTCACCGTGATACATCCTGTTGTATCTGATTGCTCTCTCTCTCTCCATCTCTGTCTCTCCCCCCTCTCGCTCTCCCTCTCCCTCTCTCTTTCCTTTCTCTCTCCCCATTTCTCCCTCTTTCTCTCTCTCTCTCTCTCTGTCCATCTCTCACTCCCTCTCTGTCCCTCCCTCTCTCTCTTTCTTTCTCCACTTTATCTCTCGCTTTCTCACTCTCTCTAGTCTGTCTCTCTCTCTGTCTCTCCATGTAACCTGTTATCTTAGTCATCAGACCCCAGTAGTCTTTACTTGGGCAGGCAAACAGTCTGCAGACAGTCCTGGCGTGTTCGGCTAGGTCAGGGGAGCGGTGAGGACGGTGTTCTTCTGAACTTGTCTCCATACAGGATTCATCAGTACATCTCTCTCTGTCTCTCTGTCTCTCCCACTCTCTCTCTTTATGTCTCTCCCTCTGTCCCTCTCTCTGTCTCTCTTTCTTGGTCTCTCTCTGTCTGTCCCTTTCTCTGTCTCTGTCTCTCTCTGTCTCTCTTTCTCTGTCTCTGTCTGTCTCTCTCTGTCTCTCTCTGTCTGTCTCTCTGCCCTGCTCCCAAAGCACTAAAGCTTCCAGGGTTCACCTGGCTTGTTATAGAGTGTGTGTGTCTGACAGCTGCAGAGCTGTACAGAGGGTTTGGGCCAGCCAGGATTTTCTAAAGTTGAAACTTCTATCTTTATTATTTTTGCCAGCTCTTCATCTTGAGACAGGCGATTGATCCAGGTGCAGTTTCCCTCCCATTTATTTGTCCCACGAGACATTGCAGTAAAGCTCTCTGTGCAGATGTGATTTGACACACACACACTCACTCACACACACACTCACACACACTCACCCTCCTAGCTACACACACCTGAAAACACATCTACACAGATACGTATACACACACATACCTATACACACACATACCTATACACACACACACATACCTATACACACACATACCTATATACACACACTACAGTACATCCTCTGTGTGCCTCCAGTCTGATTTACGAGGGCTTTGAAAAGGTCTGCTGATCCTGTTGGTGGTGGTGATTCTCTGGATCCCCTTCGCGTCGATACAATGGATTCCTGCCACGCCGGATACGGAGGCCTTCTCGGTGTGATAGATCAGGACTCCTTGTTTATATTAATTGATTAGACAGGGAGAGGCTCCGCCAAGGATTCATCAAATACCAGGATGGAGAAAGAGAAGCATGGTCATCTCCTCTCTTCCAGACCTTTTCTTTTCTCTCCTCCGCCCTTCTGAACCGATACAACACAGTGTGAGTGACTAGTCTAATGGCACCATAAATATCTAATTTGAGCTGATATTCTTTTAATAGCTTTGTGACAGCACTGGATAGATTTGTCATTCACTCTAATCTAGTTAGGGCGGCGTCCTCCAATCCCAGTTCCAGAGAATGAAGTCATCTTAAAGCTCACCCCTGCAAAACAGCTTCCTATAAGAAAGACTTTCAGAGAGCGAGACAGAGAAACAGAGGAGAGGACAGAGAGCAGACAGCGCAGAGCGGACCGCAAGACAGACGACAGAAACACCAGAGACAACAGAGCGAGACCAGAGAACTATAGAGAGAAGAGACAGAGAAGAAGAGATTAAGAGAAGAGAAGAGAGAGAGAGAGAGAGAGGGAGAGGGTGTGTATTTGCTATCTGTAACCAACCTGGCGCACTGTCCTCTTAGAATGCATTGTGATATTAGTGTATGTTGGTGGTGTGTTTGTAGAGTGTAGTTTTAGTTTGGGTCTGTGTGTACCAATATTTTGATGTGACGTTGTTGTATGTTGTCAGTATGTGGTGAGTGTGCTGGATGTGTATATGTTGGAAGTGTAGGTGCGTTTGTGTGTATTCGTGTATGTGTGGGTGCGTTGTATGTGTTATGTTGTTTTAGGTTCTGGATGTGAGTTGGTCTGTGTGTATGTCATGTAGGTGTGGGTGTGAGTTGGTATGTGTGTATGTTGTGTAGGTGTGGGGAATGTAAAGGGAAGATGACCCCTAATGGTTTGGACTAGCTGTTCAGATGGAGAGCAGCGTGTGTCCCTTTCCAAGCACCCGGCTGTGATGTGGAGATCATAGCTGTGCCTGGACTGTAGGTCTGTAGGGCACAGGGTGGTGTGACAGTCTGAGACAGGCTCTGACCTGCCTCTGATCAGACCCAGCTGTCTATCAGGGCTTCTGGAGGGAGCTGTGTGTGTGTGTGTGTGTGTGTGTGTGTGTGTGTGTGTGTGTGTGCGTGCGTGTGTTGGAGACTGTGGTGAGGGTGCGTGTGTGCGCATGTGCGTGTGTGTGTGTGTCTCTGTGTGTGTGTGTGTGTGGAAGACTGTGTGTGTGGTGAACTGTGGTGTGTGTTTGAGACTGGTGTGTGAGAGAGACTGTGTGAGTGAGACTGCATGTGTGCGTGCGTGTGTGTGCTGTATAGGATTCAGTGACCCAACACCTTAACCTTTAAGATGTGGCTTTGCTGCTTCTGAACTTCAAACTTCTCCTTCAATCCCCCATCGCTCCCTCCCCCCTTCTGTTCTCCTCACTCCATCATCACAGATAGCTGATCCGTGTGGGCAGTCACTGTGTCGCAGTGTTTTGCTCCCTTCCATCTATATCTTTCCATCTGTCTCCACCTCGCTGTCCCTCTCTCTCTTACACACACTTTCTCTCTCTCTCTCTCTCTCTCTCTCTCTCTCTCTTTTCCTTTTTTCTCTCTACAGTCTCTCTCTCTTTCTCCTCTTTCTACTCTCTCTCTCCTCTCTCTCTATGTCTCTCTCCCTCTTGGTTGCCCTCCCCCTGCTCTCCTCTCTCAGTAGACAGTGGTGTCTTTATTATGCTGCTCCAAGGTGTCCTCGTTCACCAGCGGAGGACATCACACCATAAATCACACACACTCATCCATGGCTGTCCTTCTAAAGGAACACACACACACACACAAACACACAACACACACACCTGCCCACACTGTCTCTCTCTCCCACACATACACACACACACACACAGTGTCTGTGGTGACATGAGGACACATAGATGATGGGTCTATCCCGCTTGCCTGTGCTAGACTGTGGCAGGGCTGTTTTGAATGGAGAGCCTTTAACAAGTGTTGACAGTTTTTGATTGAGTTCTGGTCTGATGGGTCTTAGATTCTGATGAGATGTATCAGATGAAAGCCGTTTGCTGCAGTTAGCTGCTCCTTCAGTGGTTGGCCCAGCAGGGTAGCTCCTTACCCCTGGTCTTCTCAGGTGTGGGACCCAGACAGCTCCATCTAGCTGCTACTGTCTGTATCTACACAGCCAAGAGGTGAGAGAATGAGAGCATTAAAAGAGGAGTAACGATGACTGCAGTCCGCTCAGACTTGGGTCCATGCTGCAAGGTGTCGCACTGTCGGGGAGGGAGGGGGTCACCAGCTGCTCCCTGGTGCCCCAGTGAGGGGTAACAGAACAGGGGTAACAGAACAGGGGTAACAGAACAGACACTGGACGGTGACTGGTTGTCCCTTGTGCTGCTGAATCGGCGTGGCAGCAGGGGGAATATTGACCGGGACTAGTGAGGCTGTTTGTGCTTGCATCTGCTCAGCATGGCAGAGAGAGAGGGAGAGGGCGAGGGAGAGAGAGAGGGAGAGGGCGAGGGTGAGGGAGAGAGAGAGAGAGAGAGAGAGAGAGAGAGGGCGAAGAGGGGAAGAAAAGAGGAAGATCTGCTGTTTCATTAAGGGATCATCCACTGCCCCCCTCACTACACCCCCTCCACCCCCCACCCCCCCTCGTCCCGGCTTACACTCACATCATTCTCATTTGCCTCCGCAACCGCCTCATTTAATAAAGGGGGAAATGAAAGTTAGACAGAAATGGAGTTTATTGATTTCTTTTAAGGAAGGCCCGTCCAGGTTGGTTAGACAGACGGACATATACACAGACAAACAGACAGATTGACAGACAAGCAGGAAGAGAGGTAGACAGACAGGCGGACGGATAGAGGGGCGAAACGGCACAAGACAGGTAAGAGCTGTGAGATGATATGAAGACCAGATAGACAGACAAGACAGACAACAGCATCACGACAAGACGAGAACACAAGGAGCAGGAGAGAGCGAGCAAGAGAACAGAGAGACAGGACCAGACCACAGACAGACAGAAGATAAAATGAATGGAAAGTGTGGGGTATTCAGATGCACTCAGGGCCTCATAGATAAGTGATTCTAATAAGAAGACAGAGAGCAATGTGCTGGAACTAGAGTAGAGGGAAAAGAGAACACGTCACACACACACACACGCATCGCACGCACACTACACACACACACAACACACAACGCACACTGTCACGTTAAGTTAAAAGAGAAAGAGGGAGACCCCACGACACAGCGGGGCGGGAGCAACTGAACTCTTAGGACTATTTAATGCTTGTTACAGAGAAGAATAGTCAGCTAGTGCGCAGATGTTGCCTGCTCTCTCATGGTTGTTTGGAGGTGATTAAATTTGGGCCAGATGAGAGACTGGATATAGATACGTGGAGCATGCAAACAATGAATTTCCTCCAGGCCTCGATTGGAGGGAGAGGGGCGAGAGGGGGAGGGGGGCAGGTTAGATTAGCACGTAGCCAGTGATCCTTCCTCCCCTAATGAAGAGACCAACGGGAACGTGAAAGGGGAGAGGGGCAGAGAGAGAGAGGCCGGGGATGGCATGGTGAGGGGGAGTGGAAGGGAGAGAGAGAAATTGGGCCGACCTCTCCAGCCCCCTCCTATTCTCAACTTGATTTTCTTTCTCTGGGTTCTTCGAGTGGTCGGTGATCTGAGACTGGGCCTCTGTGGGGGGAAGGGTGGGAGGAGGGGGGGAGGGTGGAGGAGAGAGGGGTAAGATGGAGGAGGAGGGGAGGGGGGGAAGAGGGAGATGGGAGGGTGAGAGACGGAAGAGAGGAAGAGGAAGTGAGATTGTAGTGTGTAATAGGAAAGTGCATATACTGTACCGACATGACAGGACATCACACGACAAGCACACGCACACCTGTTGGGCACATATGCCTGCATATGTGTTCATGTCACGCGGAAAACGTGTCAGATTTCCACCCCTGTAACACCGTTCAGCAACATCACAATTCGGCTCCATTTTGTATATACACGCTCATGCTCGCGCACGCTAAATGTTGTCAGCGAAAAGTGGCTAAGACCTGGATCCTACCTCTGCTCTACTTCAAACCAGCTCTAAATATATACTGAAAGAAATGTAAGGATTGTTAAAATATTGGGATTTGCGGCCGCTCTGAAGTGTCAAGTACTGTCTTTGTTCCTGGCGCAGGCAGCAAGCGTCGCTGCTCTGCCTGTTTGAGCGCTGCTCTGCCTGTTTGAACGCTGCTCTGCCTGTTTGAACGCTCCTCTGCGATTTGGCTTTTGGTCTCTGCTGTCACAAGTTCTGAAGGTTGAAGAGAAAAGAGGTGTCAGCGTGCCGGTTTCTAAGACAATCTGAATCTCATATTCAGCTGCTTTGCCACACTGGATTAACATGATCTGAGGCGGCTTTGAGGGCTCGATAAAAATCAGCCTAGGGTTGGGGGGGGGGGGTGATGGGGGGTGAGGAGGGAGGGAAGGTGTGAGGGATGGAGGGCTGCACAGGAAAATGATCTTTTGTCCGTGACCAGTATTGTTAAAGTTACCCCCCTTCTTTCTCTATCTCTCTTTCTCTCTCTATTAGAGCTCTGTGAGAAAAGGAAAGAGGGTCATTTATGATTTTAGTTCATTTGATAGGGACCCACACACACACACACACCAGTTATAAGCATTGCCATCACAAGTGCTGCTGTTTCTGTCACAGTTGATTGTAATGGAAGTAGGGCTTTAAAGACTATTATTATGATGATGCGTTGCTGCATATATTTGTGTCCTTCCCCTCTCATTCCTCCTGTTCCAGAGCTATAATATGACCGTCACAACCACTCACATCCTCACCAGCACCTGTTTACACACAACCCAGACTTCAGAGCTGTGTAACTCCTGTGCCCTATGAAAGGTTTTACTCCTTGCCAAGTGACAGGACCCAGCCGACACTGCAGGCAGGCTGATCTGGGAGTCAGGGTCCATGGACCAGGCTGAGGGAGATGGAGAGGGGAGGGAGGGGGAGGGGGAGGGGGAGAGTAGAGGGAGGAGTAGGGGGGAGGGAGGTAAGGAAATGAAGGAATGATGGAGAAGAGGGAGGGATGGAGGAGAGGAAGAGAGGGATGGAGATGAAGGTAGACTTGACATAGTGTCCTGCTGTCCTGCCATGGCTGTAAGTTGGTGAATGGCTGCTACCATGTGATCACTAGGACTGCCACGAGTCTTTCAGTGTCTCCCTCTATCCTTTCAGGAGGACAAGGCTGCACAGTCGGTGAAGGGGGAGATTAAAGGCTGCAGGAGTGAAGAGGCACAATACAGAGGGTGTTAGAGTCTGGGCCTGGGCTGGGGGGAGAGAGAGAGAGGGAGGGAGCGAGAGGGGGGGGACTTGAAAACTAGTATAAGGGCCACATCTAGAGACAGAGAAGGACAGACTGACAGACAGACAGAGCAGAGAGAAAGACAGACAGAGCAGAGAGAAAGACAAACAGAGAGAGCAGAGAGACAGAAAGACAGACAGAGCACACAGAGAGACGGGTGTTCTTGCAAAAGTCCTGTTGACCATGCCAGGCTGGATAATGTCTTAGCTACGTTCCTCTTACCTAGACTGGAGGTGTCAGCACTTTGCTCTTAATGGTCCAACACTGACACACCTGAGACACAGACCCTAGCTAGTATTGAACGTCTGTGTCTGTGTGTGTGTCTATGTGTCTGTGTATGTGTGTGTGTGTGTGCATCTGTTTGATTAGTTAAATTAGAAGACCTTGTCCTTTGGCTGACAAATATTCCTGGTTTGCTTGAGGCTTAGATAGACACACATTCTCTTTCTCTCTCCGTCGCTCTCTCCATCTTTCTCTCTCACTTGCACACACGCCTGTATGCACACACACACACACACACATACACACGCACACACACACGCACACCGCCCCACACACACAGTCATGCTGCCCTGGGCTTGGCTTCCTCGGCCTCATCCATCATGTTCCTGTGATGAAGAACGTCGGCATGGAAACTATCCAAAAGCCTTTTAGGGTTTTTATTTTTTCTCCTTGAAAGCATTTGGGTTATTAGACACACATCCCCCCCTTTCCATCCTCTCCTCTTCTCCTCTTCTCCCCTCCCCCTCTCCTCCTCTCTTTTTCTCCTCATATCTTCTCCCCTCCCCCTTTCCTCCTCTCCACTTCTCCTCCTCTTCTCCCATCCCCCTCTCCTCTTCTCCTCGTCTCCTCCTCCTCCATCCCTATTCCCTCCCTCCTACTTCCTATCTTCTTTTCTTTCCTCTCCTCCTCCTGTCCTCCTCCTCTCCTCCTCCTCTCTCCCTGGCATCAGGCTTTCATCCTAAGAAAAATAATTATTAATTTATTGAATTAACGGAGGGAACATCTTTTGTGATCTCATATAAAATTTTCCCCTCCATCCGCCCCTTGGCAAAAGTTACTCCCATCGTTAAAACATATTTAATTAGGCTGTAGTTTCAAGGCATGCTCGCTGGGGAGAGGCTGATTAGCATGATGCTGGTCACCCCCCCGCCCCCGACGCTCCGTCAGGGAGATTGGATGTGAGAGGAGGGGTCGCCAGGTCGCCGGCTCAGCCAAGGACTCCCATTGGCCAAGGTCAGACAGGTAGCCAGGTCCTCCCCAGGGCCTGGCCAATGAAAAGACAGTTTAAATTGGCCTTAATTACAGGTTCCCTCTAAGCCACTGTCTGTTTTTGTTTTAAAATCCCCTTCCACCTCTTCCCTTCCTCCCTCCTTCCTTCCTTCCCTCCCTCCCTTCCTCCCTCCCTGCTCGTGCTGCAGGAGATGCGGTGGACAGAGAGAGCCACCAGAGGGCATGGTGTTGGGCACTGCACACTAACCCAGCTGCAGTGTGGGCAAACACTGGGCCTGGGGTCCAGGGGAGGAGGGGTCCAGGGGAGGGGGTCAGGAGCAAGGAGGGGAGGGGAAGGATAGGGAGGGGAGGGATTGGAGGAGAAGGGCAAGAGTGGGATGGGAAGGAGGAGGACATGGCTCAAATGTGGGCGGAGGAGAGCAGAGAGGAGGTGGGAGGATGTGGCAGCAGGAGGCAGAGGAGGAGGAGGAGGAGAAGGAGGAGGAGGAGGGCTAGTCAGGGCCAGAGGAGAAGCTGAACATCTCTGCACACGCCCTCCATCCCTCTGATGCTCAGGTTATTTTCAACAGTTTGACCCCGGAGTTCAGGTCACTCGCTGTCCTGCCAATCACACAGGATGAGAGGTGTCATCATACACTCTGTGTGTACTCTCTTCTACTCGCTTCCTTTTTTCTCCCATTTCTCCTCACCTCCATTCACCTCCTCTCTTCTCCTCTCCTCACCTCTTCTCTCCTCTCCTCACCTCTTTTCTCTCCTTTTCTCCTCATCTCTCCTCCTCTCCTCCTCACCTCTATTCCAGCTAGTCTCGTTAATCTTATCTGCCATTAGTTACTTAATTCCACACTAACAGTAATTTTCAAAGTTATGACAAATGCACATTTTTTTTGCAGCTTCCATTTTAACAGCAACTGTTATCAATTGAGGGCAATGTAATATGAATCATTAATGCAAGAGTAATTAGAGCTATCAAACTTATAATATTCCATTTAGCTAATGTTAAATGCAATAATTAATTCTGAACCCTAGAGCCAACATCAATTTATTAGATTAGTGCTTTACAAAGTCACACCGATGTTTTAGAGGAGTGTGAAGGGAATTTGTACAAGTTGTTTTTGCCTGTTTAACTGGGAGCATAGCAAAGCTCCTTGAGGGATCTAACCTCCCAGCCCATCCAGATGTACTGGTTAAATATGGATGATGTAGATGTTGACATTTAGAACATCTCAATACAGCTTATTTTACTTGAGTAACTGAATCATTTCATTTTATAGATTTTATTTGCATTTAATTGCGCAGTTTTTTGTAACTTTTTTTTAGTAGTTAGTGTTTAGGAGATGTAGACTTTTTCCTACTTCCTGTTATTATATAAATGACATTTTAAAGTTCATTTTAAACTGTGACAGAAAGGATTTAATGTGTACTTGTAATGTGTATCAGAGAGTATCAGACAGTTTCAGAAAGTATCAGAGAGTATCAGAGACTATTATGTCTCTGAATGTTGCTCACAACTGTGGGGAACTCATCTCACACACACACATTCATACACTCACACATACATCCATACGCTCACACATACATCCATACATTCACACATACGTTCATACACTCACACATACATTAATACATACACATTCACACACACATTCACATGCACACACGCACAAACCAACTGGGATCTGTGATGCCAGAGTTTTGAAAATCAAATAGGTGTGGAAATAGTGTGTAGCTGTCAGAGCATCTCTGGTCTGATGCTGAGCAGATGGGAGCTGATGACCAACAGGTGAGGAGAAATAGGTGATGAATAACAGCTTGCCCACCACAGGGAGACAGGCAGGCAGGCAGACAGGCAGACAAACAGAGAGACAGACAGACAGACAAACAGAGAGACAGACAGACAGATCAACTAGACAGACAGGCAGGCAGGCATGCAGGCAGCAGGCAGCAGGCAGACAGGCAGACAAACAGAGAAACAGACAGACAGAAACAGACAAAACAGAAGAAGACAAGAATGGGATCAGACAGACAGGCAGTCAGGCAACAGGCAGACAGCAGGCAGCAGGCAAGCAAGACTACCGTACCAGACAGACAGGAGACAGGCAGCAGGACAGGCATGCAGGCAGGCAGGCAGGCAAGG
Organism: Plecoglossus altivelis; assembly: GCA_036571765.1. Classification (NCBI taxonomy): domain Eukaryota; kingdom Metazoa; phylum Chordata; class Actinopteri; order Osmeriformes; family Plecoglossidae; genus Plecoglossus; species Plecoglossus altivelis. The sequence continues at coordinate 5,436,378 of BROE01000009.1, forward strand.
GCGCAGGTAGACAGGCCAGGCAGCAGACAGACGAACTTGTTTGATACAGGTAAATGGATGTCAGATAATGAAGGCTTGTCTCTCGCTTTGGGAAGGGGTGCCAGGGAAGGGATCCTTAAACGAAGCAGCAGAGTACATTTACAATCCTCAATCAGGAGGGATGGGGCGATTAGCGGGGAGAGATGGGGAGGGAGAAACAGAGAGTTAGTTTAGATAGAGGGAGGGATGTTAGTGTTAGGACAGAGGAGAGGAAGGCATGTGGAAGAAGATGATGGATAATGGATGGATAGCATCAATGGAATGGATGAATGAGGCGTAATGGAATGAGATGGATAGAGTATGATAGATGAGGGACCAGAGCACTACTGACATCATTGGAAGTGAGATAACAGCGATGGAGACACATTACTCTGCTAGTCTGCTAGTCTGGACAGATGGAGGTTTGGACCTGTTTATTTACATTTCATACAAAGGAAAGGGACTAGAACTGAGAGGAATCGTGGAGAAATGAGGGAACAGGAAGCTATCTGTCCTTCATGTGATGAAATATGATGTGTGACCATGAGATAGAGAGATAAACAGATCGCATGGAGAGAGGGAAGAGAAGAGAGAGATGAGAGGCCTACATTTCATGCTCAGCTAATTAATGCCCTCCCCTTTCCCTCCTGTTTTATATACCCAGACTTAAAGTCTCTTTTTTATGTTTGGGGAGAATCAGGTGTTTGCATTAATATGTGCCCGTCAGTCTTAATAAGCTTGTCGAGAGGCGAGCAGAGGCCAGGGGTAGGGGGCCAGGGAGGGAGGCGGCCAGGGAGGGAGGGAGCCAGGAGTAGATATTATTGAGTGACCTTCCACCGAGCCCCCAGCAGCATTTTCTTAGGTGCCTCTCCCATTCCTCCCTCCCCCCCTCCCCTCCCACTCCCCCTCCCGGCATCTCCCACCTCCTCATCTCCCATTCAAACGCAGCTATGATGGGGACGCGGGTGTAATCCACGTGTCCTTTCTGCTATCACACAGTCTAATCTAGCCCCTCTCATGTACTGGACAACAGAAGCACTTCAGTCCACCAAGCCGAGCACCAAACACACCATGAATATCTGAGCTGCTATTACGGCGCCGCCGTCACTGGTATTGTGCCTGATCTGAGCCGCGCTGAGATTAGGGTGGATGAGAGCATTGTTGAGCCACTTGTGCGTGAGAGGGAGGTTGAGTCTAATACAGTTAAAATAGTCAATCGCTCGTGTTCATGAATGATAATGGAACACAAAAGGTTTGTCATCCCCCGTCGCCTGTGAAGGAGAGATAGCCTCGCACGTTTCATCCAGCCGGCGAAGGAAGAGATTTGAAAAGCACACTGCATGTAGTCTCCGGTGTGTGTGTATGCATACATTGGATGCATCTCCACACACTCTTAACTTGTCACACACACACATCTGTGGCTGCTGTTTGATATGGCCGCCGTCTGCCTCGGCACAACACAGCAACTATACACACTCCAGAAAGTAGATCTGCAACTTAGGAGACAAGTGACTCAACGCGCCGTGTCTGTTTTGCATTATCAACAACTTCAATATGCTGTTTCTGCTGTCATTTCCCTATACTATGTGATATGCTGTGAGATCTCACTCCATTGAGGATCAAGTTACCGTTTTTTTAAGCAGGAATTTGTTTCGTACTGTTTCCTCCCATGAGCAAGATAACCTTCATGTAAAGCATCGCCAAGTATTTGAATTGATTTAAAGTCATGTTTGGGCCTTGATATAAGCTGCAAATTACTCTGCAACTTGTAAACAGCGTGGCAACATCCCAGTTCACGGTCTGGAGTATCATGTTCATTTCTTAATCATTGTTTCTGCTTGGGATGATAATTTATGAGGGACTAAATTGCTTAAAGGGATTTGACATTAAAGAGATTACTCTCATGTAATCCTGGCGTCCCTCCGGACCCAACCTGATCATCCAGCACTCCTGCACGCACAGCCCAAACACCACCAAGGGAGGGAGGGAGGGAAATGGAGAGAGAAAGAGAGAAAGTGAAAGAGAAGAAGTAGCAGAGAAAGCAAAGGAGTGAGGCACTGAGAGAGCAACAGGAAGAGAGGGAGGGAGGAAGGGAGGGAGGATAGAGGAAGAGAGGGAGGGAGGGAGGGAGGATAGAGGAAGGGAGGGAGAACGGGTGAGAGAGGGAGGGAGGGAGGGAGGGAGAAGGGGTGAGATAGGAAGAGAGGGAAGGAGAAAAGGGGAGAGAGGAAGAGAGGGAAGGAGAAAAGGGGAGAGAGGAAGAGAGGGAAGGAGAAAAGGGGAGAGAGGAAGAGAGGTAGGTTGAAGTGGTGAGATAGGAAGAGAGGGAGGGAGAAAAGGGGAGAGAGGAAGAGAGGAGGGAGAAGGGGTGAGAGAGGAAGAGAGAGAAGAAAGGTGGGGTGTGTTGGAATGGAGAGATGTAATAACAAACCCTGACGCTTCTTCTTGTCATCCCCAATTAACAGCTGCAAATCCTGTTTTCATCCATCGTAATGAGTGTTTCAAGTTTCAGGGATTCATTATTTATTTGGCTTTGATAATTCTAAAGCGGCTTGTCATGGGTGTTGGGTCTAATTTTTAGGGGGGGAGGGGGAAAGGGGAGGGGAGGTTGTTTTGGAGAAATTGATGTGCACCTCTGGAGACACAAACACTGTCTGCATCAAACACACTGAAACATAGGAGGACACACACCAGCAAATTAGAGACCTACAGGAAATCCCTCTAATGATACTCTGGTCTCCAACTCCCCTATGGAAAGGTTGAAACTAATACTAAAAATATATTTAAAAATCATTTACTTACTTCAATGCCACAGCTTACAAACTCATATCTCATAATAGCCTTATGGTGATGCAAATGCGAAAAGTCCTTGTCCCTGTGGAGTGGCTGTTAGGGAAGATAATTTGTAGCATCTGCTAATGCTAATTGCCCTTTCTATTGCAATGGCAATGCTAACAGTGCTAGCGCTGGCTGTCCTGCTGTGTCCCTGCAGGTGGAGCTGACTGGCAGCAGTGTGTTTGACTACGTGCACCCTGGAGACCATGTGGAGATGGCTGAGCAGCTGGGCATGAAGCTGCCCCCAGGACGAGGAACCCTGGCTCAGGGCACCGGGGAGGACGGGGCCTCCTCTGCCTCTTCTTCCTCCCACGCTGAGACCCCCGAACCAGGTAGGGGGTGTCTTGGAGTGTGGTCTGTAGTGTTGGATGGTGTGTGTCTGTGAGTGTATGTGTTGGCATGTGGTCTGTAGTGTTGGATGGTGTGTGTTAGGCAGTGTTTGTGTGTGTGTGTGTGTGTGGGGGGGGGTCTTCCTACGAGAGCAGACGACTCCCCCTTCTGCCAGTCTGTACTCTGCTCTGTCTCTGAAGTCATCAGGCAGGCCTGTGTGGGAGCAGAGGACTAGCAGACCACAGTCCTCATTGGAATTCTCTTCAGGCTGTTATAGACTTTGCCTTCCAAATGTTCCCATTTTCATTGTGTTGTACTGATGATAATTTAAGTATTAGGGGAAAATCCATTTATAAATTAAACAAAATGACTTGATATCCATCAGTCCCTCAGTTCATCAAGCTGTTCAAACAGAGAGGAGATTGGCTGAGCGGCCGAGGTCTGGAGAGACACGCCGTAATTAGATCTGCCTAGGATTTATTCTTTGCTGATTGGGGCTTTAAATTAATTGAAGTTCCACATTTGTGGTTTTGTCCTTTTTGTGCTTTTTTTTCTTCCTTGTGCCAGGAGATATTTCACAGTGGCAGAGAGGGAGGCGGGAGGAGAGGGGGAGGAGAGGAGGGGGAAGAAGCCTGGGAAGATAGGGGACAGATGTGTGTGGGGGTGAGGGGGGGGTCTCTATGTAAATGTGTTTGCCAAGAAGATGGAGGGGAGGGAGGAAGGGAGGAGGGGGGGAGAGG
>BROE01000009.1:5446140-5615620 GCA_036571765.1 Plecoglossus altivelis
GGGGGGGAGGGGAGTCTTGGAGACGACAATAAGATATTTGATGTTTGATGTTTTGCAGTTATTGTTTGGAAACATGACTTGTGTTGGTTCTGTGTGGATGCGTGGTTGCTGTGGAGGTCTGAGTCTCTGGGCGGAGCTCTGCTGGATGTGGAGGTCTGAGTCTCTGGGTGGAGCTCTGCTGGATGTGGAGGTCTGAGTCTCTGGGTGGAGCTCTGCTGGATGTAGAGGTCTGAGTCTCTGGGTGGAGCTCTGCTGAATTTGGAGGTCTGAGTCTCTGGGTGGAGCTCTGCTGGATGTGGAGGTCTGAGTCCCTGGGTGGAGCTCTGCTGGATGTGGAGGTCTGGGTCTCTGGGTGGAGCTCTGCTGGATGTGGAGGTCTGGGTCTCTGGGCGGAGCTCTGCTGGATGTGGAGGTCTGAGTCTCTGGGCGGAGCTCTGCTGGATGTGGAGGTCTGAGTCTTTGGGTGGAGCTCTGCTGGATGTGGAAGTCTGGGTCTCTGGGTGGAGCTCTGCTGGATGTGGATGTGGAGGTCTGGGTCTCTGGGTGGAGCTCTGCTGGATGTGGAGGTCTGGGTCTCTGGGTGGAGCTCTGCTGGATGTGGATGTGGAGGTCTGAGTCTCTGGGTGGAGCTCTGCTGGATGTCTGCTGTGGTTTTGGTCTTCTGAAACACATCCCCATATTCTGCTGCTGCACATGTGGCTTTTCCTCCAGGTTTAAAAACGCTCTTGTGCAAAACCTACAAGCCGACTGCAATTCTTCAGTATTGAGGCAGAGACATGGTCAATTACTGCAATGTAACTGTCATATCGCTGCAGCATTGGGTCATAAGGTGTGTGTGTGTGTGTGTGTGTGTGTGTGTGCGCTCGCGCATGCGTGCATTTGCGTGTGCGGTATGTGCGTGATTGTGCGTTATATATCACCAACATCCTGACAGGTACAACATGTAAATTTTCTGTCTGTTTAAGACAGAGTCATAAGTTAGTCATCAATTATGAAAGTACCCTTCATTTCCTATGCAGGGCTACCTCATCAGGTTAGTGTTGACAGACTGGCAGTGTGTACAAGCTAGCCTGCTTGCGAGATGCACGGAGACAGATAGGTTTTAATCATCTGATGTGTTCATTTATCCACAGCTCCACAAGTTTAGTCTTAGATTAAGCATCTTGCCGAAGCATAACTTCATTTAAAAAGTACCAATCCATCGTGGTCTGCCTTCATATTTCAGACAGCCTTTAATCGAGTGACTGACTAGTTTATTTTGATTCACAAAGCACTACATATAATGTGTGTTCTGTTATGCTTAAAGATCTATAGTTTGGATCCAGGCTTAAATGACTTCACTTTATTCAGAACCTTCACTTATGGATATGAAGTATTCTGCTGATGAGTTATGACTCAGTGGCCACTTGTGTTATTTGTCAAACGACCTCCATCAGCAGAGTCATTCCTTCTGGCTCTGTCTCTACCTGCCTCTTTCTCTTCAGCTAAGTATAAGGATAGTCCGCGAGTCCACCAGTCACCAAGTCTTGGACGTGGTCACCAGGTGTGCCAGTCTTGGCTGTGGTCAAAAGCTGTGCCAGTCTTGGACGTGGTCAAAAGCTGTGCCAGTCTTGGACGTGGTCACCAGCTGTGCCAGTCTTGGCTGTGGTCACCAGGTGTGCCAGTCTTGGACACGATCACCAGGTGTGCCAGTCTTGGCCGTGGTCACCAGGTGTGCTAGTCTTGGCCGTGGTCACCAGGTGTGCCAGTCTTGGCCGTGGTCACCAGGTGTGCTAGTCTTGGCCGTGGTCACCAGGTGTGCCTGTCTTGGCCGTGGTCACCAGGTGTGCTAGTCTGGGACGTGGTCACCAGGTGTGGTCACCAGGTGTGGTCACCAGGTGTCCCAGTCAGTGGGTTGTCCTATCATGAGGCAGCTTCAGGCGGAGAGGAGGTAAACCGTTTCCTCTGTTGACCCCTTCACTGCGTAGCACCAGGTCTTATCACACATCTGAAACGTACCCCAGCCTGTCTGCTCCCACCCCCGCCCCGCCCCCTGCCCGCTCTCATCCTATCACCATGCTCTGTGTGCTAAACCAGCCTGGAAGAGGAACAAAGAAGCTAAGGACAGCTTAGACGGCCTAAGAGATTGGAAGCCCTGTCACGAGGAGTGTTGGAGATCACTGGAGGAGGAAGGCATCACAGCTCTGAGAGACAAAGACAGGATCAAGCGCTCTCTTGCCTATTAGAAGGCACTTTTCTCGAAGCTTATTTGGCTGATAAGGTTGTCAGAAAGGCCTTTTTATCAGGCAGCAAAGCCAGGAGGAAGGACTTACCCCACTGTTCCCAGGCACAAGGTGCTGCAGGGTTTTGTGGGAAAAGACTTTTGGATAAAGCTGGCGCACTTTTTTGCTGTCTTAAACTCGACCGTACGCACTCGCACACAAATGGTGGCAGTGCGAGAAAGCTCATCAGAGGTTCAGTGGTCTGTCTGTCTGGCGATTGAGTTTGAGTGCGTGTCTGAATGTTTCTGCTCCCCGTGAGCTGTTAGTATGATAACATATCGCCCATGTCATGAAAGGTTTCAGCGTTTCATTATTGCTTGGGGGGGGGGGGCGATCGCCCAAGTAAACGTGAAGTCGGATATTTGGTGCTGCAGGTAATGGTTCAATCACACACACCTGTCCGTTGAGATCTTTCAACAGAAAAAGATGAGAAAAGAGAATGAATGAAATTCTGGGAAAACAACAAAAAAAAGTAACAATTGAGTTCTTTTCATTTTTTTGAAGATGTCAAGTCATTTCCCAGAGAATCACACACTGAGGGGCGGAATTTCAAACATGACACCTTGTTGGCAGAGAACAGTTGTTTACTGTTGACTGAAAACAAATGACTGTCATATTGTCCGCACTCTCCCAGTCTCAACCCCCCCACCCGACCCCCACCCCTCCCCCACTGCCCCACACATCCTTCTGCTGAAGACTATCTTTGCTTATCAGACAAGAAACATCTCTCCTCCCATCCATTCCTCTCCCCTCCTCCCCTCTCTCCCTTCTTCTCACACCCTCCCTCTCTCATCCTCACGTCCCCCCCCCTCTCTTCTCCCTCCCCTCCTCCCTCCCCTTCCTTCCTCCCTTCCCTTCTTCCGCTCCCTCCCTTTCCTCCTTCCCTCCCTCTCCCCACCCCTCCCTTCCCTCCTCTAAACCCCTCCTTCCTCTTCTCCCCTCTTTCTCCTGTGCCCCCTCCTCCTCTCTCCTCCCTCCCTCTTCCCCTTCTCTCACTCTCTCGCTCCTTCGCTCCCCCCCCCTCTTCCTCCTGTCCCCCTCCCTGTCCTCTCCTTCCTCCCCCTCCTTTTCGCTCTCCCTCTCCCTCATAGTGTTTGGCTATTCTCTTGAGTTCCTGCCGAGCTGGTTCTTAACTGCATTCTATGGCATTTCTTCCTAGCAGATTGTGGCTTTGGCCTGACCTGGACTGTGCCAGTCTGTTAATAAAGATCTTCCGATCCTCCCATCACTCACCACGCTCCCCAATGGCCTCGTTTGCTGCTCTGTGTGCCATTTAGACTAACCTATCTCCTAGGTTGAATAACAACTATTAAGCCTAAATTTCACACACATTTACACAAACACACAACATACACATCTATATTTATGTCAGCAGTGTACATACACATCTATATTTATTTGTTTAACTAGGTGCTCATAAAAGCAGGGTTAGATAAGAAGAAACAGCAAACAGGTTCTAGTCTCAATAAACTAGGAAATTATCTCTCCTGCCTCTCCTCCTGACACCAATTTGTCAAACGGGCTGACTAGGAACAATTCTATTCCATCAGGCTCTCACTCCTTCGCTCCCTCCCTCTCCCCTCAACTTCTCTCTCTCTCCTGCCGATCTCCTTTACCTCCCCTCGCCCACTGAGCTGCGGGGTGACGCATTTGGTTAGCAATCTCAATTTATCAGTTTTGCCGAGACTAGTAACCCAGAGAGAGAATCGCGAGCTGACAAGAATATGATACAGGACCACGTTTACAGAGATGTTTTATCTGCCAAATTAAACTTTTCCACCTCGACAATGACCTGGCGAGTGATGAATCGCCTGTGTGGGCTATGTGTGCCAACGCCAGGCCCACAACGGATCGCACATTTTTCCATTACCTTTTTTACAGCCTGATCTGATCTGGGAGGAGCAGCAGGAGGGTGGACTATCCGACGGGAGGGGAGCGGACAGGGAGAAGAGCGGGATCGGTAGGCTAGGAGCTGGGGTCGGTGTTGTGAGGGGAAGGGGAGGAGGAAAGCCAGGGCGGGGCTTGGCGAGGCGGACGCGGGACGGGGAGAGACGCAGGGAAGAGGAGGAGAAAATACAATAGGAACCAAAGAAAATGCTTGGCACGTTCTACGCGTACTGGATACGCGCGTGCCAGGAATGGGCGAGACTAGAGAGGAGGAGAGGTTAGGTGCAGGCAGAGGAGGAGAAGAAGAGACTTAAGTAGGGGTAAAGAGAGGAGAGAAGAAAGATGGTGTCGTATTAGTTGAAACCCACACACTGGCACATATCTCTGGTTTGAATTCTGCTTGTACAGATAAGGAGGAGGTGATGTTATACTTGCAATTTCATGGACAGAGATACAGAGAAAAGGATTTTTAATCCAAAGTTTTTACATCAGTAAAAAATAATGTAAGTTAAAAATCATGTCCCTTATTTTGACAGTCATGCAAAATGCACGGCCCAGAACTTTCTACCCGGGGCAGGTGTCAAGTGAAAGGCACACTTTAGCAAGCCTTATCACATTCCGCATGTGATGTTGCTATGGGTGTACACATACATTAACCAATCCATTTCTCAAACCGGTTTGCGGCTCGTTTGTTATCAGATGGTTGACAAATTCCCATCCCGTTTTAATGCATCTGAAGCTCTGTGCCTCTTTATCTAATATAATCTGAATATTCTTCATCTGTGAGACTGACAATATCTACACGTCTGTGTCAATATTAATAATTACATGAAGGAGTCTGCTGTTGCCCTTCCAGATCTCTGGAACCATGTTCTGACTCTTTAATAAAATAGAGCTTCAGATTAGCTAGCGAGCGTCGGGGCCCCATCTTCTGATTTGCTAGCGAGCGCTGGGTCCCCATCTTCAGATTAGCTAGCTAGTTCCGGGGCCCCATCTTCAGATTAGTTAGCTATCGCCTGGGCCCCATTTTCAGATTAGTTAGCTATCGTCTGGGCCCCATCTTCAGATTAGTTAGCTATCGCCTGGGCCCCATCTTCAGATTAGTTAGCTATCGCCTGGGCCCCATTTTCAGATTAGCTAGCTATCGCCTAGGCCCCATCTTCAGATTAGCTAGCTAGTTCCGGGGCCCCAGCCCTCATCTTAGTTTCCAAACTGCCTAATCGCTACGGTCGACTGAAGCGTGTTAACTCACCAGCAACCAAGCTAGAGAGCTGGAGTGTCTATTACAAACACTCACACACACTCATCTGATCCTGGAAGTCTGGATACCCTGTGATCTTCGTCTGAACACCTGTTCAGTTAGCTACTAAGCAACGCCACGTGTCATGCTTACGTTTCTCATAAAAGGATTCATGGTCTTCTTCTTTGGCTTTCTTTTGGAATTGTCCTGCTGTTTTGGATAGAGATAGTTCAAGCTAAACAGGAAGTCAGGGCGGACAGAGAGGAAGACATGGTGCCTGGACCTGATCCAGATTCAAGCCTCTGTGGTGAACTCTGTATCCAGTGAGCCACTCACCACCCACATTATTCTTATTCTATTTCATTCATATCAAATATGACTGTCAGATACTCGACAGTCACTAAGAAATGACGATAAAGTATCAAAGTGCAGAGTGTTTGGTTTGACTGACCTTGCTCTGCGCTTGGGTTTTCCAAGGCTGTTTGGACCAACATTTTCTATGGATCCTTTATCTTAATCATCAATGCACTAGTCATCTGTCCTACAAACACATATCCCCCCCTTACACACACACACACACACATACACCAACACCAACCAGAGAGTGTTATTAGTGGATTTGACAATGAAGTAGCATTCCGCAGAGAGGATTCCAATCACACACACACACACACACGTATGGACACCAGACTCCACCAAGGGTCACAAGTTAGGTGAGTTGTTCTTTTTAATTAATCATTTGTCCTTCAAACAGCGAAGTTTCTCTGCTGTCTGTGGCTGTGTTCTCCGCAGATAATTAGGTCCCAGAGTTCAGCTAATTCCACAGGAGAGAGGCTTGTAGCCACCTGCTTCTTCTGTATGGGTAATCTTTGTCTTGTAAGAAACCCTCCCTGTAGACACACTGGGGATCGGAGAGAATGAGAAAATGGCTCTTTTTCCCCACTGTGTCTTCTGCTCGCCGAAGATTTTAATTGTATGCATGCAACACACACACACACACACTCGAGCGCACGAACGTGCACTCACACAAACACACACACACACATGCTCGCAAAGGGGAGGTGTTGATTTTATGTATATGGATCTGAAAGGAAAGCTAATCCCATTAATTCAGAGAGAATAACAAAGAGAGCACCAAGGCTTCCCCTGCCGTTCCACCTTATCACCCTTTCCCGTTCTTTCTCCATCAAATTATCCAAGTCAGATTCGCGCTGATCCTGATTGACCCCAGCACCACAACTACTTTGAGAGCCCGCGTGCAGATAATTCTCGCCAGTCCTCAGGGGTGCATGTTCTCTGTTTTTTTTCAAGGACATTTTAATTACAAAGCTGATGGAATTTGCATATTAATTCATTTCTTTCAATTTTTTAAGATTAAAATGTGTCAAAACACATATCTGTGCATGGCTTACAGGCTATAAATGGCCAGTCAAGCTTGAACGTTGCAGTGCTAAGCAGCCATCTGTAACCCCAACCCTCTCCCCCTGCCCCCCCGCCCCCACAGTACCCAACAACTACACTCCCCCTCCTTTTCTCTCTTTACCCAAACTTCCCCCCTTCACCCCCCTCTACCCCACTCTTTTTCTACCTCTCTGCCCTCTCTCTCTCCCCCTGTCTCCCCCTGTCTCTCCTCTGTCTAGCTTCCTTCCTCTCTCTTCCTCTCTTTCCACCTTCTCGGTTTCCACTCGTCTTCCTGCGCTCCCTTGCAACAAGATGTACAGAATGAGTGGAGGAGGAAGAAGAATGAGAGTTAAAGTGAGCTAAAATAATGCCAAATCTCACAACTTCTTAAGGTCTTTCTCGCAAATTAGCCAGCCATTAGATCGACCCCATTCCTAAAGTGCGTTTCCTTGTTACAGCTGTAACCTTGACTCCCTCGTGCGTGACCTTTGAACTCTGAGGGGGAGCGCCTCAGTTCAGCTTCAAAATGAATGAATAAACAATAATAAAACGTTGTCCTTCTTGTAATGAAGCTGTTCACCAGCTCCACAGCCTCTAAGAGCTGCCATGCTACACCACCTAGCTGTTCTGAATGTGTGATGTGTGCAGGATATTTCCCCCAGTCTTGTGTCTGTGGTTGGGTGTGTGTGATCAGTTCCTTAGGAAGGCCATCTGGGCATTAAGCCGGCCCCTATTTATCCTCATAGGAAGTCAGTCAGGAGTGAAGTCCACCTGCCAACGTGTCTGGTAACATTTTCTCAGAGGAACACGGATTCATTTAACTTGCCAAAAATGTGCTCCAAAACAACCAAAAATATGTCATTGACAGATTTAGAGGGATAGGCCTTGATTGGAAAATTATGCAAGTGTGCATGTGGGCATGTATGTGTGAATACAACCTTGTGTGTGCATGCAAAGGCGTGTGTATTCATGAGAAGGTGTATTTTGTGGGGATGGGGGGGTGCCTCCGTTTATGTGTGTGTGTGTGTGTGTGTGTGTGTGTGTGTGTGTGTGTGTGCGTGCGTGTGTGTGTGTGTGCGCACGTCTCCCCATCCTCCCAGTGTGGGGGTGACCTGCCAGAGATAAGAGCTGGCCCAAGTGTCACCCTGCCCCCTTCATTACCATAGCGACCACAGACAGACGCCAGGCCAGGGCTCTTTCCTGCTGTGAGGAAGCCTGCAGATGTCTGGAAGGGTACAGGGTTATCAGACTGCTGTCCTCACACGCTCACACAGACACATACAGGAAGTATCCACATACAGTATGCCCACATGCACACATCCAGTACACACACACTCACAGGCACACAAACACACGGACAAACTGGAGGTGTGACAGCGAGAGACCGTGGCGAGGTAGAGAGGCAGTAATCTAGGATCTCTCCTCTGTGTGTGTGTGTGTGTGTATGTGTGTGTGTGTGTGTGTGTGTGTGTGTGTGTGTACACTTGTGTGTATGTGTGTGTGTATACATGTGTGTGTGTGTACATGTGTGTATGTGTGTGTGTGTACACTTGTGTGTATGTGTGTGTGTGTATACATGTGTGTCTGTGTACATGTGTGTGTATGTATGTGTGTATGTCTGTGTGTGTATACATATGTGTGTGTGTACATGTGTGTGTATGTGTGTGTGTCCTGCGTCTCTGTCCAGGGTCAGGCAGTCGACTGTTCCTCCTCTCCCCTCCCTCCTGAAGTGGACTAGGGTTGGATGAAAAGAAACCCCTGTCTCTTGAACTGTAGGAATTGTTGCTGTGTAGACAGGTGATCATGTTCATGTGTTTGTAGTCTGACCTCAGTACTAGTTAGTGTGTCATGTACATCTGTCCATCCGTGTGTGTTTGCTTTACTGCTGTTGCAGATGTCTTGTCCTTTGATGAACATGCTGCATATGTTCTTTTCATCAACAAACTTCTGCCACTGTTAATGAAACGCCCACACTGCTTGTGTATGTGTGTGTGTGTGTGTGTGTGTGTGTGTGTGTGTGTGTGTGTGTGTCTAGTGTCTAGTACTGTGTTTGTGAGTGTATGTTCTATTTATCTTAATGTACCTCCAGAGACATATGGTAAAATCAGCAAAGTGCTCTGGCGACAAATTGTGATGGAGAGAGTGCAAGAAAGAGAAATTATGTGGTTGCCATAGCAACGTATACTTTACCATATTAAAAGCAAGGTAAGAGAGATAGCTGTTGGTTGGGCGGGGGGGAGGTGGGGGGGGGGGGGGGGGGGGGGGGGTTGACTTGGTAAAGTGTTGCTCTCAGAACAGAATGTCTTCTTGGTCTAATGACAGATGATGGTGTTGATGTGGGCAGAACCTGGGTTAGATCCCTGGTCACATACAGGCTGGTAGATATCACGTCCCACACTTCACTTGACTTTCATCCAAAGTTTCCTACAAACTTCTGAATGTGAGTCATCCCCCCTCCACACACACACAGACACATGCGCACTCATACACACTCACACACACATGCGCACGCATACACACTCACACACACATACGTCTAGTTATCCTGTTGACAAGCTGAATTACTACTGTGTGTCACGCAGGAAAATGGAGAAATGATGATTTGTTTCTTGTGTTTGGGCCGACGTCACTCAGTCTGACATCAAATAGCCTAGATGTCTTTAATTCCTGTCTGCACATGGGAGTGTACACTAACGCAGAGAGGGAGGGAGGGAGGGAGGGAGAGAGGAAGGGGGAGATGAGGGGAGATAGAGGAGGGGGAGGGGGAGAGAGAGAGAAGGAGGGGAGAGGAGGGGGGAGAGAGAGTAAGGGGAAAGGAGGAGGGAGAGAGAGAGGTGTTAGAGAGGTGCAGGAAGCTGTCTGACTGCATTTCTCCATCACTTTCTAATTACAAGACCTGTCAATTTAACCCAGGTCTCTTTATTAACATATTGTAAACACACACACTAACACACACACACACACACAAACACACACACACACATGCTTCTTCTTTTTCTTCCCCTCCCAAGCGCACACACTCACACTTTTCCAGGATCACATGAACACCCTGAATTGAAAAATCCTCTTCTACCTCTTAATACAGAGCTGGCAGTGCTACCCAATTAGCAGTGTTCTGTGTAGGAATATACATCATTACTAATGTACAGACAGACAGACTCATCCATCAGAACACTGCCAGAGACAGACCTCCTCTGCCCTACTGTAGAGGACAGGCCACACACACACACGCGCGCACACGCACACGCACACACACACACTGCATGTTAAAGGCTTTGTGCTCCAAATGAGCATTAATATTTATAGAAGTGGACATGGCTGATTGTGAGGAAGAGTTCGTTCACATGTGAGAAGGAAGTACAGAGTCATAGGAGTGTGTTCATACTGGTGTGTGTATGTAAGTGTACAGGGAACTTTACACTCAGACCACGTGTCTGTGTGTGTGTGTGCGTCAGTACGTGTATGTCTGAGTGTCTGAGTGTGTGTGTGTGTGTGTGTGCGTGTCTGTGTGTATGTGCATGTGTGCGTGCGTGCGCGTGTGTGTGTGTGTGTTGGGGTGTGTATATGTGTGTGTGTGTTGGGGTGTGGTGTGGATAAAGACCTGCCAGCCTGTTATTGATGATGGACACTCAGCAGCAGAAAGTCCTACTTTTCAAGTCTCATCACTTCTTGCTTCCTCTGCAGCCTCATCCTGGACATGAATCCTCAACTTTGACATCACATAAATAAGGCTCGCATCACTCCTGCTTCTGCAAGGAGCTATTAGGTGTCATTTCTGTACAAGTTCCAGATTTTAAGTGTATTGTCTTCACACACTGCCTAATACCTCATCCTTTCTCTGTGTGTGTGTGTGTGTGTGTGTGTGTGTGTGTGTGTGTGTGTGTGTGTGTGTGTGTTGTGTGGTGTGTGTGTGTGCTAAATAGAGACCTGTGTGATTCCTAACTAGTAATTACTCAGTGTAGTCAGTCTTTCCCCCCTCTCTCTCCATCTCTTTCTCCGTCTCTCTCTCCTCCCTCTCTCTCTCTCCATCTCTTTCTCCCCTCTCTCTCCTCCCTCTCTCTCCCTCTCCGTCTCTTTCTCTCTCTCTCTCTCCTCTCTCTCTCTCCCTCTCTACCACATACCTCCCCCCATCCTTCACTTCCCCTGCCCCTGACAGAGCTCCCCCATGTCTGTGTCTCCCTGAACTGTCCCAGGGTGTAGCCAGTCTCCTGTCTGACAGCCCCCTGCTCCGGTTCATGTTACCATAATCCCAGTGCAGCAACAGAGCAACACACACAACTGTCTAAACTTTCCCCTCAGAACCACACACACACACCTTTCAGATATGCCTTCTCTCTCAGACACACACACAGGCACAAACTGCCCAACACTCACACAAGCACACACCTTACATATACACACACCCCAACGCACACACAGCCGTACTCCTGAGCAAGCACGCACACACCCAACGACCCTGATGTTGCTCCCCACAGTCCGTGGGCGGTGAGTGGAGAAGGCTGTGTCTTTAAGCTGGGCTGCAGCCTAATGAAAGCCCCAGCTTCTAAAGGGCCTCTGATCTGCTTTCTCGCTACAACACAACTCCACGCCTGACTGGCAGCTCTGATCTAAAGCATTTAAGTGTAAGTTTTGATCTCTCTGCCTTTGATTAAAACTAATGAGCTCATTTAATTCAAAATGGGAATGTGTGA
This sequence comes from Plecoglossus altivelis, assembly GCA_036571765.1. Lineage (NCBI taxonomy): Eukaryota > Metazoa > Chordata > Actinopteri > Osmeriformes > Plecoglossidae > Plecoglossus > Plecoglossus altivelis. The sequence continues at coordinate 5,457,621 of BROE01000009.1, forward strand.
TAAGAGAAATAAGGTTGATGTGATTGGATTAGAGAGGCGAATTAAACTCTCCCAGCTCAAGTTTGTGCTTCTGCAGTGTATTAAAAAGCTGTTGGCGTATTCTGACGCGTCAGATGATGAGAAAAATTTCATAGTAATTCATATTTAATCAGAAGAAATGAAATGACTAAATATAACATGGCTGGCCTTCTCCCCCGAGTGATAAAGGACTGCTTCGATTTTAAATGACATTTAATTCATGTCCTCCTCTCACAGCGAAAAAGAAAAGAAAAAACGACGACCAGAAAGAGAATGACAGGAGGGGCAGCATCCTCTCCAGCAGCCAGGCACCCCCCCCTCGCCTCCCCCGGCCCTCCCTCCTCCCTACTCCCACTCGCCCCTTCCACACACACACCCTCGCCCCACCCTGCAGCCACCGCCGCCTCAGCTTGTAACCCCTATGGTGACTATGGTGGGGGGGGGGGACCAGAGTCCCAGTAGCCTGGTCCGATGCAGAACAGCAGAAAACTGGATTTTCCACGTGTGCTGTTGTTGGTTAATCCCATTTCAGCTGAATCTTCTATCCATGTCTTTTCTCTATTTCTCCCTCTCATATGGCTTTGGAAGCTCACATCTCAGCTCCTGGCCACCTCACCTTTCCATTCCACTCCTCTCACCCCTCTCCTCCCCTCATCCTCTCCCATCTTCTCCCCTCCCCTCTCCTCCCATCATCCTCTCCCCTCTCCTCCCCTCCCCTCTCCTCCCATCTCCTCCCCTCCCTTCCCTGTATGGTCAAGTGAGTCCTTTGGAAACACGTTGTCATCAGTCAGTTGAGATGGAACACAGCCGTCAGGGGGTCAGCCATTGGTCAGTTCACCCCTGGGACACGGACAAGGGGTGTGGCCGGCTTGTCACTTCCTGTGTTGTCCCTGGTGACGGATGAAATGTTATGAATATGCATGTGATGGTGGTTTGAACAGGTAGACAGTGTGATGGATGGAGGAGCTCACCTCGCTCTCAGAGGACAGTGCTGGAGCTGGGGGGGCGTCTGGATGTTGGGGAGTTCCTCCAACCTTGAGTGGTGTCGCACTAGATCATTTGCTTGGCTGAATGAAGAGAATTGTCTAGTTAAAACAATTTGAACTGCTCTTAAACTAGCAATAAAAGCCTCTGGCCAATTACACTGCTACATCAAGCATGGGTTGTTGGCTGTTAAATAACATTATCAAAACCTTTATCGCCTGTGTGTGTGCGTGCCCATGTGTGCCCGTGTGTGCGCTCCTGTGCGCTCAAATTCAAGTGAGAGAGTTTTATTGCACTGTGCTTAGCAGATTATCTAGACCAATAGAGAACCCCATTGAAAGGGTGGTCAGGTGAATGTAGATCTCACCAACTTATTATAGATCCTGGATTCACCCTGCATTAACATGTGCTTGTGTGTGTGTGTGCGTGTGTGTGTGTGTGTGTGTGTGTGTGTGCGTGTGCGTGTGCGTGTGCGTGTGCGTGTGTGTGTGTGTGCGTGTGTGTCCACAGTGGAGTCGAGCAGCCCCAGTCTCCTGGCACCAGACAACACCTTGGAGAGATCCTTCTTCATCAGGATGAAGTCCACGCTGACCAAGAGAGGCGTCCACATCAAGTCTTCAGGCTACAAGGTAGGAGCCCCTCACCTGCCCTGACCTGGCGTGTTCATGGCGGCCATCTTGACAGCCTAAACCAAAAATGAAGGGTGGAATCCAAGTTTGAATACTTCGAGCCAGAAATCCAGCTGGCGAGAGAAAGAAAAGTAACACGTTATTTCAACATGTAGGTTTGCCATATCCTAACATGCCAGGATTCAGGCCTGAAGTGTGTAATGAGATACAGTAGAACATGTTGGCTGTTAGGATCACAGACTCAGACCCAGGCTTAGCATGTTAAGGTGATAAGCTCCACGACTACTGGTGGCTTTGGGATAGGGAGATGGGATTAAGACTGATTCTTTAGCCTGTGAGTGTCTGTCAATGTGTGTGTGTGTGTGTGTGTGTGTGTGTGTGTGTGTGTGTGTGTTGTGTGTGTGTGTGTGTGTGTGTGTGTGTGTGTGTGTGTGTGTGTGTGTGTGTGTACTGTGACACCACGTACAATTTAGGTAGACAGGTAACGGGAAACCTGCACTGAAGTGTGTTTAATTAAAGAACCAATGTTGAAACTTGGAGAGAGAAGCCCTCCTCTCACTTGTCAGTGTTGGAGTCTCTCTCCAGCCTGGATGCTGCTGCCTGTACCAGCGGCCTGCTGCAGCTAACCCACACCTTAACACATCAGCTGGGGACGTTCAGGCAGGCCACTGGCACACACCGGCTCTGGAGGCATAGGCCTCTCTGCCCGGTCTCCCCCTCCCTGCCCAGTGTGTGTGTGTCTGTGTGTGTGTGTGTGTGTGTGTGTGTGTGTGTGTCTGTGTCTGTGTGTGTGTGTGTGTGTCAGTACTCAGGGTTTCTGCAGGACAAGTCCTCCAGTTTCTCAAGTGTGAACGTGCTAGGATAGGATAAGATAGGATTTCATCTTAACACTCTGGTTTGGATAATAACAAAATACACTTGACTCAATTTATTGTGTGAAGCATAGCGGGTATAGAACAAATTAATTCTAGTGTCACCGACTTAGGTATGCATTGGCACTATAGAAACAGAGACAAAAGGAATGAGGAAAGAAGGAGGGAAAGGCAGAGAACAGCGGCAGAAAACGTCTAGCTCTCCAAGAACAAAATGCTGCATCTGAGTGAGAGATAAAAAAACAGACCTCTCCACTCCTGTCCTTTTTCCTCCTCCTCCTCCTCCTCCTCCTCCTCCTCTCCTTATTACCTGTCTCTACATCTCTTCATGTTCTTGTCTGTCCACACAGACACAAATGCAAATCACCATGGATAGAGAGAGAGAGATAGAGAGAGGGAGAGAGGGAGAGAGGAGAGAGAGAGGGAGAGAGAGACAGAGAAACAGCCTCTCCACAAATAAATATTCCCCCATGCGTCCATGCATGCATTTGTAGGCAGACAAGGACACCTCTTATTACATTTACTTAAAATTAAGTCAACACTTGTGTTGTTACATAATACAGCAGCTATGAATTTTACATCTGGCTTCCTCCGTCATGGTGCTAGGTGAACAGCCTCGCCCGCTCGCTCGCTCGCCCGCCCGCCCGCTGGCCGCCCTCTCCTCTGCGCGATCAGCCTCACCGCCACGCATCATGGCAGCTTATATCTCTCCCTCTCTACCTCTGCCCATCCCTCTATCCAGCCCTCTCTCCACTCTGGAGGTCAAATCAAAGTGAATCTGGGCGAAGGCTTAAAGCTGTCTTTTTTCAGCAGATCTCAGTCCCCCCCACCCATCTCATTTAATACTCTCATGTAAAGGCTTTCCATCATTATTTGTGTTGTATCCCGTTTCAAAAGCTCTCCGGAGACCCAACCAGCAGAAGTAGATGAATCTGATTTCTTATGTATACCACTTCTATATTCACCGGCTGAGAGGGGTGGACGGGAGGGAGAGAGGGAGGGAGGGAGGGAGGGAAGGAGGGAGGAAGGAAGAGATAAAATGAGAGAGAAGGGAGAGAGTGAGTGCATTGTGTGCTGAACCATGAATTATAAAAATTGATCCCTTTGTTATGTTGGCTTGTATTAAATTGAGATATGCTGTTCAGTCTGCCTGAGTCTCAGCCTGTTGTGAACCTCTCTCCGTGTCAGTTTGCATTTAGCTGCTTGAGAATATTTAATGTTTTCGCCAGAGCTTATGATGTTCTTGCCAAGAGCACTCCTGCAGCAATCTGCAGCGCCTACGTTTCTCTTTGTGGCAATTACTTCAGAAGTTGTTATTTTTCAAACTAACTTTTGATGCCCCTTAGCTTTGGGGGCGTCTGAGGGAGATCATTTCCATTTTGTATGTTTTAATACATTTCAATGTTTATTTATTTAAAGACCTCCTTTATATTCATTGCAGGGAGGGAGGTAGAGAGAAGGGTGTGTGTGTGTGTGAGTGTGTGCGTGTGTGCGCGTACTTGCATTTCTGATTATCTGTCTGTCTGTGTCAGTTTGTTTGCTGATGTGCATGTATATCATTGTCCATGTAGAGAAGTGTGTGTGTGCGTGTGCGAGTGTGTGTGTGTGTGCGAGTGCGTGTGTGTGTGTGTGTGTGTGCACGGGTGTGTAAGCGTGTGTAGTACTGCAGGCTCTGCACGCGCCTGCCCACCCTGTTCTCTGGAGTGCCGATGTATTGACGAGATGTGCTGCCTACCAGGGCTGCTTGTCTCTCTAGGATTAAACCTCTTCCTGTGGCTGACCTGAGCTGTGATGTGATGTCTTACTGCTGTCTGGCCAGGGCAGGCCTGTCACTCACCCAAGCACCTGGGAGGGAGCAGCCTTCAGAAGCAGCTCCACACCCAGATGCTACCTGGCTTAGCTTAGCATAGCTATGTTCTGCCACTGGAAGCATATACAGTCGATTTACCATTAACACACATTTAAAAAACTGAAAATCCTGGATATGTGTACTTTGATTTGACTGGCTCACTGCCTAGGTGTTTGGAGGTAGTTCAGTCCTGGTTTAGCGAGCTAACCGCTCCCTTTCAGAACTCATCTCCAAGGACACACCCTTCAACCTACAGACAGCCAAGAAGTCTCTCTTCACCTCCTTCAGCGAACAGCATGCCTTCAGGAACTACAAAGACACTCTTCCTCTCTCGCTCTGTTTCTCTCCCTCTCTCTCTCTCTCTGTTTCTCTTCCTCTCTCTCTCTCTCTCGGTTTCTCTTCCTCTCTCTCTCTGTTCCTCTTCCTCTCTCTCTCTCTCTCTCTCTCTCTCTCTCGGGTTCTCTTCCCCTCTCTCTCTGTTTTTCTTCCTCTCTCTCTCTGTTTTTCTTCCTCTCTCTCTGTTTTTCTTCCTCTCTCTCTCTGTTTCTCTTCCTCTCTCTGTCTCTCTCTCTCTCTTTTCACCTGCCCAAAATGTCTTTGCTTCTGTTTCATGTTATCAGAGGCTGACTGACACATTACCTCCTCCCCGTCTCTCCTCCTGACTTTAACTGTGTTAACAACATCCACACAACGTCCAGACAACGTCCAGACAGCATTTAGCCACGCCAGGGCTCATCCTACTGAGTTTTTATTCCAGTGTTGTATTCACATGGATTTGAAACTGTCTGGAGGAGGAGAGAATGCAGTCAGTACCATTTAGGAGGGAGGAACCTTTGTTGGTGTCTGTGTTGGAGGCAGAGCAACACTGTTTTGAGAACAAGACATCATAGATTCAGCAGTTAGGAGATCATCCTTCTCCTGGGGAACTGTGCTTTGAAGGGTTCTTTTAGAACAAGTCAGATTACTGTTAGCTTAGTGAGATCCCACCCCATTCCTGTCTCTCTCTTTCACTCTTTCTCTCTCTTTCACTCTTCCCCCCCCCTCTCTCTCTCTTTCTCTTGCTTTCTTTCTCTCTCTCTCTCTCTCTCTCTCTCTCTCTCTCCCTCTCTCTTCAATTGACATGCAGTGTCTGTCGCCCATTGTGGAGGGTTGCCCGTCCCTGGTGAGAAGTAGGAGCGTCAAGGTCCCCCCACGGTCGCAGGGCTTTGAATGAGTTTGGGGAGCCAGAACTGTCTGCGTGAATGATGATAATGGTGTCTGGCCCATCTCTGAGGTGTTACCACGGAGACGCCTGTGTCAGTAGTTTAAAGACTACAAAACAATTCCCCCCGGCTTCCACACCGCTGATTAAAATGGACGGATCTGAACATGTAGTGTGCATATCTAGTCCCATACCTCCTCTGGGCACAAACCACAGCTACAAAGACTTTAAAGCTTGCCACAACTTTAAAGCCAGCGATAATTAGGAACTTCAATCTCCCCTCTCTCCTCTTTCAATCACTCTTCAGCGTGTCATTTGGGGAGGGATTGTCCGCCTCACCTCCACTTTGTATTTCTGCTTTTGTGTTGGTCATGTGTTTGTTTGTCGTGTTCCCCAATCGGAGCCCTTGATTTCTGGAAGTCCTCTCTGGACTGCATCTCCACACACAGGCTGCTGTTCTCAATCCCTCTGTGATTCTCTGATGCTGATTCTGCCTGACCTCTGACCCCTGCTACTTTACGCTTCCTGTCAGGTGATCCACGTCACGGGTCGTCTGCGAATCAGGATGGCCTTGACCCACAGCCGGTCAGTGCCCAATCAGATCATGGGCATGGTGGTGGTGGCCCACGCCCTTCCCCCGCCCACCATCAACGAGGTGCGCATCGACTGTCAGATGTTCGTCACGCGAGTCAACATGGACCTCAACATCGTGTACTGTGAGAACAGGTAGGCCGGGGAGCGGAACATTCCAGCAACGAAAGAAGTTCGAACTCTGTTGTGAGAACAGATGCAGGCCTGACGCCAGCCTTTATCTCAGGTCTAATTGTTCCAGCAAGTCTGTCAGTGAGCCAGACTATGCTTCTCTTTACTGTACACGGTGTGTGGTGATACCAGGGCTATTGTTATGCTATGATACCATCTTAAAAGTAGTTTTCAGTCATTGTGGAAACGCACAAAAGAGTCTGTAGACGCATTTTCTCCTGGCTTGTATCTGTGTGCTGGTACCTGTGATGAGGGTGTTGGGCCTGAGGTATCTCCCAGATCGTCTGATAATGCTGCTCTCTCCACAGGCAGTTATTCAGCAGTAATTTATCACTATCTGTCCTGCTCCGCTCTCAGATCCATCTGAGGTAATGCAGCAGAGATAGACATCCACCTCTCAGACACATATAATGGAGCACTGATGGTGGCTCCCTTCCCTAAGCTAAGCTGTTTGACGGGAACCAGAAATATCCAACACAACATCCGTTTGCTAAGACAGATTGTGGGCAGATTGCTTGTGGCCGCGGTAGAACGGAGAGATGATATTCAAAGCTAAGTGATGGAGGGTTTTCATCAGGGCAGAGGGAGAGAGAGATCTGCTGGCTCTATATCCTGGCTGGGAGGTCTGGAGTCAAACGTGGGGGGCTTTCCCACACGGTCATTAGAGCAAGAGAGCAGAGAGACTGGCCAATGGATTGGGTAAATGTGTGCGTCGGTGTGTGTGACATTAGAGCAGAATGTGTGCTCTAGCTGCACTGTAATAACTAGAACATTATTGAACCCCTTGTTAATGTTTCCTTGCCAAAAGGTAAAATTACAATGTACACCCCAGTGTGTGTGTGTGTGTGTGCGTGTGTGTGGAATGGGTACGTGCGTGTGTGCACGTACTGTGCGCGCAGGGGAGTTCCATGCAAGTGAGAGCATTGCTGTGTGTTGCAGGATCAGCGACTACATGGACCTGACCCCAGTGGACATAGTGGGAAAGAGATGCTACCAGTTCATCCACGCTGAGGATGTGGAGGGGATCCGACACAGCCACCTGGACCGTGAGTGTCTGTCTGTCTGTCTGTCTGTCGGGTGTGATAAAGGGTCCCCCTGCTTGTGATGGCCGTGCCAGGTGTGTTGGGGACCGAGGGCTGTGGAAACGGCTCTCTCGGAGGACTTCAGATCCTCTGATCTGTAGCTCAACTCTGGTGTCACTTTGAACAAAGTTGATCCCTAGATGATGATCCCTAGATAGATCTAAATGAACTCTGAACAGCAGCCTATGAGCACCGGGAGACTGGCAGCGTGCAGGGCCGGCCGTTCGCATCTCTCAGTGAAAGCTGGGACTGTTTCCGCAGTGAAACCTTTCAAGTCTTTAACTGTAGTGTCGGTTAAACTGGGCAGGCGAGGGAGGCAGTGCAGCATTGATTGCAGTCGGTATTGGAAGACACACATCACAATTGACACACACACGCGCGGGTGCACAAACACACACAGACACACACACACTCTGAAGCAGACAGGCTGCCATTACTGGGGTCCCAGAGGAGAAAGACTGGACAGAAGTGAGCAGTTCTTCTCTTTTTGTTAAGTGTTGGGAGAGAGAGAGAGAGAGAGAGGAGGGGGGAGGTAAGGAGGAAGTAAGAGAGGAGAGTGAATGTTATTGGGGCCTACTCGCTTGGGGAATATCCTCAATCCTTTGACCAAATTCAGTGTGATGAGCTGAAGTAAAGGAGAGGGAAATATAGAGAGAAGGAGAGGAAATGGGAGGAGAGAAGAAAACAGAAGCTGAGAAAAGGAGGGATAGAAAGGAGGAAAGATAGAAAGATGGTGAGAAGGAAGAGAGAAGAGAGGGAAAGACATTGTGTTGTGGCTAACGGATATCCAGCGTCATCGTAACCATCCCTGTTGACATCAACAACACAGATCCAACCTCACAGTCTACATTTGGACAAAAGCCTCCAACTTTTTTTCTATTACATTCCGTGGTCGTTTCTATGATGGGAGAAGCAATCAGGATGTGTCTAAGGCAGCACATAGAAGGTCAGAAAGAAGCAGAGGGTCAGGGAGTGGAGAGACAGAGGAGCAGATTATTCTGGTCTGTCTGCTACTTAGACAAGAGGTCAGAGGTGAGGCAGGAAGAGATGGTGTAAATGACTCAGCTCCTGTCAGACACTCTTTAATATGGCAACTTGGGCACCTCTGGTTTTATTCATTCAGATTAATGTGACACAGAGTCGGCTCCTCACAGGACACAGGCACCGGACTGGGTGTGTTCTATTTTTTTTACAGTTTACAAAAGTTCTCGATTAATTGCGGATCGCTGAGAAATTGCATTCTGGATGATGGTGAGGAGAGGAGATGTGATGGGAAGAGAGAGGAAGAGAGGACAGTGGGAGAGAGAGGAGGAGAGTGGGAGAGGGGAAGAGAGGACAGTGGAAGAGGTACAAACAGTAGTGGAGACAGAAAGAGGGAGGAGGACGAGACTGAGAACTTCAGCGTGGTGCCTGCAGGCAAGCTAGAGGAACCTGCTTCTTCATGCTACTTCACACAGCCTCTAACGACACCAGCCAGCGCACTGCCTTCTCAGACGCCACACGCGCATACACACACACACACACCTTACATGAAGAACACACACCTTAAAGCTTTTGTGTCAACACACTCAAGACAAAGTTCCACAAAACATTGCGCAGCAACTCACACACACACACACATACTTCAACAACACAAGACAGAGTCCTCTGTGAAGCCAGACAAAATCTCCAATCTTAAACCCAGTGGAGAAGAAGAAAAGAAAACATTCTCCTCTGTCTCTCCTCTCCTCTGTCTCTCCTCTCCTCTTTTCTCTCTCTCTTCTCTAGCTCTCTCATTCATAAAAGACTTTGCCTTTACGATAATACCCGCGATGGTGCACTGCAAGGACTTTTCCATAAAGCAATTTCACGGCTGTAAATTACCTTACTTTTATACGAGTGTGACACGGCATGGCAGACAGGCCGGGGGATGCTGGGTAAAGGGTATCTGAAAGGTAACCACCATTATGGAGGGAATCCAAGTGATTAAAACTAACTGAAGGACAGGAGGGAAAGAGAGGAAGGGAGGGAGCGAAGGAGGGAGATAGAGCGATGGGGGAGGGGGCGGCAAAGAGATGGAGAGCCAGGGAGATCAGGGAAGATGGGGCAGAGAGGGGGAGAGAGGGATCGAGATGAGAGAAAGAGGGGGAGTGGACGGGGAGACGTGACAGAGAGAAAGGAGGGGGGAGGGAAGGAGAGAGAGAGAGAGAGAGAGAGAGAGAGAGAGAGAGAGTGAGAGAGAGAGAGAGAGAGAAGAGAGAGAGAGAGAGAGAGAGAGAGAGAGAAAGAGGCGCACGCAGAAAGAGAGGTGTGTAGAGCAGGAAAGAGTCCGAGAAAGATGGAAAGAGAGAGAAAGTGAGAGAGCGAGGTGGAGAGAGAGAAGGAAGCCATGCTCTAGGCATGCCCGGGGCTGCAGGAGAGAGAGACTCAGATTAAAGGCAGCGTATTCCTTTTAATGCCTCCAAACGAAGCAGCCTGGCCCTGCACAGGAACACAGCCTCCTTCATTACCACTGGATCAATAGGCTGAGCAGCGCTGATTGATTTAATGGCAGAGTAAGTGAAAGGGGTTAAAAAGTAAACCTCACCTGAGAGGGGGGAGGGGCACGGGGGAGGCAGGGAGAGGTGGATGGGGGGAGTGGAGGTGGACAGGGGGTTTGTGGAGGTGGACGGTGTATTGATGGCTATGCAGATGAGATCTTTCACACAGTGGTATCAAAGAGATTGGCAGGTCTGTTGAGGACAATGTACACACAGATCTTAGGCGTATAGCAGTCTGATGTCTCGCGCAGCTGAAAGCTGAACGTAAAGGCTATGGAAGTAGCCTAGAGCAAGTTTTTATGTGCAGGTTATGGAGGTACGGAGTCTGCTGAAGGCCCACTGGGACTTCACATTTCTACAATATCGTCAGATTCACTCGGATTTTTCTCCTTAAAAACTCATTTTTTATATTTTAATGTTGACTCCAAATGTGTCTAATGATTCACTTTGCTTTAAATAAAAAAAACAAAAACACAGGTTTATTAAACAAACCAAAAAGATAAATACGGGAGAAATTAGCCAGTCCTTCAAACATCTAAATATCCCATGAATACAGAGCTATCACTTCATCTTTTATTACGTTGCATGACTACATTAAACTGAAACATTTTATTAAATATTTTACTTAACAGATCATCAAAGATTTCTTCAAAAATCTTAATTATTCAATATTTTCACATAACCGTTTGAAATAAAATTATGTTATGTTTTCCGATCGCCGCGCACCTATTTTTTGGATCCCACGAAAGCTTAGCGATGATAAATAAACAGCAGGTTATTTACAGTAGCTCTCCTTAATAGACTTTACACTCCTTTATATTATGAGGTGAACTATGAAGGTGGTTTGAAGGAGAAGCGATCATACCCTCTCTGTCTTCTTAGAGAGCAAAACAAGTCCAGGGTTACATCCTTTCTGTGTGTGGCTCAAGAAAGCAGCCAGTGAACTAAAGTCAATTATAACAGCCCCTGGGATGAGCCCTTAACAATGCTATTAGTTCCTAATAGTTTTTAATTACTGGCCTTCTTTTTATATAAATCATTCCTCTCACAGAACTCTTTTTTCATAGAAAGGCCTATTTGTAGCTGTAATTAAACCAAGAATATGAATGTACTACCTCGTTCACATTTTGACTGTTTCTGTTTTAGAGTGGGATGATTAATGCAAACACATATTGGTTGAGATAACCATTTAGCGGTTAATTTAGCCAAATTTATTGCAACCGCCAGCGAGCGCGTCTTCTTCAGAGGAACACAAGCGGACAAGGACACTGAGGGGGGGGTGGGGGGATGAGTGAGACTGCCACAGAGCCACAGCTCGACCTAGTGGTGAAGGGGCAGAACTGCACCCCTTCAACAAGGCTGGGCTTCACTAACACTCTGGGGTGTTCGTATGTTCGTATGGCTTTTAATATATTTGAAGGATCCCAGTCCCCTGGACGACTGGGGCCCCTGAGAGGGGGAGGGGCCCAGGAGCCACGGTTGCTAGGGTACAACCCAATGCACAGTCCCAGCTCCATTCAGACAGTCAGAGGCTTGATTAATGATGTCACCGGCAGAGCAGGCCTCCGCCAGATGTTGGACGCCACCTGATGTCCTCTTTCTCTGTTTCTCTCTCTGTCTCCCACACACACACACACACACACACACACACATACGCACACACACATACACACCATCTCTCTCTCCCCTGCAGTGATGAATAAGGGCCAGTGTGTGACTAAGTACTACCGTTGGATCCAGAAGAACGGAGGCTACATCTGGATCCAGTCCAGCGCCACCATCGCCATTAACGCCAAGAACAACAACGAGAAGAACATCATCTGGGTCAACTACGTCCTCAGGTACACAGCAGGATACGGTCTGATGCTTGATCCAAGCATAGCCTGGCAGGCTGGCTGTCATACGAGCCTGCATCATCTATAGGCTTCTGCTATCGTGTGCCAGACTGACTTCCTGTCTTGTCGTTCTTCTTCTCTGTGCAGTAACCTGGAGTACAAGGACACGCCCATTGACATCGCCCAGCTGCCCAACCTGCCAGAGAAGACCTCCGAGTCCTCCGAGACGTCCGACTCAGAATCAGAGTCCAAGGAGAACTCTGGTACGATCGAACCGCCTAGAACCACCTTGCTACAGTAGGGCGGGTCGGCAGAGCTGTTCAGAACCGCAAGGGCAGACTTGGGTACACAAGTACTGCAAGACAGAGAACTGCAGCCCATTCTTTCACTGGTGACAGGAGAGAGGTGATGGAGCGAGGGGGGAGGGGAAGGGGGTATTACATTAGGTGAACAGATAGACAAGCGGCCCGCGATGCTGTGCATCCAGCCTTCCTCTGCGCCGGCCAGCTGTGTAGCAGGGCTGGACCACTTGCCAGAGCACAACAATGTTCACAAGTCCTCGCCCAGCGGGGCGGGAAGCAACGCCTCCGCAGCAAAAACACGTTAACTTAGATGAGGCAACAAAGCCAAGTCGCATCTGAGTCGTTGCAGAGAGAAGGCTCTTGTTCGTTCATCGGATGTTGAAAGCAAGCATTATCAGTATATATATAGTAGATTTGGCGTGCAGGCCAAATGTTTTTTTATTCATTTGTCGAGGTGTCAGGGGGGTTAGATTGGGGAGGGAGGGTTATGTACCTGTGTCGTCTACCATATGTTGTCTAACCTATGTTGTCTAACCTATGTTGTCTAACCTATGTTGTCTACCCTGTGTTTTCTACCCTGTGTTGTCTAACCTATGTTGTCTAACCCACGTCTCTCTCCCAGTAGACAATGAGAACTCCAAGTCAGGCGGTAAAGGGAATCATTCAGAGCACAGCGAGGACCCGGAAACAGACAGCAAGAAGCAGCCACAGCAGCCTGGACAGTCATCATCAGAGCAGGAGATGAGAAGGCAGGAGGAGGGCGACAGCTCCAGTAACCCAGAGAGTCAGGACAGCGAGGATCCCGACCAGGACAGCCTAGAGCCCTCCGACTGTGAGGGCGAGGCCCAGGGGGCCCGGCTGGACAGGCTGGGGGGCCTGGCAGGGCTGGGGGCCCTGGGGGGAATCGGGGGGTTAGGGGGCATAGGGGGCGTGGGGGCCATGGGGAGCCTGGGGGGCCTGCACATTAAGGTGGAGCACTACGGAGATGGAGATGGGGTGGAGTTACGCCACTCGCCCTCCTCTTCCTCTGAAGAAGAAGAGGACGATGATGAGGAGGACGGCGACAGCGTGAAAGACTGCGACAGCATAGCAGAGATGGCCGCCAGCAAGCACCAGAAGAGGAGGAAGAGGAGGAAAAAACAGAAGTGGGACGGCGGACGCAGCCGGAGACTCCGCCTCTCCTCGGCCACACCCAGCCCGAGCGCCATGGACTCGGCCCTGGGGGAGCCGCCCCTCCTCCCACCCCCCTCCCCCACCAGCGCCTCGGTCCTCAAGATCAAGACAGAGATGTCGGAGCCCATCAACTTTGACAACGACAGCAGCATCTGGAACTACCCGCCCAACCGAGAGATCTCCAGGAACGAGTCTCCCTACAGCATGACCACCAAGCCTCCCCCAGGTCCGCCCCCTGCCCCTGAACCCTACCCCTCCCCGCAAGGCTCTTCCCTCCAGGTGCCCATCCCCGACTCCGTCCTCACCCCACCTGGCACTGAGGGAGGGGCCGGAGGAGTGAACAGGAAGCAGGTCTACAACGCTGGCTCCGCCCCTTCCTCCGCATCCAGCGCTGCCAGTTTAGCCCCGCCCCCCTCTAGCTCTTCCTCTTCCGACCCGCTATCTCCGCCCCTCTCGGCGTCTCCCCGCGACAAGCAGCAGGTAACGCCCACCACCTCCTCCTCCTCCGCTTCCTCCCTCCTCTACTCCAACGACCTCGAGGCCCTACAGCGCCTGCAGGCCGGGAACGTCGTCCTCCCATTGGTCCACCGTGTGACAGGCGCCCTCACCGCCACCAGCCCCTCCCCTTCCTCCTCAGTCCCAACCCCCCGCGTGTACACCACAGGCACCATCCGCTACGCCCCGGCCGACGTGACCCTGGCCATGCAGGGTAACCTGCTCCCTAACACGCACGCCATGAACGCCTTCGTGGACGTGAACGCCACCGGCTTCGGCCTGGACCCCAAGACCCCCATGGAGATGCTGTATCACCACGTCCACCGCATCAACATGTCGGCCGCCGCAGGCCCCTTCGGCTCGGCGGCGGCGAGCGGCGGCAGCCTGGGCCAGATGCAGGCTGGGAACGTGTTCACCACGGCCGAGGGCCTGTTCTCCACGCTGCCCTTCCCTGTGTACAGCAACGGCATCCACACCACTCAGACGCTGGAACGCAAGGAGGACTAAGGCCCAGCATCCACGACCATGTTACTGTGTTCCACTGTGTTGACAGAACAAACAAGCAAAAGACTCTGACTTTTTATTTTGAGGCAAAAGACTGTGTTTTAAATTGGGGGGGAAGGAAACCATGTATTCTAGCACTTTGAATTTGAGCAATTGAGCTTGTGTAATAGAAATGAATGCCCCCTCTCCTCCTTGCCCTCCTCCTCTCCCTCCCATGTCTCTCTCTCTCTCAGCCTCTCCATCTTTACTCTGTTCCCTTTCTTCAATCAATGAACATTTTCTCTGAAACAAACTAAATGGACTATTCTTTGTTGCAAAGAATCCCTTTTTTGCCTCCAGAGAATCCTTGCTGGCCAGAGGCCCTCAGGAGCCTCAGGTGAACTCTTCTTCTTGTTATTTGAGTTGATGATGTAGCATCTTTGTGAAGGTGCCCTGTGTATTTAAGGTGAAGGTTCTAGATGTTTGAGAAGAGGGACCCCCCACTGGGTTGGTTGTCAAGGCTACACAAACACTAAAGGAAGGTTAACCTGTCTGACAAGGTATAAGAGCGAATCTTGAAACAAGATGTTAGGGTTATTTCTCAATAAGGGAATAGTAGTTTAGAAATTAGTGCTTTTTCTCTCCTTTTCTTTTTTTTTCTTTTTTTTTCATGTAGCTCTGTTTTTAACTTTCGAATCAAGCATTTAAAAAGCAATTTTCAGCCGGGCGTTGACCTGTGAATAGAATGTTACTTCTCTCCTCCTTCTAGTTCTATTTGTGATCCAGGACTCTAGACATGGTCAGCACCAGAACAATCCTCTCCTTCCATTCTGCAGCCTCATGGTGCTACCACTGAATGACAGACACACACCTTCATACACTTACACACACACTGAAACACCACACACACATACTGACGCACTCCACATACGCCTCATTCAGCTGGCTGATGAAGTGTTTCACACCTCCAGACGAGGGCGGGTCAGTGTAGGAGGAGTTCCCGCCAGGAGAGCTAGACCTCCAACCAGCCGACACGTTCCTTTGTGACATCACTTCTCCTCATCTCTAGGCTCAATCTGATTGGTCGCTGAGGATGGACAGATCGCCAACATGGGTTGTGTTGGGTTTTGTTTTGTATGTTTGTTTGTTTTTCTTCTAAACTAGATCACTTTTTCTCTCAGTCAAACTGGGAGGCTAATCAGCACCAGTAACTTGAAGATGAATGTCTAAAACTAAGACCGGCTCCTGTCAGTGGTTTTTTGTACTCTGTCCTTCCTCCGCTCTTCCCTCCCTTCTCCTCTCCCTTCCTTGAACCAGAATCACCTCCAGTCTCCCAGCTGATGTGCTCTCTTCCTCCAGTCATCTGACTCTCTTGAGTTCACATATCAGGAAGATTGTAAACAAGGACATGCATCTCAATCAGTCTCACTGGAATAGGAGGGTTTTTTACGGGAGAGAAAAGAAACCTTCCCATTCCCCATAAACCCTTTGTCCCCCCTCTGTTGCCAAAAAAAATGTTGATCTACTATCTCACAGTTTGGTGTTACAAAACACTGTGATTATTCGTTTTGTTTTGTTTTTTGAAAAAGAAAAATAAGTAATAAAACGGTAAAAACTGTCACTTCATCTTTAGACAGCCCGTCCGTCCATCCTGCCATCTTATTACCAAGCGTGATAACCGTAAACGTGTACAATGTGTAAGTGTCACTGGCTGTCAGTCTCCATGGAGATTTCCGTGTGTGTTACTATATGCAGTATATACCAAGCTGATGTAGCTGTTTTCTTGTCCTTTGTCTTCTCTGTGCTATATCTCTAGTGTGGGGTGGGCGGGGCCTCCTGAGGCTCCTCCCCTGCTCCTCTGCAGTCCTAGTGAAACCAGTGGAGGTTAGTGGATTTCGTGTGGTGGCCTTCCAAATGTAGAGCCACCTTTTTTGCTGCTTCCTTTTGTCTGTAAGTTCCTTTCCGTTTCTGCTATTGCTTTGCTGTCGTGTAGTCTTACAGACCTCTTCTATCTCGCTCTCTTTCTCTCAGAGATAAAAGACTCTTAACTAGCTCAAAGGTTTATGGAGCCATTTTTGCCACTGAGGAATCTGGGAATCGCAGTTTTCAGCTTGCATATTTACACTACTATAGGAATATGATGAGTAAAAGCTAAAGTAGCATTTAGATGTAGAAACTTCTGGAACCATACAAGCCTCAGTTGTGAAACATTCCCAGAGTCCCTTGTGCTTATTGTATGCATTGGGTGTATTTCATTGGTTTCCACCTAACCTGTTGACTTCAAGGACCCTGCAACTCACAGGATAAATAAACACAAAAAAAGATCACGGTAGTATTTCAGGACAATAAACGATTTTAAAGATTTCTAAAGAAATGAAAAGAAAAATATTTCGCACTATAAATCTATTTTTATAGGTGTTTTGGAAATGCATGTTTACTAAGTTGGTTGATTGTTTGGTTTTACTTGATTCATTTCGGTCCAGAAGCTTTGTCAACGTTCCAGTGTTTTATAGTCTGTCTAGACAACGGGAGGAGGAGCCTAAAGTCTTATGAACTGTACAGGGCGACTCCCCCACATCAGGAAACAACTCTGTGTGGTCTCCGTGACGATGTGTTGTTCCTCTAAATCCCAGGTCATGAACTAAATGTGTTTCTAAAAAGAGGGGTTGTGGGTGTTGTAGGCAGAGAGGCTTGGTCTGTTGCTGGAGAGCCAACTGTCTCTATGGTGAGATTGATGCTAAGATAGACTTTAGTGTTTTCTACATGGCCAGGGCGGGGCGGGGCATGGGGAGGGGGCGTGGGGGCTGTGGGGCTGTGGGGAGGGAGGGGGGGTGCTGAGCTCTCAAGACTAAACACTGTGGACCAGGAAATACACCCATGTGTTACACCCTCTCAACTGCAGGGGGAGCTGTTCTTAATGTGTTCTGTGTTGTTGTCAAAATGATCGCTGGTGATTTTAAAACTTCAAACTAATCTCAGCTGCTGTCCGATACATAGTGTTTAAAATTACAAATATGAATCGTCATTTCATTACCTGTGAAGAGTGTGTCTGTGTTTTTAACTATTTCTTGTACAATTATACAGATTCTTTTATGAGGAAACTTGGTGCCAAGTCGACGAATACGGGAGAGAGGGATTCTCTTAGTATCAATGTTAACAGTGTTATAAATTCTAAATACAAACAAATTAAAATATTAAAAAGAAAAAAAACTATGGTACATTTCTATTTTATTTGTTTTTGTTTTGTTTTCATTTTTGAGAAGAGGAAAAAAACATAACTAACTGATGCTAACTTTGAGTGCCTGGCTTTCTTTTTTTCTTTTTGAAAGACATATTTTTTTCATTTACCATGAGTAATGCTGCAGATCAGAATTGTACATAATTCATTTTACAACAGGGTTATTTTATACTTTTGTAGCTTTTCATCCGTTCAAAGAAACATGTCATACATGGTTGTCTTTCTGTAACACGGTTTACCATCTTACAGGTGCCATATTCATAATAAAACCTCTCCTGAATTTGTTACTATCTGGCATCATTTCTTTTCCATCCAAACCATCCCAGTGAATGCTACCACGCATCAGGAAGCTGCCAGTTTTTTTCCTTCGTCTTTTCCTTTCTATTTTTCTGCTTTCTTCCTACCTTGCTGTTTGTGTCAGAACCTGGGGGCTGGACTGGTCGAAGCGGTTCCAGACGGTTCCGTAGGGAGCGTGTTCTTGTCAGGAGTTTATACTCACCTCTGTGTCGTCCCTCGGTCACATGACTGACGGAACCGACTGGCCGATTTGTAGAGTCGGGGTTGCGGTTACGCTCAGCTTCTTCCCTCAGTTCGATAACTTGTGTTTCGGTTTTAGTTTTCACACTGCATTTGATCTCCAGAATTCAGATCAACATCTGCAACAGCCCATGCATCCCTGGATCAGAACGCACGCGCGCACGCAACACCATGACATCATTTGAAGCCAACAAGCAGGTCCAGACAATAATACACTCTACCTACAGTGTTTTACACATAACTCCCATTACTGATTACCTCAGAGTGACAATCACGTCAACCTCACTGTGAACCTCACGGAAGCTTCCCACCATATTAGCTGGAGTTAGGAGCTGTCATCCGCTGCAGAAGGGCCGCCAGCCTCCTCATTGGTGTTTCTGATGAACAGATTTGATGATTTAATTTTTTCCTACTGAATGTGATGAATTAATGACTAACCCCCATCTGTAATAAAGCAGTAAATGGTATGAGACATTCACAGGCTTGGAGTGATTATTACACATCGCGTCTCGGGGTCCGTCACTGGCCACGTTGGCATCCGTAGTTTAGTTGAGGTCGTTCTGCCTCTAACTCAGATCATATCGGCGTCCTCTCCGCCTCGTGCTCGGGCTTCGGCCATGTGAAATATATGTTAGGGAAGGAACGTGATGTCGGGAAGACAAGAACAAAGCGACCTGATTCAGCTGTATGTTCTGCTCTTTCCCCGCCTTCATCATTGTCTCCACCATTATCTCTCATAGCTTCTAGATCCGACTGGCGTGGGAGGGAGATGGACAGCTTGAGGTTATTAGTCAGGCTCCAGGTTCACACTCTCTGCCTGCCCTACTCTCTGATCTATCTTTCATAGACCTCATTTAAAATAGACTGAAATATTTAAAATCGGCTGGCTAGTCTTGGAGGGCCTCTGCTCTCTACGACCTCTCCCCTTCCCTGCTCCTCCGCCTCCCGGCCTTCCCTCACCTCCCGTCCCGCAGCTTGATAAGGAACCTGCTTAGAAGTGTAAGAGTGCCATCTAGTGGGGTTAAGTCCAACTTGAAACAAAATGGATGTTTTCTCATTGACATCGCTTTCATTTTGATTCATATGCAGGGTGCTATAAGGTTTCAACTATAGCCTTTGAAAGATTTTATTTAATATGAAATCCCAAAACATTGGTGAAAAATACTTTTAATATTGACGTCAAGCAAACAGTATTCTCATTCTCAACAGCATATCTTCATACATCATCAGCTTTGCTGACCAGCATACAAGCTAAAACACCATGTTAATATTTCATATTTACATTTGACAAAATTAACTCAAATGAACACATTCAGCTTTAAGCTGTAGCATCAAGGATTGGGTTTTTTTTTTGCGAAAGCTGGATACTTTTCTGAGGGTTTTTAGTGATTCACAAATGTTTCAAAGACAGACTGGAGATCTGCTGTTTCTATACACAGTGTACTCTTAAGTAGGTGGTAAGTTTGGCAATCTTCCTTCTATGTGAGCTATAGAGCGGGAGGTACTGTGAAGGAGCATAGCACACTGACATAGCACAACACTAACAGCCCTCCTCCATACTACACTCAAATAAAATCAAATAAATTGCATTGATGAGCATCCAACTACCATTTTGACGTTCTCATTAGTGATGGAAGAATTACACCCGCAAACAAAATTTCACACCTCAAACACTTGTTATGGTGCAACACAGGAAGAGCAGCAAATGATTCAATGCAGTTTTACTCCAAAACACACCACGCTGCTGATAAACATCCCCCATGATGCCACAGGGTGGGACTTGCCAGTCTTCGTATGAGCTCAGTCCTCATGACAGCAGGGTTTAGTCTACAAGACCACGCCACAGGCATCACACGCTCCTCTTACGATAGAGCCACCGTTAACATACATACACTCGTGTACTTGGACTCTGCGCGCCAACCACCAAGTCTCAGACAGCATGTTGGTGTAGGTTAGTAATCATGTCTCAGGGTTAGAAAGAGTCGCCATCCGCGCCGCTCTTCAGTTCTTGTCCATTTGAGCTCAGCGAAGAGAGGCGAACAAGAGCAAACATTATGGCAGACGGGTGAAAGGCCCCACAGCAAGCTGTGAACACGAGACCTCCACACCAGCTGACTCTTCAGACGAACAAGATGGCGTCCGGACGTCTGCAGCTCAGGGCGCTCTGCCGTCCTGCTGGCTAGACGCTGAAACAAACACCGACAAGGGTTTCAATTAGTGATACAGATACGATACTCACAGTGATCTAAAGTATCATTCACATGCTAAACATGTAGACATTCCAGTTTGTTTCCGGTATCCATGGAATGTTTCAGTTGTGAATAAGATCTATTGTGGACAAGGCGGTCGCATCACTAGAAAAGGAAAAGTTCAAGTGAAGCAATCAGGGCCTATTCTGTAGTCAGGAAACCTACCAGTTAGATCTCTGAACTTCCTCTTGGCCTCTGCTCTTTCCTCTGAGTCAAAATACCACACTGTGATGGCGTACCTGGAGACAAAGGAGGATGTACACTGAGCCACACGCAAACATTCAGACTTTTTTTGCACTCAATTATATTCTCGCTCGGTGTTTTCTCCACACGCAGGCAAGCAAAGTACCTTTTGCCGTAAATTAAGCGATATATCGTCTTTAACTAATACAGCAACTGTAACTAACCTACGACTCAAATGTGACTCAATGCCAGTTTATGCTAAGTTGCGTTCCCTTGGCCAAAGCCCCGCAGATATCAGGAAAAGATCCTAACCTAGTGGAGAAGGAGGGCTGGACTTCATGCGGGTTCCTTCTGTCCGACCAGAAGAAAAGCAGCCTGTCAAACAGAGGTTCAATGTCCGCCACGTACGACTTGCCTTCCGGAAAGATCCGTAGAATTCCCCCATGCTCCTAGAAGATAAAACACCAAACATGTTCACCTCAGTCCAGAGAATAAGATGCTTAGAACTCAAATGCTCTGGGGCTACAATTATAAGAAAAAGTACTTAAGTCCCTCACACAAGCGTTCAAAGAACATTAACTTGAAACACTGAAAAATCCTGTTTCTATATCGGGTAAGATTGTGTAATCTCCATGTGTAATGTAAACACCCTGTAGGCATGCTTTCATGTTGTACTAAATTGTATTTTATGTAGTTTAATGTCATAATATATACATATAATGCTATTATTATAATAATAATAATATAATACTATTTAATACAATATACATTATAGTGTAATCATACAATATTTTAGTAATACTATATAATACTATATATGGTCTTACATTATAAAGCTATTACAATATATTATATAATTGTATATTATTTTAGGAATTATTAATCGTAACTCCAATGAGTTGTTTCCGTAGGTGATTAAATGCCAAATCTATCAGTGGCCAACATGTTTTGCTACAGCAATACAGTAATAAACTGATACAGTGATAGAGTGACATATTGATACAGTGACAGTGATATAGTGATGCAGTGATACAATGATATAATGCCGCAGTGATCCCCTGATATAGTGATACAGTCATACAGTGACAAACTAAGGATTTCCTAAATGTCCAGCTTACCTTGGCATTCCAGTTCTTGTTCAGGTAGTAGATACAGGTGACACATCGGCCGTCTGCGTTAGGGTTGTCCACATGCTTCACATACCCTGTCCCGTTGCCAGGGTAACATGCTACCATCGCCTGGAACACACAAACACAATTACCCTGTTACACGTCTCCATTACGTTACATAACGTTCATACACAGAGATATACTTCACTGAGGTTGGGGAGAAGGCCACATAACTCTGCTCTGCCACCCTGTCTACACGCTTCATTACTATATCTGCTGTTGCACACCTGATACTCATTACACAATCCTCCCCATCTACAACGCTAGATAATCGGACTAAAACTGGCACTGTTACTGCAATGTTGATGAATGTGCACTGGCCCTGTGAAAATGAACTAAACTACACTAAAACAAACAATTTAATGGTTAGTGTGATTTTTTGAACTGGTGAACTAAGGGATGTCAAGAAAAAGACTGCTGTGTAAACAGTGTGACGCTATTTGTAAACAGTCCTAGAAAGACCTCAATGTATCTGTTTGTTAGAAGACTGGACCACAATGATACTAGACATTTAGGAAGTTAGCAGGCTTGTTAGAATAGGCAACGGGTTTTAGTTATGGTTCTGGCCTACGTGTAAATAAGAGTGTGTGTGTGTGTGTGTAACGTGCCTGTATGCGTGTTGTGGTTATGGCCTACGTGCACCAAGGCAGTCAGTCAGCAGTTCAAGGCAGCATAATGAATCAGGCTGTGGTAATTTAGTGATAAGAAAGCCATAATGGCTTCAAAGCTGCTCTAATGGGACCTGCCTGGGGTCAGGAGCCAAACCCAAACCACAGCTCCCATCCACCATCAAGCCCTTTCAACCCCTCCCATAGCCAGAGATGGTCACAGTCCTGTCTGCTCCTTACAGCTTGTTCCAGTAATGCAGTCATAGATCCTAACTAACTGTTCTGGACTGGTCAGAACACCCAACCTTATTGGTTTAGCTGTAACCACCTGACAAAGCTGGGATGGGGATTTCCTGGTGTTGTGTGTGAAAGGTGTTTCCTCTGCAAACACCATGGAGGTAAATCATCTTGCAGTGCCAACACACATGACTCAGCTTTCTGACAAGAGCAATACACACAAACACTCCACATACATGCATTTAAAATCAGACCGTGACCCAAAGCTCTTTCTGACTCGGTCAATTGTTTTTTAATGTATGATGTCCAGAGATAGGATGTCAAAAAAGTTCAAATCTTTTGTTACTGAATTTAAGAATGTTTCTCTGTGTAAGTACTTCACTTCACTATACATTTTTACGCCAACTTTGTACTTTTTACACAAATATCTGTACTTTCCATCACTTACATTTTGTTTTAATCCATATTTGGCAGCATTGAGACTGAAATCAAAGTGTTTTTATGTTATTTCTCTGTCCTTACATTGACTTTACTGCAGATACACTGTTACAGAGATGGGAACTATTTCTGATATCATCTCACAACATTTTACTAAAACACTAAAACAGGTAGTAGTAATGACAACTTATACTTAAGTAAATAAGTATATATTCTGACATATAATTATTGAGAGTATTTCCATACTTCTTTACTTTAACTTGAGTTTTTTAAAAAGTGTAGTCAATACATCAACTTTAACCAGAGTCTTTTTAAACATGAGTATCTGTACAACTACTTGAATGAAGGATGTGTTCTGTTGCCATCTCTGATGATGTCACAGCCCTACAGCTGTGTTATCTGATAAGGAACTTCTTTGTTTATGCAGCCTATCTGTGCTGTGAGACACGTGCGTGTTTAGAGAGCGAACACTATCGGCTTGAGTGTTTACTAAGCTCACCAGGAGCACGTACACATGCATCACTAGACCGAGGAGTGGGCGTGTGTATACCCATGTGAAGCAAGACAGGCTTGGAGTAGGCTCCTTTGAAATGTGTTTTATTTGTTAAAGAAAATAGGGATTTGTTGTCACTTGTCGGGGTTTTTTAAGTTGTTTTTTTCGAAAACAACTTTTAAAGTTGTTGTTTCAATATGCAAAGAGATTGGGGAACGCATTCGCTTGTGACACGTTTAAAATATTTACTTTCCGTGGTTCTGTGTGTTTATGTCAGATTAAAATTGAACGATTGTTTTTGCGTTTTCCGGAATCATAGAGAGAGAGCGCGAATGGGAAGTCCTCCTAACCTTGTGAGGAGGGTTGGCCGCGAGCCAGACTGCTGAAGGTTTAATGGCAATGCTACGTGTGGTGCGTGAGCCAGCAGTCTCCATGGTGGCCAGGGCTAAAGCCAATCAACAACACTAAAATTACCCTTTTAGTTGATAAAAACACAACATGAAATCTATCTGTTTTTGATATGTTGAAAATTGGCAATGCATCATGTAAGGCTGTATGAAAAATATTTTCTAATTTTGTTCATATCACCAACAATGTCTAGAGATTACAAACTGTATTTTATAATCAACGTTATGTTTTGTGACTTTTGTGACCTGTGATTGTTTGGGTAAGCACTAGGAAGTCCATCTGACGTGGGCCTATTTAAAACCAGGGCTATGTAAACAGTAGACCTGTGGTGAGGTGGGTGGGTGTGCAAGTTTGTTTCTGCTTAAGTGTGAGTTCATCTACGTGTGCGTGCTAAATGTGGGCGTTCACCTTCCTCTATCCAACTTCCTCGTGTCCATGGTAATAGTCACTGCGTAGGCGTCACGTACAACCCACACACACACACAACCTGTTCACATCTGCGGTAGTTATTAATCATATAAAAGTAGCCATAAAACACCTTCAAAGAGAGCAGGAAATGTCTGGATGGGTGTTTCCTTATAACTGCATGTCTTTGTTTGATGCACGCTAAGTATTGGCCATGCAAGGCTGCTGGTTTCACAGACACACTGAAGCTGCACGAGCCTGACCCTGCTGAGGATGGACCGAAAACAAACCATTTGGAACCAATACAAAATGGACTGCATACAAAGAATGTTAAAACACACATCTCACACTCCATAAAACACTGAAATGTTATGTACTGAGCCTTGACTTTCGAATTAAACGGCTGCCAGTAATTGCGAGTTAAACTTGAGCAAGTTTTAGTTTCCCCTTACCTTCGAACGCTCCCGAATTATGCTTTTCCCAAGTCGACCGATGCACAGAGAAATTAATTTATCGATCAGTGTCAATAAAAAATGTATGGCCTCGCAACCTCTCTCAACTCCGCTGACCCAAGATATTTTATCACCCCTAATGTTTCTTCCGGAGATGCCAGAACTCCGGCCGGCTAACTGTCCATCGTGCAGCACTCCAGAGCGGTGCATGTCTTTCACTTGATGTAACACAAAATCTCCAACCAGCTCTCCAAGAAAGTTGTCAACGTAAAAGAATCCCTGATCCAGCAGGGACGGAACGATCTGGTCCAGGGCTAACCGTTCCAGTTCTGAGTCCATAATGTGTTGAAGAAGGGGCATTATTAGGCTGAAACCGTAACCTTCTCGCCAGTTTAAATTCAAGATGAATAAATTAAATAAAATTAATTTTGTCGGGCGACAGCTTCGAGCGACGTTTTCAAAATTCACGGACTGTTTCTTTCGCGTGAGAGGATTGTTGGACCATTCTCCTAGAAATTGTTAACGTTTGTCAACTGTAGGCTACGAGCGCCCAGTACCTGAACAAATGGAACGTGCGAGATGTGACCTACCATTAGGGGCGGGGAGTATAGAACTTTCATTCATTTACGTAGCCCTGAGGTGATTCAGCTACAATTTATAAATGCATTTCATTAAAATGTGTTTCGATGATACAAACACGAGTTAAAACATATCGCACGGTTTTACATTAAAATGTTCACTCGCATATATCACGTAGTATGTTTAATATAGGCCTAAATCATTCTTTTTTGGCCAGTCCATCCAACTTTATTTCCGATTAATATCTAATTTCCTATATGTAGGTCAATAACTGGGATTTGCAAAGATGGAAAATCGGTTAGAGCAAGGCGTTTCCTCCGCCATTGAGGATTTCACAAGCCGCATGTAGCCCTCGCTCGCAGCCGCACCGCACGTACTCCCCGGCCCGAAGTAGCACTGTCATGGCAACGTGCCACAGAGAACTTCAACGTTCCCATCAGAAAAGAGGAACCAACGCTTGCCTAATAAGTAGACAAATTATGATATTCAAAGTACTATTAATACAATTACCTGAAGAAGGAACAAAGAATATAAGAAATAACAAGAAAACGACGAAATAAAGATAATAATAATAATAATAACAATAGGCCTAAGCCTAATAATAATTATGAGAGGTCATTAAAAGAGCTCAACAAAAAGATGATAGAAATTATAATGATTCTATTAACAATAGGCAAACCGTGACAGCTTACATAAATGAAAATATAATATGGCCTATTTGTCCAAATAGTTTTTGATAGCCTAATCATGAAAACAAACAGGATTTTCTTCCTTTTTAAATTTATTTTTGTGTCTGCCATGTCGACCTAGATCTATCTAGTTTCTAATAACATGGACTCGCTGACAATAGTCTGATTATAAAGACAATACGTCAATCATTTGTTCTTCTTTTTATTTCTTCGACTATATTAGTTGGTATTAGTCACACATGCCAACAATGTAAAATGTTCTCTTCAATGGGCAAAACGACGGCCGACATAACATGCTACATTTGAGAAGTACAAATAAATGATATAAGCATATGGTACCAACCTTGTGTCTTCCTCGGATTTTGTACTGCCCCAGTTTGCCGTCAGCGTATGTAATAAGTTTGTCCATCCTTGTGAGTAGAAAGCCAATGTTTTCACAGCCTTTTTCATTCCCCTCTACCCATGCAATTTGATCACCTCTAATGTTCTTGCTTTGGCCAAAATGTCCACATGCCAACTCTCCGTTTTTCATTTTGCCACCCTGGTGGATATGTTTGACTTCTTGGAGAACTCGATCTCCAATTTTATTCCCGAGAAAATTGTCCACGATGCATAGACCGTAAGAGTTCATAGAGGGGACAATATACTGTAATACTAATTTATGAGGGTTAAGGCGCTTGTGGTCATTCGATTTATGCCTGTTACTGCGGGGTCTTCGGGGAGCGCAGGGCACGACCCTGCTCGTCTTTTCTTCATCAACAGTAATTTCACTTTTACTTACTTCCAAACACCTGTTTTCACCCTGATTCATTTTTAGATTTTCGCAGTTGTATTTTTTCAGTATCTTTTTAGGGGGGTTAAATTTCTTCGTAATGTACTCTTGAAAACCCGAGCAACGTCGCGGGATGCACAGTTCGAAGGAGGTTTTCACGTGTGTAACTCTACTGTGCCATGTTGCGGCTATAATGAGGGAGAGCCGCGTGCACTGTACACGGGAATGCGCTTTCTGCGCAGACTGCCAAAGATTCGCAAGCTGAAAAACAGCAATTGAACTTTGATTTGCTCTCTCAAACAGATCATCCATAAGATCCGGAGACAAATAAATCACGTAGTCTTAAAACGAAATATGTTTTTTCAACCCTATAAGAGAATGTTAAAACTAAATATATCGAACATTATCAGACGCAGTTTGTATCCATCAACAATGATACTATAAGCGCTTCAAAATTTAACGGCAGTATAGATCAAGACCCATAGTTTTTGTTGGATTCATTGTAGTAAATGAATTACAATCACAAGTTCCAAAATATCTGGTATGGAGGCAGAAAAGCCAGATAAGTTTGACGTGAAAGCGAAATCAGATCCTGTATTTGCGTGTCAGTATATAATATATCCTTCCTCGGAATTACAGTTCAGAGAACCCCCTTAAGCATACGTGTCACACACAGCACTGTGCAACAAGAAACCTTATAATGACACAGTGTTCTTTGAGTGTTGGCTGCACCAGTCCTCGCGGACACGTGTTGGCTTGTCCATGTGCTTGTGTTGTTGTGCTGACAGGTGATGCATTTTCATAACTTCCTCTTTAGCTTCTGGTCCAGTGTCTCAACCTTACTCTGAACGTAATGTTGTTTACATGAAAAACGCTTCAAGCCTGCCCAAAACTCGAAGTCTGGTCCCCAAGAAGAGATTGCAGTCCTCCTCCTCTACCCCCGCGGGGCTCCTGGGCAGTTTGTTTACTAAGAACATTTATACCAGACTTCTATGGGAAATGTGTTTTTTAAAAGCCATACTTTTTTGTTGTAAATACGTTTTGTTTTACTTAACCATCAGCCAACTGCCGCTGCTTAAATGTGTCTGTTTCCGAAGGGGAACTGGCAGATAGTCAAACAGCTTATTCTAATTACATTGCTGGTTGAGCATTCTGTTTGCGCTGTTTTGGCCTGTAGGTCCAAACTCCAGGCAACAGCTCTGTGTGTACGTGAGAACATCCTCATCCACAGGTTTAAAAAGTAACCAGCTGCTATTTTAATTCTGAGCCGATGCCAGCATGAGTATGAATATGTTAAGGGCTGAAGGAACATATGGCTCAATGTCATTGGCTCATGTCAAGCCAGCCCCGCCCTCTCTTTTTTGACTGACAACTTTGTGGCACACTCAAGTGTCCCTCCAACATTGAACGGTATTCTATACGCCAACCAATAATTTGTGACGATTTACAGCTGACCTTATGTCCAGATCTAGGCCTGTGTAATACGTAACGACCAAATGCGATATTGTCTATTATATCAACCGCAGCAGGGTAATAATAGATGCGTTATGTTAACCATTACCATTTTCTCTTCTCCATTAATATAAACATGCTGTTTATATATATGTGTTCTATGTTTGCACTTCCCTGCCACAGTCAATTCTGTGCTTGTGTATCTTGCATGGCGAATAAAAACCGATTCTGATTCTGATATCCAACACTCGCAACACTATCATTAGCAAAAACCACGCAGGTTTAGGAGCAAGAAAACACAAGAAAAATGTTTAATCAAACATTCATCCCAATACACACCACCAGAAAAAAACTATGTTGGAGACAATCATAAAAAATGTGGTATATTTTTGGTCAACGATAGCTGACATTACAGTGTATTCAAAGATAAATTATAACAGGTCATTTTAGAGGTGCTCTGTCAACACAACCATCCAGTCTGAGATGGTCACTTGGTCGTCAAACTAATTGTAAGTATATCTACTATAAAACTTTACAGATACAGAATATAGGCCATTTATAAAATAAAAAATTATACATTTCACAAGATGTGCAAATAGGCCCCAACCTGTCACATTGTTACCCATGCAGTAAGACAATAATGGTTTTAATGTCCTATAAGATCAGATGTTCCATCTCTCCAATAGAAACCCCTCTTCCACATGTTCTAGAACACTGTTCATGTTTCCATGGTGACGGCAGATAAAATCCAAGGGAATGTGTTGGTCCACTTGTCCTTTATGCCACAGATGTATGGAAAGAGTTGGACAGACAGGCAGCCAGCCATGGGCTGGTAAGCTCTAGATCAGGGTAGAGTAGGCATCTGTCATTGGATCATTTTAAAGTAGTGCAGGATCGCCATGATGTGTTGGGGCATAAACACATAGCCAGTGTAGACAGCCATGCCTGCTACGGAGATCAGCAGCGAATCTAAGCAATAGTTAAGAAGAAAACAATTGTTGCGGAATAAGTTGGGCGGTGAACTGGCCCGTTGAGAGCAGTGGCCCGTTCCCCAGTTTAGAGAACGGGCCAGTTAACCGTCCCAGGTTAATATATTAAATGCGTGTGCCATGTGGGGAATTGAAGATAGAAATACATTTCTGTTACGTCAGTCACCTGCTAGTCGAAACTAATCTAGAGCTAGCGTCGATGTCATTGGTTGGCACGCCTTAAGAGGCCACACACTGAGTATCGCTACCCTGCCGGTAAATTAAAAACCTCACGTTAGTAAATCGTACTAGCCGTAAGACATCTATACCCTTGAATTGCCAACAGGTCTAACGCCTAATAAATATCGTTGCAAAACTTGACCAAACTGAGATCTACCGCTAAGAACTTGGCTCTTCCGTGACAAACTATTCATGTATCTTCACAGATATCCCTACCATTGCCTACATGAAACCAGTATCGCTAACTTGCTAGCCAGCCTATTGACTTAACTTAGACCCACTTCCGAGCATAAAGGATACTGAAGATCGTCCTCTCCCATGGCTCCAGCATATATAATGCCGTAACGAGAATATACTGATAGTAGAACCAAGATAGTTGCTTCCAGACGTCCCCAAATGTCATGTTTCCCACTCAAAAAATTTGCTTTGGCCTTTCAAAACTGTGGACCATTTCCTGGTGGCTACAATGATGTCACATCACAAGGTTTTTATCAAGCCAATCACGATTTAAGAAGCACAGCGCAAAAAGGTGTATTCCCGTTCCTGCCTAAAGAGAGACGTACTTCCCGTTTGGACAGTTTATCAAAATAAAGGCCTCTGCATTTAAGTACTTGAGTTAAATCATAAAACTTCTAGCTTATACCACATTGATTTATCCTGATTCCACAATACAAATGTTCCAATTATTGTTTATAAATCATTTTAAAAATTCAAACCCAATAAAAACAATGTCTGCAGAAACCAATTCACTGGTGATGATTGTAATTACAAAATCTGAAATGCTAATATGTACAAAATGGCCTGATATTACAGACAAATACACTTCAGAAAATGTAGTTATTAAAACTGAATGTCCAAAATAGGCACTTGGGCCAAACTGAATAAAACATAGAAAATGTTATAATAATCAAAAAGGAAAACCCAGTATACTGCCAACCTCCTGCCCCCACATGCCATCTATACCAGCCTGTCTTCCACCAACATGGTAACCAATGCCATTCCAGCCAACATCACTTCAATATGTAAGCCAAACCATCTACCACAGACCAAGGAGAGATTTATCTAAGGTTCCAGGGCCATACTTTTCTAGATTCAGGCAGGCGGACACAGTTGATAGGATCCTGCCAGGAAACAAAGTCTCATTAGAACAGCAGGTCCTCTTTAGCAGTGGCTGGCCAGGATGTTAAAGAAGTGGTAGACCTCGTCTTTATCAAACACAGCCACTTCTGTAGAGCATTCTGTGCACTGGACCGGATGGTACACCTCCTCTCCAGCCATCCCTCTGGGACCCAATGGGGATTCTGTTGTTGTTGCTGCTGCTGCTACTTCTGCTGCTTCTTCCTGTTGTCCTCTCCTCCTCTTCCTGTTCTTCCGCTTCCTCTCATTCTGGGTTTTGTACCTCAGCACCTCCTCTTTGTTCACTGAGCAGTTCATGACAAACATGGCCCTGTACTGGGTTCTGTATTTATCATGTCTATGGACAAAAGCACAACAATAAGCAAGCATCAACAGAACATATTTCGACAATCCAGATCATGCATGTGCAAGACAACCCTTCCAGATGTACTGTAAAACTTTGGTACTATTGCAGAGTAGATGGTCTTAGGAGATGGGGGATATTACCTCTGACAGTCCAGGCAGAGAGTGGTCATGCAAGCAGGGCAGTTAAGGACAGCGTCACTGCTGGGGAGAGTGTTGGACTTCTGACCACTGGGGACAAACGCCCGCTGTCGTCTCCTGTCACTGCCATACCTAGTTACAACAGGTAAACACACGTCACTTAACCAACACACTTGACTTTTGGCATCATTTTTGTTTTTTCAAGGCAAGACCACAAGGTGTTTATAAACACAATCCAAACGCATGGGCGTTCATCCCATAGCCTCTCTGATTGGAACAATTGGGCGTCTATCTGTCAGACATGTTGGTAAATAGGAAGGGAGGAGGAGCGATGTTTACCCTCTCCTTTTGGCATCCACCCAAGCCTGGTCTCGGTCATCCTCGTCTGGGTCATAAAGCAGCTCGTCATTGGTGGGGATGGTGCGTTGCTTCCGCCTCCGACCTGTGGAGCTGCCTGTGTCGTGTTGTGGGGATTGTAAGCCCACATGTATGCAGATTTTCTGGGAACATATTTCCCCCTGGCAGATTAAATATCACTAGGGTTGTTTAGACCTATGTGGGTCGCGAATGTTAATACCAATTCTTACTTGGAGCGTCCTCAGAATCAGAATCGGAATCAAAGTAGATCTGGTCGTACACCGCAGGCAGGACTGGGGTGGGAGCATTGCCATTGGTCCCTGAGCTATCTGCTGTTGAGCAAACAGGCGCACGATATTCATACTAAACCTTTCACATCTAGAGATATAACGCTAAAGAAAAACCACTGTTTAAAGATGATGAAACAGCAGTTTCAAACTACTGCTCCAATTAAACACACCTGATGCTGCAGGTGCCCAGGTCCCCTCCATAGTCTTGATAGTGGAGCTGAGCTCGGCTTCCATCTCCTTTTCAAACTCATCCCCGCTAGAAGACTCGCTTTCTCCCGTTAGGTACTCTCTGATCAGCTTCCTCTTTTGGTCCGCTGTCCCGTTCAGAAGCACATCCAACTCGTCCTCCGAACTGCAGGTGAAGCACATGTTGTCAGACAGGCTAACAAGCACGCAATGTTAGCTGGGGAGGCTATCACACACTGTATAAGTAGTTAGTAATGTGATAGATGAGACCAGAAATATAACTTTAAAAGTTATAACAGTCCATACGACCATAAACTTTGTCTATTGCAGTACTGATCATGCTTGTTTACATGTAAGCTTACTTGGTTCGCTAGCTAGCTAACGAGGTTTCATCAGTGCCAAATATACAATATAAACAGCAGTTACTACCTGTCCTCGGCTCTCTCCTCGTCACTTGGTTCCTCTATTTCATAGGAATCATATTCCTGTGGTTTGTTTAAACTATTCATTTCTAAAACGCCCAAAACGAACTCAGCCTTAGAATATAAACTGCTATGAGCACGCACCTGGAAGTTGTTCTAGTTTTGAAAAGTGCTTCCGGTGAAGGATTTTCACAATAAGTGTTGAGGCGGGATTGGTTGGGATTCAAATAGCAGAACACCCGACACCAGTGAACTCGCAAATTAAGCTTTCAGAAAATGCACGTTAATATATATTTTTTTGAAAAGTGGCCATCTTTTTTTATTCAACCTTAGTATGAACAATAGTTACTTTACGGATCATGGTTTGACTGCCATCACCGAAGCTTAGGCTCCTTCTATTACGGTCACAGAGATGGCAAGATGCTGGAAGGTGATAAATTAAACTAGGGTACAACTATTCAGACAACAAATATTCTTTGATCAAGCTATTTACATCAACTAAAATGTGTAGGTGACTGATGGTAAACAGTTTCATATGTTATTCATTTCGGAATCATCTTTATTATCATTATTTCATTATTATTACCATTTATTTCAGCATTTCTCCATCTTGATAAATGGAAGCTTTGGTCACATAGAGTGAAAAAACATTCATATACAGTGCACTTCAAATAAAAAAGGGGGAAAGAAAAACATGTATCCATTTATGTGTGTTTTTTTTTTTTTTACAATACTTGATTGGATTCATCTACATTAAGGCAAACGTACTGAAGCATTATTTGTCTGGAATGGAAAAACGAACAGAATATGTATGAAATTAAACAAGAGAAAAAAAAGTGTTAGTTATTTGATTAGGATGTTCATTAGCAGTACATCAAAAACTAATACATGTACAAGGCTTGTTTTTAGTGACAATACACTTTAATAATTGTAACAATCAGCTCAATTTCAACAAAGTAACTGAGCAGCATCACAAGGAAAAAAAAGTTTACTGACACCAACAGCCTTCAACAATAAGCAACTGAAAAATTATAACAATGATAACAAATCTGACAAAGACATGACACAGACAGATGATATAGGGCAGGGGTAACTACACCACTCCTCATGGACATCCACGTTTGGTAGTTAAACAATTTTTAAAATGTAGTAGACGTGAGTAGATGACTTTCTAGGTTCTTGTGCTGTGTGGACGTAGCAGTCCTCCCGTGTCACACTGTGGCTTTCTGTTACAGTGGGGGTGGTGGACGCAGAAGAAGACAGGAGAGGGCAGAAGAGAGGGGGAGGACAAGAGAGGAGAGGATGGCATCTCCCTGGTAGTGATGAGGGCTACAGACATCCTTGAAAACAAACGGACCCCTTGAATCGGATCTGCCTGCTCTGCTGCCTTCCCAGAGAAGACCAGACACAAGCGAAGAAAGCCCTGTACAGTTGAACCTCCGGTGTGGAGACTTAGGTGTCGCCCTTTAACACGCCCAGACAGCTTTGCAACAACTGTAGATTACCCTGTAGAGGAAGAAGGAGCGAGGGAAAAAAATCAAATCAAATTAAGAAGATATGTAAGATGGAGCACATCTAGGCCTCAGGGATAGAACAGTACATTGTTTGTAATGTGTTCTTTAACTCCCTGTACATTTGTTAACGCCCCTAAATTTGACAGTCATTTAAAAGGCAAAGGATGTGGAAAAACAGCCCATTCGCTCTGCACTAAGGAAGAGGACACAACCGTTGAGTTGAACATGAAACTAACCTTTGCATGTTTGAGTTCCAGCTCAGCCAGTTCCACCAAGTTCTTTCTAAAGGCAGCTACTCGTCTCGTCTTGAAGTCTATGAGCTCTGAGGACAAAACACACGGTCGTTATCAAGGTGGATTCCAGCTTATGGACTCAGAATCAAGAACAGTAAACCTCAAAACCTTCATCAAGACCACAGAGGGTTGAAACTTGAAGAGTACCTTGCTTTGCCGACTCTGATATCTTCTCAAACTTCTGGCAACAGACCTGTTGGCTGGTCTCAGCCTGCAGAACCTCCTTGTTCTTAGCTCTGGCTTTGTCCAAGGCCTTGTTAGCGTTCTCATAGTCCACCAACGCACGTCCTCGTCGGTACAATAGATCCTACAGCAAACACAGAACAAAAGGGGTCAAATCTCTTTGCATGTGCAATCTATCCAATGCATACTGTGATGTGGAATCATGACAAAATGGTGTGTGTATACTTAAGGTTGTCTATACTTACTGGTTAAGTAGGGTATTTGTTTATGTTAACATTGCAAACAATACATTTCGCAAAGCATGGTCTTACAGCTTGCAACCACAAGACCATGTTTAATGTGTGTGGAGGTACAGTCAGCCATACAATGTCAAGTTACCAATGCTTGGGTTTCTAAAACCTTTCTAACCAGAAAAATGCACGGATGGATTAGCAAGACCAACAAGCAGAGGAGGGGCCATAGCACGTTACACATAAGAGCCTAATTTAATCTCACGTCACACGCAAATCCAAGGCAAATGTGAAGCCGAACCGTAGCAAGGTGAAACTGCAGTTCTGTAGCTAGGTACCTTGGCAGCTTGAGACTCTCGGAGGTAGTACTTCAGTAAGTCTGCCAGTTTTAGGTCCTCATCTGCAGCCACCCGAGCCTCGATTTTCTACAGATGAAAGAAAATCCCACTTTAGGCAATATTAAGCAGAACATGATGCATCTGACCTCTAGTGAGCCGAGAAACGACTTGAATCTTTCAAAACCTGATGCAACATCTTGTTCAGAATCTCTAAAATAACCAACTGGGACCTTGAAATTTCTTATTATCTTGCATCATCAAAGCCTGATATGGTTGTTGAATTTGAAGTACATCCTTCCCTGAATGATATCAAACTGCATAACTGAACTGTCTCAGTCGTTACTTACCCTAGTTTTCTCAAAGAGCTCAGATACTTTCAGGAAGAATCTGGAAAACAGCGGTTCACATTTTGAATAGCTAGTAAGAGCCGGCAGTAAATGGTGCGTGAGAAACATCACAATGTTCGCTAGTTTCATACTTGCACACGTCTGTGGAGTCCTGGGTTCCTAGAGTGTACAGTGTGGAGGCAATTCTGTTGATATCATCTGCAGCATCTGAAACACAGTACACACAAGCACACCTTGTAGCTCTAGTTAGGTACGAGCTTCAGCTACATACAGCTCTAAAGACACACATATGAACACGCAAACGCACAATGCACTGACATAGTTCCATATTTGACGAGTGCACCGACACATTCAATAGAGTTCAAGAATGATCAGCGGCAAATGATTTTGGCAGACGTTGTCGCCGACATTTAAGGCAGGATCATGTTTTAATGTTGTGGAAAGTGCTAATAATCCATCAGTAAGAGACATGAGCTCCGCCCAGGAGCAAGAGACAGGACGGAGCAGCACTGGACCCCAGGGAATGACGGGCGGCTGGACAGATGTCGAGCAGATGATGGACATCAGCACTAACTATACCCTTGATCTGCTGCAAGTGGTCTACTTGAGCAATGGTCTTAAGGAGTTCAGATGACAAGAGGGATTATTCGACACTATCCTGGATAGAGTTCCGTCAATGAATCTCAATCGCGAAACCAATCAGCCGTTTAACGAGACTAACGACTTATCTCATTGGACGTGCTTTGAGTGGATGCTTGGAGCATATACATAAATGAGGCGCTAAGTTAAAAACGTAGTCGGCCGTCATTCCCAACAATTCAACTGACCAGACTAAAGTAATTATTCAACTCACCCATTTCCACATTTGTCAGCGAATTAATATGAAACAAAGAGTAGACGTAAAATACAACGCACAGCACAGGGACAAACAAGACAGCTGTTTCCACCAACATTAAAACATGATACCAGAGCACGCCAGCCTGCAGGACCACGCCAGCCTGCAGGACCACGCCAGCCTGCAGGACCACAGCTTGTTCAACATCTCATCAACACAACACTACAATCCCCCAATGTATCTGAAAAAGGCACCCCTATGCTCGATGAAATATCTATCCCTTCTGATACCCCTATTACCCCAACCATTCTGTATCCTTATTAGATGAAGCTGATCGTCATTAGAGTTGTAGTTAGCACGATGTTGACAGTCTGAGGGACGATCCAGATCCGAATCCACATCTCAGGACCTTGAGCTTCATGAAAGCACCCCACTAACTGGGTCATGAAAGGCCTTACCTACCAGGACTCAGAAACATACACGGGGGGCAGACACACTTACTTTTGTGAGACCTGATCATTCTATCAGATTTGGCGGAGGCATCTTTGACACGATTATGGTATTCTAAAAGGAATGTCTTCTCATGCTCAAAGAAATCATCTACATCCTGAAACCAAAAGGACAAACACGTTAATGCCTTCACACAACGGTCAACCATATCAAACCTATTTTGGGGAGCGACAGAGAACGCTACCGGCATTAAAGAGCTCTGATTAGTCTGAACAAATAGACTCAACATTCCCAATCCATTTTTAAACACACGTCACGGATTGTTTGCATGCGCAGCGAGTCTCACCTTAACTCCAGCCACCAGCACTCCGTCTGCAGATTTCACCACGTTCTTGAAGAAGTCCTCCAGCTTTTCCTTCTTGTTCTTGCCTCGTACGCTCAGCTGTGAGGCGAGAGGTCAGCCACAGTGTACACAAGCGGACGACAGGGTCAGAACTGGAACTTCGACAGCTGAACTTGAACCAACAGCAGCTGTGCCAAGTAAGGTTAAGCTGTGTTCAAGTACGTCAGTAAATGAAGGACGTACTCTCGTCGATTCTTTTTTAACAATAACAAAGACATGATACTGAATTGTGTTGGTGACAGAGCAACCCTTGCCCTGCAGGCTGCGTAGGAGTTAGAAACCATTTCCTGTCACTTACGTCCTGGTTGTACTCTAGAAAGACGTGAAAGTTCAGGTCTTTCCTCAGGACAGGATGTGCAGCCACGCGACACAGGAAGACTTCATGCATCGCTACGGTCTTCTTGAAGATAGCCAGGTACTCCCTGAAACACAGGCACGCACACAATACCGTGTGTAACCAATAGTGTCCTACTAAAAATTGATAGGATCCTCATTATTTTGAAACATGAGGACAAGTGGATGTCGGACAATATAGATGTGTATTGAATCAATATGAAGCTTCTGCATGGATGTTTGTGTGCAACATGTTCATTACGTCCTGCGATACTGTATTTTGAACTGTGTTTCAGTGTGAAGCACAGAGACAATACGTGTTTGTATTGCTTTGGATAAAACAGTGGATGTGGGAGAACCAAAGCATTCGTGTGGGCGTATTCCAGTATTCCAAATATCCCAGTATTCCATCAATTAAATCCAATCACATGTTGGGTACTCACGCCTCTAGTTCCTGCTTCATCTTAGTGAACTCCTCCTTGGTCATGGAGCCCTCTCCCTCACCCAGTTTCTGGAGCTTCTCCCTGGAGGCGTCAAAGTCAGGCCTGGGGGGAGCTGGGGGGATCTGGGGGGACAGAGCCAGACACCCTGGGGCAGTATACTGGGAGGATACAGGTCAAGTCTGTCTACATAGCAGGGAACCCTTATGTGGTACCTCATGTAAAATAAGCTGTCAATGAAATACCAGAAGTGATCTATGCTGAGATTAAATGAGTATATGTAATACAAAAGAGGCAATATGTACAGCTGTATTATAAAGTGATACAAGTCAGTGTGATGACATTAACAGATTTATTAGACCAACACTGTAAAGCAAAGATCTAGCAACCAAGCCAGTCCTCAGAACAGTATCATTTAGATCAAGGAAATGAACTCAAAACCTGGAGGGGGACAGGGGAGTCCATAGCACTTTCAATATGGATTATTTGACCCTAAGTCATTTGTATGTTGCCTATTAAACCCCTTCCACAAACATTTTCCACGTTGCATAAAATCTAGCCATCATATTCCGCATTAAATACAACGTAGCCAGCATTTGCCCTATTACTTACTTACTAGGTGTCAAACCTCTCTATCATTACTTACAATGTAGCCAGCGTATTCCTCGTTCTCCACAAAGGAGTCGTGCAGCCAGATGAACTCCTCATGCTGTCGGACCACGGAGAACTCATTCTGTTTGAAGTTAGGTAGGGTGCTCTAGCAGAGACAGACAAAGGCTTGTTAGCCATGGGCATTACCAAACCACAAGGCCATTACAAAAAGCCATTACAAAGCCACTACAAAAGCTGTCAAGGTCCCCCCGCTTTGCAAAATGACAGACCAATAGCAGAGCAAAGTTATTGTAAAGGCAAAGCAGTGTTTACAGGCATATTCTTTCACACTTGAAGTTCATTGTTCTGGAACAGAAATGAATGACAGTTGTGAAATGACCAAGAAGATCATCATCCTCAGTGACAAACCTAAAACAATAATTAACCCTCATTTTGTAAATGAGTGACCTATACATGGTCATTGTCACCAGAATATGCAATTGTCACTGTATATTGTCACATAAAAACCAGCAGTGCCACAAATGATGAAATACTGAGATTTTTTAGCTTGTTCTTTTGTAAATATATTCTCTTAGAATTCCAAAAATAAGCGGTCCAACTAAATCAATTATAAACAATCCGAAAACCTGAGAAAGTTTGTTACATTGAAGGTCTTACCTTTGTGTGAACAGTGAACTTCACCTTGTCTCTTTCACTCAAGGCATCGGAAATATCCACCTGAAGGGTGGCATCCGTTTGGAGATCCACATTTACTGCTCGAGGCTGGAAAAGATGAGATGGTTTTCAGGTTCAAATGATAACACAGTCATAATCAGGCAATTATAGACGAACCTTCTCGTGTATTGTCTTGTTAGTGTGCGTACGTGCGTAAATCAAACGAGCATACAGGACCAAGAGAAGCATGTGACAGCCTTAATCACTTCTTCAGCATCTATGAATGAGAACCGAGTAATCGAAAATTCTGGCCCACGAACCTAAATTCTACGTGAATATACGCATGGACATACATAGCTCCAAATTCATGTTCTGATTACACAGAATAGTTGCAGATACATTACTTTTCACTTCCTGGACACACTGGTGGTCTGCTGACCTGCTGGCTAGCTAACAGTTTGATACATATCAAGAGAGCAATGACAGGTACTTGGCAATCCAGCATGCAATCCATGTAGTTGGCGAAGGAATGACTTTTATTCGTTAAAGCAATAGGCTTGAATGCAAACCGAGTACTACCATCCGCTGACTAGAAGTCGCTGTTATTGACACAGATTGTGTGGTCAACAACAAGGCTAAAGAGCTGGATAGCTAGTTAGCTAGGTAACAGACTAGCTAGCCATGTTATACATTTTGTCCACATTCGCCTACCAAGATGTCATACTGTGCAATCTTCTATGTATAAGGCATCATAGCGTTAAGACAAACGGCATCGGGATGCACCATTTTTACGCTACGAAATAAGACATTTTAAAAGAAAAGAAAAAAAAACTTACTCCTCTGTCTTCCTCGGAGAGGAAATCGGGACCGTCATCCAGCCCTTCTTGCTAGGTACATAAAAGCAACACAGGAGGACAGCATGCATCACAACATTAAACGTGCAATCAAGAATTGACTAATGATAGTGCCACAAAATTGATTTATTTTTAAATAGTAAGGAAAGGCAGAATGGTAGTGGATAACACCTACCATCATGGCTGCTGCGGGTGGAGTAGCTACGGATCCAGGGAAGTCGTGTGACGTGACGGAGACGGCGGCGATAGCTGAGGGTGGAGCTTCACAGACAAAGTACGGACAGTCACATCAAAGTTGAATCTGTGCAATCGTATAATCACTTGTACTAATTATTTGCACTAATTATCGAATCATTTTTACGTGTAAATATATTTATTTTCACTAAAGCATTAATACCCTTGACGCACAGACCATTATTACAGTCCTTACAAACCGAACTTTACGTCTCTCTACAAGTCTCTCTCCCCCTCTCAACTTGCCACTTTAGTTTATAAACACAAAACATGAAACCCAATAAATGCATCGACTGTCATATTCTTGTGCTCGAGAGGAGAAATAACTTGGAATTACATACACAAACCACTTGAGGGCAACAAGAGCACACATATGTACAAGACCTGATTGAACAGTAACGTTCAACTCACTCAGCTCACACCCTCAGGATGCGTTGGCAGAAGGGCTAAGAAATATATTGAATATTAGAGATAATATCGCAATAATTTTGACGACGGTGTAAAATGTGAAAATACCGTGAATACTGAATGTTTCAAATTCAGCATACGTCGCAAAAGAACGCGTTTAATGTCATATATTACATCCTATTTTTTACCGCCTTAAATTTGCTTCATATGAGGGGAAATATATTTTAAATTTAAAACAAAATGCAAACATATCGATATATATCCTTTTGACAATATCGAAATATCAAATATTTTCATTTATAGTCTAGCCCTACTGCTGACTAAAACTAAAACCCTAAAATTAAGAATATGGTTAGGGTCAAATTTTGGGTGGCGTTATGGCAATCCTGTATCCTACAACGAGGATAGGGTGAGGAGCGACAGGAGGCTTACAGTTAGGATTTGGGTCGCTGCTAACTAAAAACCCTAACCCTATCCTGAACTGAACAGTTAGGGTTAGAGTTTGGGTGGTATTATGGTGATTTCTGACTCTGGCCTACAACAGGGATAGGGTGACATATGACAGCAAGGTTAAGATCGCTCACAGATTTAACATTATTTACTGGCCTAGAAGATTATGGTTAGATAAACATCTCCTGCTCATATATTTGATTCAGGACTGTGAGGTAACTCTACCACTGTGTCAGGCTGCGTACTTTTTTAGATCAACAACTGAGAAATATGTTTTGACTACATGTTGCAATATTGTCACACAAGAAACACGTCAGCTGCTTCGAAACATTTAGGGACCCGAAACAGATTCTACTTCTCAAGTTCTCAATTTTGAGAAATGGAAAGAGATCCTGATAGTTGACCAATTGGAGAGACTCTTCTAACATGATAACATGTCGCACCACAATAGACTCTATCATGTTGGCCCAAGAAGAAGAGTACTATGTGCTCCTCTGTTGTGAATGACTGGCTAAGCTCCTTCCTGTTTCTGTCCTAGTTAAAAGGTAGTTGTACTCATCCCAGAAGCTATGTGAGTATGCTGGAGTTGAGAGCAAGGAGAGGTCACCTGTTT
This sequence comes from Plecoglossus altivelis, assembly GCA_036571765.1. NCBI lineage: Eukaryota > Metazoa > Chordata > Actinopteri > Osmeriformes > Plecoglossidae > Plecoglossus > Plecoglossus altivelis. The sequence continues at coordinate 5,499,008 of BROE01000009.1, forward strand.
ATTTTCAGCATATTTATCATAGCAGACTTTCAAACGGTGCGGTTAGGAATCGGGCTGCTGAACTCACAATCCCTGGTGAGCTATCCACAATACAACCTCAAGTGATTATCAAAGAACTTCAAGAGGTTTGGAAGTTTCCTGACTATTCTCATTGGAAGCCTGTGGACATTTATCTGAGCTTTCATCAAGGGGAACAACCTAAATGGATTAGTCAGATCTCATCTTACGTGCACATATTACTTACATGATCCATGTATACGTTTTTAACATGTCTGATAACTTAATACCCCCCCACTAGCACCTCTCCACACACAGTGGTGGACTTGTGGGTGATGTCTAACTTGTATGTCAGTGGGGTGATATAGGAGAAGGTGCGCAGCCATTGACCAGTTTCATAAGCAGGACTGGAAGGTTCTGGGCAACAGGGGACATTACTAGGTCAAAGGTGGGTCTCTCGCACTATCCATGGTGGTCACCTCAGACCGTGTTCGTTTATTCTTTCTCTGTAAGGACAGGATAGATGGTGGCTTCTAAACAGATACCATTCATTGCAGCTGTCAGAAGGCATTTACCAAGAAGAGGTTTACAACATCTATAGTTGTACTGTGTGTGTGTGTGTGTGTGGGAGGGGGGTTCAATGTGAGATGTTTGTGTACAATTGTTTCCGTGGCTGCTCCAAGATCTTCAATGTGTGCTGCATTCTTTGCCGCTGCTCCGAAGCACAGGGCCTCCTCCACCCATCTTTCCCTTACACTGCTCTCTGGAAGCCAGCCTGTCAACTTTTGCCATTTGTGGACAACGATGACAAGACACAAAAGCATGTGTTGGCCATAAATAGCAGTGAGCAGCAGAGGATTGCTCTCCGCCTGCAGATCAAATTCTCTGCAGGGAGAAGCTAACAGGCCCTGGCCTCAAGCCCAGACCTTGGTACACTCACCGCTACGTTCTCTCCTGTCCTGGCCTGGCCCAGACATTGATCCAGTTCGGTTTAAAACCAACCAGGCCAGGTTGTCTAGACACAAATCAAGCCTAAGTACTTTGATTGAAGGATATTATGATCCTTATGATAGTAATCTTCTTTTTCTAGCCTTGGATTGTGCTTACACTGAATAGGATAGGATATGGACACGTTTAAATGTGGATGTGTCAGTGTTCATATTAAGCAATAATAAACATGGTAATGTAAGATGAAAAGGACTTAACAACATATTACAATAACATGTTACTATTGAGTTCACTGTACTAATGTCATTAATAAACAGCAATGTCCTAACCCCGCATTAAGACCCATTTTCCAAGGATATCAGTCATGCCGAATCCCACCTTCATAAACATAAAACCACTCACATGAACCTTGGTTTACTCATCTGCCACAAAGTTTTATTGAAAAGTGGCAACCTCTTCGATCTCAAAAACAATATTTCAATTAAGGCTCCAAATGCTCATATATTGTCAACTTTTCTGATCCTTTTGTGAATTCACTTTTTATTACTTTGCGTTTATAAAATAACTGCAAGAACCAGCCCTCGTCTCTCTACTGCGTGGCTGTACATTCAACTGAAAGTAAGGCGGCGTCTGAACAGGTCCATACTCTTCTAGATATTCTGCATAGCAGGAATGAAGACTGAGGTAAAGTCTATCTAGGTGGCATAAAATATATCAACTTTATACTCAACTTTATACTTCGTTATTCTCTGACCTTTTTGTCTCAACTTGTAGTGTATAAACAAAAAAAGTGCTTTTTATGCATAGTCTAGAACGTGTTTTTGCCATTTTGAGTAGCATACCCGATAAAGATAGAACAGTTCAAATAATAAATAAGTCATATGAAAACATGAGTGCAAAGTGCTATTAGGCAGCACCTGGACAGTGGGAGATTGTCAAGGCATTATAGAAAGCGTTCCAATTTTCGACACTAGCGAACGCTACGTCAACACTGTGGATGTGGCGGAAAATGCAAACAGTGGCTACTTCTTAGAGCTTGTGTGGTGGGAGTGTGTTTCTTCTTGGGTAGTGGTGCTGTCTGAACTGGCTTTGGCAGAACACTCGATGTTACAGAACATTCCTCGAAGGTCAAAATTCTACCAGGATTTTGAAGACATCTGCTGGAAATTTACTGGTAGTGTTTTGCATATGTTAATGAGATCTTCATGTGGAAAAATTTTACAAACAGACACAAAAAAAAAGCCTAGGAGCTATTCCTTTAGGATCAAATGATATAGACACAGTTGCTAAGATGAAAGCGTCTGGAATCCATATGGCACGTGCTGGCAGTTTACAACGGCATCCCCTCCAATGTCACCACCACGTTGCCTCCCAGCTTGTCTGCTAGGGTCGTACGGTCCTGAATGTCATCGAGTCCGTTCACTTGCCATTCGTGTTTTATACCTGAAAAACAGAAGTGGAACGTTCAAGTAGATGTGTTCCGTCGGATCTCTAAAGTCTTCTTTCGTTAAGATATTGGAAGTTACTTTTATTACTTTCTCAGTGACACTGTCAGAGTCCAAAGGGCATCTAACAATTGAAATGGAATTGAAAGATAACTAGAAAATAAATCTCTCTGAAAGGATATTACACTCCCCATCTACGATAACCTAGGGTTGGTACATCCCAAGTATTGTTGATTGGGCATCCATACTTGATCATACTCCATCCATACTCTTGATCTACAGTTGATCTTGAGTACTCACCTGTAAACTTCTTTTTAATGGCATCTTTGGAGCTGGCGTAGATCATCTTGCTTTTTAATGGCGCACCCTCAGGTGCCCTGGAGCAACAAGGACAACACAAACAAGATGACCCTCCTTGCTTCAGTTCAAATCAATCACAGACACCCCTTTTGGGCATTTTATTCTTAATCTCCCTCATCCTATCTGACACAATGAACTCACTTGGTTTAGTCCTACTCATTCAAAACCAGCTTTAATTGAGATCTTGAGTTGTGAACAGCAAGCCAGTTAGCCAACTGTAATTTAATAGCCAGTCCGTAACAGCATGGTTCCACAACACAACTGTGTTGAGACATAGGGTAGGCCAGTTCATCTACTCACCAGTCAGTTCTGGCAGTAGCTACCGTATTTGACGTAGAGCAGGTAAACAAACTGCAACGTACCAAAATATAAATACCAGGTCTTCTTTCTTGGACTCTTTTGTTTCGTAGGTGGCGTCGTACAGGCCGTATCTGCAGTCGTTGAGCGGTAACAGCTTGACGAAGCAGGCGTAAGGATCTTGAACAGTCTCTCCGATGTCGCCCACGAGGATCTGCTTGCCCTCCTCCACGATGATCTTCTTCTTGTCGTCGCTCAGGCAGAAGAGCACGGCCTTCTTGCGCTTCTTGACGTCTTCGGAGCTGGATGATTTCCTGACCTTCATGTCGTTAAACACCTTGATGACTTCGTCGTTGACTGTTACGCCAGAGGCCTGAGGGAGCAGACGGGTGGAGATAAGGGAGCAGTAGAGGATGTGAGGTGAACGAGCAGAGAAAGGTGCATAGGTGTACATTTGAGGTCAGAGTTAAAACCCGAAACGTTCAAAGTTATTATAAACAAACACAAATCGCGGAGTAAATCGCATTTCTTTCAGATGTGGAAAGCAGCCAAATGTTCTAAGGAATGTCTTCCCCCTAAACAGCAGTTCAACTAGATCAACACAAAGATTGGTTGGGCCTATCCTGTTCATTTTCCATTTCCTAAAACAGACCATATATTTACTAGTACTTGGTTACGGTATAAAAGTCCATTTCACTTTGAGCCATTGAAGAATATAGGCAGAATCATGCTGACGGAATAACAATTGACGGCATTGATTTTTGACCAATGACTCACAATGACTAATACACATGAGTTGGGGACATTCACAGTGCTGACTCATACACAGATTCTAAACTAGCTCTAAGAGCCATAAAGTCAGTCTATGTCAAATGTACGACAATCTGACATTTCAACCTTTTAAATGACATTAATTCACAGCCCCACTCTGAATCAAGAAAATAAGAATCAATGGACATTCAAATATTGCAACATTATTAATGAGAAAAGACCACAGAATTGAGGCCTAGCTAGCTTTGACAGCCCTCTGTGGTTATAGGTAGACCACCAGGTGAATTCTCTTGCGGCAACTTGGAAAGACATGACTATCCCAAGTAAGATTACTTAGTCAAATTGATCTCAATCACAGTTGTGAGGAAACAAATGCATTTCACTATTTTGAAATGTATTATCAATCAAATACGATATGAACAAAATACATCTGCAATTTTTTCAACATAAAATCGAACTTCTAAGAAAGTAGCTTGCACTAGCTTAGTTAACCATTGAAGTTGAACGGGCTTGACAGTGATTACTGCGTTAGCTAGCGGACTGCGGCTATAATTAGGTTAAAATGGCTGTCGAGAGCCAGAGAGCCATCAGGCCTTATAACAATCTTAGACTCATTTCATAAACCAAATCTTGATCATATTCAGTACTGAAACAGACACAGCGCTGCTCAACATAAAATAATAATTTCCTGTCATGTTCATCTGTTCACTCTGCTAACAAGCATGCTAGCATAGCTATGCTAACCGCTGCTGGAATTGCTATTCCTCTAAGAAGATAACGGTACGGTCGGGACAGATCCCACTACAGCTGCAAAGTTGTAAAAAAAAGTTAATTCTGACCCCGCAGTCAAGACAGCAAATAAATGTTCACGGTTTTAAGAGCTCTTACCATGATATCCGATGGTTAGTTCGTTCTGATAAGAAATAACAGGGAGAACTTATAAGGGGGTAAAGGTATCGGGAATGTGAACTGCCGAACGTGTGTGAGCGAGAAGGGGGGATGGGGGGAGGGGAGGGGGAGAGGGGTGCGCCAGTACGGGACCGTATGGGAGACTGCACTCGCTCCGGCAGGCGGGATCAGTCTTGGGATTGGAAGGGAGCGAAGGAATTTGTTCTATGACATGCTTGACGATGAATCAACTCGCTGAGATAAAACCAACTTTAAAACTTCACCTGGGCAAAAAAACTACTTGTAATTCAGTTTCCTAAAAATAAGCATCTTCATAGAAAGTTAAATATACATTTCCACAATCCATGATATGACGAGTCCTCGATGTTACTTAAATCTATCAAATCAATCGATAAAAACCTCTAGTTAAAGATGAGAGATGTCAACAATAACTATTAAACAAAAGTCAATTTATTTTTACATACAGAAAAATGTACAAGACAGCAAATACAAAAGCAGAAGTTTGGAAAGTTTCAGGGAAAACTATTAAACCCTACCCTAAAAACTCAACAGAAAACTATGTCAATGACTCTTTACAAAAACATGGTCTATATATATATTTAAAAAAAAAATCATAAATAAAGCAGGTAATCCTCACACGAAAACTAAATAAATAACCAATAAGAAAAAAATAGAATAGGGATTATGGAACATTTGATAAGGATGAAATGATGGTTTTTCCAGTGTAGTGTCACTGAAGTCCCCCCTCCCTCCGTCCCTCTCCAGGGTGTGCTGATGAACACAGTTGATGCTGGGACATTTGTCTACTAGGTTACAACTGAGAAAATGCACAAACAAACTTTGAACAGTCATCTTGAGGTGGCAATACCTAATTGATCCAAGTTGTTGAGGTCATTCACTTGAGAGACACGCTCAAAACAGTAGTCTAAAAATGCTGCCGAAAAATACAAAACATAATGCACTGTTGTAAAGAAAAAAAACAAAAAAACTTTGATTTTCAATTTCAAATCACAATTTGTTTTCCCTGAGTGAAAATGAATAAAATCGACTGTTTTCAAATAATATCCAGTGCAAAGTTGATTCACATCAAGTTAATCCTGTGTTGTCATCTGATGGTATGTGGAGCTGTCTACGTGGCCATTGTGCTTTGGGAATGTTCAAAACCTCCAGTTTGGTGCTAGGAAAGTTCAATCCAGTCCGTTTACAAACTCCAAATCCTTCTCTCAGTCCCTGCCTGTCTAGGCTCTAGATCCAAGAGGAATGGACTGGGATAAGCAACATGATAACTATCTTGTTGCCTGATATGCTATGATGTACTTAGACCTATAGTGCAGATCTATCAACATCACTTAACTGCCTCTACCTTCCACCAAGCACCTTCAAGGACATCCTGTCAGGTCTATACAGACAGACAGACAGACAGACAGACAGACAGACAGACAGACAGACAGACAGAGGTCTAGAGGATCCTGTCAGGTCTAGACAGACAGGCAGGGGTCTAGACAGACAGGCAGGGGTCTAGACAGACAGGCAGGGGTCTAGGGGCTGGTTTGTTACATCCGGGGCCGCTTCTGTGGAGGAGACGTCCTGTCAGACAAACCCAGCTTGCGTAGCTCAGAGGAGAAGTAAGACTGGAGCCTGGTCCCAGCCTTGGCTTCGTTGGTGTGACGAGGGTTGTACTGCAGACAGTTGGCAAACATCAGCTCCACGTCATCAATGTATTCCGCTAGAGGATGGTGAGAGGGGGGAGAAGTCGAGATGAAACAGGTTGCCGTGAACAGCAAGAAACCTCAGAGTCACTGATTTCGTTCCCATGGTTATTAAATGATTCTGATGATGTATTTCCTGTTTAGTGGCATTAAATTGGGAGATATTTGCGATCACGTGATGCATTTCGGTGAGGCAAACACAATGCAGTAAAGTTTCAGAAGCTGAAGACAGGTGTTGAGGGGTGAGGTGGAACCTGTCAGCTCCAGCTCACCTGATGTTTTGTATTCACAGTTGTTGACCTTCTCTCTGATGGTGCTCAGGGCAATAGGCTTCTTGATGATATCATAGTAGTCAGGTACCTACACACACACACGAAGAGAGAATCACACACACCACATCTCTGAATAGGGAGCGCATACGTGAGCAGGCACGCATGAGTGAAGGGTGAAATAAGCCTAATGCCCTCTTTTCCCCTTCTACATTACTACCCTCTTTTCCTCTTCTACATTATTTAATATTTTAGTTCACTATAGTCTGTTCATTGCTATTCACAAGTTTCTCTCTCTCCCCCCAAGGTGAGCTCTTCCTGGATGCTGCCCTGGCGATGACTTCACCCCAGATGCCCCGCCTCATCTCGTGACCTGATCTGTGGACTCGGTTGGTCCTCAACTGTCGGAGGAATCCTTCCTATGACGGACGAGCTGCTCTCATCAGATCTACTTCTCTGAATAGCTGAACTCTCCTCACACTAGATGATCTAGATGAGCCCCTCCTTCCTCCTGAGTGGTTCTTTTTCTAAAGTCCATCTGTACATGATTTTAGCAAGTGGACAAATGGTTGCGCTGGTCCTACCAGTCCAGGACCATCTACATCCTGTCCGTCCTTGGGAGTAGAATCTCTCTCTTTCACTGTGGTTCTCCTTGAGGTTTCTAATTTTTCCTCGCCGAGAAGGAGGGTCTAAGGACAGGGGATGTTCTGGGACAGTTGTCCATTTGCTAAAATCATTTGGACATTGTTTAACTTGCTTTGCTGTTTATTGACCAATGATGGACTCATTGTCGCCCTTCGAGGCAACCGTTGTTGTGATTTTGGGCGTTACAAATATAACTTGAATTGAATTGTATATACCCCCCTCCATCTGCACTATATATACCCCACTTACTATAGTTATATTAACCCCATCTGTACAGCTGGTGTCCACTTACCTTATTTGTATTTTATAATAGATTATATTTTCATCTATCTTCATTATGTTTCATATATGTTCTATGTTTGCACTTCCCTGCCACAGTCAATTCTGTGCTTGTATAACTTGCATGGTGAAAAAACCCAATTCCGATTCTGATGAGCTATAAAACGTTTGGCTCCCTGAGCACCAAGTGCGTGATAAAGCGTGTGTACCTGCGTCCTGGAGACCAGCTTCATGAAGGGCCAGCTGTCCTCGTGTCTGACCAGCTCCACGGTCAGCTGCTCGCAAGCCGACAGCTCGTGCACGCCGTGGTTCCTGCCAGAGCTGCGGCGGCTGGACGATGAGGAGGAGGTCGGCAGCAGGATGGGCTTTGGCTTGGTGGTGACCTCTGCTGGCCAGACAGGGAAATGACAGGCAGATGACCCAGCGATGGCAGGAGGGAAGGGGGAAAATGTCATGATTTTCACCATGTGTTAATTGTCATACAAGCCAAAGTATTCATTGTGTGAGGGAATGAAAACAGGGATGAGTAAAAAGGACTACAGTCTAACAGGAAAACCATCAACATCCCTACAGGTGACATGTTCCATACCTGCGAGGGGTCGTTTTTGGCCAGGTGAGGGGGTCTTGCCATTCGGAGCCAGGATCTCATGGCTGAGGCGAGAGCTGGTACGGCTTCCTGCCCTGGGAGGAGCTCTGCCGTTGGACACAGGGGTGGATTTCTTCCCTGAGCCCCTGGAGGCCGAGCCAGAGGCTGCCCTCCCAGAGGAGGGGGCCTGTTTGGGGGTGGTCTGCTGGCTGCGGGGGGTAGAGTGGCTGGAGCTGCTTTTGCTGGTGGTCTTGGTGTTGGACCGGCCTCCTTTGGCAGGCGGGGGGAGCTTAACAGCAGCACGGCCCTTCTTAGACACACTACAGAGGGGAAACATCCATAAACATCCATCAACATCCTCCTATTTTAGAATAAGGGGATTATTATTACACAAGAGACTTACTCAACAATAAAGGCTAGTGGTCTTCTCAGCCCATGACATGTACACAAACACACCTTTCTTTCACTTCCTCCTCCTCTGAATCCTCCTCCGACTCTTCCTCCTCAGACTCCTCCTCCTCTTCGGAGCCTTCTTCTGACTCCTCCTCAGAGTCTCTCTCTTCCTCCATCTCTTCCTCCGAGTCCACAGACGAGCGCTGGCGTGAGGTCAGGCGGTTGGCCCGCTGTTTGGGTCGACATTCCGGACAGAACCAGTCCTCGGCAGGCACCGCCTGGAGAGAACACACGGAAGGTTCTAGAATCAGTGTCCGTGGGGGGGGGGGCTATTTGTGCAAGCGGGGAGACATTCCTGCCTTTTGTATTTTTTTACAGTGAAAGTGGTGTAGAGAGACAGAGACTGGAACTGTAGAGAGGGAGAGAGGGATTGTGAGGACATTCAGCAAAGAACCTGGGGTGGATTCGAACCCTGGCAGGTGCTGTGCACACTTGTGTGTGGGGGGGCCTGGAGGCTCCACACTGTTCCTACCTTGAGTTTGGGCCTGATGCAGTGGATGTGGTGTCCCCGGTCGCAGCCGTCACAGAGCAGCATGTTCTCCGAGTCTCCCTTGCGCCGGCAGACCTTGCAGCGGGCGTTGAGCAGGGACTTGGCCCACAGCACGCTCCTCTCCAGGGTGGAGAGGTGGAGGAACACCTGGGACAGGCTGGAGCACGCCTGCAGAGAGTCCCGCCACCGCTCCAGCACCGTCTTACACACACGCCCGCTGTCACTGCCGTCTGCGCGTGCACACACACACACACGCACAGCAGATCAGAAGGCGTTCTTGACAGCATACTACTTCTAGCTAAATGTTCTAAAAGGCAGAGAACTATCCTGATGACTAAGATTCAATTCAGTGACTTGATCTGTTTCTTACCATCTTTATCACTAGACTGGTCCTCGTCCTTCTTCTTGTCTTTCTTCTTGGTCTTCTGATCCTTCTTGGAGTCTTCATCTCCTGGAAGAGGAGGAATTCAAGATGGAAACAAGGAGGAGTGAAGGAGGGGCTCTGTGTCTGACTGGTGTGTCACGTCTGTCTAAAAGACAGCCAGTAATCTGCATGTTGACTCATCTGGAGGATAACTACCACAGCAGTGGATCAACAAGGAGCCTTAATGACCAGCTCTGTAAGGGATGGGAACCAAGTTGTGTGTGTGTGTGTGTGTGTGCGCGCGAGCGACAGCAAGAGTGTTTTGAGAGAGAGTGAGTCCTTACCCAGAGGAGCTTTGAGAAACTTCCTCTCTATCCCCTGTTCTATCTTCACCAGGGCCTGGGCCAGCAGATGGACTGTGTTGCTGACAGGCTGGGGGGTCCCTGACCCGCTGGAACACCCTGGTGTGGCTCCACTGGCCCCCTCTGCCTTCAGCTCAGCCAGCCTGCTCAACACCACACAGGGGGAAGCGGTGGAGAGTTGTTTTGGTGCGTATGTGTCGGTGGACAGTAGGAAGTAGAGGGGGCAGAAAAGGGAGGGAGGGAGAGAGGTAGAGGAGTGTGCAGTAGACCAACGGATGCAGATTTGAAGGATCTACACCTCCCTCTATTACTATTTGCAAATCCAGTCAAGCCCAGTCTTGCAGAGGTGGTGTTTACCTGTCTCGAGTGCTTCCTCTCTGGGGCTGGCAGTCCACATCCATGTCCTCCACCTCTCCATTCACCTTCAGCCCGTTTTCCTTCACTCCATCTGGGGTTAGCAGGTCGTAATGACCCTGCTCCAGAGCTGCCCTCCACACACTCCTCTCCATCACCTATAAACACAAACACTTAGCTATGACATAAGGATTTATCTCTAGTTAAGTGGAGAAAATGTCAACCAGTAAAAAATGAAGTATAATTGAAAGCAATTAAGTACACAACAAACTGCCCGCTGGGAAATTAAAGATATTGAATTAACCATCCTGCAGTCAAAGATATTGATTTGTCAAATGCCCAGTTTAACTGGTCATTCAGGCAGATGACATTCTTCCGACAAGGCGGGGTAGCCAGCCTACCTTGAGGTTCCCCAGGGTTCCCTGGTAGATGCGGTCTTCAATGTCCAGCAGCAGGTCCCTCAGACGGTTCTCCATAAAGCGCTCAGCCGGAGCAGAGGATTCTGGGACGGCTGTGGAGGACTTGGTCCTGGAGGTACTGCCTCCAGCTTTCCCTGCCTCCTGGGGCTTGTCTAGACATGACAGGATGGAGATATGGAGAGAGAGAGAGACACAGAGGGAGAGAGAGGAACCAGGGTGACACACTGCAGCCTGCCCTGCATCCTGAGGCCTGTCTGGCTGTATGCTTCTGTCTGACCACAGCAGATACCTCTTCTATCTAACCTTAGTAGTCCTATATGAGTTTTACCCAGTGGCAGTTCATCTACAGCGCCTTTAGCTATGCAACCAATGCCATTTCAGCTGTACGATGGCGCTACATTAGCTGGGTTTGGATGTTGTTAGAGAGTGAGATGTGGTTAAAGTGTAGCAGTACCTGCATGGTTGTATCTGTCTGCTGCAGAGCCAGCCAGCAGCTGAGCGATGCGTTCTCTCTCCAGCAGCAGGGCCTCCCTCAGCATGTTCTCTCTGTGGCCTCTGGGGTTCAGGGCCTTGATCAGCTGATCCACCTCCTCCACCGTGCTGTAGAACGCCCACTGGTTGGGCCGGTTGACAGGCGGGCCGCAGACATGCACTGGGGCAGCGTCCGGCTCCGAGGCGGGGCTCGACACTGAGGTGTCGGTCCCTTCCTGGTCCTCTGTCTGGGTTTCCTTTTTGGGCTGGGGCAGGAGCATGTCCTCGGTCAGACCCAGGAAGTCGTCCTCCACGAAGAGGGCGGCGGCGCCGGGGAAGAGCCAGTAGCGGCGGTAGAGGCGGTCGCGGCCCAGAGGGAGGATGTACGTGCAGGCGGCCGCTTTCTGGATCCGCTCCTGGAGCTCCCGCACCTGGGAGCAACAGCAGCCGTGTTAGTACTGTACAGGAAGAGGAGCGTGGTGTCTGGGTGTGTAGACGCCACGCCACGCCACACACACCACCCTACCTTCTCCTGCTCCTGCTGCAGCTCCTCAGGGGTCAGACCGATGGGGGCGGGGTCTTCCTTAGGCTCCGCCTGCTTCTGTTTCTGACCGCCACCTCCAATCTCTGGAGAGAGAAACAGACAGTTTCAGCTGGAGCAGAAGCAACTCGTTTGGAATAAAAAGTCAGTTTGTGAGAGAAGTTAGGGAAATTGTGTGATCCCACCACTACTGGTTGGATCTCTAGGGAAATCATAGACTTATGTTCAATACTGAGTATACTGAGTAAGTTCTGAGTATTATGGGAGTTACAGAGCTCAGAACTGGTAACATTTGTAGAGTTGTACTTTTCTTGGCCTTGCTGTGTTCTTCCTCATCCTCTGTCTGGTGTCCTCCATGGCTCTCTGTACTGGTGTTCATGTCCTCAGCTCCCTCCCTAGACACGGACACACACACACACGTTAGCATCCAGGTCAACAGTACCAGCTCTGCACCGTGTGTAAGGTGTGGTATAAAGTATGAGGTGAAGTACGTACTTGGTGGAGTGTGAGGTGCGGTACGTACTTGGTGGAGTGTGAGGTGCGGTACGTACTTGGTGGAGTGTGAGGTGTGGTACATACTTGGTGGAGTGTGAGGTGCGGTACATACTTGGTAGAGTGTGAGGTTAGGTGCGGTACATACTTGGTAGAGTGTGAGGTGTGGTACATACTTGGTGGAGTGTGAGGTGAGGTACATACTTGGTAGAGTGTGAGGTTAGGTGCGGTACATACTTGGTAGAGTGTGAGGTTAGGTGCGGTACATACTTGGTGGAGTGTGAGGTGCGGTACGTACTTGGTGGAGTGTGAGGTTAGGTGCGGTACATACTTGGTGGAGTGTGAGGTGTGGTACATACTTGGTGGAGTGTGAGGTGTGGTACATACTTGGTGGAGTGTGAGGTGAGGTACATACTTGGTGGAGTGTGAGGTGAGGTACATACTTGGTGGAGTGTGAGGTGAGGTACATACTTGGTGGAGGTAAGTAGTTGTCGCAGGTAGAGGTACATCTTGTGAGTGTGAGGTTGTGGTACATATTCTTGGTGGAGTGTAGAGGCTTAGGTTGCGGTACTTCTACTTCTTGGTGCAGTGTGAAGGTTGAGTACTCACTACTTAGAGTAGAGATGTGGAATGGATGTGGTTTAATAGCTAGAGGTCCGTGAGGTGAGAGACTCATCGGGTGCACAGGTGTGATGTGTTTGTGGTGTTTACGTTACTTGAATCATTGGAGTGTGAGAGTGGATGTGTTTACATCATTGGTAAGAATTGATTTGATCGGGCGTGACGTATTTAGTCTGGATGGAGTGCGATGCATGTATCTCCTGCTCCTTCATCTTGTCATGTTTGTCCTGCAGCTCTCTGATTCTATCAGCCTGCTCCGACCTTCAGCAGAGTTCATGTCTCCATCCTTACCGGACTTGCGTCGGGACCCGCTTGAGAACGGACACCAACAACATGAGCTGTGGTTGTCTCTCCCTACTCGTGTGCAATGCTCCCTTGCTTCTAATCATCGGTCGGCTGCAGGAAGGTGTACGGGTGTGTGGCATGGTGTATCCGTGCAAGGCCTTCCTCCGCCCTCCATGAGTGATGTGGGTGTGTGTGTGTACCTGTGCGCAGCCTCCTCCCTCTCCCTGCGGTGTTGCTCAGCCTTCAGCTCCCTGAGCTCCTGCTTGGCCTGCCTCTGCTCCTCAGCACTGTCCTCGATGAAGTCCCTGGTGGACACCAGTGTCAGCAGCTTACCACACAGGGCGTGCAGGATCTGCAACTTCTCACCTAAACACACACACATACATACAGACAGTCAGACACACAAACACAAACGGAGGAGGCCATTCATTACAAATAACCAAGGGCTTGAAGCTACTCTGGTTTTGTATTACTTTGGGATGTGAAGCTGATTTGAGAGGAAGTGGAAGCAGTAGCAAGAAGAGGCTGTCTGGGTGTTTTCCTGTGTGCTACCTGGCAGCAGGTCATAGACAGCAGTGCAGGACAGTCTCTTCAGAAGGGCAGGGTTGGCCAGTCGGAGCTCCACACAGGGGTCGTCGCTGGAGATGAAGCCTCCTTGCTTCTGGTAACGGAACTTGGCGTTGCTGTTGTTGCAGTCGGCGCCCGAGGCCAGGAGGTGGAGCCTCAGGATCTCTGACAGGGTGCAGCTGTCCAGGTCCAACTGCTTCAGACTGCAGCCTGAGGGGCGTGAGTGTCACGCATGGCAGATTTACTCTCCGGTCAACAGAGGGCGTGATTCTTTTAGGTGTCGGTTTGGATTGACGGACAGGTTGATTGGTTACCTTGGTGAAGCTGCGGCCAGGCAGCAGCAAGAGCAGCCACAGCGCTGATGGCTGACTGGGTGGGGTCGGAATCATCATCCAGCGCCTCGCTAAGATCTGCAACCAGGAAGTCCACGTTAGCTGCCAACACACTTAACATAACTGTTGGGTTTGTTTCATCCCTTTAGCATACATGTTTGTGAAACATGGTCAACATGCCTTTGGTGTCAGCCTCAGCCACCTGGTCTTTGGCCACCTCCTCCTGCTCCTCTGCCAGAGCCTGGAAGATGGCCGACAGGAAGAAGAAGAGCAGCTCGCACAGGGGCCCCTCGGGGTCCGAACCCACCAGTGCCTCCTCCAGAACCTCTGCAGGAACCAGAAAGATCTCATGTTTCAACCCAACCCAACAAAACAGGCTGCCGGTCTGGTTCAAATATCCAATCAAGGCCTTCCTGACCTAACGAGACTCTGTCTGGGAATTCATCCTTCAGGTCGAACAGTTCTCCAAAAGACCTGAGGAACTCCAGGACCATGAGAGCATCTCCAAACAGCTCGGCTGGAAGGCGGGTTTTCACTGGTACTGGACTGGGAAGCTCCTGCAGACACAGGGGATGAGAGAGGAGAGGAGGGATCAGAGAGACACACAAACGGAGGAAGAGAGAGACGAGACGGAGAGAGTCAGAGTGGAGTGTACCTGCAGGTCTTCACACTCCATGTCCTCTCGCGGTTTGCTCCACAGCTTCAGACGCTCTGCATACTTCTTCTTCTCCTCCTTCAGCTTCTCTCGCTCCTGAGGGGAGAAACACAGCGTTGGTTTGCAGCACTAGGAGACGTGATGTCCAGTCTGAGGAGGCCCTGAAGCCCTGTACTGTGAACATCCCACCCCTTCACCTTCTCCTTCTCCAGTTTCATACGATCCTTCTCCTCCTTCCTCCTCTGCCTCTCCTCCTCAAACTGCCTTTTCAGCTCCTCTTTCTTCTTCTCTTTGTCTTCCTTCTCCTTCTTCTTGGCCTCCATGACTCCCTCTTTCTCCTTCTTCAACTTGGCCTTCTCCTGGACTGAACATGTAGAACCCCCCCCCAAAAAACAGGCTTCAGCTTGAATCAAGACACTTGTGTTGAACATCAAAAGGTTTGAAAAATTAATAAACATTCCTGCCCCCCCCCTCCCCCTCACTTAAATCTATATGACTCACCAAAAGCCATTTCCTCTTTCTGCTGCATTAGATGCAGCTTCTCCTTTGCTGCCTTCAAGAGACTATGTCCCAACTGCAGAACACACCCACAACACTGGTTTAAGACGTGGTTTATACACGGATATGTACAAACGCAGGAAGTCTAGGGGAACAGAGTTTGCAGCTCCACACAACTGAAACTCGGTGGAAGCTCAAAATGGAAAACACGATGCACCAATCATGTTACAGCTCGGGAACATAAACAGCAAATCACAGCCGGCCTTTACCTCTCCGGGAGAGCCATCTCCAGGCCGCTTGCCCCGCCCCTTTGCAGGCGGGCTGAAGACAAAGACGGGAGGCTCATCTGGGAAAAACTGGGAGAAGGTCGTCTCTGACAGACAGTACTTAGCTATGGTGGAGGCCTATGAGGAAGGAATCAAGGTTGTCATGTTAGCAACAACTTAGCCCTTTAAAACCCTTTACACAAGATCTAAACACCCCCAGCTCCAAAACTAAAAACAGCCATTTCTTCCATCGCCCAGTTCGAAACCATTTAAGCCACCTTGAGGCCGATGGCTCCGTTCTGAGGTTCACAGTGCTGTTTGAGGAGCAGCTTCAGCCTCTCTCGGGACAGTGTGTTCTTCTTGCGGCTGAAACAAGGGAAGAGCGTTTGAAAGGGTAGAAAGCATTGTGAAGCGCATCCAAACACA
The DNA here is from genome assembly GCA_036571765.1 of Plecoglossus altivelis. Lineage (NCBI taxonomy): Eukaryota > Metazoa > Chordata > Actinopteri > Osmeriformes > Plecoglossidae > Plecoglossus > Plecoglossus altivelis. The sequence goes on from BROE01000009.1 coordinate 5,514,819, forward strand.
TTTCACCCTCCACACAGAGGAGAAGGATCGACATCTCACCTCATCTGAGCAGCCTTGGCTACAATAGGTTCACAACCTTCCGTCTTAATGGGACGGACTTTGTACTTTATCACTGCTGGGTTGATTGGTTTCTTCTTACGACTGTCGACACAAGAGATAGGAGGGGGGGTGGGGGGCGTGGAGAGAGAGCGAGAGAGAAACCACAACAGTGGTTTTTTGATAAGTAGACTGAAGTAGAGGTGGAGACAGCCAAACGCAGAAACCAGCAGAGGAAATCACTGATCTATTTTGTCTGAGGTAGGCTGCGGTTGAGATCTATAAAATGTCATTCATGCTCATTACAGTAAAAGGAGATTTAACATTCTGTTACTCACTACTACTACTTTGAATAACTTCCTTATTAAAAGACTTCCAGATTTCTCATTGCTGTCTGTGTTTTAGGGTGGAACTATGCGATCCTAACGCCAGTTTTCTCGTCTGAACAATAACCTTCCCCTCCGCTTACCCATTGGGCTGTGACTTGGGGGACTTAAGGGCGCTGCTCTCCTCGTCACTGTCGCTGATGACGATGGCGTCCCCTTCAGACGGGGGCTTCTTGTGACCGTTCATGCCCCCATTAGAGTTGGAGTGTGGGGACTGCACCTCCAGGATCTCACACGGCTGTCTGCATGGGGAGCAGAAGGTTCAGGGAAAAGAGGCCACAAGTGGTGAATAACAGGCACGGGAAAAACACATCAACTGATGAATACGTTTTGGACTTTTCAACGGCATATCAAAGCTGGCACCTGGAGACGTAATCCCACTCTGCATCTTACTAAATAGTTGAACAAGATACTGAGTGGCTTAGACCAACTGTTTAGCATGACAGATCTCGACGGGAAAGACAAACAGACATGGACGCAAATTAAGTGGACGTACATACAGCCAAGTAGGAGATCAGCTGACAGCGAACGCAGTAACGAACGCCCGACCCACTGCAAGACCAAAACTAGGGCAGAAACAGACACTGCGTGCAGGCCTACAGCACAGCTAAGCACATCAGCCTAAGCACTGATACCCAACTGTGCCACAGCAATCTGCCAGATAAAGCCCACAGAGCCACTAGTGGCCTCGGCACAGCAAGCGTCTCTGCTCCCGCCTCTCCAACACCCCTCCCTACCTCCCCCCCCCTGCTGAGCCCATGCTGCCTGGCGTCTGGCTGCCTCCGCTCTACTCGCACATTACAGTGATGTGATGTCTGGGCCAGTCCTTCAATCTTGACAGCCAATCAGACAGCCTTGGCCTTTCTTAGCTCCGCCCAGTACCTTCTCTGTGTTGTGTTATCTCCATAGACAGAGCAAGGTCAGGCCACGATGGCTGACTAGTTTGCGGGTCTACTCTTTTTATGCAGAAAAAAAAGGTCTCTGGTTACCTTGTCAGCAGTTTAGGCCCATTTATACAGATCAGCTGGTAGGTTTGACTGTCTGTCACCACATGACTGGTTGGTGACTAGTGCTACATCAAATAAAGTTTCATTCTTCTCTCTCAGTCGGTTGATAAGTTACGTTGTCATGGGGCCTACGTGAGCCAGGCAAGGCTGAGAGATGGTAGCCAGCATGGCCAGGTAAGGTTGAGAGATGGTAGCCGGCATGGCCAGGTAAGGCTGGCAAACGGCTAGGAGCATCAGCAGACTCAACCATATATGAGAGGTAGCCACAGTCTGTTCTGATTGACCAGAGGAGCTCTGAAGGCTCTCATCATACAGCTCACATGAGTCATGTCTACCAGGAGTTCCTTAAGTGTCAGGCTGAATGGATACGCTGTGAAACCACAGCATCACCCTGTTCAGGACCCTTCCACAGTGCTTCATCTTATTCTATCTCCCCCTCATAGTTCAACAAAGTCTCAAGGACTAAGTGGAAGCACTTAACCAAAACCCTACACAGGGCCGTGTTTATACTATTTAAGCACGAAAGGTGCCATCGCATTGATAGCTTAGTTATGAGAATGTAACTTCAGGCGCACTGTATCTGTCCCTAAGTTAGCACTAATAAGACTGGTCAGTTTCAGTGGACTGGATATTACGCACCCAAGGCATCCCCAGTATAGAGTCCCAGCTGCTGACAGAGGACCGGCGGAGAGTCAGTATCCTACCTGGCTCCTCCTCTGTGGATCACATCCACTAACTCCCCAGGGAAGAACCTGTCCTTGGCGTAGGAGTACACGTCGTCGCAGATCTCGTGGAGGCGGGTGCGGTGCGTGAGGGCGGCCAGGTGCAGCAGAGGAAGCACCAGCGAGGATGGAAAGTTCTGGAGGTTCTGCCGGGCCTTCTTCTCGCTCTCCACAGCCTCCAGGTAGGTCAGGCCAGGCTTACCGGTCAGGGCACAGCTCCACACAAGACTGTTGCACAGAATAGTGCGCTCAAAGAACTCACTGGAAATAGACAGAAAGAGGTGAAATTGGCATTGTTGTCCACTCCGTTTAGTATCGCCACAGGATTCAGATCAACTGTTAAATGGTGAAGTGATGGTTAACAATAGACACTAACTTTTCTGATTTACATTACCTAGAAAGTATCACTGACTAAAAATGTACAAGTAAATTGAGAAAAATGCAGCGTGCTTCCCAAAGAGTACTTTAGAAGTCAAACAAAAGTATTGAAATGTCCATGTAGGGCTGGGTGTAGCTATCCCTTTGCCTTGCTTTGTTATGTTTTCACTCCAACAATAGGCTACACCACGCTTCTCTTCACATCTGAGCTTTAGCTTCTACTGTGCGAGTGGTTGCATGCTACTTAAGAGAGTATTACAGGCAGTGATAATGACTTCACTCGAGAGCTCTTGGGATTTCACTGAGTTCACCGACACACACTACGATGCCACTGATCAGTCATCGAGTTCTAAATACGAACTAGACATTCTATACAACTTCTATCAAGTTCAAAACTTGGGCTATCAGTTGACTAGCAGGCCGGGCTTCAACGCGAACAACAGCAGTGAGTGGCGCGTTTCAGATGCTACTTCTCTCAGCTAACAACCAGCCTTGGACTTGGGTTAGCTACTAGCTGCTAGTACAACTAGCTTCAGTAGCGTCAAAACTACACCTGCCAAAGCAAACCGACCTTATTGACCCTTACCCACAATTGAAAGAACAAACTGTAACACTTACATACACCTTTTTACACTTATTTACATGAGACTACATGGTGTCCATTAGAAAGTTCATTGGTGTTCATTATTAAAAACTTAACATTATGCATCTTTGTACTCTTAACTGTGGATGACATCCCATAAACTTCTGGCGACCCAAGTCAGAATCTTAGCTAGATTGAACATCGAATGAAAGAATTGAACATACTCGTAGTTTCTGAAGATTTCGTGGGTGACTCGGCACAGGAACACCTCTTCGTCAGGCTTTAAGTCGGCCGGAGGTTTCTGTCTGACAAACGGCTTTCTGTGGAGAAGCGGCATCTTTCTTTATCTTCGTCTCCTCGGATCCACTGTCTCTTTCAGACTTAAAAAAAGAGGAGGGAAAGCGACAACATGAACCCCTTTAAATAGTAACCAAATATAGACACTAAAGTCAGTACTTTAGAGCCAGTGACTGTTAAGAATCGGTAATCCAAAAAGGTTTAAAAATTGCTGTAAAAGCTGCCAGAAATTTCAAGAGCCAAACCAGCCTTTGTTAGCAAGTGACACACGCTTCCCAGTTCCACTCATAAAGTGACTGTAATCCAGCCCACATGAAAATGTGCTCAGTAATTGACTCATCTCATTTCTGACATCCGTAGTCAGAAAGTGACCGTAAAATTATGTTTCGGTAAAATATCGTTCTCAAATACATAATTCAAGAGATGTTTACCAGTTGTGTAACGTTGAACAGATAATCCGCGCTCGAAAGACCGAACTCAAACGACTGTCCCACTTCGACCGTGAGCGTGTTGACGACAAGTTTTGATCCGCTCTAGTTCCCCAGGGTTGCCAGGTTTATTGACTACATCCCTCTAATCATGTGTACACAACCCCCTATATGAGACCGTGCATGCCCATGCCAGATAAATTTGACTTCCTTAACGTCGGGTGTCAGAGACAAGCTGAAAAAGTTAGATCCCAATTGTAATGTCCACATAACAGATCTGATAACCTTATACTACGAAATGTTTTTGTCTCAGGGTTTACTATCCCTGAAGAATTTGAAAAGGAACACATTATGTGCAATGGTACAAGGAGTTTATTGCTAACCCCTTTCAAGACAGTTTAATAGAAATGTACTGGATACTTAATTGTGATGTACATAAAGGCTGTTTTCCTGAAGAGTAAATGTTGTTGATGGTGTCCTTCTTGACAATTGCAACAATGCAAACCCAACACAAATAAAAAACCATTTGAAATAACAAGGGCAGTATGCTGACATTTTGAGCATGTTCAGTTTTTACATGAGTAAAAATCACATTTGCATTTTACATACTTTATGTGTAAAAAAAAAAAAAAAACTAAGAACATGATGTGTTGCCAGACTTCTGGAATCTATGGCCTTCCCACATTTCAGAAGTGTTACTTTGCTCTACATTATAGTCCAGGCATCATCCATGTGATATCATGGGCTTTATGTGAGTTAATCATAGCACCATGACAACGCAAACAGGCACATTGGGGTCCATCTGTTCTGGTACAGAAAGCCTATTCGTTCCTCTTGGCTTGGAACTATCATGACATATTGGTCATCATACAGGCTGAAAACTGCCACAGAAATATCGATCTCAGTGTCCATTGTAAAGCCTCTGGACTACCATGGCAATTCGTATGAAGAAACTGACAAGTCGCCCTTATTTATCATTGATTTAACTGTTCAACAAACAAATCTAGTGTCAGAGCTTTATGCCTATGCTCCTAGCACCCTGTACAGATGGATGTCTCTATAGGCCTCCTGGTCGCTGTCCTTTCCCAGGTAGACGCTGTAGTCCAGGGGAAGCTCCTCCACCCACTGGCTGGGCTCCACACTTCCCTGGGACACAGTACAGGACATAGACAATACACACTGAGAAAAAACTGCCAACCCTTGAATTATGATTCGAGTACATAAGTACTTATGAGTGACACAAAGTTGTGTACATAGGATCTACAAGCTCGATAATGACAGGACATATAGGTGCCTGATACATACAAGTGCACTGCATATCTACAAATATCTAAGTGTGCTGATCTCTGTCCAGTTTACCTGTAAAGATGAAAATGACTCCAGTAGGCTAGGAACAGTAACCAATAACGCGCCCTTCTTGCGAAAATTGTGGATGATAAAGTTCCATGCTCTACATAAGCAGAAAGATGAAGGAAAATGAAGGGTAGTTTCATGTCAACAATGTATAGGAACTGTAGACGCCTAAGCAAAAAAAGCTGAGTAAATCGCTTTTGTAAAGACTGACAGTGAGTTTCGTTTCCAAAACATGTTTCCTGTTCAACCTGACACTAATCAAATTCTTTCAGATCTGTGATGAGGAATGAATGAGGAAGCACAAGAGGGAATATTCTGGAATGGTAGCCAATCGCCACTGCCCCCCTTCTGCCCCACACTCTACTTGTGTCTGCTACCTACTTCAGTTGATTGCTAGGCTCTAGGAAGTACTCAAAGACATTGTTCATGATGAGAACGTCTGCATTCTGAATGAGGGAATCCTGACTGCAGACGTCCGCATGGATGACCTGTGGAGATCAGACAAAGTTGCACTGACAAGTAACAATAAAGAAAGGCCAGATGAATGGCTCTCGTATGACATAGAGATTCTACCTGTATTCGATCACTGAAGCCATACTTTTCCACAGCCATGTTCTGCAGCCTGACAAACTCTGCATTTATCTCCACTCCAACCAGCCGAGCTGCTGAGCTGTACAGATACCCCTGAAACACAGTTATAAGTGGTCCTTTCAAACCACAAGTTCACAGTAGAACTGACTTGGCTACACCACACTAAGCTTTTAACCACAAACAACGACGCCCCTTTTCTATCTTTCATTAAGAGAAGCATGTGAATATCACTTTGTCTACAGATGTGTTTACCCCATAGAGAACAGCCCCTAGTCTGGAGCCCACATCCACCACAAGTCTTCCTGTCAGGTCTGGCAAGGCATGCTGGAACAGGAACTGAAGCTCCAGAATGGAGAAAGAGTGAGAGATGAAATCTGAGAGAATAGAAAACGTTTGTATGTTCATGTGTATGCAAGTTTTTGTTGGGAGAAAAACACCTATCCACTTTTTGTATAGAAACTCAAACATCTGTATTTAAGATCAATTCCCTTAAGTAAGTAACCGATTATGGGTTATTCGTAACCAAAGCTTAACTTTGTTCCAAACAACTTCTACTCTTTCAACTTAAAGTTCAGTATCTAAACCATTCATCTTTTTCAAGAATGTAGAGCAATATACAGCAAGCTGGAACACACACAAATCTATTAATGTCTTGCTGTTTAGAATGAAAATGACACTGTCTGTATACTCTATGTGGGTGGAGCAGGTCATCTAAAGAACACCTACCCAGAGGAGCAGTCCTGTGAGATCCACAGCTGAGACAGTAGTTCCTGCTCATCTTGCCCTGCTCACAGAGACTGTCCACTGCCTCCTCATCATATAAGAAGGCATCCACATGGACCGTAGGCTGACCACAGTGTTGAGTCTTGAGGAGTACAGACATGGCAAAAACAAGCAGGAAAAAGACAAACGTATTCAACTTAGGGAACGTGTCATTGTGAGCCACCAGTCATAATGATATTAGCACCATGATCATGATTTGGACTGAGACCGGCACCTTCTCTAAGGCCAAAGACTCTGAGGACAACATGGCCTCTGTTGGCAGACAGGTTTTAAGGTCCTCTGAGATACTCTGAAGTATGACCCTCTGGTTATCAGTCAGGACATCATCCAGTTCATCTGGGAGAAAACGCAATTAGTGATGTGATCAACCTGAAATGTGTCCTTTCAGAGATTATCATTTTCTTCCAGGGTGACTGGATGTTTAAATAGTCCTTGACTTGTCTGTTATTCTATGAAGGATTATTTATACAGGAAAGATACCTGTGTTTTTCATCCAGTGTATCAACCTAGGAAGGTCTTGACGTTGAACAGTGGAGAGTAGACGTTGGATTTCATTTTTAGCTTCTGAAAAGTTCATTTTCTGCTTACAGGTTCATGCGTACAGCATGTGGGGGGGAAATACCGACGCGTGTCACTTTTTCAGGAGGTAGCTAATGAGAATAAACGATAAGAAAATTATTACAAATTGAAGTATAATGACACACTGGAGTCGCAACGTGAACTGAACCAATGCCTCCTCCAGCCTCCTGTTGCACGAGGAAGTAAACACAACCCCGGAAGTGGATGCGTTTTGCTTCTGGGTCGAATCGGATTTAGATGACGTTCGTTTGGTTGACTTAGCTTCTGTAGCAGCTGGAAAAACTGGATTACTGATTCTACTGATTCTGGTAAGATGGAGAATTACACGAATTAATGATATTACCAAATGTAATGTATTTACTTAGTTATAAAACTAAGATGCCTGTCTACACGTCTACGAAGTAGTTAGGCTAATCTTTACACTGAACTGTAGAATCACGGCCCGTTGCGTCGCAGCTATACGCTACCGTACTCGAAATGTTGCTATCTTACATCATTTTGCTTGATATTAGTAATATATATTCTTCTTCTATACATCTATAGCCATCAACATTTTTCTGCAGAGGATATACTAGCCAGCTTTTCACCTTAGTCACGCTTGTTTTCGCTTGAGTGTTTTCGCATTTTTACCAATAATCTTCACGTCCTGCCTCTCATTTACATGTCTTGCTGCTGCTGTCTAATCGTGTTAATGCTTTATTTATTCTAGGATTTAAAATAATATCAAACAGTCATCACTGCACTGAAAGCAGTGAAACTAGGGGGTTGCCCCTGAACATTGAAGCCGAAGAGGCCGAATTTCTCAACTGATTTTGTAAGTTGAACACGTAGCCTGTAAACAGCGACTTATATACTATTTGTTTTTGTGCCCAACGGGCGTCTTGATCTAGTACCATGTAACCTTCGCCCCCAGGTTTCGCCTGGATTGTAAAGATGGTTTTGGCCGATTTAGGACGAAAGATCACGTCGGCGTTACGGTCACTCAGTAATGCCACCATCATCAACGAAGAGGTATGTTTTGCAGTTGATCTTGAGGTTTGGTAGCGTCAGCTCTGGTAGATACATCGGTCAGTATGACGACAGCTGGCCTGGCTAACTTGATTAACAATGATTCCATCCGCCCTGGTCTATATGTACCTTGACCAAATGTGTCAACCCATTAGGTGCTAAATGCCATGCTAAAGGAAGTATGTGCTGCCCTCCTGGAAGCTGATGTCAACATAAAGCTGGTGAAACAGCTAAGAGAAAATGTCAAGTAGGTCGACATATCACACTGTAGATTCCTCTCACTTTCTCATACACCTTTTCAGATACATGCTCTCAAAGCTGACATCCCTTGACATTGTGGTGTCTTTTCCACTGTTTGTAGGTCAGCCATTGACCTGGAGGAGATGGCTTCAGGCCTGAACAAGAGGAGGATGATCCAGCATGCTGTGTTCAAGGAGCTTGTTAAGGTCTGTGCATGCTAACACCATCACCACACACACACACTGTGTACCAGCACTCTTAATCTCTTTAGCGTAGCTTGCGAAACCAATTGTCCTGCAACTTGGGATTTGAGTCTTTGTGTTGGTGAGCGTCCATTGTCTTTCAAGCAGTTGTTAATTACTGTGAAAGACACTACCAGGGCTTTACTGACAGGGCTGTGAACAGTTCTTGTTTTTCAAACCAGTTGTGTGTTTTTGACCTAGCTGGTGGATCCAGGGGTGAAGGCATGGACGCCCACGAAGGGCAAGAACAACGTCATCATGTTTGTGGGTCTCCAGGGGAGCGGGAAAACCACAACATGTTCAAAGGTGAGTGGCATCGCTGGATCTTAGCCCAAAGATAAACACTCCTCGATTGACTGTTTTCAAGGAACGTGAAGGGAGTCCTCTACTGTATAGTAAACAAGCTATTGTTGAATACTTTTTAATGTAGATTTTGGAAGTGACACTGTCTACTTGGATATGGGATGTTTCAATCCTGTTCTTGTGCATCTTGCTATTCTGAATTTGAGTTTAGGTAAATGCAGCATGCTATGCCAGTGTGGCTGAGCATTACATTCATCAAAACCTTTTCTGCTTTACAGTTGGCATACTACTTCCAGAGAAAAGGCTGGAAGACCTGTTTGATATGTGCTGACACTTTCAGAGCTGGTAAAGTGTTCTGTTTGACAGATCATTATTTTTTATTTTTGTTGCTTTAAAATGAATCACATTGACCGTGTCCTCTCTGTTTGTAGGTGCCTTCGATCAGTTGAAACAGAATGCAACAAAAGCCAGAATCCCATTTTATGGAAGGTAAACTAACAACATTCTTGACATATTTACCCCCTAAATCCTACATATTCCTATGGCCAGTTCATGCATAATGCCTCCTACATATTTCATGTTATGTTCCACATCTAATTGACAGTTACACAGAGATGGACCCTGTTGTCATAGCAGCGGAAGGTGTAGAGAAGTTCAAGAATGAGAACTTTGAAATCATCATCGTTGACACTAGCGGTCGACACAAGCAGGAAGATTCTCTTTTTGAGGAGATGCTCCAGGTGTCCAACGCTGTGGTAAGTCACTGGCAGTCATCACATCCCCTAAATGAACAGGAAGTACCACTATTGGACTAACTTTAAAATAATAACGTTTCACCCTCACCATTGCCTTATTGTTATTACTAGTTGTTTAAATCCAAACTCAATTACGATATACATTTCTGTATGTTTTATCGATTATATCCTGGTGTCCTGTTTCCGTAGCAACCAGACAACATAGTGTACGTGATGGACGCTTCCATCGGCCAGGCCTGCGAGGCCCAGGCCAAGGCCTTCAAGGACAAGGTAGACGTGGCATCAGTCATCGTCACTAAGCTCGACGGACACGCCAAGGGTGGTGGTGCTCTCAGCGCGTAAGTGTGCTGGAGTATTTGTGCTTAGCACAGCTTTAATGTGGTTGATTGTCCTGGTTGAAATAAGTAGTCCAAACCCTAAGGCTGGTATGGATAGTTGCTGCGGTAAAAACGACTATCTTGTACTAATGAGAATGAACACTTGTTAAGAGAGATGTTGTTATAATGAATGTCTTGTGTTTTCTTTGTTCTTTGTTCTCCCCCCCCCCCCCCCAGTGTGGCTGCAACTAAGAGTCCCATCATATTCATTGGAACTGGAGAACACATTGATGACTTTGAGCCATTCAAAACGCAGCCCTTTATCAGCAAGTTACTGGGTAGGCTGCTCACTCCACTGGCTGTATTTGCTTTCATCTTTCCCATAGCCAAAGCACCACCCCCTATTTATTTAGGTTGTTACAGTGTACATTTTGTGAAAATGAATCAATTATATTTTATTCTCGTATTTTTCCTTTTTCCCATCTCCAGGCATGGGAGACATTGAAGGGTTGATAGACAAGGTCAACGAACTCAAACTAGATGACAACGAGGAGCTGATAGACAAGTTGAAACATGGTGAGATTCAAATCACTCTCATTGTAGTTTTACTTGGGTGGCACTGTCATCTAATCACCCCTTCATTGCTTCTCTGGGGCAGGTCAGTTCACTCTCAGAGACATGTATGAGCAGTTCCAGAACATCATGAAGATGGGACCATTTGGACAGATCATGGTGAGGACAAGGGGGTGGAAGTTGGGTTGTTTGGGTTAATGACAGGTGATGAGAGTCGTGTCCATTTCATGTTCTGCAGAAACACAATGTTAGGGTTACCTCAGTTCTGCCTCTTGTTTGAAATGTTTGTATTATCTTTATCGATCCAAGCTGCTATGCGTTGCTTTGGATACATTAATCTGCTAAATGAATACATCACTACATTACATGAATATCTTAGGGGTCACGTATTAAGATGCATCAATGCTAATAACGTACTTTTCAATGTTTAGGGAATGATTCCAGGCTTTGGGACAGACTTCATGAGCAAAGGCAATGAGCAGGAGTCCATGGCCAGGCTGAAGAAACTAATGACCATTATGGACAGCATGAACGACCAAGGTGATTACTGAGACACGGAGGAACATTTTGCTTTCATCATCAGATTCAACTTAATTGTCCTTAATGGAAATGACTGGTGCATCAGTGCGATAGATTGGTTCCCAGTTATGTTCCTACCTCTTATTGTATGTTACCGTTGAATGTTGTAAGCTCTCACCGCTCATCGGTCTCTATTCTCTGACAGAACTGGACAACAAAGATGGTGCCAAGCTGTTTAGCAAGCAGCCCAACCGTATCCAGAGAGTGGCTCGGGGGTCAGGAGTTGCCACCCGTGACGTCCAGGAGTTGCTCACCCAGTACACAAAGTTTGCACAGATGGTCAAGAAGATGGGTGGTATCAAAGGCCTGTTCAAAGGTAGGATGCAGACCGACACTCATCTGGGTCAAACGCATGTTTTGGGGGGGTTTGCAGAGAGCGGATTGGACTGTGTTGTTTCACGTCTAAAGGTGGCGATATGTCCAAGAACGTCAACCCCTCTCAGATGGCGAAGTTGAACCAGCAGATGGCTAAGATGATGGATCCCAGAGTTCTGCACCACATGGGTATGTTCTTCAAATGAATTGTGACATGCATGGGAAATTGTATTGCTGCTCCGTGTTGTTTTGATCATGTAATACTGATGTTATATTAATCCAGCACCATGTGTTGTGACTCTGCAGGAGGCATGGCTGGGCTGCAGTCCATGATGAGACAGTTCCAGCAGGGAGCTGCTGGCAACATGAAAGGAATGATGGGATTCAACAACATGTGAACCACAAAGCCTTAACAGTACCTCTGAAGGATACAAAATATGTGTTTTGGACCGTAGTGAAAAAGAGGAGGTGGGGGTAGGGAGAGGAGATCATTTGTGGAGATGGCAATTATTTCAGGAGGGGGAAATAGTTATTTGAGGATAAGAGAAGTGGAACTGAGTGTTCTTTTTGCCTCCGTAATATAATTCTATATCTTCTTTGTGTATAAGATTATGCAGAGGCTTATGTTCATGTCCAGAATAACAGGTCGGTGATTTTACAGTAATTACAGGTAAAAGAGGCACAAGCGAGGCAGGATTACAGTAGTGTACGAAAATCATGGCTGATAATCCTGATTTCAAGAGATTGCAATGAACGAATATGACATAAGTAGTTTGTGACAATATTTTGTCATAATGTTATAATAAACTTTGTATTGCAACATTTTAAAAATATGGTGTCTTTTATTGGAAATATTTGTGTGATTTCGGGATGGAAGCAGTTCTCATTTTAATTACTTTCAGCACATGACAATGTTTTGAAGAAGAATTTAATAGTAACAGCCAATGCAGCTACTTTTTATTCTTTAGGTAATAATAGACACCTTATGTCGCGTCTCAAAATGTCAAGCTGCAGAAATCTGTCTGCACACTTGTGAACCAGAGTAAAACATTTTTGGAAAGGTTTTAAATCGAAAAGAAATAGCTGGTAACTTGATGCATTTCGGATGTATCCCAAAAACCTCAAAAGTATTTAGGGTTGGATTCAGGATAGGACACGCCTCTTGACGTGGCATCTCCTTGCGCAGCCATGTTGTTTGCTACGTTGTCAGAAAGCTAGTCAAGCTAACTGCGCTTGTGTGAGGCGCTGTTCACTGCCGCTAGTACCAGTGAGGAGCCAGTCTGAAAACCAGGTAATTATGTCAACTGTCCCTGTACTTGTACTGTATATTCAATGAAACTTATGTGAGCTATTCGAATCCACATGTGCCTATGATTCCCTTTGTAATAGTTTGATAGTGTGACAAGTTTGTCGGTTAGCGCTATGAAAGCGTTTTGGCAGGCTGGCAGCATTCGCCGGTGGGTTAGCATCTACGCTACCAGCCAGCTAACGTTAGCTGGCTGGCTGGCTGGCTGGCTGGCGTTAAAACAATTTTCTATTAAGCAACAGTGTGTGAAGTTTGTAGACTTTAGGCTGTTGCGATTTCACGAGGGTGAGATTATAAAAGTAATTGAATACTTGTTTTGGATTATATTTAATCATCAGCAAACCTGTTGGCTAAACATGTTATTATTGCCTTGAATCTGTCTTACAGTTATGGTTTTATTGGTTATACTGTGACTTGTCACTCTATGTTTTTAATAATTTCATTTGCCAATCCTAGGTAATGAAAGACAATATTGTATCTGATCAATTACAGCAGAAAGTAGTGTGAAAGTAGTGTTGTTGGCAGCATTCTGACAATTCCAAGACTCTTTTAAAGTTGTTATTGTTCTCAGAGGTATTCATTTTATAGCCCATATATATAGTACCATATATATTCGTATTTCAAACATATACAAAATGCAGTCCCGATGTTCGTTTGAGGTACAGCTTCATCTTTGGTTGAGCTTTGACTCCCTGCACGCAGCCAGTGAATTAAACCATAGGTTAGCCTTCAGCTTGCTATGCGCATTGGTTCGTTGGGCGTAATGTTTCAACATCTTAAATGCTGTTACACGCTGCGAATGGGGTGACTGGAAATAATTGTAACTTTATGTCCGAAGTCCAACAGTTCATGCCAGGATAAGAGACAAATCATCGCACTCGAGGCCTATTGGCCGTAATAAATAGATTTGATGAATAAATAGATTGTGGACTTGGGTCTTAAGCAATTATACAGTCCAACACGTTTTTTATGGCTCATTTTTCGTTTGAAGTCTGTGAAACTCTGTTTAATTCTTCTTGAATGTCGGCATTATGCTAACTGCTGAGGCAGTACATCCTCAGAAGGCAAGAGAGTTATCAAATCCTCTATCTGTGATCCTCTGCGTATCTGTGATAACTAGTGCTTTGGCTGTGCTGCAGGGGATAACTAAACTAGCACATAGCAGCAGCATGTACCTTTGACATACCTTTCATAGTTTTACAAAGAGCTATGAAAGCCTTTAAACCCTGCACCCCTTTTCCCCCAGTCTGTAGTTCTCCAAGGGTGCCATGGCGACCTTCCCAGAGTACATCCAGCAGAACGAGGAGTGTGATGGAACCCGTTTCAGCTGGAACGTGTGGCCCTCCAGCCGCCTGGAGGCCACGCGCATGGTTGTCCCTGTCGCCTCGCTCTTCACCCCCCTTAAGGAGCGTCCAGACCTCCCCCCCATCCAGTACGAACCGGTGCTGTGCAGCAGGGCTACCTGTCGGGCTGTTCTGAACCCTCTCTGGTATGTAGGCCAAGTGACAAACAAGGCTTGTCTTTGAAAGCTTGGTTCATGTGAATATCTTTTTTTGTTGTATGTCTAGATGTCAGTTCTGGATTGAGATTGCACACAAAAAGATGCAAATCTTCTGTGGAAACGACCCCCCCCCCTCTCTCATACTAAACATTCCTTCCTCTGTCATCCAGCCAAGTGGATTACAGAGCCAAGCTGTGGGCCTGCAACTTCTGTTACCAGAGAAACCAGGTAGGTTGCTCAGGGGCCTGTGGCTGATAACATACCTTGTGCAATACTGGAACAACAGCAAGAGCTCTGGCTCAGGAGCCGACTGGCCTATTCATGTGCTCACAATGTGGCTTTAGATTGATAATCCATGTTCATGTTCTATTCATGTGTTCATTCCGGTAGTTCCCACCCACCTATGCAGGGATCTCAGAGGTGAACCAGCCAGCAGAGCTGCTGCCCCAGTTCTCCACCATTGAATACGTGGTCCAGGTATAGCTACGCACTTCATTCAAGACCCCTCGTCTGGTGGACGTGGAAGCAAACTCAAATCCAATTTTCACTATTGATACATTCGCAACAGCTTCTGTTTGTGATTGCTTTCTTCCAGAGAGGTCCGCAGATGCCTCTGGTGTTCCTGTATGTGGTAGACACCTGCATGGAGGACGAGGACCTGCAGGCGCTCAAGGAGTCCCTGCAGATGTCCCTGTCTCTGCTGCCCCCTACTGCCCTGGTGGGGCTCATCACCTTTGGACGCATGATCCAGGTTCATGAGCTGGGCTGTGAGGGCATCTCCAAGAGCTACGTCTTCAGGGGCACCAAAGACCTCAACGCCAAGCAGCTCCAAGTGAGTTCCCAGACAGCTGGTTTGATAGACAGATCCAGGATGAAATGTAGGAGGTTATGGCGGCTGGACCAGCTGGACTACCTCAGAATATGTTAGCTGACCTCTTAACACCTGCTGTTGTTGTTGTTGTTGTTGTGTAGGAGATGCTGGGTCTGACCAAGCCCACTGCTGCACAGGCTGGACGGGGGCCTCAGGTTCCACAGCAGCCTCTCTCTAACAGGTAAAGTGCTACTCTCTGTCTCTCTCTCTCTCTCTCCCTGTCTCTCTCCGTTTCCCTTTCTGTCTCTGTCTCTCACTCTGTCTCTCTCTCTCTCACTCTCTGTCTCTTTGTATCTCTGTCTCTCTCCCATGTCCACACAAAGCTGTATAAACTACAGATAGTAATCAACAAAAGCAGATGATTTCTCTTTTCTCAAGTCTTGAATCTTTATGAACATAACACATACATATGCTGTGATGCTGCTCCCAGGTTCCTGCAGCCAGTGCAGAAAGTGGACATGAACCTGACTGACCTGCTGGGGGAGCTACAGAGAGACCCCTGGCCCGTCACCCAGGGGAAGAGGCCCCTCCGCTCCCTGGGGGTGGCCATGTCCATCGCTGTGGGCCTGCTGGAGGTACGACCAAGTCTGGGGGATGGGGGTTTGGCTGCTTGGGGATAAGGTGGGGTAAAGGCTGGGGCTGAGGGTGACTGGGGCTTCAGGGGAAGCCAAGGGAAAGACTGAGTTTGACCCTGGAAGCTTTTTGCTTGTACTAGATTAGACTGAAGTGTGTCTGCGGTAAAACCGTTGGTCGTGGAGCTGTAGGGTCTGTGGAGTCTTGTAGAAACATAGTGATTCTTTCTCTTTATTTCTCTCCCCTCTAATCCATCTCCACCCCCCCGCTTCTCCTCCTGCTTCCTGCCTGTAGTGTACGTTCCCTAACACAGGGGCGAGGATCATGACGTTCATCGGTGGCCCAGCCACCCAGGGCCCTGGCATGGTGGTAGGGGACGAGCTCAAGACGCCCATCCGCTCCTGGCACGACATCGAGAAGGACAATGCCAAGTTCATGAAGAAAGCCATCAAGGTGAGTGTCAGTAGAAAGTCACTCTGATAAACATCACCTGTATCATCTGCATATGCCCAACTGTCAATCATTTCCTGAGCGGCTCCATGCTCATGTAGAAGTAAGGGCTGTTCACAGTGAGGGCACCACCCTAAGCTGTCCATGTATGTTCCAGCACTATGAAGCTCTGGCTAACAGAGCCTCCACCAACGGGCACATCATGGACATCTACGCCTGCGCCCTGGACCAGACAGGCCTGCTGGAGATGAAGTGCTGCTCCAATCATACCGGGTAAGGCCCCTGCTCACAGGTTGTTGCCCCAATCACAGCCTGCCAATTGCTAGTCAACCAATCACACTGAATGAAAATTCAGGAAGTGAACTGTTTGTGTGTTTTCGTGTGCAGAGGCTACATGGTGATGGCAGATTCCTTCAACACGTCTCTTTTCAAGCAGACCTTCCAGAGAGTCTTTAATAAAGATGTACAGGGCTCTTTCAAGATGGCTTTTGCTGGCACACTAGAGATCAAGGTAGAGTTTCTCAGGTCTTCTGAGTTACTACAATGTCTTTGTCAGATCACCAGGCTGGAACTGGGATCTGGTGTCTTCTGTTTATTTGACTGATTGGGTGGAAACTTGATAACTACCCTGGTTAGATTATAACTGTCTGAGGTGTTGGATATTTTGGTCTTACAGTGAACTTTATGAATGAGAGTGGAGGGTACTGGAATTTATCTAATAACTTTCCTCCCCCTCCTCCTCTCCCTCACCCCCACTCCTCCTCCTTCCCCTCCCCCTTCTCCTCCCAGACCTCCAGAGAGCTAAAGGTGTCAGGAGCCATCGGCCCCTGTGTCTCCCTCAATGCCAAAGGACCCTGCGTCTCTGAGAACGTGAGTGTGGCCCCCCGCACACGTTGTTTTGTCACAGGGCCACGGGACATTCTGCGAGGTAGCGGCATCCTTGCGTTCCTGTGTCTGAAGCCTTATGTGTCTTCACAGGAGATAGGGACCGGAGGAACATGTCAGTGGAAGATCTGCGGTCTGGACCACAACACCACACTGGCTCTCTACTTCGAGGTGGTCAACCAGGTAGTCATGGCGCACACTAACATACTGGCTCAACCTGTTGTTCAGCCATGACACACACACACACACACACACACACACATGTGCACATGCAGCTGCTAGACCAGTTACTCAGTAGAGTATCTGATGTGCAAGAACAGTATTGTGTCAACACCTGTGTGCCCTCGTGCAGTGCAGGTATGCAGCAACTAGAGAGTGGAGTCTCCTAGAAGCCAGTCCCAACAGCAGAGCCCTGTTGAGCCGTTTGGGGGTGCAGTGTGTTATTAACGGATAACAAAGTAGTTTAATGAACTGAGGAAGTCAAAAAGCCAAGTCTTAATTCCCTCCAGCTGTACCACATGTGACCTGCTGCTGGAGCTGCATCTGCAGAGCTCCATCAGCAGGTGGTGCCCTTGTCAGGGAAGTGTGAACAGCCACCAACACAAGATCACGATGATTCAAGATGCCACAGAGAACAGTCTTTTTCTTTTCTTTCTTTTTTGAAGACAAAATTATTGAAGCTTTCATTTTTATTATCTTATAAATGGTTAGACTCTTTCCTGGAACATATAAACAGTATGGGAATCGTAACGACCCAAACTCCAGACAGACAGAGAGACAGGGTTTAACCCTGGTGCTGCCTCCGGGTCACCGTGACCCACCTTTGTGGTACAAAACGGGAAATGCTATTGACCCTAAGGCAGCGCAAGTGTTTTAAAGAGCCCCTTTAGTGGGACTAATGATAGTCCCTCTGTGAAGTCAGAGTAGATCCACCATGGGCTGTCATGGGTCAGGGAACACCCCTCTCTGTGTTGAGTCTATGGTGTGTTCCTCCACTGTGTGTGCGTGACAGTCCTGCGCGTGCGCGCTGCCTCTGTCTGTGTCATCGTGTCGAGGAATCTCCTCTATTGGACTGTGAAGGTGGGTTGGACACTTCCCAGCCCCATCTGTGTCCTCGGTGCCCACAGTGTCTCTGTCCTCATTCACCTCCACTATGTAGCAGAATTGGGGCGCTGGAGACTCGCTGTCCACATCTGCGTGACTTGTCACCCTGGTGTCTCCTGGCCTCATCTGAGGTGTCATGGACTCGTGCTCGGGCTGCGGTCCCACCGAGGAGGTCTTCGACCTGCCGGTGGCCGCATCAAGGTGCAGCGCGGTGCTGTGGGTGCGGGAGGTCTTCCTCTGCCGCTGCAGGGCCTGATGCAGCTTAGCCAGGCTTCTCCTCAGGGCGGCCCTGTACCTCCTGGAGGGGGAGGGGGAGGGAACGAGGGGAAGGAACGGGAGATTAAAGTAGGGGACTGAAGGAGAGACTAATAATTCATGCTGTCCGCTCCCCCTAACAACCCCAGAGTCTGATCTACAGTTTACTCTCAGGATGACTTCATAATCAATCACAACAGATTCTGAAAAGAGGCTTGCTAGAAATTCTAATAAAACCGCTGCTTTATCAAATTTCTGAAAAGCCTGGTTTCCAGGCAATTAACTTGATTAGTGAGTTTTATTACCCGGTCAAGGTAATGGATTCAGATTCATTCACAACCCATCGCTGATTGCTCAACAAAGGAAACGTAGTCTTGAGCAATTCCAGGGGCTTGATTGGATATATCTGGGTTCGTTAGCAGTGGCAAAGCTAGAGCATAGATGGAAACCTCAGTCCAAATGTAGAATTGTGGAGGATTAGACAGCAGTGCAGCTAAATGCCGTTGGTGGTGTGCATCACTTACGCCTGCGTCATGGAGTTGATCCAGGGGTTGAGTGTTGCAGTGAATAGGACCAGCCAGGTGGCCAGGGCAGAGGCCGCCTCAGGCCCCTCCCTGCCTGAGAAGGTCTCATAGAAGCCCAGGCAGATGTAGGGCAGCCAACACACTAGCAGACACACTGGCAGGACAGGAGAAGGGGAACAGGCAGGAGGTCATAGAGGAGGAGGAACAGGCAGGAGGTCACAGAGTAGGAGGAACAGGCAGGAGGTCACAGAGGAGGAGGAACAGGCAGGAGGTCACAGAAAAGGAGGAACAGGTAGGAGGTCACAGAGGAGGAGGAACAGACAGGAGGTCACAGAGGAGGAGGAACAGGCAGGAGGTCACAGAGAAGGAGGGACAGGCAGGAAGTCACAGAGAAGGAGGGACAGGCAGGAAGTCACAGAGGAGGAGGAACAGACAGGAGGTCACAGAGGAGGAGGAACAGGCAGGGGAGCAGAGGAGGAGGAACAGGCAGGGGAGCAGACATTACCTCACAGTTACCATCGTGTGCGTTTCAGGACAAAGGGACTTGAAAGACATAATTGAGGCAGATTGTATTTTACACAATGGGAGATTCAGCCTCTGTATAGTCCTAGAGTACGCATCTTTCTATATGGTCTTCTAGTATTGCTTACTGTCGCGTGGATATAGCTTCTTATCTCTGTCTTTACACCAAGCCATTATTTCCTGATTCTCTTGTTTGCAAACAGCAACTGCCACAAATCAGAGCTTGCACCTTGGCATCGTTCAAAAGGTCAACGGCCGTTACGTAACCATCAACACTCACCTGAGGTTGCCACCATGACGATGGAACTCCTGAAATAGGTGTTAGCCGGGACGTAAAAGCAGTGCTGGTCGTTGCAGACAAACGTGCCCCGGCGCACCTGCTTCCTGGCGATGTAGACGATGTAACCGTACAGGGAGCACATGACGAGAGTGGGGGCGATGATCCCTACCACTATGAACAGCATGTTGAAGCCCTGGTTGGAGTGTTCAAAGCTGGGTGCGCAGATGAACCTGGTCTTGCTGTAGCTGTACCTGCAGAAGAGACGGGACGAGGACTTGGAGTGTCAATATGTGCAGATGATGCTAACTGATGAACTGAACGTCGAACGACTTAGAAAGAAATAGAACACAAGCTAGATGAGACGCATGTTTGAGTGTTTTATGATACTATAAGCAGTGCTGATGAAATTGTCTAGCTATACATACAAGCTTCAGGGAAATAAACACACTTGCATGTCTCTGGAAACACGCGTCCACACACACACACACACACACACGCACTTACTTTCCAAATCCCAGGAGAGGCAGGGAAGCGTTGAGCAGGCAGTAGAACCACACCAGGACCAGCACCAGTCTGGTCCGCCGCAGCGAGCAGATAGAGGCGTAACTCAGCGCAAAGCAGATCTCCGTAAACTTGTCGATGGTGGCCCAGGTGAGGGAGTGGATGGAAGCCAGCTGCAGCAGGAGGAAGAGGAAGCCACTGCCCTGGCAGAGAGCTCCATCATCCGGGTAGCCGTCCGGGCGGAACAGGCTGTTGTGGGCCCCGAAAGGGATGGTGGAGAGGCCCAGGGCCAGGTCGCTGAGGCTGAAGCTCAGAGTCAAGCCCCAAGTGTCCGTCTGGAGCTCCTTGTTGAGGAGGAGAACCAGGAGGAGGAGCAGGTTGCCGCAGATGGAGCCCAGGCTGGAGAGCACCATCAGGGCTGCGTAGAGCAGGGACACAGCCTCCTCCATCCTGGTACACTGCTAACACGCCAACCAGCCTTGTATCCTGCTCTCAGCGTGCTGGGAGGCTTTCTACGATGCTGCTGGACATGCTCTTAGTATCTGACATGGCTGCTGCTGTCTAATCCCTTACGCTGTAACGACTGACCACAGTTGATTTCCCTCATGAATAAGCCAATTCATCCGCTGAAACACCTGTGCAGTTCACCTCATTTCCAGCTAACTGTTCTACAGCGTAGGACCTACACAGTGCCTCCCCATGTTGGTGTGAGCGTTCAGCGCTAGCGGCAATGGACCCTCTAGAGTGCTGTTCCTCCCCTTGCCACTCCCTGATTAGAGCCAGCCCATCCACTCCTGGCCTCTCCCCCTGCCAGCTAGCCAGCCCCTCTTCCTGGCTGCGTTGCTTCCAGACCGCCCAACCCCCCCCCTCCCCCTCCCCCCCAACCCCCCACCCTGGTCCAGTCAGCAGGTAGCTAACGTGACGTTGGTGCTCACGTTACCTGAGACCGTGTGTCGGGGTGAGGGTTCCTCGGGGACGCCGTTGCTAGGGAAGATGTCGGTGTCCTGCTGTGTATCCTTGGAGGAGGAGGGGTTCGCTATGTGCTCAGGCACACAGACACACGGTTCAACATCCACAGCCCTGACAAGGAGGGAAGGAAAATAACAATCGCACATTCACACTTCCCAGTAAGACAAGTTCTTCTGGCAAGCCTTTGTGGCTGTTCTCAACTTTTGCAAGAGGAACATTAAGAGTCCAAAGTGTGAGCTAAAATATTCCTGTCATGGCTGACAGTCGTCAGGTGAGAGGAGAAGACAGGGAGGTATAACAAGCTCCTGTACGCCGCTCTGGAACTCAACATGGTCTCCAGTCTCACTGCCTCAGTTCCTCCCTCTGCAGCAGAAACGTTGGCCCTACCCTCCCTTTGAGCTAGCAGCTATGAGAACAGAAACATGCATTCTAACTTTAATGGTGGGAAGTACAGTAAGACAAACACAAAGAAGAGGAGTGTGTGCATGTGCGTGTGTGTGTGTGTGTGTGTGCGTGCGCATGTGTGTGTGGATACGCATGCATGTGAGTGGCTGTAACAACCACTGCTTGGTGTAAAGTAAACACAAGCTTGAGATCCAATATCCTCTGTGTGGCTGTAATGGTTGCTGCTGTCTTAATTAACCATTTGGTTGTAGAGGGCTGGTGGGGTAATTGGCTCGTAGCCTGTATCTAATTCCCCCTAAGCCTGACGCATCATTAATAACCTCCTCTCTGCCCTCTTAAACCCCATCTCATCACTCTAATTATCCCACGTTTGAATCTTGTTTTTCCCTCCGCTGGCTGTGAGGTCATGAGTGTTTTGCGGTGACCGAGCCCAGGTTTGAATGATGGCGCTGAGACCTGGGTCTTGGGTGGTTGGTGTTTATGGTGACTGTGTTTATAACACCTGGGTAAACACACACAAGCAGGGGCTAGGAGCTTCTCCGTAGCTTCTCTGTCTGATCTAGCGTTGCATGAGCCTGAGTAGCACGTCGGGTTTTAACAACCAAAAAACCCTCTCAAAAGAACCTTTACTTCTCCTCACACTTTGGATGTTGCTGTGTGGAAGATATGATCTGAGTTTATGACTTAGTCTTTGTGCAAAGCTGGTGTTGTCTACATTCTGCCGAGGGTGATGCATGTGGCCAACCCTGACATTACCACAGCCTGTCTGCCTCAGATGCCAACTCTTGGAACTTTCCAAACATCTTCACGTACTCTACACCCCTTTACACCACAGAACCATCCAGGTCGAAGGTGAATCTTCCCTGTGCAGTTTGGCCTCCTCGCAAACCCTCAATTTCACTTCACATTTTGGGTTGGGGTGAAGTTAACCCTCCTGGTGTGTTCAGTGTAGACCAAGCCTGGAGGCTGTCCTGCTATCCCCAGAGCTACCAGCAGGGGTGTGTCTCTCCTTTACACCCAACGCTGTCTGACCCTGTGTATGGTCTTCCTATCACAGCACAACGCTCCCATCCCCCAGGGAGGGCGTGGCTCCATCCAGTTCGTCACCCAGTACCAGCACTCCAGCGGACAGAAGCGCATACGGGTCACCACTGTCGCCAGGAAGTAAGTGTCTCCCGTCCTCCCTCTCCCTCTGCCTTCCTCCTTGTTCCTTGTATCCACATCACTCCTTCTCTCTCTCCCTTCTTCTCACCACTCCTCTCTCCTAGAACTTAACTCTTCCTTTTCATACAATGCTAATCTGAAATACAATACTGACCTGGCATCCAAAGGACAAAACGTGAGAAATAAAATCAAGTAAATAGCATTTCAAGTCAAATCTGAATCTACATCCCTTTATCAGAGCTACAGGACTTCAGCTGCAGGGGGAACAGTCATGGTTACATAATGTGGTTGTATAAAGTTTTCTGTCTGACTGTGCATCTGTGTAGGCAAAATAACGGTACGCTGTACATAAACGTAAACGAACAGCCCCGGTTCCGATCACAGAGCCAACTATTGATCTCCACTTACTGTGCGTCTGAGAGGAAATCCTGTTTCCATGGCAGCCTGATGGCAACGAGGGAGGGAGAGTCGTGGTGTCCGCGCGTTTGGTAATATCAGAAAGATTGAAGCAGATCATCTTCCCGGAGCCCTCTTACCAAAAAACGCATTTATAACCTGCGACATGACGGAGCCACAGCTGGTATCTTGCTCAGGTAGATGTTAGCTGGATGCAGAATGGGCCACAGCCAGACATGAAGCGACTGGGAGTCTGTCAGAAGAGGCTGCCTGAGATAGAACTGCTGGATGTCCACTCAGTAAAGCTACGTGTTGTGTGCTGCTGGTTAGATGTTCCTTCTCCCTAATGAGATGTGTGTATCTGCGTGGTCAGCATGTGACAGAGGCCAGAGGACATGAATCTAGATGTGAGCAGTGATAACACAAGTACAGGGCTCGGGCAGAATTCTTCAGCTATTCTTAGGTGAACAGGAATCTGGGAGTTTTAATGCTGCTGTACAGTCCATTTTGCGAAGGCAGGCCAGTTGTCATTTTTAAAATGCACTTCATAAACATCCGCTGAATGTTATGCGATATTTATGCAAGAGTAGCAGCCTGTGTTTCCATGGTGCGGATAAAGATGTTGTCTCTCTCACCTCTATAACTCTTTTTTTCTTATTCTCAATTTGACTTTCCCCTAACGCTCAATCCCCTCTCTCCTACTCTTTACCTCTCTTCCAACTCTCTCTACCTCTCTTCCTACTCTCTACCTCTCTTCTACCTCTCTTCCTACTCTCTACCTCTCTTCTACCTCTCTTCCTACTCTCTACCTCTCTCACAAACATAGCCTCACAATGTCCCTGCCCTCTCTCTACTCGACTCCTCGTGCCTTCTATATCGCGAAAGACACGGCCTCCGTGAGCGTGCTCACTACACCTGCCTTCGCCACATCACACCCTACTCCACTTATAACCCCTCGGTCTGAGCACGCTTAACCATGTGCCGTCCCATCGCCCACACTCCTCTCTCACACCCTGCCATCTCTGCCCAGTAGGGAGACGTCCGGTTAGACCAAATGCCCGACATGACGATATACACATCTCAATGTTGCTATGCTTGGCGACCAGGAGCGGCATGCCATTCTTGAGGCTGGGTGAGGTCTGTGTGTCTGTCTTGTGCGAGTGGTGTGTGTGTGTGTGGTGGGTGCTGTGTGTTGGTTTGTAGCCTGAGCAGAGACAGAGGAGTGGCCGTGTGTGTGTGCCTGGATCGTGTGCTATCGCGTGGCTGGGTACGCCCAGTCTGATCCGGTGTTCGTCCCTGGTATGGCACACACAACAACACACACACACACACATACACGCGCGCGTGCACTCGCTTGCACACACACACGTGCACACTGTGTTCTTGTTTTCTTCCCTGTGAGAAAGTCCATTCACGGTTTCTCACCCTCCCTAGGACACAGTTTCACACCAAGAGTGCTTCTCCATTAGCAGGTTTGAATAAACTCCATCTCTCTGTCTTCCAGTGTCAGAAGTTTGGAGATTACCACAAAGATGACCCCAATTCCTTCCGCTTCTCAGAAACCTTCTCCCTCTACCCTCAGGTAGGGCTCTCTGTGTGCGTCTGACACACAGCTGGATTGCATATGCCCTTTACTTTTGTCCCAAAAAGACACCTTTGAGACCTTTTGCAAATACTTGTTGAACATAACATATCGAAGGATATGCCCAAAATCGTGTGGAATCCTGTAGTTGCTGTGTGGATTGCGGTTGCATAGTGTTGTTACCACAGCATTCCTGCTAGACACACATGCAGTGACCCATCTGTGCTTCCATCCCCAGTTCATGTTCCACTTGAGAAGGTCTCCATTCCTTCAAGTGTTCAACAACAGTCCTGATGAGTCTTCCTACTACCGCCACCAGTTCATGAGGCAGGACCTGACCCAGTCTCTAATCATGATCCAGCCCATCCTCTACGCCTACTCCTTTAACGGGCCACCTGAGGTAAACACACACACTCACACACACTCACACACAGTACAAAGGGATAAGCTCTAGAGATGAACTCCTATTCTGTTGTTAATAGAGAGTCATTTGTCAGCTTGTCTCCAAACTGGACCCATCAACATTTTTTTGGACCCGCTATAGTTCTTTCTACGTAACGAAGATAAAAGCCTCCATTTCTCCATCTCTCCCTTTATCCCTTCATCTCTGTCTCTAGTTGTATGCCTCTGTCTTGACCTACTCCTCCCTCCACTCTCTGGCTGGGTGTTTGTGTGTGTCAGTGTGTCAGTGGCAGTTATCTCCGCGCCTGTTCTTAGCCATCTCTCTCTCTTTCTGAATGAACTTCCTAGTTTAGGTTGGCTGCTCGGTTTGGAAGTTCTCCTCTAAGCACGCTGTACGCTCTCTGCTGTGGAGAGACTGCTGCCGGACCACCTGGCCTAGCCTAGCCTGACCTGGCATGACCTAGCCTAGCTTAGCCTAGCCTAGCCTGACCTGGCCTGGCCTGGCATGACCTAGCCTAGCCTGTCTTGGCCTTGCCTGGGAGCTGCTACAGCATGTGTAGCCAGGAGACTGAGAGGCGCAGCTATTTGCTTTTCTGATTAGAAGACTTGTGTGTTTCCACTGGAGCTGACTGAGGCTTTAAACCCAGTCAGAATACCTGCTCCTTTATCGCCAAACAGATGGCGGCATGCAGGAACAATGGCTGACGTCTCTCTGCTGCTTCTGAGTCTGCCGAATGACTCGAGCAGACTTAATGAGCACATAGGAGCATGTAGACTAAGTGTCGTGGCGGTGGTTGTTTGGAAGGTCACCTGATGTGTTCGAACTTGTAAAGCTTCAGTGTAGGTCTTTTGTAAGGAAAGCTTCCGACCATTTAGAGAAAGTTCTAGTAACCTTGGTTTTGCCGAGAGATGCCCTCCTCCACGTGAGTGAACTGTATCTAATCTGTTACTGTTCAGGTTGGTCCCTCCGCTCCAGGGATTAGACCGCACCGCCCTCTTTAATCTGTCAAATCTGCCTCACTAATCTGCTCTAATTGGAAGCAGCATTATTGATTTGAGTAGAATTAGGCGGCTGTCATGGGGTTTTAGAGAGTGATGGTTTCAACATAAAAAACACGTTTTTCTCTTTTCTCATCTCTTCGCGTCAACCTCAACCAGCATTCAGTTCCTCCAGATGTAATATTCAAAGCAGGCGTATGTTTTAATGTTTTTGTTGAAACTAACCTTTCTCCTCTCATCTCCTCATCTTCTCCTCTCCTTCTCTCACCTCCTCTCATCTTCTCCTCTCCTCCTCCTCATCTTCTCTCCTCTCTCCTCCTCTCATCTCCTCCTCTTCAGCCGGTTCTCCTAGACAGTAGCAGCATCCTGCCAGATAGGATACTCCTCATGGATACGTTCTTCCAGATCCTCATCTACCATGGAGAGGTACCTTCAGCATTCAGTTCCTCCTCTCTCTTTCTTTCTCCGTCTGTTGTCTGTCTCTCTCTCTCTCTCCCTCTCTCTCTTTCTCTCTTTCTCTCCGCTGTATTACTTCATGTCAGTCTTTCCGTTATATAAAACATCTGCATCTTTCTCTCTCTACTTTTCTATGACTCTTCATATGAGTCAGTACTCCTTCTCTTCTCTAGCTGTAGTTCATCTCTCTCTGGCTCTCTCTGTTTCTGGGTTTCTCCATTACAATAGACGTCTCAAGTCGGAATCTCTATTATAATTCCAGACTTTTTTGGGGCCCGAAGTCAGACAGGTAGTTGATGTTGTTCCTGTGTCAGGTGTGAGTGGAGGGACAAGGTGAGAGAATGAGAGAGAGGGATCAATAAACAGACAAGACACCAAGGTGACACCAGAGAGAGAGAGAGAGACAGACCCATTCCTTGGGCTCCCAGACTGCAGCGTGACCCTCTTCGGCTAGTGTTGCCAACATTTCATACAGACAACCAATGATGCGGCACCACAGTCTCTGAGGCCTGTGACCTCAGGAAAGTTCAGGTGGTTCTGGACACGGTCTGCAGCCCCCCAATCCAACACTGAAAGTACCAAATGCAAGTTGATTTCCTTTATAAATTGCCCATTAGATCTCCAGGGCTTGGAACTCGAGTGGTGATAAAACCTTTCAGAACTGTTCATTGTGCTGTTTCAGACAGTCTGGACAGCTCTTTACCCTGCCCCTGCCCCCCAACCCCCCCCCCCCGGCCCCCACCCACCATCTTCTTTGTTTAGACCCGGTTCTCTCTCCTTGTTCCTGCTGTCTCTTGACGATGTCCTGTCTTTTAGTTACGGCCTGTTCCTTCCTTACCGCCTGTTTCTCCTCGCTCCCTCCTCCCTCTCATTGACGTTCTCAGTGCGCAAGGGCAGGCAACTACCGAGGCGCCGCAGGTGCGTACCGAGAACTTCCGACCCTACTGTGGCAGTCCTCCTGTTACTTTCGACGACGGCGCAGGTAGCCTTCTCCACACTCACGCACACCTATTGCCGCGTTACTAATGACACGGACACGGAGCAGCAGAGTTACACCACTACACACACACACAGCAGAGCCCATGTTGCTTTCTGTTTCCCATGTAGATGAATGAGCCTCAATCCGTGTTAACGTTCTGTCTATGTTTGCTCTAGGCTCGGTTTCTTCTCTCCAAGTGAACGCATCCAACCACACACATGTACTGCGGCTTAAGTGTAACGACCTCTCCTCCTCTTTCCTCCACGTTAAAACACACAGAGATCTAGAAGGAGATCGTAGCGCTACTCGAAACTAAGTACGACTCTCTTCTCCCTCCTCTCTTTCTCTCTCTCTGTCTATCCCCCCCTCGCTCTTCCTCTCACTCTGCCTCTCTCTCTCTCTGCCTCTCTCTCCTCTTGCTGCCTCTCTCTGCCTCTCGCTCCCTCTCTGCCTCTCGCTCCCTCTCTGTACCTTTCTCTCTGCCTCTCTCTTCCTCTCTCCCTCTGTCTCTGCCTCTCTCTCCCTCCCCTCCAGGAGTCAGGTGCCCCTATCTTGACTGATGATGTCAGCCTACAGGTCTTCATGGACCATCTGAAGAAGCTGGCTGTCTCCAGTGCTGCCTGATCCTCTTCCCCCACCCACCACCTCCACCCCTACCATCCCCCCTTCCTCCCCATATCTCCACCCAATTATAAGTAGTCTGGCGACCCGGCCATCCAATCAGTAGTCAATCCAATCAGCTAACCATCCAATGAGTAGCTTTCAGCTGAGGCCAATCAAATGAGCAGATTTGGGATCTGTTTGAGCCATTGTGAGAGGGAGTTTCAACACAAAACAGGTAGCCGTATGTCACCAGATGAAGGCTGTTCCACACAGGGCCGCATATCGTATAGATTTTGTCTCTGCGTTTAATCAAATACATCCTAACCACTGCACCGCGCAGTGCTACCTACTGGTAGCCCACCCACTTGTCGAACCGTGTGTGTTAGTTAGGTTGGAACCCAAACCGCCGTATCTCTGCTCATAAGACACACGGCAATGTCATCTACCAAAAAATGACGAACCTCTTCCTCTATGCCATTTTATACTGAACACCTAAGAGCTTTGTACAGCAGAGTTGATTATATGTACAGAGATAAGCCTGCAGAAGGTCTTCTGTACCACCACAGTGGTTTATGATTGTATTGTAAGAATACGATTTTTAATAAAGAAATATGGGTCGTCGGCCAAGGTATGGTCTCAGACCAGTAAATAGAATATAAAGTCGGATCCTCGTTCAATGTACCATGTCAACACTAACCTTGTAGGCGGACGATGTTCACAAGTGACAATAGCTCGTTAGAGTTCCGACACAACACCAAGAGTGGAAACCATCTCACGTCCCCTCCCTGTGTGTTTCTATTTAAAAGTGTACCGACCTGAGAAGGCGTGTCTGTCCTGTGTGCAGCCGTAGTTGAGGATGCTAGCGGTGTCTGTAGGCAGAGGAACTGTGGAGAGGAGGAGGAACTACGTAGAGGAGGAGGAACTGCGGAGAGGAGGAACTGCGGAGAGGAGGAACTGCGGAGAGGAGTTCACAGATCAGAGAAGATTCTAGAGCTGGGTCTCAGCACAGTAGAATAGAATGAGCTCTGCTCCACTCCTCTGCACACAGACCACCGCAGCTATTTTCAGATGTTTGTGCGAGCGTGTGTGTGTGTGTGTGTGTGTCTGTGTGAGTGTGTGTTTGCTGCAGCTGTCTAATTGATGCAGGTTATCCATATCAGATTATCTCATTGTTCTTCTGAGCAGGCTGCAGAAATACAGACTGTTTTACTAACGTTCTCATAGTACAGACTTGCTGGCTGCCCGATGGCCGTAGGAGCAATACCTTTTGAAGTCTCGAACCGCCATCTAATACCCTGCAACCTAGCACACCTCTACACCTTAGTATCCTCCACACAGTTACACCGGCGTACGTTGCCCACCACTGTTAACATGTGTGTGTGGTGCGCCTTGGCGATCTCTCATGGGTTCGATGGAATCCTCTGACATGGTTAACATCCAGTTCTGTTAACTGAAGGTGTTGGATCCTGGGGTGTAGTTTGTTAGGGTGTAGCGATTTAGGGTGTAGCATCTGAAGACCTGCTAGAGACTTTCAAGGTTGTATGACTGCTGCCTTCTCTCTGTCTTTCTGCCTTGTTACTAACAGTGTTATTTCTGATGTTTCTAATAAAAAAATGTTTCCTGTCGACCTGTTATTGTGTTATTTTTTGCATGGGCGCACTGAACACACTCATCTTGGCATCATTAACTTCAAGATCCTCAAATATTTCAGGAATTTGGTTGAGGGTAATTGGGTGAGTAGGTGCTTAAAGGGCCTAAATGGCTTAAAGGGGCTGTCTAATCTTTGAGTTAGTAACTTGGTATTTATACAAGTACTCAGGTGAGTAACTTGGGCATGGTTGGAATTTCAAAGTGGCAGTGGTGTAGGAACTGACTCGAATGTCAATGATAATGGACTACTACATTTAGTTAACATGGGAGTGCACAGGCTTTGTCTGATAGTAACAGGAGAAGACCAGAGCCACTCTGGGAGACACAGGTGGAATACAACTTAAAAAAGAGTGAGTCATCTGTGACGCGTGACCTTGGAGACGAGCTTCAGTCCGTGTAACTGCAGGGTCCACCGCTAGGGTGCAGTAGATCTCACCCACCTTCGTCACCGTGGTCATCTCTTCAAAACCAAAGCTGCGGTGTTCCGGAGGTGTCTCAAGTCTATAAATGTCATCCTTAACCATGTTATACCTCAATATATACATTCATGAACATCTATTATCAGTGAAGAATCCCAATATCAATTGATAATTACCTTTTTCTGGTGTGGTTACATCTATTTATTCAACCGTATACATCGGCATGTTAGTCACGTTAGATTGACCGTTGTTCTAAGGTGCTAACGTCCTGTGTAAATACAAGTTTGAAGTGTGAACAGTACCGTTTTTATCAGTATGGTAACTGCAGAACTGTTTATAATAATGTCACAGACTTGCTATGTTATCTGTTAAGAAAACAGATCACCAGAAACCAGACAACAGTCCGACAGACCTCCAGAAAACACTTGATAGAACAAGTTTGCTGTGAAAAACTGTCTTGGGTCCCAATCAAAGTAACAGAACAGAATGCCAATCTGCTTCATCACATTCACGCACAAAAAAAATAGACAGACTGTGACTCACCCAACCAGCTAACCTTTTCAATTGGCATGTTGCTGTGGATACAAGGTTGTGCCCATAAAAGACATTCAACAGATACAAGAATGGAAATCTAAACAATATGGTTCTGCTCATTGTGGTCAAGGATGTTTGGCACGTCAGATCGTTTTCTTTCTTAAATATGGCGAACATGGTTTTGTCATCAAGATGACAGGTTTAAATGTAATGTGTTTTAAAGCGGTACTAAATCGAATAACTTTCCAAATATGGGGATGGATATAAATGGAAACATTGAACAAAGTTACAGAGTGGATGCATTTAACAGAGTCTGAACCTACAGGTTTTCTTTTGTTGTTGTTGTTTTGTATCTCAGACGTAGATCACAGAAGATACAATAGGTAATATCGATCTGGACTCCCCATCTCTGCCCAAGGCAGTTTTACGTTTCATTGATCACAGTCTGTCTGGGTCAATGCAGGTCTATCAGCCACAGCATCACAAGGTCCTCTTTTCAACAGCTGTTCCCCCACCATAGTATGTTGGTTTACACCCTCGCATCTACTTTATAGGAGATGACACTTTGTGTATGGAAAAATGTCCTTGGGCCGAACACACATTTCCCTCCTTTGAGTCACCGAAGACATACCAACATACCAATGGAAATAGTAGTCTAACATTGCGATGCTGTGACTGGCTCAGTCATACATAGGGTGCTGATCACATTCAA
This sequence comes from Plecoglossus altivelis, assembly GCA_036571765.1. NCBI lineage: Eukaryota > Metazoa > Chordata > Actinopteri > Osmeriformes > Plecoglossidae > Plecoglossus > Plecoglossus altivelis. Next base: position 5,546,336 of record BROE01000009.1, read on the forward strand.
CAGCAGCGATTTAACTCAGTGAGTTCGCGAGTTAGAGTGTGACAACAAGCAACACGTATGGTCATCTGTTAGATGTGTAGAGTTTTGCATCTGTTACTATCGCCATCCTCAAGAGTCACGTCTATTTTCTATTTGTAACAGGCACAGGTGCATTCACTTCATTTTGTCCTGCTTCGACCAGATCTGCGGTTTCATTCCATTTAATTGAAACGCGCTGTATACCGGTTCATTAGATTTGCTGGGATTAAACAGGGTGTTATTAAAAACCCACAGCAACTCTTAATAAAAAACAATAAGTTGGACTGTGCGTGAGCATGTTATTGCAAGCATGGACGTTTTCGGGTGAATAAAAAATGACTCCCGGCACCTGTTTCAGTGTCTGGCTGGTAAATAGACTTCTCATTATATTAATACATTAATTACAAAGACACAATAATTAGACATGCATTTGTCAGGAAGCCTTTTTGACACAGACAATGTCGAACATCTCCCACATAGCCATGGGTGAAAGGAAATGTATCATCTGTCATGTCGATATCACCAACTCTCAAATAACGTTTGCAATTCCTCTTTTTGCCTTTTGTCTTTCCCCATGGTGGCGTCCAACGTCCGTTGTGTGTGATAGTCGATAAATGAAAAAAGGCGCGCAATTATAAGAAACAATTTTGACAATTGAGATTGAGAAAATGCTGATATTTGTGTAAAAGTAAAGTGCTACCCGGAAAAAAATGTCCACCCGACCTTTATGTAGGGCCTTTTTGGACATGGGAGTATGGGTTTGAAGTCACACAGGTGTGTCTGCTGAGCATTATGAGGCGTGCTTCCAGTGCCATGCCTGAACGCTGTGTCGCTCATATGGAGAAAGAGAGTGTCCAAGGAGAGGGGTGATGGGGGTGGAGTGGAGTGAAGGGGGGGTGGAGTGGGGGAGAGGCTAGAGAGGGGAGGGGGGTCGGACGGACTGAAAAAGCCCAAATGTCTTTCTTTGTGATGAAGGACCTACCCAGACATAAACAGCACTTAAGGTTTCCATGGCAACGTTGCCTCTTCCATTACTATTGGTCACAAATGATTTCACCTTGTTTTGATAAGATAAGACACACCAGTGAGATGCACACACCCTGCAGACGGTGGACTAGCGTTCCCCTCGACCACTTAGCATTGGAAAAATAAAACCACATTAAAAACTTCTCGTCACAACAACAAGCTGTCATGTTAATGTTGCATCGATGTCATAAAAGACTGAACACTACAAAGCTGAACTGAGACGAAACCTTTCCACATGTTCCCGACCACAGCAGCTGGCTCCATCTCTCCTTCACGGCATGTTCTGAAAAGGAGACCTCACTCTCTCTCCCAACCTCACTCTTTCTCTCTCTGACCCATTTCCCAGTAACTAGGCCTGGTGCATCTCTCTATATGATGCCAATCAACTAGTCTCTGATGAGCCCCTACTGCAGGGCTGTCAGTTGATCTTGTCAAACCAAGGGCAAGAGATCTTTTCAGGATAGCATCTTCTAAAGACTCCTCAAAGTCTGTACGCTTCCTTTGAGCAGCAATATGTTGGAAAGGTACCATCTGCCCAATGTAACAGTAAAACACAAATGAAATAAAAAGGCGGAATTACCAGTGGAGTTAAGCAAAGTTAGTTTGATGGGGTACTCTGCGCTGTCGGCCACTGTCATTCATAGACAACTACTGGTATGCCCCTACACATGCAATATCTCAAACTGAGTGCACACTTACATAAACGCCACATTGTCACCTCCCACCATCCCCCGCTCCCCTGTCCCCTTTCCTGTCTAATGGTTGATGGATCCAGTACTGCACATTACGTTGTACTGTACACTATGTTGTACTGTACACAACATTGTACTGTACACAAAATTGTACTGTACACAACATTTAAGTTCATGCTCTAGAAGTTACTGCAAGAAGACTGGCCGTTTTCCTAAGAGCAAACCACTTTTTTCACCATTGTTTTAACGAACAGTCAAAGAAATACGGAGACTCTTGACTAAAACTATATGTCTTGAGTAAAATGCTTACATTCTGCAATATTACCATAATATACAAATTCATTACTTAGACAAGGTTTTTACTACCGTATGTCAGAAGGGTCTGCCAGTGTATGTCTCCTGTGTCATTTCTCCAGATCAGTCAGCCATCGGTTCAGTTGTCTGTCCAGGATGACACACATCCCACTGTTCTGCCTGGGTGACCTTGAACCCCTCCCTGCTGAGACAGAAACAGCTAGAACACGTCAGCCAGTTCCACGCAGGGAGGGCTTGAAAACAAATGTGAGATAGGTTGATCCGTTGATGATGTCTGATGGGAGAAAGTCTGGTAGTTGTATGGAAGCTTCAACCTCGACCACGAACAGATTCGTAGAAGTTATTCTGTCCGTACGTCACAGGAGGACCATGCTTGCTTGTTGTTCCGTCTGTGTCTTGATGTCTTTGACCTACAGTATGGAGCTCAAAGGAGTGGTGAGTTGGTTTGATGAATTCTTTTTTTGCTGTGAGGATGACAGCTTCTCTCTGTCTGGGGAAGGAGGTGAACTGAATGACAACAATAAGACCAGGACACAATCCAGAGGAGGAGAGAACAGGAAATGTAGGAGTCAAATCAGAGAAAAAGCTCCATGTTTATACTCAGCTTCAGAATATTTCACGGCCACTCAAATACCTCCCCCACAAACTGAGAAGCTGGTTAGACATCTTGTTTGGTGAAGTAAAGGGTCTCAGATGTTGTCGTTTTTTGTGGGGGGCCGGGAATCTATTGAGAATCATTTTAAAGATGCCAAATTAAATCAAAGCCATGTATCCCATCTCCTATTTAGTCTGAATGATTTGCTAATCATGGTGGGTGGATTTGTCTCCACAGTGCTGCAGTGGGCAGCAGAGTCAGCCCAGACTGTAACCTCCATCCCTCCAACAGCCTGTTCTTCATCTCACGGCAGACGGCTGAACAAAACTTAGCTCTAGCAGCAGATGTACTTGACTTCTCTTGGGCTCTCTCTCTCTCTTTCTCTCTCTCTCTTTCAGTCTTTCTCTGTTTCTCTCTCTCTTTCAGTCTTTCTCTCTTTCTCTCTCTCTGTCTCTATCTCTCTCTCTGTCTCTCTTTCTTTATCTGTTTCACACAACTCTTCCAGCCCCTTTAGGTCCCTCTGTCTTTCTAAGTCTTTCTATCTGTCTCTCTCTCTCAGCCGAATGATGCCTGAATATCACCCATCATTTTAATTAACAACCGGACTGTTACCTCTTTTGAAACATACCCTGGTCTGAATGTCATACATAAACTCTATACATCCAGAGAAAAACAGACATACTGATCAACAACAGTCTCTGGAACCAAATACACACATACACATGTATTGTGTACAAGCACATACACAGTCTAACTGGAATTGAGCATGTAGGATTGTGACAAAAGTCTGAGACAGAGTAAGCTAATTCATTCTCTTCTTCACAGAAAGCAAAGCAATGAGTAAATCAGCGTGAGTGGTTCCAGGACACAGAATATTTCTGCAGAGATCTGTGCTGTACCAACACACCACCTCCACCTCCTCCCTGCCTCTGTTGCCATAGCGAATCCACCATCCACCATCTCCAAAACATACAGAGAGAAACAAAACCCGGTCCACTTTTATCTCCAGGTTTCCTGTCTCTATGGCGATGGCAGTTATGGGGAACCTTTGCAATGTTCGCTGAAGAACCTCACAACAAAAGGCTGTTTAATGTCCATTGCACTAAAAAGAGATAGCTGTGATTATGAACAAAAGCATTTTACAGATCATGTACACCCACCTATTCACACAAGCACACACACACACACAAACACACACACAGACACACACACAGACACACACACAAACACACACACAGACACACAAACACAGCAGAGGATGGCTAACCACCACACCATTTGCACATTCTGCTCGGCTTACGTCAAACCTGTAGACTGCAGCTTGCAGGCCCCAATTACCACCAAGTCATGCTGGAGAACAGAATCGTCCTCCGGATCCAATGTGGACTGGATCAATAAATCAGTGATTGTGGCACCTGGGAATAGTGGCTGCTTCAGAGGTCAACAGTGGTTGTGAGTGTCTGTCAGCAGGAGGTGTGGGTGAGTCCCACTACAGCTCTGCATCTCATTCACACCCTGGCGACAGGGCTGTGCCTTCTGTGGCTCTACCGTGGCTATGGTGGGCCACATGCCCAGGTCAGGTGGCTGCGTGGGGACAGTGGGACCAGGGGAGGAGGCTACGCTGAGGCGAGTCTCCATGTTAGGAAAGAGACTCCTCCTCTCATCCATCTACACAGATACAACAAAGCAGAGCAGTGAGGTCGGAATGACGCATGGTTTTCCGCCATCTTGTTTTCCACCATCTTGTTATCTGCGAGTGTGGAGGAGACTTGGAGAGGAGGGTCAAGGGTGGCTGTCATAGAGGGTAGCTTAGTAGTTAGAGCATTTGACTGCAAAGAGGGTGATTTCAGGTTCAAATCCTTTGCTTTGAAGAAAAGCATCTGCTAAATGAAGGATTACAATATAACACAACCCTGGTCATCGGTCAATGTTGGGCTTGTCTCCATGGTTGAGGTAGGAGGTAAAAAACATACCATGATCCCAGGCAACACAATGTTTCCCAGAACCCCCATGGAGAGTGAGTGTTCCATACTTCCTGGAAAAGACACAATTATTAAAGAATATGCTCATGTTTATTATCTGTGAGTGCTTGCATTAATATTCACCTCACTTGAACTAGCTGTTCATCAACATCTGCATGACTGCTAATGTACGCGATAAGTTGGCCATTTTAATCGAGTGAAATCTAAAAGCAAAATAACATTGTTTTTCAGTAATGCTACCCAGACAGATGCAATTACACAGATTGCAGGATCTTAGGATAGGTTAATGGTTTTGTTGATGGAAACCTGAGAGATTGGAGAAGTCATATGATGTTTTGGTGTGTAATACAGTTTCATGGTGTACTGTAATGAGCATGGCCTTTGATGTCTGCGAACAAGTCTTTGATGTGTGTTAGAACTCTGCCAAACACATTGCTATGGTGATGCTTGCTTTGATGTCTTCCTGTTTTGTTCACACACACCCCTGCACATGCACACAAACACAAACACCAACATCTAATGTACACAGAACGTTCCTTGTACAACGCTTCGCTTCTGACACGGTCTGTGGTACCCTCACGTGAGGATTTACATACACGCGTGCCCACAGCCAGACAATCAGGCACACGCGTGTGCACACACGTGTATATGTGTCCACTGTGTTATCTGGGGGCACAGGGGAATCATCTGGTCCTGAAGGCCAATCAGAGGACAGGATGGATAGTTTGAGGGAAGTGCAGTTCAGCAACAAAAGAGGATCACAGTTTGGGGTCATAAAAACAATGAAAGACAGAGACAGTATGAGGATTCATGGTGTAAGACTGTGGTGGGACCCCACTGATACAATGGAGGTCACCTCAACTCTGGTGTCAACAATTAACGTGTGTGTGTCTGTGCCAATACAGGGTTGTACAGTCACCTGGTGAGTCTGGCAAGGTGTAGAGGTGTTATTCATCATTAGGACTGACCTTGGATACACGGTTCACGCACACACACACATAGGCACACACACACAGGTACACACGCAGGCACACAGTCGAAGGCACACATACAGGCACAGGCACACACACAGGCACACACACTCACAGGCACATACACACAGGCACAGGCACGTACACACAGAGGCACACACACAGAGGCACACACACACAGGTACACACACAGGCGCACACACACAGGAACACACACAGGCACACACACAAGCACACACACACACACAGGCACAAACACACTGGCACACACACACAAGCACACACACAGGCACACACACAGGAACACACACACAAGCACACACACACACAGGCACAAACACACAGGCACACACACAGCACACACACACACACACAGGCACACACACAGGCACACACACAGGAACACACACACAAGCACACGCACACAGGCACAAACACACTGGCACACATACAGCACACACACACTCAGTGGGTTGGAGAGAGAGAGAACTAGCGTGGCACAGAGGAAAGCATTCTATTTTGGGGAAGGTGAATGTGCTGAATGTGTTTGATTGAAATTTAGACAAAAACACCATTTACATCCCAGCCAGTACCTCTCTCTTGAGGATTCATCTGATAGTCTGAGCAAGAGCTGGCTTTTCCTTTGAATCCTGCCTGCTAAGGGTTACTTTACGTAAGGTAGTTTGTGTCCCTGTCAGTAATATCACAGACGAGAGAGTTTGCCATTGGCTGTTTGTTCGTGTTAATGTGTTAGGGGCGTGACTCATTATCGGTAGTGTGTGTCTGTGTGTAGGAGGTTGGCTGGGTAACTGAAATTTCACACTTGCCAAGTGTGATTTCAATCAAACGTGATTAGGCCAATATGTGTGATATCAGTCTATGCACATGCCACAAACCGCAGAACGGCCTATGTGACAGTGCTGGTGAGGAGGAGAGGACACGATATGGAGAAAGACAGACGGAGATGGAGAGAGAAGAAGGAGGGAAAAAGAGACAGAACACTGAAAAGTTAGTGAGAGAAAGAGCCTAAGATGTTGGGTCCAATGGGAAAAACTATATTCCATGAGAGATGTTCAAACATGGAAGACTAAACGTACAAACTAAACATACACAGCATAACATATATAAACTGTGCTTGATCACTTGAATTCAAATCAGCCTTCCCGAGCTCATCTTTATGACTCCACAATCTGGTGTGAGAGTACCTCTGCCAGTGTAGGAGGACATTGTATGGCTGCTCCGTGTCTCAACATCATGTCATCCAGAACACCTTCACACGCAGTCTTTCCACATCCGCCCGCTCCGCTCCATGTGATGTTGTTCATCATTACAATAGCAGCCCCCAGGTAGTCACTCCCACCCACGCAAGGCTGAGCGCAGGAGGCAACAACAAACAGAACGGCAGAGGAACAGACTCACAGACACTCAGAGAAAGGTGTTGGGGATTGGTTTCACGTACGTTGCTCAAGACAGCTTCGTAATTAGAGCTGGATGTGTACACAATTAGGCAGGAGGAGAGTAGTGTGACATCAGCCAGTTCGGAACCTTGCTCTATATATAGATGCAGGTTAATGGATGAGCCAAAGCCTCCAGCCTCTGGCCCTCAGCCTCCAGCCTTCAGCCCCCAGCCTCCAGTCTCTGGCATTTAATGACACTCAGTGTACTAGGATTCCACACAAAACTTTCAATGAGCTACATTTGTGGAAGACATGACTCTGTCTACACAGTCAGAATGAAGGAGAATCATCTCACTGTTATTCTAGAAAGAGAATGTTCAGGCCGCAACAAGCTCATTGGCCAAATACAGGGAGGTCTATGATGGTGTCCACCTATGTTATGCAGTTCATCAGTATGACAAGGAGGATGTCTCTCAAGAGGGGCAGACCTTAAAGAAAAGACAGTAAGGGATATACATAAAGGTTGTGTTTGTAGGATACGCATTCATGAAAATAAATTATGCATTTCACCAGCATCATTCATTAGCAAACTGGCCCCTTGGCTGGAGGGAGGAGTGTGTGGGAGGAGATGGCAGAGGGGACAATGAATCAGGTGACAAAGCTGCTGCACGTTGGTGACTGCATTATCTGATGGCGCAAAGCGAGCGCGCACACACACACACACACACACACACAGACAGACTGAAAGAGAAACACACAAACAGAAACACTCCTCTGTGAAGCAATGAGAAGGGCTTGGTTTTTAATCAGCAAAGCCCAACCTGATACATGCTGTTTTGGGGGGAGGGGGGGAGGTTGAGTCTTTGCTAATTGGCTACTTCCATGTCCGGAACAGAGAGTGCCAGGACACAGCATAAGACATTTGTGGAGGGTGACCACTTTATTTTACATGGTTAGATGAAGAATCTGCTTTACTCTGCATCTCAAAGGACTAGCATCAGGGGTGATACTGTATGTCATCACTGTGTTTATCAAAGGTCACATCAACAATGGACACAAACACTCATGCGCGCGCACACACACACAGGCACGCACATGTACACACACACGCACACACACACACACACACAGACACACACACACACGTACACACGCACGCTCACACACACACACACAGACACACACACACACAGACACGTGCACACGCACGCTCACACACACACACACACACATCCTTCTTTTGGGGTGCTTTCCAAGGTCACCTTCCCAAAACACATGAATATTCATGGTATGCCATCTTTGATTTACTGTATTCCACCAGAAGGCTAAACTTACGACCACACTAAAACAAAGCCACGGAAACGAGGGGAGGTGCTGCTGGCCTGCTAAGTACTCCTCTGGTAGAACGCATAGAGACCTGGAGCTCTGGGGAGAGCAGAAAGCTGTTAGCCTGCTCACTCTACGGTACTGACTGAACCAGGATAAAGGCAGGCTGACGAACCTAAAAAAGATCCTCATTTTCACGAACCAGTCCTTTGCCACCTTTGGTTCAACACTGTGGAAAGCACTTTCTGAGGTACTGCAGAAATGCAAGTCTGCTTAGCGTGTTCCATGTGTCTAAAAATAACATTCCCGCTGAGAAAGTATTGCTTTTAGCAAACCTGGAACTATTATGAGCACATTCTACAGCTTCAACCACAGTTCCGATGTTTTATTTGCAACAATGGCATCATCTTGATGTGACAATTGCAGGCTTGGGAATAGAAAGCCCCTAGAGTTGTTTATACGACAGAGCCGAGTCTTGCTCAAGGACTGTCATTACTAGTGACAGATCAATACGCCTTTAGTACAGCGAGACAATGGAGCTATGGTCACACAGTAACAAAGTAAAGCTTTAACACCTTAGTTCATTGATTGTTTTCACCGTCTGTCCTGAAAGATGTATTACGTGCGAAATGGAAGCAGACGAATAACAACGAACGTACGGCTGTTTTAATACCAGGGAGCGCGAGGGAAATCTCAGGATCAACCAGCATGCAGTCTGCCACACTTCTGTTCTAGCTAACTCGCAATGAGACAATTCGTTTACAAACGAACCTCTACCCAAAGGCCCAATTCATTACACTAAGGCGCTCCAGAGGGCCTCTGAACGCAGCTTATTTTACTACCTTTATTTAAATTGCCAACGAGACCAACCCTGTTGCCTTCAGCAACTCCATGATTACACTGGGGCTTGTCATGGCTCCCATTACAGCCCTCTGATAAACACAACAACCCACTTAACGGGCCTAGATCAACATATCACACAATAATAACATTTCCACTAATAATGATGTATGCACATCAAATGTAATATGTTTACAGAAGGAATGACATTTAACAAGTGAATTCGATATAGCAGGATAAGACACTGGATCATTTATAACAATCTACTGTAAATGCTCTCACCTGGCACTCTCTCAAATAGAGATTCACGCTGTTTGTGAGAGTGCGTGTTCATCGTGTGTGTGTGATTTCAAGAGTCATCTCTCAGTCATCTCTCATACAGACACAGACACATGCACACACATACAGAAGCGCATCGCACAAACACCAAGAGCTCGCATGCACTAACCTCACTGAGACTCGACCCCTCTCCACCCGGCTGCTAATCAAAGCTCAACATGTGCCCCTAGCGCAGAAGCAGCACCTGCCAGATGAACTGTTTCACCTGGAGAACAGCTACCCTGCATCTTTTCTTCTCTTCTTTTCAGTCCCTCCTTTTCCCTAATGTAGAATTGGTGTTTGGAGCACTTGCAAACCAGACTGGCTGATGTCTATGCAGGCCTCATTTAGACTGGTTTAATAGCCGTATCTACAGATGATACACCAGAGTCATTAAACACTTGCTGTATACCTAGCACCGTATGTATGTGTGTGTGTGTGTGTGTGTGTGTGTGCGTGCACGTGTGTTCCTGCACCTGCATGTGCGTGAGCATGTGTGTGAATGTGTGTAAGTGTACATTTTTAATTAGATGCCTAAGCTTCTAAATTTAGACCCATGTCTTCAACCTGCCAGGTACGTAAAACTCAAAAGCATCATTTCCATATATCTGTCAAAGAAGACGCGAGCAAATGGATTAGTTTCATCCTGGAGTATTTAACATTGCATCTAAAAAATTCATTTGCAGTTTGAATGGTTTCTATAAAGATCCAATCTGGAGATATTTTCAGCCAGGATCAGAGTCACGATTTGCAGAAGAGGAATCTTAATCACAGTATCTTATCTCATTGCCGCCTCCTACTCTGTTACTGGCCTGGTAATGGTTTATAGCATCGCCTCTTCACCTCCTCTATCCCAGTGCTCACACAGTAAACACTCAAAGTGAAACTCTCACACACACATGCATACACACTCACACACACACACACACACACGCACACACACACACACATACACACACACAAACACAGGGTGAGGCTGTAAGCTGTAATTAAATATCCAGGACTAATCTCCCATAGGAGTGATGGGCTCCTATAAATAGAGGCTCATCTTGTGTAGAAAGAGACATGGCTGGCTACTCATGCTGCCTGGTACCCTTTAGGGGCCGGAGGGGAGGAGGAGGAGAAGAAGAGAGGAAATGAGGATGAGGGAAGGAGGAGAGAGGACGAGAGGATGAGGGAAGGAGAAGAGAGGATGAGGAAAGGAGGAGAGGAGAAGAGAGAGGGGAGGAGAAGAGAGGAAGGGGAGAAGAGAGGAAGGAGAGGAGGGAAGGGGGAGGGGAAGATGAGGAGAAAGAGGAGAAAAGAGGAGGGGAGGAGGAGAAGAGAGGAGAGGAGGAGGGGATGAGGGACGGAGGGGGAGGGAGCAAAATAGGTGGAGATGGAAAGGATGTGAAAGGAGAGTTGGATGGAGGAGGTTGAGCAGAGGAGATGTATGCAAACAGGGAATGAGGGGGAAAAAGTGAGATTTAATAGATTGATGATGGAACAGAGAAAAGGAGCCACCGGTAGCACAGCAATGTCATTAATGCTGTTATTGGTGTGAAAGGGTTTCCTGTGGTGCAAGAAAATACAGGAAGTGGTTTTATGGAGAGCAGAGAGTAGTCATTTAATCACTTCCTGTACAGTTACAGACATGGAGAAAGGGGAAGCGTCACATCACCATGGAGACACAAGGGTCACAACCCCGATTCTCTTCCTGTCTACATATGGGGGAGTTGCTCTCTCTGAGACAACAACCTCTTGTGAATTCTCTAGAATGGACGTGCAGTACCGATACACAGTTTCCTGGGACACACACAGCAAAACACTGTTGTGTTTAGACAGCTTCAGAGTGAAAACAGCTGCATGTAACAGAATGAGCAGTGTGACCTGTGTGTGTGTGTGTCTGCAAGGAAGAACATTTCAACATCATTACTCCTCATTAAATCAATGTTTGAAGGTTTGTTATTTACCCTGAGGTATTGTGGATGGGTATTGACTGAAATAAATGCCATCATATTTAATTCAGTTGCTGTGAGACTTATAGCTGAGAGTTCAATCCAATTAGTAAGTTGAAGGTGGAAAAATCTGTCCGTTCTTTGTCCAACAAGGTACCACATATACTTTTGATCCTATCACACTATGTCCTTCTTTTGAAATGTAGATTGGCGTCTGTGTTCTCAGTGGTCACTGAGTTCACATAGATGGATCAGTGAATGTATATTACAGATTTAAAGTCCACCTCATACTGTTCATGAGCTGATGAATGGTGTGTTTTTAGTGTGTTGGTGTGTTTATGGGTGTTTATAATCAAGGTGACTTGCTTGCACAACACATTCTCTATCACTTTTCATTATATTCTTACAGCTGACCTTCTGGCAAACACTAAAGCATGTTCACGAAGATCACGATTCTTCACTAGATTGAAAGCATAAATGATTCAGGATGAATTCAATATTTGATGCTGCATAACTTCAGATTTAAGATATTATGATGTAACAATTACCAGCATGAATATATGTTCATGCTGCATCTGAATGAACTCCAACCAGAGAAATCATAGATTTCCAGTAATCTATGTTGGATAGTCTCACAGCTCACAGCCTCGTCAATGTTTAATGAGATGAAAGTAGGATCACAGGATTCATGAATTTTCCCAGTCCTCTCCTCAAAAAATACTGCTCCCACAATCACAACACAACACTTCTCAGTATTTTCCTGTGGGTAAGACTTGCTGTTGTGCATCTGAAAAGCATTAGCATCACATAGCAAACCCACACGCGGACACACGCTCACCTATACATACGGCTCTCTGGATCATCCGTTCACAACTCTGTCTGCTAGGCTGAAAGAATCACTGAAGGAGTGAAGGCTGGCAGTGTAAAATAGTTGATATGCATTCTAGATTGTATTCAACAACATTTGAAGAAAATTCTGATCATTAAATGAATGAGTGGATGGGGTTATCAGAACTGGCATTTTATGTCTGTCTGAAGTCTGTCTGGAAGAAGTTTGAATTCGAGAAGTCGGTCGAGGCAATGTTTCCCCCTCGTGACACTCAAGTCAAGTCATTCTGCTGTGAAAGAGATTGTTCACTCGTGTGCTGCTTTCAGCACTGTCATACATTTGAGTTCAGGCAGGAGTAGCAAAACAGGACAAGGGTTACAAAATGTCAGGACAAAGATACAAATTTAAAATAAGCCTTTGAAATCCAGTTCTAACGTGCTGCGAGCCCAGTTCTGGTCTATGGGTTGTGCATTTGCCGGTCTGACCTGGATAGCAGATCCCATCATTAGGACTGGCAGGGAGACAGGGGCAACTCTGGGCTGTCAGTCATCATCTGTTGTGACCTTCTACACTGATAAGCCTCACTTGAATCAATCTGACTGTGGCTAATGTAGGCAGGGTACTGAGGCCTCGTGAGAAGGAGACCCCGGGAGAGCAGGTACAGAACCACATGCAGCACACGTGGTTCTGAGCAACAAACAAACGTTCAGAACACTCGAGTCAGTGAACAGAGCTGCTTCGATCCACTCTGTAACGTATTATCATGATATTGACCGACACGGACACACATAAAATGTGTGAAGATATCTATGAACTGTGTTTTTCCTTATAATCTTTTTCCAAGAAGCAACCAAAAGGAACCAAGATGATTTCATCCTCTTGTTCATGCTCTCTGATGGCTTCTGTGTGACTCCCTTCCTGTCCCTCATCATTCCATTTCCTGTACCTCCCTTCCCTTCACTCCTGCCTTGCCTTGCCGTGTCCCTGGTTCACTTCTGGCAGATAGGCCACGCCCCTCCACCCCCCATTTCCTGCTATTCTCCTGTCACATCCTCCAGGAAGCATCTGGGTCTTTCTGACAAAGCCTGGCACCAGAGGCCGAGTAGAAGTGCTTTACTGGGAGGACATGGAATTCAGCACATCCCTGGTGAGAACCTCTGGACGCACACTACTGCTACAACAATGACTCTCTCTCTCTGAGTTTTAAGTTTCAGGGCTGCTGAACTCACAGCCTAGCGTGGTTACGTGTGCGTGTCATGTGGAGGGTCCCCTGAAAAAGAATCACGTTTCCCCCGTTTGTCGTCCCATCCTGTAGCACTGCAGAGTTCTGAGTGGGTCAGGCTGGATTGCCCTCCTCACACAGTTGTTTATCCAGTTGGATCAGACTGAGAGCCACACCAGCCGTGCAGAGAGCTACAGTCTTGCTAGTTTCTCAATTGCTAACTTCCTGCATCTCCGGGATAAAAATCTGTTTGTTTTGGCAGGCCTGGATTTGTCCTGGAGGAAAAACTGACCGTCGAAGGAGGGTCAACTTTTACAGTTACACCTCCGTGACCTGAACCGTTCCAAATCCTCTCCATAAGGTCTCCTCCTGAGGCTTGGACCGTAGCTGTCTGGTGGGTTGCAAAACTACAGTTTTGATGAGTTGGGGTGATTACTTTTTGAAGTTGCTATTGTTTGTCTGTGCCGACACCCAGCTCCACCCCCCTCTGCAGAGGAAACGGAGAGCTGTATCAAGTCGGAGCACACTTCCTGCGCTTGTTGTCTTGGGAGGGGAGCTCAGGGGCAGCTAAGAAAGCACTGGGGAAATGAGCTCTGTCAGACTGTTTAGTCGAGAGGGCTGCCATCACAGCCTGCCAGTCTGCCACAAGAGAGCGAGCACAGTCAACTGGTTTGTCAGAAGGAGCGGCTAAACCTAGCAGAGCATCCAGAGCTGCTCTGCTGACAGAGTTTCAGAGCAGAGATTAGCTGGGCTGTAGGAGAAGGGAGCTATTCTGCTGACCACCATCAAGATGCTGAGAATGGCTGAAACTGGAACTGTACAGAACTGGATCTATCTCTTTACTACCTTGGGGATTTATATCTGTGTGACTGAGGCAGGTTTCATCATCCAGCAAGACATTTTCAACTTCGACAAAGCTCTGGAAGCTTGTCAGCCTGGTGGCTTCCTGACCAACATCGCCAATCTGGAGGAGGTCTCCGACATCCTGAGGGTTATCTCCGACACACTTCGACACAATCCGGCATACACTTCGACCCGGGAGTTCCACTTTTGGATCGGCTTGAAAAGCGGCAGGGACGACTGCGTGGTGTCCGGGCAGCCCCTGAGGGGATTCAAGTGGGCAGTAAACGTGACTAGTGACCCTGCGGTTGGGCAGTGGAGGAAGGAGCCAGCTGAGACTTGTACCGGAACACGCTGCGGCTCGCTGTCTGGGGAGTTCAACGGGACAGATGTTGTAAACTGGGGTTTGATTTCTAGCTCCTGCAAGACCGAATACCCCATCGTCTGTAGAGAAGGGGACGAAGAACCCCAGAAGGGACTCTGTTTCTCCCACAAGATCCCTGATGCACGATCACAGACGATTCGACCAGATGGAACTCAAACGGTGGAGTGTTGGACCGGGGAGATTCACACAGTGACGTGCTCTGCTGCAACTCACAGATGGACAAGTGACGATTTATCTGCTAAAAATGGGGATATCTGTCCTTCGTGTGAGCAAGGCTTTGAGAGGAACAGTTCTGGAAGCTGTGTGGATAGTGATGAATGCTTGACGAACCCCTGTAAAAACCTATGTATCAACTCTCATGGTTCATACACATGTTATTGTTTCGACCAATTTCAAAACATCCAACTTGAGGGTTCATCATCGTGCAGAGACTCAATAACAACCTCAGGCCCTCCAGAAGAAGTTACCAAGCCGCATGACCATGTGACTCAGGTCAACACCCCCAGTCATGACCTGTTTATCCCAGAGAGGCCAACAGGCAGCTCCCCTCCAGCCTCCTCAGCCTCCCCCACTGATGGAAGCCAAGTGCTGTTGGAGACGCAGACCAACGTGTTCATCCCAGTGCTGATTGCGGTCATGGGTCTGGTGGTACTGGTGGTGGTGGTCCTAGCGGTGGTCAAGTGTTGCCTCAGGACCAGGAGGCGGAAGCTGGCCTTGAAGAAATCAGAGCAGATGGCTATGAAGAGGGCTGAGGCTTCCAAACAGGCCAGCCTTAAAGGCCAAGACTCAATGGAACATACTACTGAGAAGGAGGCCACATAGAGCCTGATAAAGTAAGGTGGCTGTTTTGGACGGTTGAACTATGTATGACTTTTCCATTGAACTCAACACTATGACGTTAGCTTGTTTGCACTTGCTGTACCAGAGATGCTGTCTTTGAATAGACTGCAGTATTGTAAGGTCATTGTTCAGTCTCTAAGGAATATGAACATGTCTTGTTTTTTCTTTTCAAGCGTTCTGTAGAATGTTCTACTGTATATAAGTGTATGCTAATGACTTTGTATTTGAAAGAAACTATTTGAGACAATGAGGACTGACATGGAGGAACATTATAGGATATGTCCATATTACACTGACCAAAGTCTGGCTACAAAACAGTTTCTGAGAGCATCAAAATAAACTTTAAAACAACATTAATTTTGTTAACTTAAATTTTCTTGAACAATAAAGTGTAAATGAAGACTGAATATAACTTCGCCCTAAGTAGTAGATCGAACGGGAGGACCTGGGCCGAATTTGGCCAAGAAGTGCTAATTGTGTGTCGTTGAAGAAATATTTCCTGTAATCCGGGTTTCTACACAAAATTTAAAAAATCAGCATTGTTTTTATTCCACACAAAGGTTCCTTAAAGGCAGTATGGAAACTAAGAGATGTCACACAAATTAGATTTAGAAAGTATATTCACTAAAATGCACGTTCATAAAGCACGTGTATAATTGATGAGGAATCCAATTTATGTGTATAGTTTCGGTAGTGTTCTCATTGTATAAATAAAACGATAGACAATTAGGTCTATAGGACATTTTTAATTTTATGAGGTCAAATCCTATTAAGATATTATTTCCAGTTCTGCCTGAAGGTAGGACTATGTCAATAAATAATTAGACGCTTGAATTCATCTTATTTTAATGCCGCGTTTATGGAAAACATTTGCAAGTTAACAGCCGTAGAAGTAACAGTCATATTAAACACTCAAGCGGCCACATTCATTTGTTCACATCATAAAGTCATTACGCTACAATGTGGTGGTCCGAGAAGCACAGGTGCCGTTCCGGTAAGTGCTGTCTGATTCCATGTTGTCCGGTTGGAACTCGTCCACACTATATCCGCGACTTTTCACAGCCGTTGCATAATAGTCTATGGGTTCCTCGGTTGCGCTATCCATCCAACGTAGGCACAGGATTCTTTGGAAAGATCGTTTGAAATTGTCCGAAAGGAACCCGTACAGAAGAGGGTTGGCGCAGCTGTTAGCGTATCCTAAAATCACAGCCAGTTGGCTGAGCGTTGCGTTGTGCTGCTGGACAAACACGCTAACGAGCTGCACGATGTGAAAAGGCATCCAGCAGATGACAAACACGGTCACCACCATCATTACCATCAGTGTGATCTTTCTCTCCGATTTTTTGCGCTGCTGCCATCCCGCCTTCAAAGCCACCACTCTCAGCTTGGCAATGATGAGGATGTAACACATACAGATGGCAATGACGGGGAACAGAAAGCTCATGAGGAAGGCATAGATCACAAACACAGCCATCCACTGGCGCTCCGGCTCGGGCATCTGCATGTTGCATGCGACAGAACCGTCGGAGTTTGGTGCTGTTGTAGAAAATATAATAATCGGCAAAATGACTAGAATAGAGAACATCCACACCCCTAAGTTAACCATTTTGGCAATCGTGGGTCTGCGGTACCGGGACGCCTTGATGGGATGTACAACTGCAATATAACGGTCAATGCTTAGGACAGTTAGGCAGTAAATACTGGTGAACATATTGATAGCGTCAACACTCAGGACAAGTCGGCAAAGGAGGGAACCGAACGGCCAGTGGTGCAGGAGTGAGGAAGTCACTAGGAACGGGACGCTTAGCATGAGTAACTCGTCCGCAATAGCCAAGTTCAGAATGTAGATATTGGTAGCCGTTTTCATTTTGGCATACCTGAAAATGACATAGATCACCATGGAATTGCCACACAGTCCAACCAGGCACACCACAGAGTAAATAAACGATATCAGGATTGCGCTGCCGTGTGTTTCGTTGCGCGTTTCGTTTCCAGATGAATTCGTCAGAAAAAATCCGTCTGTTAGATTTAGATTCCTGAAAGAGCCGTTCGGCATCATGTCTGCTTGAAGCTCCATCATAAGAAAAGTGTGAGACAATATATTGTCCGTGAAAGAATCCTTTTTAAACAGAGCGCGAGTCCCGAACATCCATCTACTCACGGCAGTAGCAAAGCGCTGCGGCGCACGGTGCGTTTCAGGACCATGGAGAGCGAGCGACTGGATGCTCCAGCAGTCTCGAGACGCAGCGTCGTCAGACGTCCTTAAATGACGTTGGGGTGGGATTGGGTCTTAATCGATATGCCGTTTTCTAAATACAAATCTCTCAATGAACGTCATACCACGCTCAATTTTCGTCACAAACTAATGAACAAAGAAACAAATACTATCCTATGGTGACAACATACAGCAAAGCTTTCTCTAGTGTACTTTGAGACAGATGAATCCAATAAGCAATTCAATCTGAATCATTAACATGAACAGAGTTTACACTGAGATACACATACAGTCCTCAACACGTATATGACATACCATGCCACACTTAGTAAGTTACTCAACCTAACAAACAATAAATCCAAGGTTTCTTTCTTGGTTTTGTTTCCAAACCCAGATGCATGAAGGGACTCAGCCTTGCTGTGGTGACGAAGCAGGAGAGGTAGCTTGAGTCGTCATGTGGTTGCGAGGCCCAGATATCCTCCCTAGCATGGCAGGATGGCAGTTAGCAGAGCAGACATGCCTAGACACAAGCTGCTAGGTGCCAAAGCCACACATACAGGACAGTGATAATAGCACAGCGGCCCGTAAAGCTCACATGTAGAGAACATGCATGTTCAAATCCCCCTCTTCAGGTCGCTTTGTATGAAGGGGTCTGCCGACTCGATGCGTCATTTATCATTCTAGTCCTTCATTTAGTTCAGTTCTCACAGGGTCGTATAAGCTGCACCTGGTGTCTTAGAGGGAGACACCGCCTGTTCATCTATAAGGAGATACAGGTCTGGCTCAGTTCAACTGTTTACAGTCCTGGATGGTGGAACAAAAGTGTTCTTCAGAGCTCAAATATGCATGGATTGAAAATCCCACAGCCTTCATCAAAAGGCTCAGAATGAAAGTATGCGCCTGAATGCAGCTACTGATGTCAGGCGGGAGAGAAAAGGGTTGTCCCTTTAAAATGGACAGCTTCAATCAGATGATATAGCCAACATTGTTCTCCCAGAGAATACCCTGGAAACACGATGGGCCACTGAACCAGCGTGGCTCTGTGGGCTGAGGAACAGATGGCTGTATTCACACTCCACATTTCCATCCCAGTTCTGTCTCTCTCCCTTTCCTCCACTCTTCTCCTTTCTCGGTTGCTCCTCTCGCTGTCTCTCATCCCCCCTCACATAACACTCCATACCTTGCATCCCTCCATCTTCAACTCCATCTCTCTCATCCTTCCTTCCCCCTCCTTCCACCCATCTCTCTTTCATTCCTGGAACCCGGCCAATTCATTTGGCAGGTGTTGGTCATACTCGGTAGTGGCCCTGCTTCTCTCCTGTCCACTCCCCTATCCTCCCTTCTCCTCCCCTCTCCTCCCTTCTCTTCTCCTCCCCTCTCCTCTCCTCCCTTCTCTTCTCCTCCCGTCTCCTCCCCTCCCCTCCCCTCTCCTCCCCCCTCTTCTCTTCACCCCTCCGTCTCTCCCCTGTTCGTCTTAGCTGTTTCATGGGGTCTGAGTCAGCAACTCACTGTGATGTGAGAGTCAAAAGCAGCTAAATACAGTTGGTGAGTGTGACTGCCTGCTGAAACAGGGACTTGTGTGACTCAGTCTCTGCGGGCTGAAGCCTGAAAAGCCCAGATTTCCAGCGACTCTGTCTGGCAAGCAGCTAATACTGAAGCATTTGATCAGCTCAGCGGTGGGGTTTCTCAAGAAGCTGCCACAACATAATAAAGAGGGCTCACACACACTAACACAGTGTACTTTCTTCAAGGACTTGTATTACAATGATAAGAATATCCAACAGAGAGCACACAGTGTATCAAATCATGTTTCGTGTTTTCACATTTTCCAAATGATCGCAGTTTGCACATTTGTACTGTCATTAGCCACTTGATGAGGAGCCTTCTAAATATAGCCATAGGCTGTCTGCACGTGCATGTGTGAGCGTGTGAGAGTGTGTGTGTCTGTGTGTGTGATTGTGTGTGACTGTGTGTGACTCTGTGAGAGTGTGTGTGTGTGTGTGTTTCCTCTTATCACCCCTCCACAGCCTCCTGTAGCTCCACGGCTGTCCTGTAGTCCTCCACAGCCTGCTGGGTCAAGCCCAGGTGACCTCTGACATCAGCACGCAGCTTGTAGACCAGCGCATCGCTGGGCTGCAGATGGAGCACTACACCAGGGAGCAGAACACACACACAGAGCACTGAGAACACTCTAGAACACACACACACACAGCACTGAGAACACTCTAGAACACACACACACACACAGAGCACTGAGAACACTCTAGAACACACACAACACTCATGCTCTCTGAGAACATTGTAGAACAAATATGAAAGCTAGTAGGGGAGCTATGAAACAACTGAGTGTGTGTGTTTGTATGTGTGTGTGTTTGTATGTGTGTTTGTATGTATCTGTCTGGTCTTTGTGTTACAGTAGTGTTGCCATTAAAATGTTTGCTGGTTATTACAACACACACTTGTACATGACAGATCCTTTTAGGAGCCAGACTCCCTCAGTCCAGAGAGCTAGGAGGGATCTGTCACAATGGAATTGTTCTACAATAGAACTCAACTGAACAGAGGAAACACAAAGACATGGAATTATAAAGACAGACGTTCCCACACACCAATTTCAACTTACATTCAAAGAAGCTTTTGACTAATCCTCTATTATCTAAGTGGGTTTGAAATGGATTGTGCTCAGCCTTGAAGCACCTTCTGAGGATGTAGGTGTAGAAGGGCACCATGCTGTCATGTCTGCAACAGGCCGTCTGCAGAGCAGACTGTACCTTGGGTGTAGTCTCTCTCTGCGAGGGTGTACTTCCGCAGGGAGCAGTAGAGGTTGGCTCGGTTAAAGTAGACGTGAGCTGAGTCAGGGTTGAGCTTCAGGGCCAGGGAGAAGTCCTGTAGGGCCTCCGGAACCTTCCGCAGCAGCGCTCTGGTGATGGCCCGGTTAAGAAGCGCTGACTCATCCTCTGGGTCCAGCTCAAAGGCGTGGCTGTAGTACTCACAGGCCTATAACACATACAAGCCCAAGAAGCTTCTGGAAGGGGGG
Organism: Plecoglossus altivelis; assembly: GCA_036571765.1. NCBI lineage: Eukaryota > Metazoa > Chordata > Actinopteri > Osmeriformes > Plecoglossidae > Plecoglossus > Plecoglossus altivelis. Next base: position 5,567,121 of record BROE01000009.1, read on the forward strand.
GGTTCCAGCCATGACTCTCTGCAAGAGCTAATGTAGTCTCAGCTAACGTCTAGGCTTTAATGAGGCCTTATACATTCCAGGCCTTTAGACTTCTAGACTTGAGGTTGCTATACAAAAAGGACTTATAGAGAAACTTTGACCAGGTGGGGCAGCCCATCACCCCTCCACTCCCCCCCATCACTTAGCGGGCCTCCACTCCTCTCTCGCATATTCTCCCCTCCACTCCCATCACCTTTCTCCACCTCCCCCCTTCCCCCGCCCCTCTACCTGTTCAAAGCGGCTGTTGTAGAAGTAGAGGTTGGCAGCGTTGAAGTGTGCCAGGGCGTAGGCAGGGTTGACTGAGATGGCCTTCTGGTAGTCTGTCATGGCGCCTGCTACGTCCCCCATATACTGGTTTATCACCCCTCGGTTGGTCAGCAGCTGGTCTGACAGCGGGTTGTACTACAGAGACACAAGGAGGTTTGAAAGTGGAAACCTTTAGAGAAAAGAAAATCCCTCAATGTTCTGTTGGCACCACCAGTGCGTTGGGAGTCCAAGCCTAGACAGAGTTCTGCTGAAGTGGCCCCTAGCTAGTGTGAGGAGGATGGGAGGCTGCAGCCACTATGGGCTCCCAGTGAGGTAACAGGGAGGATGGGTCAGGCCTGTTTGACATGTTTACCTGCTCCAACACACCTAATTCTAACGAATGGATCATAATCCATCTCTGTAGAATCCAGGTAACTAACATGCGTTTGAATCAGGTGTGTTGGAGCAGAACAGGGAGTCCTTAAGGACCGGGTTGAGAACCACTGTTGTAGAAGACCGATAAGACCAGTCTCCAAAATACAACACACTTCCCACCTTGAACCCAAGGGATTAGAAGAGGGAGGAGCAGCCGTAGCTCTTAGCTGTGGTACCTTGAGGGCAGAGTTGATGTCTTGGAAGGCAGCATAGGTGCTTCCCATCTGCAGGCTGACCACCGCACGGCCCTCCAGAGCCACCCAGCTCCTGGGGTCCATCTCCAGCGCTACGGTGAACTGATTCCAGGCTCTTTGGAAAAACCCCAGAACCTGGAGGGCAGCACATGAGGGGTTACACACACACACACACACACACACACACATACGCACACATACATACACACACATACACACACACTCAGACAACAGAAGGGTCCTCCCTGCTTGTGGCAGCTCCATGTCTTAGAAACAGGCTGTTAAATATAAGTTCATATGTAAGTCAGTCGTCCAGGAGACACACCACCTAATCGATGTAGTGATCGAAGTGGTCTTCATCCTCCTCTGTACAGCTTGTTATCAACAACACAGAGAAAGACTGCATGGTTGTGTTCCCCGCTCTGCCACAAGTACCAATACCAATTAAAACTAATTTATTCCAGTTAGAGCTTGGCTTGGAGAGAGTGTACAGGAACACAGAGACACAGAGATACAGGGACACAGGGACACAGAGACACAGAGACACAGGGACAGAGGGACACAGAGACACAGGGACACAGAGACACAAGGACACAGGGACACAGAGACACAGGGACAGAGGGACACAGAGACACAGGGACACAGAGACACAGGGACACGGAGACACAGAGACACAAGGACACAGAGACACAGGGACACAGAGACACAGGGATACAGAGACACAGGGACACAGAGACACAGTGACACAGGGACACAGAGACACAGGGACACAGAGACACAGGGACACAGGGACACAGAGACACGTGTAGTGCTCTCAGCTATGAGGCCCTCTTGACACTGAAGAGCTTGATCAACAAGTCTGATGTAGGGCTTTTGGTGTGAGTCTCTGCTGAAGCTGCCAGTTCTGAGCTCGTTGCTGTCGAAGGAGTTTTTAAAGAGCACTGTTACACTGTAGACTAGGCAGAAAGCACATGATAGGTTTGTAAACCATGTTTGGAGGTCAAGGGTATTTAACACATCCACTTACTGTAGTAACAGACTGGAGCTGGAGACCACAGAATGGGAGCTCAGTTCCACCTCACCTCTACTGCACATTTACATGATTTTGCTGGTGTTGTATTGCTGCCGTTAGAGGGCTGTTTCGAGGGGATTTTGTTTTGAATAAACAGAAAAAATAATGAGAAACTAAAAAGGTTATTTTGTGGCAGTAAATCTCAAGTCTCCACTCTGTGGTTCCATGACAATGACTGTGACCTTTGAATAAATCCCTTCCACTCATCCATTCTGCTCAACTGTTCCGCCTTCTTGTTTGGCTCTGAGGTTGCTTCATCTACCATTAACTTGTTCCGAAAGAGAGAATTTGTCATGACGTGACATTTACAAAACAGGTACGAGTCCTTCAATATGAATGTGTGCATGTCTGCATGAGGATGACCCAGGGACAATAATCCCCTTCCATCAGACGCTCATGCAGCAGTGTGCAGAGCAGCGCTCACCTGCAGGTTGTACGCCAGGTTAATGCGTGCCGAGGAGCACAGGGGGTCTAGGTGCAGAGCAGACAGGAAGTCTCTTTGGGCCTGCTTGATGGCGTGGGCGTGGCCGTAGTCCATGTACGCAGTGCCACGCCCCACGTAGGCATCCAGGAAGAAAGGACTGAGCTGCATGGCATGGCTGAACGCCTTGACTGAGTCCTGCAGCTGACCTTGTCTGAACACACACGCAAGGAGAAACACTCACAGATCCACATATTCACACACATGTAGAAACACTCACAGACACACATATTCACACACATACACACATGTAGAAACACATATTCACACACATACACACATGTAGAAACACTCACAGATCCACATATTCACACATATGTAGAAACACTCACAGATACACATATTCACACACATACACACATGTAGAAACACTCACAGACACACATATTCACACACACACACACACACACAAAACATTAAGACACTGCTATTTCCTAGGGTTTGGATTCATGTATTCAGCCCCGCCAGCTCTTCCTCCAGTGAAATATAAAAGCTGTGAGGTGAGAAGATAGTGGAGTGCAGCAGTATCATGTCTGAATGACCTTAATGGGACGTGCTCCTCACCGCTTTTGACAATCCCTCATTCCTATTTCACCACGCTATTACTCTCATTTTACTCTCTTTTACCCACTCGCTTTCTCTTTCAAAACATCCTCTTATTCTCCTCTCTCTCTCACCTCCACGGTTGCTATCAGTGCTGATTATCCACAGCAATCCTGGCCTGCGATGGCAGCGATGTGTAAAAAGGCCCTACAGGTCTTTCTTTCAGAGAATGGAGTCTGATAAAAAAATATCTAGATGAAGATGTTTTCTCCCTCAGAGCAGATCACACTGCTGGGGATGTGAGTGTTTGTGTGACTGGGGAGGGGTTGCAGTTTGAGGAAGTGACAGATGAGGCTGTCTGAGCACGTCACCGTGTCATTTCCTCCTCAGGGAAACGGCATCTCAGATCCTGTTTCCATGAGTCGGAAAGCATGAGATGAGACAGATTGGGGCGACAGTTCTCCCCGTCAGAGAGACCGTTAATAAGATGTTCTCCCACCTGTTACCGACTCTTGAGGGGTATTGCTCAACCCCAAAAATCAATAACACGATGCACACGTCAAACACCAGACCTCAAACACACTCACGCAAATCGGAGAAATGTTTGTAGTCCTGAAGGCAGAGTAGGTTTATAGCTACACAAGTATTTCCCACACTTGACACTGGTTATCAGCACGTCAGAGTGAATCACACCCCCCTCTCCACAGGTCCTTTAGTCATGGTCCTCTCACTCCACAGCGATTGACCCATTTTCTGTCTATGTAGGAGAAGAAATCTTATTTATATGAAATATTGACCTGTGATGGAAAACTCCTAGAGCGTGGTATATGTTAGCATCCTCAGGGCTTCTCAACGACGCGGCTTTGAAATCCTACAACACAAGCAGTACATATACCACAGCACACAATGTTAGCCCAGGATATGGATGGCTGGATAGATGGATAGATGGATGGATGGATGGTTGGAGAAATGGATGGATGGATGGGTAGATGGATGATACCTGTAATGCACTTTCATGGTCCCCCAGTTCCAGATAGAGGAGAGCTCGATTGATCAGGACTTTTAAATCAATGTCCTTCTTTCCAGGGACCAGCAGAACTATCCCATAATCTATAAGAGCCTGGGGATGATACACACACACACGCACCAGCAAAGTAACACAGTCTGTTAGTGTAAGTGACATTCCGTCTGTCTGGGTGGCACAGAGTCAGTATTTGTGATCCCAAGCATTACAAGTCAAAGCACAGCTGCATGATGGAAAACCAAACGCAGGAACGTACTGACATCAATTATTGAAAGAGGCTGGCTAATCTACATACGGAAATCAGAGGAGAAAGGGAGGAAGGCACCAAAGCAGAAAGGAGGAGAGATGGAGAGAAAGAAGGAGAGACAGGAGGAGAGATGGAGAGAAAGGAGGAGAGACAGGAGGAGAGATGGAGAGAAAGGAGGAGAGACAGGAGGAGAGATGGTGAGAAAGAAGGAGAGACAGGAGGAGAGATGGTGAGAAAGAAGGAGAGACAGGAGGAGAGATGGAGAGAAAGAAGGAGAGATAGGGAAGGATGGAGAATTCCAACCAGATGATAGAGCTGAAGCTGCTGGTAGCACACTCCTCTGTTGTAGTGGGCAAAGTAGCAGGCGTTGTCTATCCTAATGGCCATGGTCAGGTCCTCCACCGCCCCCTTATATGTCTGAAACACACACACACGTGTATACATACACACACACACGTGTATATATACACACACGTGTATACACACACACACACACACACACGTGTATACACACACACGTACACTTTACGCACAACAGCACACACAAACGCCTCAAAATACAACCACACACACACTCACACAAACACATCTAGAACACAACCATAACCATAAACACACATACTGTGCACACACTTACACACCTGAAACAAAGCCATCTCCCACCCACACACCCCGTCCCCCACCCCCCGTCCCCCAAACACAAACATTCTCTCCCCCATCTATCTCCCACACAAAGCATCTATCCTTCAAAACTCCCCCCCACACACATCTCTCATATCCTGTCAAAACACCCTCCAGCAGCTTCTCTTCAATCTAATAACCTTCCTCTGAAATAAGTACCAATGGAGACTAATTTAGAACTGGTATTTATATCTCTATGACAGGCAATAATGGGCTTCAGCAATAAGGGAGGATATTGTTTTAATCAAAAATACATTATAGAGTACTGAAAAAGAGAACTGTATAGCGAGTGTCACAATTCACATAATGCAGGTGAATCACACCCACCCACCCCCCCCCACACACACACATACACTTACCCACACACCCACCTGCACATTCCCACACACACCTACACACCCACACACACACTTATCCACACACCTACCTACACATCCCCACACACCTACCTGCACATTCCCACACACACCTACACACCCCCACACCCACCTACACATCCCCACACACCTACACATCCCCACACCTACCACAACAATCGCACACACACACACTCTCTTTGTCTCTCTCTGTCTTCCCCCCACACACACACACAACCCCATGATTCTCACCTTTTGGTGGAACTTGAGAGCTCCTCTATACAGGAAGGCCCTGATGCTTCTGGGCTGGACCCTGATGGCTTCGTTGCAGTTGAGGATGGCCTTAGAGTAGCGTTTCTGCGCTCCGTAGAAGGCAGCACGGCTCAGATACACCTGGAGTAGCACATACACACCAGCATCACACCAGGAAGCAGCACATACACACCAGCATCACACCAGGGAGCAGCACATACACACCAGCATCACACCAGGGAGCAGCACATACACACCAGCATCACACCAGGAAGCAGTCACATACACACCAGCATCACACCAGGAAGCAGCACATACACACCAGCATCACACCAGGGAGTAGCACATACACACCAGCATCACACCAGGAAGAAGCACATACACACCAGCATCACACCAGGAAGCAGCACATACACACCAGCATCACACCAGGAAGCAGTCACATACACACCAGCATCACACCAGGAAGCAGCACATACACACCAGCATCACACCAGGGAGCAGCACATACACACCAGCATCACACCAGGGAGCAGCACATACACACCAGCATCACACCAGGAAGCAGTCACATACACACCAGCATCACACCAGGAAGCAATCACATACACACCAGCATCACACCAGGAAGCAGTCACATACACACCAGCATCACACCAGGAAGCAGCACATACACACCAGCATCACACCAGGAAGCAGTCACATACACACCAGCATCACACCAGGAAGCAGCACACACACACCAGCATCACACCAGGGAGCAGCACATACACACCAGCATCACACCAGGAAGCAGCACACACACACCAGCAATCAACACCAGGGAGCAGCACATACACACACCACATCACACTTTTGTGCAGGAGCACATACACACCAGCATCACACCAGGAAGCAGCACACACACACCAGCATCACACCAGGGAGCAGCACATACACACCAGCATCACACCAGGAAGCAGCACATACACACCAGCATCACACCAGGAAGCAGCACATACACACCAGCATCACACCAGGGAGCAGCACATACACACCAGCATCACACCAGGAAGCAGTCACATACACACCAGCATCACACCAGGAAGCAGCACATACACACCAGCATCACACCAGGGAGCAGCACATACACACCAGCATCACACCAGGAAGCAGCACATATACACCAGCATCACACCAGGGAGCAGCACGTACACACCAGCATCACACCAGGAAGCAGCACATACACACCAGCATCACACCAGGAAGCAGCACATACACACCAGCATCACACCAGGAAGCAGCACATACACACCAGCATCACACCAGGGAGCAGTCACATGGCACACAGCGAGGTGTCAAATAAGGAACAATCACATGTTCCATCCACTTTTCTTTCAATGTTCTATAAGCCCTATGAGGAAGGCCTTTGCTGGAAACAACATTAACAACTGGAAATAAGTACAGTCCCACAACCATTCACAGTGGTTCAACAGGCAAACCATTCACATTCAATGACATATACAAGGAACCTGGGCTGGATCATTGGCCCTCAAATCCAATGTTTTGCCTGCAGTCTAAACGGACCTGGAAGAGGTTGGGGTTGATACTGAGGGCTCTGTTGAAGTCCTGGACGCTCTTGGTCTGATGGAGCTGCATGCGACACAGCCCCCTCTGGTGGTAGGCCTCTGCATAGTCCTGGTTGATCTTCACCGCACTACTGAACGCATCCAGTGCCTTACACCATCACAAACAACCACAAATACATTCATTACATTCATGCACAAACACACACATCACATTAATGTACAAAAACACATAGTAAATTCATACGTTACACAACATGCCAAACACATTATCATGCACATATCATACATTTCCCAAAAGTCACATATCTCCCAAATGTCATATCTCACAAATATCACATATCTCACAAATATCACATATCTCACAGATATCACATATCTCACAGATATCACTGCACATCTCTAACAAGCTCCAACATATTCAGGGGAGATTCGAAAGAGCTTATTTTGTTGTCCATCAAGAAATGGCATCAAAAGCACTGAAAGGGATTCACAGAGTTTTTCAATCAATATAAGACTGACTAGGAGAGACTGCAATCGAACAGTTTTGTTGACAGTTTGTGATCATCCATACAGGCATTTAAAAAATGCTACTCCATTTTTTTTCCCTGGCAGTACGACTGGCCTAATGCACTGAAGATTTCTTAGAACATTTTAAGTTTGAATGAAAGGTTTTGAAGAACTACCCTTCCTCCATCCCTCCCCTCACTCCCTCTCTACCCCCCTCCCTCCCTCCCGCTCTCCCTCCCTCCCTCCTCCTCTTTCTCCCTCCCCTCTCCGTCCAGATGTACCTGTGTGAGGAGGCTTTGGCCCATGTAACACAGTCCTATATGGTAGAAGACCTCAGCAGCCTCTGGGTTGTTACACAGGTGGGGCTCGATAGGGCTCAGGAGAGTCAGCGCCTTCCTGAAGCTCTCTACTGCATCCTGCAGCAGCCCTCACAGTAGCACACACACACACACACACAGACAGGCACACACACACACACACAAGCACACACACACAAGCACACACACACGCACACGCACACACACAAGCACACACACAAGCACACAAACACGCAGCAACATACAAAACATGAAAGTATTCAGTGTATTTTGTTAGTATCAATGTGCAACTTTTCCAAATAGATAAAATCCACCATGGCAGACAGCAAGGAGGAACAGGAGGAAGCAAAGCACAGGCAGGCTTAGACCCACCATGAACTGGCAGGTCTTCATCTGGGTCTTGCCCAGGAGCAGGAGGATGGGCAGGGATGCCCTGTAGGTGGAGGCCTCCTTCAGACAGGTGATGGCTTTGTGGTCGTTCCCCAGAAAGCACTGCACAGCTGCCTGCTGGAGGGGTGACGAACCTAAGGCTGGATGGAGAAGGACAGCGTATGTGAGGGGGAGAAGGATGTGAGGCAGGGGGTGTAAAGCATGTCTGTGTGTTTGAGTGACAGATACAGCAAGCATGCTGTCACTATTTGTTTCTAGCATGTATGAAAGGTAGGAGAAAGCTGAACTGTGCAGCTAGCTGTCGTGAACCAGGCGTCTACTCAGGTGTGTGTGGAGTCGTGTGGAGATGTCTACAGCTGAACAACGCACACCAGATCTCCTAGGAGACAGGCTGTGTCTGCTCAGGGAGGATGTTCCGTGCTGGGAGAGCCTGCTACCTTTGTTCATTTCAGCAGCATACTGGATACAGAAGGTGGACAGGTCAAACTGCTTCATGTCACATAGATATTGACCCCTGGAGAGAGGGGGAGGGAGGAGGGGGAGGAGGAAGGAGGAGGAGGGAAGAGGAGGAAGAGGGAGGAGGGAGGAGGAGGAAGGTGCAGGGCGGAGGGGGAAGGAGGAGGAAGGAGGAGGAAGGATGGAGGGAGGAGGGATGAGGAGGGAGGAGAAATGAGAGAGATGATAAGGACACATAGATGCCACTCATAACTGCCCAAAACATTTAAAAATGAAGACTTTAATAGGTTTTCAGCAAGTCAAATGGTCATAAGTACCTCATGATGTAGAACTGTTGGGTGTCAGGTCTCATGTGCGTGGCTCGAGTCACATCCTTCAGAGCTTTTTTTAAGTCATTCGTCTGGAGGAAAGGGATGGATTCTGGTTGGTCACTGTTGGTTTCTAAGTAGGAGCTATTAACCTGGGGTAGGGCAGCGTTCAGTTCTAAGTAGGAGGTATTACCCTGTGGTAGCCCAGTGTTCAGGTTTAAGTAGGAGGTATTACCCTGTGGTAGGCCAGTGTTCAGGTTTAAGTAGGAGGTATTACCCTGTGGTAGGCCTGAGCACGGCAGATGTAGGCTCTGATGTAGGTGGGGTTGGCTTGCAGGGCGTTAGTGAACATCTTGATTGCCTGTGTGTTCTGGTTCGTCTTCAGCATGTAGATCAGACCCAGGTTCACATGGGCCACGGCCGCTGACCTACCCCAGCAACAACCACTACATCATCCTCAACATAATCAATAACGCCAACAACATAACCTCTCTCTCTCTCTCTCTCTCTCTCTCAATCAAAAGCATCTTTGGTCTTTGAACCAGAGAGCAAGCCTGAGCCAATCTCAGTGAGGGGCCTAGTGGTAGAGCATCCATGTATGCACTCACCCTGATGCCCTCACACACACACACACACACACTCCCAGACACACAGCAAGGGGCCTTCTGGTTGAGTACCTGTCTAGCTTGATCACAGCTTCAAAGTCTGCTACAGCCTGCTGCCACTGCTTCTTTTCTGTGTAGAGCAGGCCCCTGTGTAGGAAGGCTTTCAAGTTGTCCACCCTATCATTGATCAGAACTACACACACACACGGATTACACTCATAGACACCTACCATGAGCACACACTTATGTAAGCTTGTACTATAAAGCATGAGTATGTGTGCAGGAGTGTAGGTGTGTGCATATATGTATGTGTGTGTGTGTGTGTGTGTATGTGTGGGTGTGTGTGTGTGTGTGTGTAGTGCTCTACCTGAGGTGCTGAGGTCCATGACAGCCTTGTCAGGGTTGGTCTTGCGAAGCAGACAGCCCCGGTTGTAAAAGGCCACCCAGTTGTTGGGGTCCAGATGGAGGGCGAGGGAGAAGTCCTCGATGGCCTCCGGGGCCTGGCCCAGCCTGAAGTACACCCTGGCCCGGTAGGTCCTGCAGGTTAGGGTTAGGGTTAGGGATCAGAGAGCACAGCTAGCACAGAGACACGTTACCAGGTCACAGGACGGATCAGATGGCACAGCTAGCACAGAGACACGTTACCAGGTCACAGGACGGATCAGAGGGCACAGCTAGCACAGAGACACGTTACCAGGTCACAGGACGGATCAGAGGGCACAGCTAGCACAGAGACATGTTACCAGGTCACAGGACGGATCAGAGGGCACAGCTGGCACAGAGACACTCTACCAGGTCACAGGACGGATCAGAGAGCACAGCTAGCACAGAGACACGTTACCAGGTCACAGGACGGATCAGAGAGCACAGCTGGCACAGAGACACATTACCAGGTCACAGGACGGATCAGAGAGCACAGCTGGCACAGAGACACTCTACCAGGTCACAGGACGGATCAGAGAGCACAGCTAGCACAGAGACACTTTACCAGGTCACAGGAAGGTTCAGAGGGGCACAGTTAGCACAGAGACACTTTACCAGGTCACAGGAAGGTTCAGAGGGGCACAGTTAGCACAGAGACACTTTACCAGGTCACAGGACGGATTAGAGAGCACAGCTAGCACAGAGACACTTTACCAGGGTTGTAAGAGGTTTGAAGATGAGCAGTCTTGCTTGAAGGTATACAAATACCCTATATTCACTATCAAATACACAATCTATACAAATCTTCTTTAAGAAGTCACATGCACCGGTTTATACACATGCATACACACAAACACACACACACACAGCTTCACAGACCTGGCCTCGGAGTGGCCTGGGTCCTGTTGCAAAACCAGGGTGAAGTCGTTCAGAGCCACCATCCATTTGTTTCTGTGGAAGTAGTGCAGACCATGGATCATCAGGGCATCAGTCCGCTTGGGGTTGATGGTAGATGTCTACAGGTGAGAGACAGGGAGAGAGACAGGGAGAGAGACATAGGGAGAGAGACAGGGAGAGAGACGGATAGAGGGGGAGAGGGAGAGAGACAGGGAGAGAGACAGGGGGAGAGAGACAGGGGGAGAGAGAGAGGGAGAGAGACAGGGAGAGAGATGGAGAGACAGGGAGAGAGAAAGGGAGAGACAGGGTGAGAGAGGGAGATAGGTAAAGAGAAAAAGAGAAGTAGAGAGACACATGAAGAGAGAGGTAGATAGTTAGAGACAGGGAGAGACAGGGGGAGAGAAAGAGAGAAGGTGAATGAGTACATGGATGGATGAGAAGGTGAGTGAGAATGTGCATGTCTGTGAGGTGTCATGATCACTTTAGCATAGTCCTCCATGGCCAGAAGGATTTCATTCCTGTTCTCATACATCTGAGCCCTCTTGAAGTAGTTGTCATCATCTTCTGGTTTACACTTGATAGCTTGTGTGTAGTTGATGATGGCCAAAAGGTTCTCTCCTCTGAGCCGGTAGATCTCTGCCTTGGATTTATAAGCGTCTTGGACACACAGGGAAACAGAGTCAGAATCAGGTGACAGTTCAAATGGGAAATCAGTCGGATGTTTGATAGATACCGAAACTTTCCCAAACCGTTTGGGTCATTCTAGAAAATGTCTGAAAACCCATTTTCTTCTCTCGCCCTGGAACTAACAGCTGCTCGTCTAACCAAGCTTCTTTTAAACCAGACAATCGTATCAGCATATCTTCATCTGTCAGTCTTCTCCAGTCTGCAGTGTCAGAGTCTAAACCTTGGCTGCTCTGATGGTACTAGACCTGACATGATGTGTGGAGGAACAAACCCTACAGTAATCATGTCACAGACAGGATGCATTCTGGGACGAACTCTGGCTTCTTCTGAATGCTGCTTTGATGAACATGAAATAGACTGCTCTAGCAGCCAGGCAAAACGGAAACGGAATTGAAAATATTCAAATGTAGGTCAGAAGATGGAAGGCCTCTTCTGAAATCCTGTCACCGCAGGAATGCGGTCCGCTTCACCCTGGGAGCGTGGCAGGAATCTTTCATTCCTGCCAACATGGTTGTGCAGTAGTGTCATACACACTAGGTGTGTGCTTCTTAGTTCTAGTTCTGTGCTCGATGATGACCTTCCTACCTGCGTGCTTCCTGTTGTGCTTGATGATGACGTTGAGGTCTTCCAGAGCGCTGGATGGCTTGTTCCTGAGCAGGTGGATGCTGTGTCTGTGCCAGTAGGCGTTCAGCAGATGGGGCTCCAGGGAGATGGCCTGGGGGAGAGGAGGGAGGTAGGGAGGGAGGGAGAGGGGGAGGGAGGAAGGTAGGTAGGTTAAGGACAGCCACTGAACATAACACCAGCTGGACCTCAGTGCATCATGCTCCAACTTGATTTTCTATGAAAATACAGGATTTTTACTGTCTGATACGATCCCTAACTCTTTTTTAAATGGTTCAGTCCTGTGAAGCTGACAGGCAGGAAAGATGTCAGTGTGGTTTGAGGTCCAGGCACTACACCTACAGCGTTGAGGTCCTCGAGGGCCAGAGTGAGGTGGCCCAGCTTCCTGTTCAAGGCCCCACGCCGGCAGAGGTGGAAGGGGCTGGGCTTGTCTGTCTGCTGGGCCAGGGTCTGGCTCAGACGAGCCACCTCGGCCTCCAGGTCACCTGGGGTCAGGCCTGGCTCCAGGCTCAGGGACAGGTCCACGTGGTCCAGGGTCTCGATCTCATCTTGTGTCCGCTCCCTGTCCCCAGGTCTTTGGGAGGTGAGGAGGGATAGAGGGGTGAGGAGTGGAGGGAAGGGAATTAGTTAACAATGAACTGAAAGTGCTAACGTCATCACATCAGATGAAGTGTTTTGTCCTTTTTGGCCTTCTACCTCTGGGTGTCGATAGGGCCATCCTCCCTGCTATCAGTGCTGCTGTTCTGGTCCAGGGGGGGGAACACCTCGTCAAACCACACTTCCCAGATGTCCCTCACCCACTCCCTAGTGGGCCACTCCTCCGGGATGCCTCCCCTTCCCTCAGCGAAGCTCTGGAAGTCCAGAACCAGAGGCAGACTGGGGCAGCGGGTCAGGGCAGGCAGGAGGGGGGACTCCCCATGGGGTCTGGGGGAGGCTTTGGATGATAACTGCAATGTGGATTCACTCCTGGGAAGGCAAGGAAGACGGACATTCTAGGAGCCCATCCTGCTGTTACAGGAGCCTAGCCCACTTAGTGACAGCTGTCAGTATATGAACCCATGTGAGGATAACAGGCATGTAGTACCTGATAAGTATGCGTGGGGGCTTCTTAAGTGTCTCCAAAACGCCGGCCAGCTTGGCAGGGTTCAGCCTCTTCCCCCCCCTCATCCTCCTCCTGCTGTACGATACACTGGCGCGTCTCCGACTGCCCCCCGGCACCAGGCCCCGACCCTGATCTGGGGGCGGCCGCTGTGGGGGGAACAGGCCCGGGCTGCTCCCCAGGGACAGCTCCTCTCTTGGGGGGGCGGCGGGGTTCTGGGGGGAGCCCTGCTGGGAGGAGGTGGATGGGGGCTGCCCTGGGGGGGCGTCCGCAGCACGGACGGGGGAGGAGAGCTGCTGACTGACCAGCTGGAGCTCCTTGGTGATGGTGGCATAGTCGCAGGACACCTTGAGAGGGGTCTCGGGGTCCAGGGGGGGCGTGGGGGCCGAGAGGGGCCGCTTCACAAAATATTGAACCATTTACGTCACGGATACGATATACAGTACATAGTGGTTACAGTATGATGACACAAGCTGGAGTCACAGCTGTCCATGAGACAGGATATCCTGTTTTTCTAATGTGAACCACACCTGACTAAAAGGCCTACTCTATCAGCAGACCCTAAATCAGCTCCTAAAGCAGACTAGCAGCAGTATGTTCCAGCTGCCCATGTCTGACCTGCCTGATGAAGGACAGGTCATCTGAGGGCGTCTGGAGATCCACCACAGACTGGAACTTCCTGGACAGCACATTCTCCTGAGGAGAAGGATTCATACTTAAACGCTTTTAAACTCCGGTCAAATGATTTCGAAAGTCATGGGAGATATTAACCCAGGACATTACAGAGAGAGAGGTCCAAGGTTTGCATGACTGACCGTAGAGAAGTTAATCTCCGTTCCTGTGACGTCCAATCCAGATTCCACCCGGTCCTGCGGGTCATCGAACAACTCCTCGCTCGACAAATCATGCCTGGTTGCCTGGGCGACCAAAACCATGAGCACCAAGCAACATAGTGAGGCAGAGTGGCTGAGGTCAAGAGTTCTATATACCAGATGAATGGAAGGATTCAAGGTTATCTAATGCCAGGAGTGACTAAGTGGAGTGGTATGTGTTTTTTAGGCATGGAGCAGCTGTTGTGGCTCAGAGGAACTGTCTGCAGTCTCTCAGTTCTGGCTTGAGCAGATGGAGAACATCTCTGAGGCGGAGTCTATTTCTAGTCTGCCTGCACCTATGTGTCCCTTTGCACACACAACAGCTACTGAGTTACGCCTGGCTACAGTCTGCCTGTACCTATTCTCAAGTCAATACACCTTGTCCCTGAAAGGCCATTAGCAGAGGTGTAGAGATGTAGAATAGCACCAAATGAAAGGATTCATAAAAAAATAACACCCAATGCACACAGTAATATCCAATACAAATGAAGCTGTCTCCACACACACAGATGCTGAGCCCAAAGCCTTGCCAGTCTCTCTGCGCCTCTCTCCCTGCCCACGGGACAGTCTCCCTGCTACTGTGTCTAGCTGCTCTCTCCGAGAACTGGTCCTACTGCAGGCACAACCACACCAGTGCTGCTATGTGTGTTCCTGGCTCGAGGGAACAAGCCAGTCTGCAAACACACTCAGCAGTGGATCATAGCTGGGATTTAGCGACCCTGCTGCCGAGAGTCTCTGAGCTGCAGCAGTGCTGTGGTGGTTAAACACACACTGTCTGCATCACCTCTGCTGTGGTAGAGAGCTGGATTGCATCAGTGCTCAGCTTTAGTATGAATACTGCAGGTGTGATTTACACGTGTGGTATTTAGCTACCATGTCGAATGTATGTTGTAAATATGTTTCTGTATACCCTGTGTGTGTGTGTGTGTGTGTGTGTGGGCGCTGTGCAGTATCTGATGTTTAGCATGCACGTCTGTTACATGTTGCATATCTGGTACTGCATACAGTGTGTGTGTGCAGTGTGTTGTACCTGGTATTCAGGGAAGAGTTTGTGCTCAATGAAGGCAGGGGGACAGCTGAACTTGGGGGAGGCTGGGTTCCAGAACATCTTCAGCTCGTTGGAGCAAAGAGGGCTCTAGGGGAGGAGGAGGGGGGGGGCATGCTCAGTAACTAGGACAACCTCTCAAGAGACCTGGTAAGTGATAACCAATTCCACATGTACGTAGTGCCATCTAGTGGCCACACGCAGAATTATCAACAACCAGCTGAGTCGCAATCTTCAAGTCATTGCTGATCTAACAGGTGTTGGTGAAATCAAGTATGCGAACAAAGATAGAAGGGGAATATTCTGATTTTAAAGGACAGGAAGTCACCAGTAGCCCTTCAAGGCAGACTAACCATCTGTCCCTGCAACACCATCCTGGGTCTCTCCACATAGTGCTCTGCTATTCTCTGCCAGTCTTCCAGGCTGGCTGAGGGCAGGTGGACCACACTGTCAGCCACTTCCTCTGCTACCCCCTCACAGGGTTCCCCTTCTGTCAATATCCTGGGACAGAGACGGAGAATGAAGGGGTACATCAAGGGTTCTATTGGTTTGTTGCATCCTTACAAAAGTTAACCATTTTTCCAGTTTTTTTGTCTTACTCTAAGTTGTGTTGATGCGCTACACATGATTTGTCTCATTTGTATTTTGGATTAAAAATAACCTGCACAAATCCACTCTCATAGTTAATACGCTCATAGTTAATAATACCATTCTATTTTAGTGCGGCTTCTCTCACCTGTGGCAGTCAGGATGAGCCGCGAGGAGGTTGAGTGCTGCCCTCTGCTGGCAGAAGAGAGGTGGTGCAGGGAGCAGACTGGGGGTGTGGCACACGCGGGAGGCTAGGCTGAGCTCTGGGCAGAGGGGGTGGCTAGCTGGAGTCGTACACAGGTGATGGATAGTCTTGTACTCTGAACAGCTTGTTGGGGCGGGAGAGGGAGGTCGTAAAGGAAGGACGATTACGAAATGTTATAATAACTGCCATCTGTCATGATGACCATAAGTCTTGATGACATTTCGAAATGGGGGCGATTTTTACAACAACATATTTACAACATGTTTACAGCTATTTCGTGTTTCAATGGGGAAAATATGACACGCAATTAAACCTCCTCAGTCTTGAATTGTGTTATTCGATAACAGGATGAAGATGTGCTCTCAATCCAGTGCTGTCTCAAGCAGATGTTGGCCCGTTCCCCAAGGAGAGAGTGGACCTCCAGAACATGTGTCCCTTCCAAGTGGCTGACTATGTCGAGCTACACATCTATTTCTGGAACAATAGCTGGCAGCAGCAATGCATAACCCTCATATACTGAAAACATTCTCAGGCATGGATCCTCACTCCGATGTTTGCTTTGATAGAGGTGAAAAAACAAACAAACATTGATTTGTTCCATTCAAGAATGTCAACGTTTCAACAGCGCCAGTGTTTTGGATCAGTTCTGCCATCCTGAGTCGGTCCAGCAGGGAGCCCGTCCCTCACAGCCTCCCCAACAGATGAGCTGGGGGTTTATTTGTGCAGATCATCCGCTGCCATAACTCCTCAGTAGCCTTTGAACTGCAGACAGACACAGGCCTGTGGTCCAGGTCTGTGTGTGGCCTCTTTGTGCTGAAAGAGGCCCTGCTCCACCATCCCTCTACCAACCCACCTGACTGGGGCCATTCATGGGAACTAGCATGTTCACTGTGAGGCCTGGCTGCTGGGAAGGAGCTCTCTCTGGCTGTGAAACAGCTAGCATAGCTGTTCAGTTGCAACTAGCACAGCTAGCGCAGATAACAAATCTGCTCGGTCACACCTAGCACAGGTAACACAGCTGCTCAGCTACGCCTAGCACAGCTAGCACAGGTAGCACAGCTGCTCAGAAACGCCTAGCACAGCTAGCGCAGGTAGCACAGCTGCTCAGTTACACCTAGCACAGGTAAAATAGCTGCTCAGCTATGCCTAGCATAGGTAGCACAGCTGCTCAGCTACGCCTAGCACTGCTAGCGCAGGTAGCACAGCTGCTAAGCTACGCCTAGAACACCTACTCAGGTAGCACAGGTAGATCAGTTAAGGCCGGCTAGCTGTGCTAGCACAGTAAGGTTTGCTTTCATGCAGAGGTCAAATGGCTTGATAAAGGGAGACTGTGCATGACTGTGCATGTGTGCAAACCTTCCTGGGTCTCTGAGCTCTGCATGTGTGTGTGTGAGAGTGTGTGTGTGTCTGTGTGTGTGTGTGTGTGGGGGGAGCGGTTAGAGAAGGGAGATGAGGGCTCTGGGTCTATCATTCTTTCCACACTCAGCCTGTCATCCATGCAAGCAGAAAACCTCTCAATGGCTCACAACACTAAGTACAACCCACTAATTAAATGGCTATTGTTGTGGCTCCATTATTCCTGAATGGGAGTTGTGGCAAAGAGGCAGATAGAGACAGAAAGGCAGGTGAGGCAGGTAGACAGACAGAGAGGTAGGTTGGCAGGCAGACAGAGTGACAGACAGGCAGGTAGACAGACAGACAGGCAGGTTGTCAGGCAGGCAGCTAGAGTGACAGACAGGCAGGCAGACAGACTGGCCTCCCAATGAGACAGGCAGACAGAGAGATAGACAGAGGCAGGCAGACAGACAGAAGTAAACAGGCAGAACAGGCAGAGCTCTGACTCACTACTCATGTAAAGTATGTTAAAGGAACATGGGGGTCTTAAAAGCAGCATAATTACTCTCTGCCTGTCAATGGAAATGACTAACTGAGAAATGGGAGTTAACGTTATTGCCTTATGACTGACGTACACCTCATAAAGTCACCCTTTTTCCAAGCAACTTCAACTCGTAAACGCCAAGGTGGGAGTGATGGCAGGTGAGATAAGGGCTGAGTTGAAGAGGTCACCGGAAACATGAGTATAGAGACTCATCACTAATAACAGTTGTTGGGCACCATGCCATGTCCTCAGAGCTCTAGCAAAACAAGCCCTCCTTGTGATGGACGCGACACTCCATTCTCTCAAACCATAAGCTTGTTAAAGCACTTCCAGAGGTGTACCTGGTTTTGGGAACCCAGGTAGCCAGCAGGGAGAGCTGCTGCAGGGTCTGGCTCTGCAAGGACACCCTCCTGGGTCTCTGGGCTCCAGACATGGCACCACCTCTGACCAGCAACACATCCTCACAACGGACCTTTACAACCGAAAGAGGAAGATGATTGAATTGAGACAGATTTAGTATTCCTACTTCCACAATTAACAAAGTTTTTCTTGAATATATATATATGTTTTTAATCCAAGTTCACATCTACTTGATGGTGTTTGTGTGGATATTTTACTGTATAGATTAACACACAGTACTGTTCATAAACATAAATTGTGGGCTTCATCGAACTGCATAGTTGGGTCCTGGGAGGCTGGTGGCTCCATCTCCAGCAGGCTACCTTGTGTGGGAGGGTGGTGGTGATGGAGACTGGCTCCTCCTGCTCCTCCTCTGGTCCTGAGACGTCCATCTTGTAGACCCCCGAGGAGGCTTTTAGCTGGGTAGACTCAGGGGTACTCATGTCCTTTCTCACCCGCCTCTGAGGAACGTAGACCTCTTTGTAGACTACCTCCTGGCGGAGGAATGATCGAACACACGCGTGCAGTTAGCGCTTACTGATGCACAATAAAAGACCTGACTTCATGAAGGAAATGGAATCTTTGATATTAAACAATGAAGGGAGTCGGTCTTGCAAACAGCAGGTGTTTGTTATACAGTGAGTTGGTCTATCAGCAAGGGTACCTTTTTGACATGGCTGCCCTCCATTTTCTTTTCCTTCACAGGTTGAGTTTTATTCTTAGTTGGCACCTCCTTAGTGAAGACAAACAGTATCAGAATGTTGCTGGTGGCATGTTCAAATGTACTATTAACCACTGGAAATCAATAAAGGATTCATTTCCTCATCATTTCTATCTGGTTTCTGCTTGAGCAGGTCAGTTCTGTGTGAGTTAGTTCACCTCGTAGCTGTCTCCCATCACCTTATCCATGAGCTCCTTGATCATGTGATCGTTAGCTGATGGAGCGCCACACGTCCCGCTCTGCTGCGGGGCAACAATCTCATCTCCCGTCTTCTCTCGCTCTCTGACTAACATCTTGGTAACTTCCACCACATCCTCTGAGATCCTCTGCTGGTCGTGGAGACCTGCCTCTGCCCCAGGGCTGACCCCGGCGATGTCCCTCGCCTCCTGAAGGAGCTCCTCTGTTGAGCGGACACTGTGCACGCCACTTCCCCCGGCGTCCTCCACGGGTATCCGGGTCGTCCGAGCCTTCCTCTTCTTATGCCTGTTCACAGGCCTCCGACCCACGGAGCTGCTCTGTGATTGGTCAGAGGCCAGGTCGGAGCTGCTCGCGCTCTCATCCTCAGAGCTGTCAGAGCTTGGGACCGGCCCCCCGTGTGACCTACGATAACTTCTCTCGCTTGTTCTGTTCACTGGGTCTTTGGTATGGTTGGCCAGCTTACTGGTCTTGCGCGCAGGCATCCTAGTCATGGTGGAGGGGAGCTCTGAGCGAGGTTTGGAGGGCGGGTGGGGTCTCTGGGTCATATGTATGACTCTACTGGTCCCTGCTAGCTGAGCAATAACTGGCCTGGGCTCAGGCTTCTGTCCAGAGCAGACAACCCCTCTGACAGACTGTAAAGCCAGGCTGGCATCCCTCTCGTTGGCCAGGTCTTTCCCAGGTTTCCCCCGGGCCCTGCTCTGGTCCTGGCATCGACTTCTAAGCAGCTCTGGATGAACGGCACTGTGCGGGACAGAGGCTGGTGGGGAGCGGAGCAACTGAGCATTGAACTCCACAGGGCTGGTGGAAGAGGAGGGAGGGACGGACGGAGGCAAGGCTGGAGGGGAGCTACTGCTTGTAAGTGCTCTTGTTTGGTTGCATGGGTCATTTGATGTTGAAGGATTCGCCTAAAGAGGTGGAAACAGCACATATTTCAAGGTCAAGGTCAATTATAGTTAAATAGATGGATTAATGTGTTCATTATCTGGATATTTGAGCATTTATGTCAAGGTTCTATTACAAATTGCACAAATAAATGGTCCCTTCCATAGCTGTTGAGAGCTTGTGATTGTGGAGGCAGTCAAACTGTAGAGAAAGAGCCAGGAGGTTTGGCTGCATGCGCCAGGTGCTACAGTCCTTTACCTCTCTTGTGGACTCGAAGTCTGGGACTCCAGCCATGCTCCTGGGGTTCCTGTGGGAGTCATAAAACAGCTTCTTCATCTGCAATATGTCTTTGTGGCCATCTCTCCTCAGTGCCTCTACCTCCTGTCTCCTCTTCTGCTCATCACTGTGAGTCAGCAGCCTCCTGTTCTTCGGCATGATCTCTGGTGGCTGCGACTGAACTAATGACTCAACGAATCAATCGATCTAACTAAACCACAAATGCTTCGATAATTCTTAGGGGGGAAAGTATAACTAAATATAATATCTTTATGAAAAAACCTCCACTGTATTTGTTACTGATTTTGTATCTTAACTTGAATGTTTGCTACTGTGTTACCAGAGCTGAAGAATGATCGAAACGGAACAGAACGAACAGAGGACTCTAACAAACTTTGGCGTAACTCACCTAAGATAGCATTAGTTACAAACCTACCCACGCAAAAATAGTGTCCAATTGTAAGCAGTCAATGCGTTCAAGACAGTTGAATGTTACTAAAAACGTCGAATGTTTATATTCCAGTATTGACCAAACTGAAAACAAGATCGTTAATGCTACACTGTTGCCAAACTTTCTTGAGAGATTTGACATTTACCACTTCTTTGCGCCAGCCGGGACAATCTCCTAGCAACCGAACCAGACAACCAGGCGGTACAACACAGACACCACGTGGGTAAAAACTCCGATTGCCAAGAATTGCACGCGCTTGGACTAGCTAATAATTTAGGAATTGAATAATTAAGTTAACTAGACACAGCGCTGTAATAATAATAAGAAACAAACAAAAAACAAACAAATAAGTCCGACCAAATAAGTGTGACTATGAAATAGCAAGCAGAAAAAAGATCCATTCATTTCACCACACCTAAATCGGAACAAATTAATGTGTCCGTCAAATTTACAGTCAGAGTTTGATTAGAGCAACTCCAGTTTCAGTCTATTTTGAGGGAAAGGGAGGCCGTCATAAAATGAATACAAATGCTATGGTTTTCATTCACGTTTCTGTCTAGCATTTGGACTATTATATTCCAAATATGTGCCTTCATTTAAAACGTGAAGATAGTTTGCTGTAAAAAAAAAATGCAATCCAACCTTGCACAAGACAAAGGATATACTTTAAACAAATGTAGATAAAATCAACACAAGTTATCTATCCAACTGACACGATATGTCCGGTCCATCGCATCAGAATTCAAATGCAGCGAACCTAATTTCCCCTGCTTGTGGGACATTCTAATCCGCCTTGAACAAATCGATTTTCCCTGCCTGATGGTGCTACAGGTCAGATCATCCGGAGATAATCCCGATGTAAAGGGGTAATTATCGGTGTTATTCGCTCATTAATGGGGTCAGAATCGAAGGAGCTGCACGCCCGCGTGCACAGTTGACAAGATAAGTGATGATGCGGCTCGTTCCACGAGATGCTAGCACTTGTTTTATCAAAATGAAGTGTCCAGCCACCTGAATTTACATAATGGTTAAATATTAGTAAATATGCCACAATAGTCATAATGTTATTGTTATGTCTTTAGATAAGCAGCCTACCTGGCTGAAGTACAATATCCGTCAACAATTTATCACCGAAAATAAATCGTTAACAGTTCAGTGTATATGACTAGGCCTACAGAATTTCATAAAATGCCAAATAACTTGCTACAACAAAGCACAATTTCTATAACCAGTCTCCCTTCCTATTGTGATTTTACGTGTTCGTTATCAACATTCATTATTATTATTATTTGGGGGGGTTTGTGTGTTGTTATTATTATTAGGTTGACCTGTAATGAGTGTGACTTTTCATAGATCGTTATAAATGTATTTTAAACTGTCTTTTTGTGAAAATATGGATTTGTTTTTGCAGCTCGCGCGCTTTCTTGCATCCAAAGACATGACAGCATTGACGCACAGTAATTGCTTTAACCATGGTATTTCAACAGTCCTTTGTGTGACAGTTTACATGGGCAATTTTACGCAGGCTGCTCCTCGAAATGAATAGGCTTCTCCCGAGGCTATTTTTAGATTAAATGCGTCGCCTAAGTGTACAGTGGTGAATACTTGTTTGATGTCTTTCAAATCTAGTTTTATAGTTGCCCTTGTTTACATCTTGCGAGGAGAAAAAAAAACTTTTGTCTTCACTCGGCTATTTCTTCAAAGACGCAATTGCTGAGAACAAGAAGAGAAGTGTGACGTTAGCCTACAGCAGAGGGAGAAAAAGCCAGTGAAACCAACACTGAAAGTGGGTTGTACCCTCGACGTAACAGCAGAGGGAAAGCTCTACACTACAGGTCACGCTGCATTCAACATCTCCACACTTTACTCTTTAGCTACCCCTCCAGAAGCCAGCCAGTCAGAGAGCTGCGTTGTTCTGGATACATTTTTCTGCTAAACTTGGGTTCTGCGGAGCTGCATGTTGACGCCTTGCGGATCCTGACCAGAATGCTGGGCACAGTGAAGATGGAAGGTCACGATACCCCAGACTGGAGCAGTTACTACAATGAGGCACAAGAGGTTGGTGTCTTATACTTTTATTCCGTTTGGTAAACAATGAAATCATTACTAGTTCGAATGATTGCGTTCTGTAAATGCGTCTTCACACTTTGTGTTTAGATTTAGCGTTCTTAGGTGAATCTTGTATTTATGTGATTTATTATGTAAACGGTGTTTTGTTTCGTCTATTGTTCCAAAATATAGTTTGAGTAGATTTCTCCAAAATTAAAACTCTAATCCCGCCTGGTGGCAGTAACGAACGCATTAGTTAGGGTTTAACAGTGTGGCAATTAGTTCAGACTCTAACTTTACACATAGCAAAGCGTCTAAATATGAAACTGCGTTTTAAATAAAATAAATAATGCCCGTAGGTTTTAAATAGGATGCGGCCTCAGAAGTCGACCCTTCCTGAGAGCAGTCAGGCGAGTTGGTTTCAATTCCACGTTCCAATAAAGTTACTGTTGTATCGGGATGCTCACAGTCTAATTTCAAACGTTTGTTTGACCCCAAAAGATAATGCACTTTGGTTGACCTGTGTGTTTGCGCAAGGAACAAGACATAGATTGCAGTCTTTATCTCTTAAACGTTAACCTGATTCTATGGCTTCAGTGGCAGCACCAGATTCCACAAATACAATGAAGGAATATTTGACTGTGATCTGACCCTGCTTAGCGTAGATAGTATATTTACCACAGTTTACAACCGCAAATGTACTTAATTGGGAATACATTCTTATTTTATTTTTAATCTAATTCGGTGTTTGTTTTATTGTATAACTACTTCTAGTACTTTCACATCAATAGGTGAACGTGTCCTATTATGTTACTGCAATTACATTTTAATACAAGTCTACTTCTCCGAGAACAAAACATGACCATGTACAGTCATTGTTATTTCAATATCTATATTTTGGTATTCGATTTTAGGTCTATTCACCGATGACAAACAGCGGCATGAACGCGGGGCTGGGTTCTATGAACACTATGAACAGCTACATGAGCATGTCTACAAGTGGAAATATGACATCCAGTTCATTCAACATGTCCTACGCCAACCCAGGTCTGGGGGCCGGACTGAGCCCAGGAACCATGACGGGGATGCCCCCAAATGGCCCGGGCTCTATGAATGGGATGGGTGGAGGGGTATCGACCATGGGCACAGCCCTGAGCCCGACCAACATGAGCGCTATGTCGGCCCAGCAGGTCTCGATGAACGCTCTTAACCCATACGCCAGCATGAGTCCGACCATGAGCCCTATGTCCTATAACCAGCCTACCCTCAACCGGGCCCGGGACAACAAATCGTTCCGGAGAAGCTACCCTCACGCCAAGCCACCGTATTCGTACATCTCCCTCATAACTATGGCTATACAGCAGGCTCCGAGCAAGATGCTCACCTTGAGCGAGATCTACCAGTGGATCATGGACTTGTTCCCGTACTACAGACAGAACCAGCAGAGGTGGCAGAACTCCATACGGCACTCCTTGTCCTTTAACGACTGCTTTGTCAAAGTCTCTAGGTCACCGGATAAACCCGGGAAAGGCTCGTACTGGGCGCTGCACCCTGACTCTGGAAATATGTTTGAAAATGGCTGTTACCTCCGAAGACAAAAGCGCTTTAAATGCGATAAAAAGTTATCGTCGAGTAAAGGGGATAGGAAAGACCCATCTGGCGGGTCCAGCTCGCCTCAGAGCGACAGCTCCAACACCAAGACTGGGCACATGGACTCGAACTCTCTCTCCACTTCCAACCAGTCATCCAGCCCTCACGGTATGGACCATCGGAGCGCTTCAAGCGCTTCGGACCTAAAAAACAGCGGCCCACCGATCCATCCCGCCGCCAGCTCAGCTACGTCCCTCTCCTCCCTCCCTTTAGCTCCGCACTCAATGGCGCACGAGTCTCAGCTGCATCTAAAAGGGGACCCCCATTACTCCTTCAATCACCCGTTCTCAATTAATAATTTAATGTCATCTTCAGAGCAACAGCACAAACTGGACTTGAAAGCCTATGAGCAAGCTTTGCAATACTCCTCATACGGGTCAGGGATGTCCTCCAGCCTCCCTCTCGGCAGCGCGTCTATGGCCGGCAGAGCAAGCATGGACCCGTCCGCGCTAGAGGCGTCATACTATCAAGGTGTGTATTCCAGACCCGTTCTCAACACGTCTTAGTATATTCTCTCACTTCTTGGTTGACAAAGGACGACAGAAAAAAAAACATTTATCTTATTTTTGCATGCACTTGGTGCATAAGGACTGTTACTTTAATGTATAAGAAGAACGTGTATGAGTAGCCTAAAATACAATAGGCCTGTAAAGTGTTACCATTGAATGATTGTATATCCAGTTGTAAATCATTGCTAGTGTATTTAAAAAAAGAGCCTGTAAAATAATGTTGTATTACCCCCAAACTTGTAGTCTCAAACTATGAATATATGTCCATGTGTTACAATGTGCATGAATGAGAACCGATAGGTGACACAGGTAACCCGCGCGCTGAGATACCCGCTGTCCCTGACATAGGCCCACTTTTTGATATGGATGTTGTCATTTTACGCACCGCTTTCGTTTGCCACACATCTGACAAACATATGTCCAACCCAGTCTTGTATACTGCGTTCTTTAATCAACCTGGAAATGCATTCTGAATAAAGATGTGTTTCTTCAGACAACGATGGTCCAGTGTTTTGTGGTAGCCGGAGAATGGGTGGTTTGTATGTGCAGCCTTTGTCAACGTTTTGTCTCTCCCCGTTGGTTTTGATGAATCTGCATGTTCTTAACTTATTCTTGTTCATTTTCAAATAAAACTATTATAATTTATTCCCCGATTGTTTTAATTATTCATGTTAACTCGAGTATACCCTATTTTAATGCACAACATGCAAATGTGTAAAATGACTTGGCTCTGCAACAATGCGACTGGTTTGTTATACTATGTCTTACTAGTGTATTATTATTGATAAAACGTCACATTGTACTGCGTTTTATTAAAGTTTGGTACAACAAAATATAACCCAATATAGACATAATACTATATCTGCTTTTCTTTCATCCTTGTTTTATGTTATTCAAATCTAAATGCGTAAAGGTAAAATAATATCATATTTTATCAATCTTCTGCTTCATAATCATTAACTTATTAATGATTAAATTCAGATTTATTGTAAATGGTGTAAATGGTGATTTGTGATTTTCATAATAATGATAAAATCCTGTCTGTCAGATTCTTTCCTCGTCTGACGCACGCTTGGGTCGACGCGGTTGATCAATGAGTCTGGGCAAAGCCAAATCTAACAGAAATACAGCCGCAAAGCCCTCCTTCAGAAAAGACGCGGGCGTGTTGTAAATGGATTTTTAACAATATCAGAGAAAGGCCAAAGCATCTTTTTTGTGAACCGTAACCTACATGATGGGCGCGTGAACCTGAACAGATTTCACTTTGATCGTGGTATTTTGCAGACACGCATTTTGGCTGAGTTACCGTGAAATGTGTTTAATTATCATGTAATTGCCCCCCGAAGCGCAAATAAAATGGAGAGTGGAGTTGAGTGTCGTAAAATCGAAGAGAGTCAAGGATGTATGCTCTGCTCTCTACACAACTTATCAAATTAAAGATTACTTCATTTAGCGTGGGATAATATTTTTTCAAGCGAACAATAGACCCATTTTTATTTAGAACAATATTTTCTGATACAAATATTTAGAAATACACAAATTAGATACATACAGGTCAATGCGACTCCAATGCACCTGCCCATTGCGTAATGCAGATAAAAACAAACGCAGCCAATGTTTAGATAAACAGAAGTTAAATGACGGACAAAATTAGGTTTCTTTATCTAAACTTTAATTCGACTTAAATATGAACAATTTGATAAATGTTTATCATGTAAACTGATATGGGATACCCGTACAATGTTACAGTCTAAGGGCTTGGTTATGGTCTTGTCAAATATAATTCACAATAGTCTCATTAGTAATTGATTTATGATTTATTTATTGAAAATAAAAAAGCATATGACACACAATACATTTATATTTCCAACTGAGGAATAAAAAAGACAAAAAATCAATTGGTACTAAATTTTGTAATAAGCGAACCCATTTTACATGATTTCGATCTGAAATCCCAAATCACATAATTTGATAAGATAGTGTTTAATGATCAACAACATTCCAGTGAGAAGTCTATTTGAGCTATATTGTAGGCTGTCTTAGTGAATTCAAGGCCTTATCTTTCATTTACATTTTTGCTCTCAACATTCCACTTCCCAACAAACATTTTAGAAGCATTGAGGTTTGTTTGCATATTTAAAGAGACCTACCTTAATCACACAAAACACGAACATCACAACTAGTACATATGTGTATATATATCATAAATACATGCACAAATCTATATATAGGCAGTATTGTCCAGGCATAGGGGTATTGCATAAAAATGTGGTTTGCGATTTCGAAACGGCTCCGCGTTTCTGAGGAAATCGTTGAACTTTGAACAAAGATCTTGTTCGTTAGTTTACCCAGCTGTTGGGAAAGGCTCTACTGAGCGCGTTTCAGTATGGAGGCAACCTTTTCACCGTCGACAGTGAAACAGCAAGGGACACGGAGACTCAATCTGGCTGTAGTAGCCTAGGCTACTCCGTGTGGCGTTCATCGGTTGAGAGGATCGAACTCTTATCGTTCACTCGAAGTACTTAGAGAAGTGGAAATAAAACATTTCCTTGAAATTATTGCCTACTACTTCTGTGAGCTAACTGCAGTCTCATCATAAGAGCTGGTAAAAATAGCCTTTAATTAATTCAGGAATATAACGTAATGGATTTGTAAGGGTCGATTTAAAACCTAGCGCCTGAAGGTCATTTTACTAAGACTCGTTTTTCAGCCATTAAGCATTTGTTTATATTAGGATTACGATTATGACCAGTTTTAAAAAATACAGTTATGTTAGGCGTATTATTTGGATCTTGTTATGTGTATTCGTTTTAGATCCATAATGACATTATTGTTGCTGACTTTGTCATCGTTATTGCAGGCAATTAGACAGCGATTTACAAGTTTATGTTATTAACCTTTCCATAGAGAGCCTATGAACGATCTGTTCTCTATTAGATTTTAACTTCTAGACCGGTTCTGCATGTCCTCCCAATAAAGTGTTCTGATCAGTTGAGGTTGACCACCCTTTATTAATGTGTGACATATGTTATCAGCGGGCAGTGTCCAGCTCGATGGTTTCAGCAGCGTCTTGGTTCCCCAACTCATGTGGCATTTCTCGTTACCCCATCAATAGCGGTGGCGCTTTCTTCAGCCGTATGGACTACAATTTCGACAACAATGCACCATCTCCTTTACATCAAAAGCGGCCATCAGCTAGCCTACCCGTAGACCTTTCTTCTCTCTCCTTTCATTCTCAGTTTAGAAAGCTACTACAGGCCCAAGGCGCGTCTAATACCTTTTGATGGGGATTGAATTAATTATCTCCAATAACACAATTGTGCTTGGCCAACGAAAAGAGCAAAGCAATACCCCTTCAGATTCAGAGACTAAAGAAAAGAAGGGGGCTTTCAAAGGGTGCGGGAAAGAAGAGGGAGAGATCTCTATCCGAAATCAGCTTTAAAAGCAGCTGGTTTTCCATTAAAAATTATACGGAAGAACTTTATTAGGGCTTTGTGAGCCCCTAATATGCATCGACTAAGTCAGGTTGGTGGTCCCGGGTCTTGCCTGCCTGTGGATCCCGCTCTGTCTTCATTAAACCTGCCTGAGGAGAGAGAGGGACTTGGGTTGTTTTTAAGTTAACGGAAAAGTCCACACAAACAAATGCTGATAGAAATAAATAGCCCGCTCGTGGCAAGGCCTGCAGAGGCGGTGAATAAGCGCAGTTATTCTATTGTTTTAACTGGCTCTGCATTTTTGGTGCGGTTTGTTACACGGCGACAAAAATCGACGAAAATTAGGCTACCAGACTTATTTTTATTGTAACCAAATGTATTCCTTAGAAAGCATAGTGATACGACAATGAAGTCTGAATAAATAGCCTACATTTTCAAAGTATATTCTCTATGAAATCAACAATGTATCGATGCTTTGTTAAAAACGTTTGCTTTAAGGCCCAATATTCAATTTTTTGGTCCAGGTGTAGAAGGCCAATACCAATTTTATTCGTTAGTTGAAATTGACAAGAAAGTCTTAAAAGGTGCACGAAATGATGGAGTGCGCTATAGTGAAAAGGAATATTTGGAGTCGTTATAGCAACAGGGCAAAGCCAGGAATGGTTTTCTACTGCAGGTCTCAAACCATTGCCCGCTAAAATATTTCATAAAAACGTTTAAGAGTACTTTCGTCGTCCTCTCAGAGACGTTTTTCAATTGGATTGGAGATCGTTTTTAATTGGATTCTTCCATGCACACGTTTATAGATCTTTGGGGTCATTTTAAGCATAGCCAAATCAAGAACTGAGGCTAAAATGACAGGTCAAATATCATAGCAAAATTGCATCAATGGTGTAAAAGTAATAAAATGGGCAAGTCCACATTAAGTATATTTTGTGAGTGACCAACTGATGATGCCTATGGCTTCCATAGACAGAGGATAACTGAATATCAAAAGTTTTCAGATTTCAACAAAGTGGAAGATTTAGCCAACGTATTTAGAACAAGGCGGATTATCTGCAGGAGAAACATACATTGGGAGGACCTAGTGGGATTAAGCGCGAGGACACCCAAGTTGTGAGATCTCCACGGATACCAGCGCGCAAGGAATCGACAAGCTTGTCAGTGTCACGCCTTAACGAAGGGGAGGGCATCACAGCGGCAAGTCCCGCCCAGACAAGGCCTCCTGTCTTCGGCATACCGCAACTGGAGGGCATCGGTGAAATGAACACATTTCAAGAGTTGGCCACATAATCAATTGTTGGTAGCTTACAATCTCCGCGCGGCCATACCCATTTAATTTAAGACCTTCAGAGATAATAGAACTCGCGAGGGTGAACGACATAAACAAAAGAAAGAGGAAACGTAAAAGATGCTGATATGATTGTTGGGTGTGTGAACAGCTGTAAAGGTCGTCCGATTTCTGGCCCGCACAGTTTGTAAATGATCAGCGTGCAAAGTGCAGAAGATGGGAGAGGGGGTATGATGTAGGCTGTAAGGAATCCAAATGTGAGTATTTGCTTTTCAAGAAGCAACAAATCAAAAGGCCCAACATGTTTTGGTACACAGGCAATGTCCAGTCAGAACAGAACAACAGAATCTGTACCATGGATTTTAAAACGTTTTATTGCGCAACAGCAGATTGTCGAACCCCATTGAAAAACAGCCAGTTCCCCTGAAGACCTTATGCCCACGTGCAGGGGAGGAAGTTAACAAAATACATGATCTACTTTGACCTTCTTTTTAGAGTTCCAAAAAGTTAATATTTCATCAGGAAAGTATTAAGTCCGTGGGAGAGAGCAAGGATGATAACTTTGTGCAATTTATACAGGTTTGTCATATGGATTTTACAAAATTAATATCGAGGTAGTGTCGTTTTCTTCCCTCTCTCTTTAAGACATGCTCCAAATTAGCACAGGTTCAGAGCAGAACCCTAAATAAATAACAGCGCTGGAACAGTTTTAGCTTCGATTTGGAACAGGGATAGGCAATTATCACACCAGATATAGGAGAAACCCCAAAATCCTCAACGAAATTCTGCCTTAAAATGACACAAAACGCTTGAAATAATTAATATTACAACCTCAATTTGAACACTGAATAGATATGCAGTTTGATTGTTAAATATTGAATAATAATATTATGTATGTGTTTTTATTCAACATGTTCATTATATGTACCACAAACAAATGAAAGTCGGTCCATTAAAGACAAAGCAGTAATTATTCACCAAATAAAATAGTTAAAATACAAATGTGTAAAACACTCATGATGTAACCTAGTTTTTAAAACACTGAACAGAATATATATAACCTAAATATAAAATATAACCGAAGGCAGTATACTGTAGAGCTCTGCACCAGCATGTGCAAATACATCAGTTGATTATCTGAAAACAACTATCAAAAACTATAGCAATAATAATAAAAATAATAATAATAATATTTTCAAATAAAACACTACTAGGTTGAAAAATATTTGCATAGTACATTTCCCTTGTCAAAGACAAAAGCACCCGCCCTTCTACTCAGACTGACCGAGACAAAGATGAGTAAAAATGTGTACAAAAAGAGGATAAAAAAAGATTTCAATTTAAAACACTGAATTCAAAGTGTGTCGAGAGAATGGGAAAGAAGAAGGGAAAAAAGCCATGGCAGCTAACAACAACAACCAAGTGGTTAAACATTGACGGTGGGGTTGGAGTGAGGGGCTGGAATGGGGCCTTGAGAGTAGCACTTCTAACGACTGTTTGCCCAGTTAGGGCCGGCTGTTTGTTCAGCCCTAAACGCTCTGACCAGGACTGCCTGCTCCCCAGATGTGCAGCCCACAGTCAGGTTGCTCCAGTCTGGCCCAAAGTGACAGCTTCCCCACCCCACCCCCAGTCCTCCCTTCCCTTCCCTTCCCCTCCCCACACTACACCACACCTCCCCTCTATTCCCCACACTACCCCATCCCATCCATCCCTCCCTTCCCATCCCCTCCTCTCCCGCACGACCCCACCCCACCCCACTCCTTTCCACTTCCCTCCGCTCCTCTCTCACCCCACCCCACCCCACTCCTCCCCTCCGCTCCTCTCCCACCCCACCCCACACCTCCCCTGTCCTCCTCTCCCACCCCACCCTTCCCCACACCAACACCCAAACCCTTTAGATCACTGTGCGGACGCTCCCAGTCCCCACCTTTTTCCTCAGCACCTCCACCAGCCGCTCCAACCTGCCGTGGGAGAGAAGAGGGACCAGGAAGGGGAAACACAGGGAGAGGAAACACAGGGAGGGGAAATACAGGGAGGGGATACACAGGGAGGGGATACACAGGGAGAGGAAACACAGGTAGGGGAAATACAGGGAGGGGAAACACAGGGAGGGGATACACAGGGAGAGGAAATACAGGGAGGGGAAACACAGGGAAGGGATA
Source organism: Plecoglossus altivelis (assembly GCA_036571765.1). Lineage (NCBI taxonomy): Eukaryota > Metazoa > Chordata > Actinopteri > Osmeriformes > Plecoglossidae > Plecoglossus > Plecoglossus altivelis. The sequence goes on from BROE01000009.1 coordinate 5,599,180, forward strand.
CACAGGGAGAGGAAATACAGGGAGGGGAAACACAGGGAGGGGATACACAGGGAGAGGAAACACAGGGAGAGGAAATACAGGGAGGGGAAACACAGGGAGGGGAAGGAGACCATTAATGTCATGCTTTTCTCCAGTTCTAACTCCAGAAAGAGGAGGTGAACACTGAGGCGACATGAGGGGCACCCTAACAGGGGTTCAGCTAGAACACACTAAGATGAGGAGTTGATTTAGTATCCAGTCTAAGACAAGGAGGTACTTGTGGAAGGCACCGACTGATGCAGGAGGCTGAGGCCACTTGGTGCCCAGCAGACACCGACAGCTCGGCCAAACCCCTCCGCACACATCCTCAAATACAACCATGTTATTCTCCCTCTTCTCTCTCTCTGACAGGCTTCAGTGTCCAGTGCTGCAGAGGTGGAGGGACTCTCAGGGTGTCCTTATGGTGAACAAGGAAAGCAAACGAATCCCTGACAGTCTGGAAAAAAGCGAGGGAATTGATGGATGGGAGGAATGCGTGGAGAGAGAGAGAGAGAGAGAGAAAGGGGCTGGGCAGGACAACGGAGAGAGAGAGAGGAAACATTACTGCCTTTTATTTGGGCCCTGTGCAAACGAGACAGGGGAGGTCGGCCAAAACTGCCTGGAGCAGCCTTCAGCTAGTCTAATTATAACTCTGTTCACTTACCACATCAGATGCAATGGCATTTAAAATACATCATCCGGACAAATAGGAATTTAGACTTAATACAAATAAATATATTTCTTATTTGGATTTCGATACAAGTCTCGAAACAGACGCCGTCATGCTGAATCTGGTTGAGGATTGCGCCTGGTGCCCAGAGCTCAGGTGTGAGAGACTGAGGAGGGGGGAGAGGGGGGAGGTTGGGGGGAGGTAGGGGAGTGTGGTGGAGGGGTGAGGCAGGCTTTACTGGGGGCCCAGAATGCTCTCTTCGTTACCGCGAAATCAGATCCCATTTCATGCGACTTGAGAGCATTTATCTCTCTCAATGACAAAAGAATTCCGTGATCATATCACAAGGAGGAAATCATAAGCAGCCTAAATCCCAGTGAAATGGGATTCTGGGGAGTGGCCTCGCTAAGAGGGGAGGCTGGGAAGGAACTCAGGAGAAGGAAGCAATATGGAGGAGAGCAAGTTGACCCCTCCTGCTGGAGGACGAGAACAGACTGAGCAGCGAGGGAACCAAATTAAAAAACCCTAATGTCTTCATAATTGGCGGGGAGCGATCTGACGGCCAGGGAAGTTTTCTTGGTCGTGTGCAAACAAGATTTTTTTCCCGTAGAATCTAAAAACTTCGATGCACTTAACGGTGGAAACTCTCCCGCTGTGAATGAAATTAAGAGAGGAAAGCTGCATCCGAGTGGTGGAACACAGAGCGCTCTGCAATGGAGGCAAGACTTGGAGCGGGCTGAGCATCTGATCCCCATCTCAACTGTGACTCCAGATCACTGCTGATACCCAGATATAGAAATATGGAAACGAACGGGACACAGTGGGGAAGGCTCACAACACCTTTCCTGTGATAAGCGTCAAGAATAGGGGAAAAAAACTGCCTTCCGTTCTGAGGGCTAAAAGATTTCAAAATTGATTAAAGGCCTCAATATGCTTTGCAGTGCAAATGATCATTCAGTTGCGAGGGTGGTTACATCACCTTTTGTATACAGGCAGGTTGTCTGTTTGTCTAGCACTCTGCTTACTAGATGAATGAAGTCAGTTTGTTTTGTGTGTGAGTGTGTATATTGCCACGTTAGCAAGAGGGACAAAAAATAAGTCCAAACGGCTTGTGCATGTTTAGGAAAGGTCAGTGAGACTAAATGTTCAGGCCATGCACACAGTCTCCAACACACTGACACTTACGCAAACACTGTACTGGTTCACATAAGCAAGAGATCGGACTTCCCTGTCTACTCTCGCTCTCTCTCTCTCTCTTTCTCTCTCCCCCCTCTCTCTCTCTCGCACACACACACACACGTGGACACACACACACTTGCACGGACGCAACAACATGCCCCGTTTCTAAATATATGCATTCGCTTCTCGGTCACGTTTGCACAATCAGTGTGTTTTCAGCAATTGCGTGTGTCATTAATCTGTGTGTTTGTGCATGTGTACGTGTGTGTTTTGTGATACGTGTCCGTGTGTGTGTGTGTGTGTGTCCGAGGTGCGAGGTGTTGGTGGTGGGGATTTGGACGTTGGTGTTGACAGAGGCTGCTGGGTAAACCCGGACACACACGCAAGGGAGGAGCCAGGGAAAACATAAATCCTGATTAAGAATTCACAGTGTCCCAAAACCAACAATTATAGCTGCAATAAAACCCAGTAAACACGCAGCTTGCATTAATTTCTAAACAACAGCCTTTTTGCTGTGGAGCAGAAGAGACACCGAATGGACACTTGCTAGTAGAGGGATGTTGTGCTTTATGCCAACGGTTCAAATACTTTCCTGCTACACTCATTCGTAACATCCACCACATGACAGCAGCAGACAGAGACGACAGAGGAAGAGGTGGCCTTCTGTCTTCTGATCTGCTGTTTACCTCGTCTTTTCTGCACTCTCTCCTCCCTCCATCTTCTCTCCTCACCTTTCCTCTCCTCTCTCCTCCCTCCAGCTTCTCTCCTCGCCATTCCTCTCCTCTCTACATCTCCTCTTTTCCCTAAAACTCCACTCCCTCCATCTCCTCTCCTTTCCTCTCCACTCCTCTCCGCCAGTCACTTCTCTCTCCTCCCTTCTCCCTTCCTCCCATCTCCTCACCCTTCCTCTCCTTAGCTTCCCCTCCCCACTCCTTCTGCCCTCTTCAACTCAATGAAAGCCGTCTTTGTCCCCCATGGCCAAGTGTTCTCCAGAATCCATTAGACATCCAGCCAGCGGGCCTGTCAGAGGAGCAGCAGCGCCCGCACCGAGGTGCCACATTCTGGGACGCCTCTCTGCTTCCTCTGGCAGGGTTGACCTGGACTGGAGGTGTGTGTCTGAGAGAGAGAACGAGAGCCACCGAGAGGATGACTGCGAGTGCGCTGGCGAGACAAAGTGTATGGGAGTGTATGAGTGTGAGATAAAGAGAGAGAGAGTGTGGGAGAGAGAAAGTGTGTGCGTGTGTCTGCAAGGGAGTGTGTGCGAGTTTGTATTCATCTCCCCCCCTACATTCCTCTCACACTAGTGTGTGACTGGCCTCGCGTCAGAATGGATTCCCACAGTCTTCCCCCACCCCCCACCACACCCACCCATCCTACCTGCCCTGCCCACCCCCTGTAACCCACCCACATCCTCTCTCTCTCTGTCTCTCTCTCTCTCTGCCACCCCCCTTCCTATCTCAGGACCAGGGTGACCCATGCAGGGTCAGCTAGCAGTCGAGTGTGAGGGCTCCAATCACAGCTTCTCTGAACTCACCCCTCCACTCCACTATCGCCAGCTGGCTGCCTGGTACCTGCCCTATCACTAGCTGCCCCACCCCCCCTCCACAACCCCTCCATATACCCCCTCCACGACCTCCTGCCTGCGACCTCCCAAAACGGACAAGCCCCTTTCTGAGAAACCAACCAAACGATGGAGAGAAAAGAGGGGAGGTATAAAGAGAGGGCCAGAGTGTCTGTGTGGTTTATATATGTATTTGTGTGTGGAGCTTCACAGTGGTGAGAACTGCACCCCCCCGTTCCTCATTCTTCATCCCGCTCCTCCCCCCTGTAATTCAGCAGGCAAACAGATGAGTGGGACCAGTGTTGTTTGTTTAGGGGCGTGTGGGCTCCAGAAGTACTGGGCGGGGGGGGGGGGGGGGGGCTGGGCTCGAGGGGCAGAAGAGTTGCTATGGCAGGGATGTAGCTGGGAGGTGAGGAGGGGGCCTGGGGGGTGGTGGGTAGGACAGGCTGGGATGGGACTGGGGTTAGTGAAGAGTATGTGTGTGTGTGGGGGAGTGATAAGTTTGGGGGTGCAGCCCCAATCTGAACACAAAGCGACCCTAGACAGAGAGGGTGAGGGGGAGTATGGCTGCTGGTTCTGGGGTCATGCTTGGGGTGCTGGAAATGAAGGGGAGTCAGGCTGGAGGTCAGGGGTCACTGCTTTATAGCTACAGTGCGGTCCAAACATGTGTCCATTCAGACGGTTTTATTCAAAATGATACATAAGAGGTGGAGGGGACGATTTGAACCAGCAACCTCATCATTCAAAGCCAAATGCTTGAGCACTGAGAGCCATGCACAGCGGGGTATTTCCATCTAAAGTAAGTGATTGAACTGAATGATCAGCCAAGAAGGAAAGGATGCAAGCAGGTGTCCTCTTCTGTAATGGCCTAACCCTGACCCACCCTGTTTGTTACTTACTTCAGGACTCTCTCGTTGGCCTCCCTCTCAGCCTGCTGGCTCTGCTGCAGCAGGGCCTGGGTGCTGTGCTGCTCCGTCACCAGCTGCTGAAGCTCGGCCAGGAGGGGGGCAGGCTGGGCCAGGCTGCCCAGGGGAGAGGAAGTGTCCCGGGGTACCAGGAACTGGTCAGCCCTGGAGGTCTGGAGCAGGGGCGAGCAGAGGGAGGAGCCAGGCTGGTGATGGTCACACTGGGCCTGGTGAAGGCTGTTGGAGGGGGTCAAAAAAGAACCATTTTCCATAAGTAGAAATAGTGGAAAACCCTCTGATATGATTATATCTAGTTATTATTCTTATATTATATTTGTTTTAAAGGATGATATACAGAACTGCCAGGCAATAGGCCCCAGTGTGCAGGCTCTAAGCTGGCTTGGTTTGCTTTCTAACTAAACGCCCGTGGCTGGACACATGCCTCTTTACACAAACAGACAGACAGCTTGACCTGAATCACACAGAGCCTGACTCCAGTTTACCTGACAGAGGACAGCGTTTCTCTGTATCAACAGCCCATAGCAGAGAGAGCAGCTTCATATTCAAACACAGCCTGGATACAAGACACAATAACTGCAGGCAATAAGACCACTGAATGTCACAAGAATACATTAGAGAGAGAGAGAGAGACAGGGAGAGAGAGAGACAGACAGGGAGAGAGAGAAAGAGAGACAGAGAGAGAGAGAGAGACAGGGAGAGAGAGAGAGAGACAGACAGACAGACAGAGAGAGAGAGAGACAGAGAGAGAAAGAGAGAGACAGGGAGAGAGCGAGAGAGAGAGAGACAGACAGACAGACAGAGAGAGAGAGAGAGAGACAGAGAGAGAGAAAGGGAGGCAGGATAAGAGTGCCACAGAGAGAGAGTGAGCAAGCAGAAATAGAGAAAGAGATGGAAAGAACAGAGAAATGGGGACTCAAAGAAATGCCTCGACCGTGAAAGAAGAAATCACCTGCACATCTATCTGTATCTTTTAAATGACTGGATATCACCAACGGTAGCCTACTGTTATTACTGCAACACTTCGGGATCCATCCACGAGGGAATATAATTATCGCGAATCGTGAAGACTGTAGACATATTTTCTTTCTTCCAAAGAATGTGTACAGTATTTTCCACTGGAACCATGTCAGTAACCATGGATATCCACCAGAGTGGCTTAATTAATCCAAACCAACCTTACAGCATATTTTGGGACAATCACATAAGATGCCCTATAGATGACTGATTGAAAAATATATTTGAAAAGAGGTCTCACTTGCACTCTGATTAATATGAGCTGGGTAATGAGTTTCTACCTCTTAACCTCAATCTCCTCTCCCGCCTCTTTCTCTCCTCCTCTTCTCTCTCTCTCTCTCTCTCTCTCTCTCTTATCTATCTCTCCACAGACCAAAGAGTCATTACCACTCCGCAATTTAGATCAGAGCTCATAGTTTCACAGCATTAATATTGACCCTACAGAAATAACACAGATATCATCATCCACAATATAAATAGAGGACATTATAAAATAAATGCATTCATCAGCTCTAAGCATAAAAAAAATAAAAATCCTTCCAGCATAAAATGGGAGGTTTGACCATCAACATGAGTGTCATTTAAGCAGCTGTTGATGACTGTGTTGAGATGCTGTCGTTGCAGTGGTCAGCTCAACTGACAGGCTAATCATGAGTAATGACCCTGCAGCCCCAGGTAGACCTGCAGGTCCCTGTGTACACACTGCTCAACTTCCTATCCATCATCGTCTTCGCCTACGCTGCCGCTAATGAGTTTGAGGCGGGTCAGAGGCTACGCGCTCTTCTCTTCCATTGGAACCGAAAGGTAATCAATACCGATGGGATATTGATAGGTGTGTGTCAGTGCAGCTGTAAAGCTCCGTGTGTGTGTGTGTGTGTGAGCGAGCGTATGCTTGTTCTAATGAAAGGTAAACATATCAGAGGGAGGTTGACGTCCAAAGCCTGAGGGAGGTAGAGCAGAGCACAGCCGGGGGACTGTAGATTCACTGTGTTTACACACACACAATACCCCCATTACTGAGAATTATTATTGAGATTATATTAGAATATCATGTACTAGGATTGTGAAAACAAAAGCTTCACGTGTACAATTCCCCTAATGACACATTTAGATTAATTTATTTGATAATCAGACTTCCGAGAAGAAATGACGTCAGATTGAGATAGGTTGAGAACCTGGATAAGGACAGGGATGAAGGGAAGAGGCAAGGAAGCTAGAGGTAGGAGGCAGGAGGAAGGAGCCTAGAGGCTGGAGGAAGGAGCCTAGAGGCTGGAGGAAGGAGCCTAGAGGCTGGAGGAAGGAGCCTAGAGGCTGGAGGTTGGAGGAAGGAGCCTAGAGGCTGGAGGCTGGAGGAAGGAGCCTAGAGGCTGGAGGCTGGAGGAAGGAGCCTAGAGGCTGGAGGAAGGAGCCTAGAGGCAAGAGGCTGGAGGAAGGAGCCTAGAGGCTGGAGGAAGGAGCCTAGAGGCAAGAGGCTGGAGCCTAGAGGCCGGAGGCTGGAGGAAGGAGCCTAGAGGCTGGAGGCTAGAGGAAGGAGGAACCATCTGTTGGCCATGCTGACTTATCATGATCACAAAAATAGCTAATCCAGCCAGAGATATTCAGGAACTGCATCAGTCCACCTCAATTATCTCGCTAGAAGCAGGTATATGCAACCCATCAGTAAATATGTATGTAATGTATGTATTTATGCTATTTACATGAACTATCTAATTTCTAAAGACATTGGGGAGGAGAGAGTAGTAAAGTGAATGGGTAAGCATGAGTGGAGAAAGGGAGTGTGAGATAGAGACAGACATAGATAGGCTGAACGAGAGAGATCAGTGATATATTGTATGTCCCATATATTTTCTTTATCTAAGGGCACAACAGCCAACTCCCAACGACTCATCTGTCATAAAGGGAGAAGACAGCAGATTGCTCCGCTAATGACACTGCGCGTCCATCCTTATCTTCACACCTGCACTCTTACGTGACTGAGGGGGAGAGTGTGAGAAACACAGAGAAGCAGGCACAGAGAGAATATATGGTGTCTGTGTGTGTGTGTGTGTGTGTGTGTGTGTGTGAACCTGACCTTCCTGCTGTAGTTGAGGAAGGAACCACGCAGCATGGTCCATGGTTAAACATCAACCCTGTTCATCAGATAACCGCTGAGCAGAGCTGGACCTAACCAGCCAGGCTCTGCCCACTCCTCCCTGGTTAACACAGGGCTGCTTCAAACGCAGAGCTGGCACATACTAGTGCCTGGTGCACCTCAGTTTAGCCAGACCAGCAAGAGGAAAACCAGAAGCTAAATAAGGTGCACCTCAGAAGTGTTGTTTTGGTTAACGGTCAGAGTGGACGAGCTCGTCCTACTCAGATACGTACACAGCCCAGGTCTGGTGTGACACTTTGGGTCATCCAGGTTAGTAGCTAACTAGTACTGTAGGTAGAAATACAACCAACATGTCTGTAGAGCTGCATTTGATGGAGCGCCGCTCTGCTCCTCTCAGGTGGTTTAGCCTGCGTTTGTAGCGTTTTTGGTGCAGTCGTAAACCCTGAGCACCTCCTCCCTCCTCCTCCTGCCTCCTTCTCCCTCCTCCATCTAGGAGCACAAAGCAATTTAGGCAGGGGTTTGCATGGGTGCTGGGAGCCCTAATAGCAGCTCCTGTCTCTGGATCTCAGTGGAACATGCTTGCTGGGAGGGGCTCACTCACAATCCTGCCAATGTATTGGCCGGCACAGATAGAGAAAACTAGGCTAGATCTCAGACACTAGTAAACCTAAACTATGTATTTGATATATTTTTGATGGACTGTTTTTAGCTTTGGCTGCTGTAGTAGAAAAGGTAAAATAATCCCCAACACAGCAAACTATATATATATTTATATATATTCAATTTTTTATATATTTACTTGTTATTATATAAACACTAATACAGCTGATACAAATCAGTATATTGATCTTCTTTATTTTAATTACCTTTCAATAAGGGGTACTATCTTCGTCTGACATGTTAAACAAGGTGTGGTTCACATGGACATGTGTCTCTCACGGCCCCCAGCTCAGCTGCAGCTGTACAGCATCAGGTCTGCCCAGGCCTCGGCCCCCTCTACCCCCAGCCTGCTCAGCTGCTAATCACTATTGAATTCTAGGTGTTAAGTGGAGAAGCAGTCATCTCTGTGCTCTGTGTGTTCCACAGGGACCTGCCCAGGGCCAGGACTGGAGGGCCTGGCTGAAGTGGCTCGCTCCCTCCTCTACTTGAGATCCAGTCATCCCAAGTGCTAACAGCCTATCTCTAGGGAGCTGGCCTGACCGACTGGTTGGGCTAACTGATTGGTCAGACAGCTGAAGAAGCAGTCATCTCAGAGATAACCAGAACCTTAACATCTCCTGCCAAACTAATCAAACACACTTAAGAACTGACAAGAATGGCGGTTGGTTGGATTTTTGAGTAGCTACACGATCGCCAAACTTAACTGACACACTAACTAGTTTGTGCATTGACTGACTGGTTGACTATGTGTACTTACCGGCTGGTTGATAGCATTACTGGCAGGCTGCCTCCCTCCCTCCCTTATTGGCTGGTCCTCAAAGGCCCAATCCCTCCCATCCTTCTGCCATACCCTGTCTACTGCAAACCAAGGCCAATGACAACCCATTAAACAGCCCAGCAGTCTGGCTGATCTAGTAAAGAGCTCTCTATTTTTGCTTTTTAATCAACAGGGGTTTCCCTAAACATACATGGACCTCGCCACAGTCTGAGTGCTCGTTCATGTCGTGAGTATGGGGTATCTTTTTTGTGGCGCCTGCTTTTCCCATTCTTTTCTATGGCTCTTTTTCTCCTTTCATGTGACTGGTTCTGTGTGTTGTCCAGGCGACACAAAGGAGGGTGTGTGTGTGTGTGTGTGTGTGTGTGTGAATCCTCAGAGTAAACACCCTGAGCTATCTCTCCCAGCCTTTGTTGGGCTGGAGGATCCCACCCTACAGAAAGGTCTGGGCTCCACAGGACCAGGGGCTGCCTCCCTCCCTCCCTTATTGGCTGGTCCTCAAAGGCCCAATCCCTCCCATCCTTCTGCCATACCCTGTCTACTGCAAACCAAGGCCAATGACAACCCATTAAACAGCCCAGCAGTCTGGCTGATCTAGTAAAGAGCTCTCTATTTTTGCTTTTTAATCAACAGGGGTTTCCCTAAACATACATGGACCTCGCCACAGTCTGAGTGCTCGTTCATGTCGTGAGTATGGGGTATCTTTTTTGTGGCGCCTGCTTTTCCCATTCTTTTCTATGGCTCTTTTTCTCCTTTCATGTGACTGGTTCTGTGTGTTGTCCACGGCGGATCACACAAGGGGCCGTGTGGTGTGTCTGTGTGTGCTGTGTGTGAATCCTCAGATATAACACCCTGTGCGCTATCTCTCCCCAGCCTCTCTGTTCCCGCCGCGGAGGCATTCCACCCTACCTAGAAAGGTCTGCCCGGCCCACAGCACCAGGGGCAGACTCACACACCACACACCAACGCACGCACCACGCACTCACACAGCGACAGGCAACAGCAGGCCAGGCAGCACGGCATGGACAACGCAGGCAGGCAGGCAGGCAGGCAGGCAGGCAGGCAGGCACATTCTCTTTCTGCCTCTCCTTCCACATCTCTCTCTCCTCTTTCCCTGTACCGGTCTTCCCTTTCACTTTATCACTGCTATATCCCATATCCTCTCCTATATCCTATATCCTCTCCCATATCCTGTATCCTATCACAGATTCCCTGAATAAATGCAACTCATTCTCCTGCAGGTAATCATCAGTCACCCTGTGACAGGACTATGTCAAACAAAGTATTTCCTCCGAAGTGTTTAACAGGATATTCCCAGCACTGTTGGAATCAAGCAAGTTCATTATTTGTGGCATGAAACTGCCACACGGTCCTGCCTTACTTAAACAACATTCTGTGGAGAACACACGCCAACTTTCCACCTAAGGTCTTTTATGTAGATGAGTTCTGAGAAGACGTCTACAACACAAGGATGTGACCTAACTGACGAGGATGTAGGAAGTCACCAAACCAGATTGGCCACTAGATGAGCCAATAGCAAACAGGTTTTGGTAGAGGACAGCCTATGAAGCCAGAAGCATTCCTGGAGAGCAGCTCCATGTTTGCCTAGCCGTTGTTGTGTCTTAGATCCTACACAGCCCAACGAAAAAGCCTTAACAACCATCAGGGAAGACAAAAACCACATGCAAACCAACAGCTCTTCAACCTCCCCCTTTTCATTATATTATCTTCATTCATTTTCGTTTAAATTCATTTTAATTGAAGTTCCGTGACCTAATGTGGGGCCCAGCGCCTTGCCTGCCACTCCTGAGCAAACAGCTGCTGGGCATCCCAGCCTCAGGTGTTCATATTCCTGTAGAGAGCAGAGGCAGCAGGCACAACCTAACACGGCTCCCAGGCCTTTTTAATAAGGGGCAGAGCTGAACTGCAGCACCGCGCGCCAGCCTTTATTAATACGTTCAAACGGGGCTAGGTTTTCTGACTCCCTCAGTGGAGGGGGGGGGCAGAGAAGGGGAGAGGGGGGAGAGGGTGGAGGGGCGGAGAGGGGGAAGGGCAGAGAGGGGGGGTGAATGAGCGTAGAGGGGGAGTGTATGAGCGGAGAGGGGGAGTGTATGAGCGGAGTCGCCAATGAATAACAGGCAAAACAACGACACCTTACATCCCAGTCAGTTGCACTCAAACATCGACCAACAATAACTGATTCCTGATAACAAGATTCCTTGTTCTCTCAAAGCCCCTCAAACACTCTGACCTATAACAGTGGATTTGATTATTTGTTCCCCAGCCTGGCCCTTATCAGTTTCATTCAGCCGTTGGTTCTGAGAGTGCCCATAGTCCCATAGAGGAAGCAGCTGTCTCACCTGTGGCAGGTAAATGGGGAAGTGTTATGGCTTTTGTACTTGTTCATTGTAAAGTTATCTCCCAGGTGTCTTGAGGAAGTAGCAGTCTCACCTCTCTGACAGGGTATGTGCAGTCAGAGGGGAAGTACGTGTGTGTGTGTGTGTGTACTGGATAACGGGACAGCATGGGGAACAGCTTATCTGACCTCTGATAGGTCCGTAGTGCTTGGAGCTCCTCCTCCAGGCGTTGGTTGTGTTCCAGAGCCCTGTCTCTCTCTCTCTGGACCGCTTCCAGCTGCTCCTGAGACACACAAGACGCCGCAGAGTCAAGTAGAGGAGAGTACAGTCGAGCTGAAGAGAGGAGAATCGCTGAGAGTAGAGTACAACAGGGTAGAGAGCACAGGAGCCGCAGTAATGACGAGCTGTTGAGAAGATTACCAGCTGTACTGAAGGTCTGCCCTGTCCTGGCAGCAGAGAGAGGAGAGGACAATGCAGGAGGAGGAGGAGAAGACAAACACACAGCCAGGGCCACACTGTTAACACCTGACTGATAGACCCTGGGGAGGCGGGCGCGCGCGTGTGTGTGTGTGTGTGTGTGGCAGGGTAATCTAGAGGACGCACCTACAGAGAGGCCGTAGAGGAGGCCATTTGGATTTGATCTCTGCCTGTATCATAACATGACGTATGGTAACATAACATTACACACTGTAACATAACATGGACTCGCCAGAGGCCACGGCACCGGTATCCCACTGACACAAACCACAACCACACTGAAGCAGCCAACATACACATGTAAACCCCCCCCTGCGCTCTCTGGAAGCGTGTAGACTCAACTGCTGCAGCGATGATGGGAACGAAGGACAGAGGTGTTTGTGTTTCGGAGGCCTCGATCCGCACACAACAGCCGCTTAAAAGAGGTTTTATGTTCAATTTGACGGAGGGACCCCTGGCGTGATGGACCCGGGAAAGCTTGTGTCTGGTGGTGACTCGTGAGCTTGTCTGAATGGAGAAGGGGATGTCCTGCAGAGCTGCAGGACAGCTGGTCTGACAGGGCGAAGCTGCCAACTCAACCATCTCATCCAGGCAGCTTAACGCCCTCCTAGCATCCAGCATGGCATCCTGTGCTCTGCCGACACGTTCGTTCAGGCGAGGAAGCGAGAGTGATGGAGTCTCTGGTCCTCTGCGTGCGGTGGTGTCGAGCCCAGCCTACCCATCTCCTCCACCTCTGTCCCAATTACCCCAGCCCCAAGGTCTCCCAGTCAAAGAGAACATCAAAAAGAGAGCCAACCTCTAGAGTCAATATGTACTTTTCTCCAACCGGGAAGGCAGCCCCACTTCAAAGAAGGCTCCTTTTAATCATATGTATTCTATCAGCATTCATTAGAATAATATCCAAATTAGGTTCACAAAGTAGCTGGTTAACCTGATGGGATGAGGGGGGGGGGTCTGTGTGTGCGGTGGAGGGGGTTGGGGGGAGGGGGTTGTGGAGGTGACCTTTCAGACGCGGGGGTCAGGGGGGGGGTCCAGGGGCAACCGAGGGGACGGAGGACGACAGGCAGGCTGGCAGTCGGGGGAAGGAGTGGGGGGGCTGGCATTTCAGGCTCTCTACAGAAGGATGATCAAGTAAAGCCTGCAGCTGGGCTGTTTGTGATGTCGAACCCCAGAGAGATGGCAGCCTGGCAGAGACGGGACAGTGCCCACAGGCACTGGGACCAGACTGCAGCCTACCTGCTGCCTGCTCCTTTTGGGATGGCCAGATACAGAGCTTATTCACCGTGAGATCACTACACTGGGAAGTGGAAGTGGAGATGAGAGGAACCCAGACTCCCTGTTTAGGATCAATCTGTTTATTACAGACGTATAATGATAACGCCAGTCAATTCAGTATCATCAAAGGTTGTTGACAGAAGCAGTCAAGCCTAACCTTCATTAGGTTATTAGTTCAATCCATTTCTTGGCTTGACTGATTGTTCATCCACATTTCATAACCGGTGAGGCAACTCCATAGAGCAGTTGAACAAACACCTACATATGGTCTACACCCCCCCCCCCCCCCACGCCCCTGGCACAATATGGTCTGATATCACACTGCCGTGCTAATCATCCATCAAACTGGGGTTGTAAACCCAGGAGATAATGAACCTGAGAGAAGGAGAAGGAGACGACCAAGCGCGACCGAGAGAGAGAACGAGACAAGGCGTGAGAGACAATGAGGAGAGAACGAGAGAGCAGAGAAGAGACGACACATATCTGTCATCAGACAGAAGCACATCATGAAACAACACACAACACAGCTACACACCTTTAACAAGCCAGCTCCCAACAAGACTACCAATCCCACCCACCAACACGCAGCACCCTGACACAGTTTAGCACACACCCAAACCCACATGCTTCACACCGCACCATGTTACAACCCAACACCAACACCGCTTACACCAACACCGCTTACACACTCACAACAACAAGCTGCCACACCCACAGTACACACAAACAGCTGCACCTATACCAAACACTACACTACAGACCCAGCACACATCCCCAACACACACACAGCTTCCATACGACACAAGCCTACACACCTAAACACAACACAGCTGCACACCTACACACGACAGAGCTAGACACAACACAGCTACACTCAGAACACACTGAGGGCTGGGCCCTATGCAGACTAAATCCACACACGGCACTAGACTCATTTTTATTCCACTTCGTTTGGATTTTCTCTTATTTTCTCCAACTGAAATAATCTAGTAAATCAGCCTAACCAAACCATTAAACTTCACATCCTATTTGTGTCAATAAAAACAAACTGTTTTTACTCCCTGCTGATATCAACAATACTTCTCTCTTCTCATCAAACACCACACACGCACACACTCTCTGTCTCTCGCACACACGCACACGCCCACAACACACCCACACACCACCGCACACACACACACAAAGGACACTAGGATCCGTCAGTGCTACCAGGGACACAAGCTACTGCGTGCAGCAACAACCACAGACAGAGATGCGCTGAGGTGGGGCAGCTCTTAACCAGCACCAATACAACAGGCCACTCACAGATGACACCTGCCTCGTAGAAGGACACTTCGACCAGGTCGCTCAGCCGCCATCTCCACCTCCCTCCTCCCATCCCACCTCCTCCCTACCTCCACCTCCTCCACTCTCCCCTCCCTCACCTGCTCCTTCCCTCCCTCCCTCCCCAACTCCCTCCTCCTCCCCTCCCTCCCTCCTCCAGCCTCCTCCCCACCTCCACCCTATGCCGTTCTGGGACCACCAGAACCTTCCTCTCAACCCGCCTCCCTCCTTTCCCCCTGCCACAATTTTCAGAGGCGGCCATAAAGTCAGAAACGTCTTTTAGTGCGAAGATCACAACCAACAGGGTGTTTAGATGAAAAGACGGTTTGAGTTTCTCAATGTATAACAGTTACATCTGACACAGGCTACGGAGTGACTGCGCTGGAAATGGACCAAAAACACGCGGACGAAATTCAACGAACGGTATCACATTGATCATGGCGAATACATCACAGCTCTACCTTTACAGTATCATGTAACAAACCAGTCCGCTTAAAGAAGGAATGTCTATGGCGATTATTATTATTATTATTATTACTGAACTCATATTAGTCATTATTACTAACACAGAAACCACGAGTCTATGTCCTAGTGACTAATTTAAATAATAAAATAGAAAATAACTTGCAATAATAATATTTTGGCAGATAAACCTTACTCATCAAAAGCCACTTGTAGAGACGTCTCTCACTTCCTACAAGCCTTTCCGACAGCTTCTCCTCTAAGTTTTATTTCTTTAAAAGCAAAATGTAATTTGATTAGAGGAGACCTGTTCAGTTTGAAATTGTTTTGGAGGATCTGTTCCCGGCTACTGTTGACTAATTTTTCTGACAGCTGTTCGCTTTCCAGACTAAATTAAAAACCCGGACGCCGTAAATCCCAGGAGTCAATCTATAATTAAGGGGATTTATAGAAAAACCGAGTGCTACATTAATAACAAAATGTAATATATTTCTTAATAAGGCTGCGAAGGCGTCCTGGTGAGATGAGGAGACTAAGTCCTGGCAGCTGGAGGAGGAGGCAGGAGCACGTAGGTCGCACACCCTACGATGACCACAGGACTATCACACCACAGCGGAAACACAAGGGTCATCGTGACCGTCCCAAACTGGGGGAGCCGTTTGATGTGGAACGACAACGACGTTTCCCTGCACCTTCTTCTCTCTGTTATCACAGACCTGTCGTGTGGTGTGGGAGCAGCGTGTGGGGAGAGCTTGGGCTGACGTGTTGATCTCTGCATCAGCTGATTAGGTTCACGTGTTACAGCTGATGAGATATAGGAACTACAGGATATGTAGGCGAGATCGATGAGGAAATGACCCGGGTTGGAATCGAACCGTGACCCGTTCGGGCCGTAAGCTACACGGTGAACACTCTATTCAGGTGAGCCGTCGAGGCACCTCTATCTGAACATGTCTGCTGAAGGTCAGAGGTCAGTCTGGGATTCTACAAGGAAATAAACCCTGAATAAACAAGACAATTATTCATGTAATATGAGCGAGAGAGAAAGAGAGAGAGTTGGTTGGTTTGCATGAGCGTGTGTGTTGGGACACGGTGGGCTTATGAAGGCTGGTATCCAAATACGACCCTGCGCATGTGGAGGCGTCCATGTTTGAATACGGTGTTGTTGGCAAACACCACCTCTAGGGTTGGCATGGTAATGTACACACGCAGCAGACCTACACACACAGACCTGGAGGAGGAAGCCAGCATGGGAGTGGGGGGCTGGGGGAGGATGACAGGGAGAGGTGGGGTTGGGGGGTGTAGGAGACAATGCGTTTAGAGGGGGGCGTGACAGAGGTCTTTGGGCTCTAAATGAAGGAGGGGAAGGGGAGGGAGGGGGGCAGAGGTGGCAGGGAAGAAGGGGGGAATGGAGGGGAGACAGGGGTGGGAGGAGGGAGACAGGGGGGAGGGGAGAGACAGGGGTGGGAGGGAGGGAGGGCCAGTGTACCTTGCGAGCACGTTCCTGGTGGTGGTCTTCAGCGAGGTGTCTGCTACTGCGGCTGCTATTTGCTGAAGTCTGGCTCTGCTCTCTGACCAGTTGCAGCTCCTGCTCCGCACGCTTCCACTGAGGAGAGAGATGAAGAATCACTTACAATACATTACATCCCACA
>BROE01000009.1:5615887-5778387 GCA_036571765.1 Plecoglossus altivelis
TGCTGACGTGTTTATCTCTGCATCAGCCTTATTAGGTTCACGTTTACAGCTGATGAATCTAGAAAACTTACAGGTATATGTAGGCGAGATTCGTATGAGGAAATGACCCGGTTGAATCGAACCGTTGACCCGTTTCCGCTAAGCTACACGGTGAACACGCTATTCAGGTGAACCTCGAGGCCACCTCTATCTTGAACATTGTCTGCTAAGTCAGAGGCAGTCTGGGATTCTACAAGGAAATTAAACCCTGAATAAACCAAGACAATTATCAGGTAATATGACGCAGAGAAAAGAAGAGAGTTGGTTGCGTTTGCATGAGCGTGTGTGTTGGGACACGGTGGGCTTATGAAGGCTGGTATCCAAATACGACCCTGCGCATGTGGAGGCGTCCATGTTTGAATACGGTGTTGTTGGCAAACACCACCTCTAGGGTTGGCATGGTAATGTACACACGCAGCAGACCTACATCACCACAGACCTGGAGGAGAAGCCAATGAGGGGGGTGGGGGAGATGACAGGCGAGAGGTGGGTTGGGGGTGTAGGGAACAATGCGTTTAGAGGGGCTACAGAGGGTCTGGCTCTAAATGAAGGAGGAAGAGGAGGCAGAGAGGAGAAAGAGGGGAAATGAGGGAGGAACATGGGGGAGGAACAGGGGGGAGGGGAGAGACAGGGGTGGAGGGAGAGTGGGCCAGTGTACCCTTCCTGAGCACTTCCTTGTGTGGTCTTCACGGAAGGTGTCTGCTACTGCGGCTGCTATTTGCTGAAGTCTGGCTCTGCTCTCTGACCAGTTGCAGCTCCTGCTCCGCACGCTTCCACTGAGGAGAGAGATGAAGAATCACTTACAATACATTACATCCCACAAACACACACACACACACACACACACACACACACACACACACACACACACACACACACACCACACACACACTTACAATACATTACATCCCACACACACACACACACACACACACACACACACATACACACACGTGGTAGGCAGGAGCGTGGAGGCATACAAACACGCATGTGGACGGGCGTGTGCAGAGACACACAGGCGTGTGCAGAGACACACAGGCGTGTGCACGAACGCACTGTGAGTGAGTCAGGCAGCGTGCATGCCCAGTATGTCTGTGTCTGCCCTGCGTCACAGACAGCCAGGAAACGGCAGCTCTGGAGCCAGACCGCCCTACGGCCCCCAGATCACACACACACACACACGTCTCGTTTAAACGGCGCTCTCTCCGGACACGTGGCGTCCACAGGAAGGGGACATGGAACGCTTTTTTTTACCTTTAAGAGAAGAAGGGTTTATTCTGTTTTAAGAGCTGGCTCCTTCCACAGCACGTACAAACACAGGTCTTTGAGAGAAATGAGGAGGCAAACCTTGTTAGCATTCTTCAAAACACCCCAGGAGGAACTGAGCTTCTAACGTATGTCAGACAAGACAGAAAGAGACACAGACAGACAGAGAGAGAAAAAGACAGACAGACGCAGCGGTGGACAGACAAGATCAACAAACTAACAGCCAGAAACGACTGATTGTCTTCGTTTCTGTCAGGGTTCTCCCAGTGCTTTTGTAAGGCCTGTGTGTGCTGTTCCAGGTCTGAGGGACACCCTCCAGGAATGTAAACCATGCTGCTGGCTCCCTGACAAGTCACCCTGCCTCCTGCCTCCCCTCTCCAGCCATCCCTCATCTCCCCTCTCCATCCATCTGGCTGTCTGTCTATCCATCCTCACGGCCTGCTTTCCATCCATCCTTACCCTCTTCTCTCCATCCCTTTCCTATCCTTCCATTCCCAGCCTCTGCTATCCATCCATCCATCCATCCCTTCCTCAACCCGTCTCCCATAGCTCCTCTGCTACCAGCCAGCTTGGAGGAATTCTACATTTCAACATCGTAAACACACGTGTCCGATATGATACGCACACGGCACTTCGACATCCCCAGTCCTCAGTCTAACCCTCGCTCCTCCATTTTCTTAACCCTCACCCAAACAACACCGTCTGCGACTTCGGACAGTGCTCCCCGCTCCCACCCCTCCCACCCTCCCCTCCCCCCCTTCCCTTCCCCTCCCGCTCTTCCTCTGCAGACTGGAATAACAGGAGTCGGGTCCAGACCAAACAGCCCGCTCCTCTTTAGTGTCAGCCTGAGTTATGACCCCGAGCAGCAGATGTTTAGGAGTACATGTATTTAAACCACAGCAGCCTGCTGCACCTCACTCCTCACACAGACCACAGGGGCGCATGGCTGGGGCCAGCCGCACCAGAAATAGCCGAAACAAATGCGCCTCCCAGACAGAGAGACCTGCTGTTAGCTACCGGGCAGTAGTGCATGACCCTGGCAGCGGCACCTGAGGCCTAATAACTGCCCCCCAATACAGGACAGTCAAACAAGGTCTCTTAAAAATGGAGTGCCACCAGTCTGGTCCAAGGCCGTTTCTCAGGTGGGGGAGAGAAACTGGCAGGAACACCTGGGGTGCAAAACTACTTCCATATCAGAGACCTGCCAGTCACCTAGCTTCCTTATCACTCTGACAGATTGAAGCAGGAGACAGAGACTGAGTAGGAGACAGAAGGACAGAGCAGGAGACAGAGAGGGAGACAGAGCGGGAGACAGAGAGGGAGACAGAGAGGGAGACAGAGAGGGAGACAGAGAGGGAGACAGAGAGGGAGACAGAGACAGAGCGGGGAACCAAAGGATACAGAGAGGGAGACAGACAGAGCGCGGAAGACCAGAGACAAGCGGAGACAGAGACAAGAGAGGAGAGACAAGAGACAACAGAGAAACAAGAGAGGAGAGACAAAGAGAAAGAAAAATACAGAGAGAGACAGAGAGATGAGACAGAGACAGGGACGCGGAGCCAGAGACCAGAGACGGAGACAGAGCGGGAGACGGAGACAGAGCGGGAGACAGAGACAGAGCGGGAGACAGAGACAGAGCGGGAGACAGAGACAGAGCGGGAGACAGAGCGGGAGACAGAGAGACAGAGCGGGAGACAGAGCGGGAGACAGAGCGCGAACAGAGCGGGGAGACAAGACAGGGGAGACAAGACAGGGAGACAGAGAGGAACAGAAACGGGAGACAGAACAGAGCGGAACAACGGGAACAAGCGGGAGACCAGAGACAGAAGGACAGAGCGGGAGACAGAGCGGGAGACAGAGCGGGAGACAGAGCGGGAGACAGAGCGGGAGACAGAGCGGGAGACAGAGCGGGAGACAGAGCGGGAGAGACTGGAAGAGAAAGAAAACACCAACCAAGAGAAAAGAAGAGTGATAAAGAAAACAATTAACGCACATAACAAAAGAGAAATATCAGATGAGAGGATATGAGAGGATGACAGCCAAAGGAAAAAGGAAGGAGAAGAGAAGAATAGAGACGAGGGAGACAGAGAGGGAACAGAGAGGAGACAGAGGAGGGGAGACAGAGACAGAGCGGAGACATAGCGGGAGACAGAGCGGGAGACATAAGAGCATACGGAAGGACAGAGAAGCAGACAGAGACAGACAGACAAAAAACAAGAGACAGACGCGGAGACAGAGCGGGAGACAGAGAGGGAGACAGAGACAGAGCAGGAGACAGAGACAGAGCAGTCGCGGGGGGGGGTGCAGAAATCCTCTAGGATAGAGTGTTGGTCTGATCGCCACCTTGCAGGGAGATTAGCAGCATCCGCAACATACTTTCACCAGTGAACCCCGAAGATGAGTTCCCTGCCCTCCGCCAAACGCTGGGGCATAGAGACCAGGCCACGGTGTTAACCGGAGTAGAGCTTGTAGAAAGCTGGATAGAGTTAGTGGTGACATAGTGCAAGTTTGGATTTAACTGAGCAAGAGCTTGTGGAAAGCTGGATGGAGTTAGTGAAGACATAGTGTGGTAGCTAGGTGGTGTTGCTACTAGCGCAGAGCATGTTGTGTCGTAGTGTGGAGGGTGGAGCGTCACAGTCTGGGGTGTCCTTGTACTGCCGTATACCTCCTGCTCAAGTCCAGGGTCTTGACATTGCTGAAGCACCCTTAAACTCAAACCTCAATACTCAACCCCCAACTCACCTAAACACTCCAGCCCAACCCTAACCCCCACCTTTACACCCCCTCCCCCACCACCACTCAACATCATCTCTAATCCCAACACACAAGCCTTCTAACCCCCACAATATTGAGGGTCCAAATCCCTCAGGATCACACATTCTAGATTGGGTGTTGGTACCGTATTCACCCTCAGTTTCCCAAGATAAAACCTGCCATCTGGATAAGCTACAGCATGCTCCTGTATTCATGCACCTGCTTTGCAATCGTTCACATCATCTCAACACATCTTTAACTAGCAACACAGTTTCTTTGGATGCTGGCATCTTCCCTTCTCCATCTAGAGACCCCCCCCTCCCCTCCCTCCCTCCCTCCGCTCTCCCTCCTCCTCCTTTCCTCTCGTTGCCTGATGACAGTCTTTGAGGTCCTGTCGCGTCCGCCTGGTGGCGTGTCTGTGAAGGTGCTGTCTGGCTGCCAGCCAGTCAGACCTGGAGCTGACATCCCACTGAGCGCCAGTAGACAGAGGGGACCCATCATACATACCGTAAATGCAGCCGCGCACACCACACAGCACACACACAGCACTACACACGACACACACACACACACACACACACACACACACACACACATCACACACACACACACACACACACACACACACACACACACACACACACACACACACACACACACACACACACACACACACAAACCGTAAATGCCTTCTGGGTCTTCACACAGAAAGATCTCAACAGGATATCAGACCTTCAGTTACAAGGCTGGTTATGTGTGCGCATCTAGTCTGACGTCAAAACAGACCTGTCTGCAACAACGACCCTCTCCGCCAGCTCCGCTGAGGGGAACGCTCTCCAGGCGGACACTGATAGAGACGCTGATATATACTGTATTATGTCTCTGCAGATATGTTTGATGAGCACATAGACACAAGACCTGTGTTAACTCTCCTCAAACACACACACACAGTTGTAAAACAGATCCCTGACAAGCACAGGCATTTCTGTATCTGGATACACACACCCACATGCACCTGCACAGGCAAACAGCCTCCCTCTATACCTCTATGCAGAGGCAGAATATCTGGCTGTCAATATTTATACCTGGACACCTGTTTGTTTTTAAATGATTGAAAATATGCACGTCAGATTGATATGTCAAATATTTGTTGGGCAAGCAGATCAGGTGGAAGGCCAGTTTACCAAGCCGAATAAATGACTTAAGACTAAAGCCAGGCGTATAAGAAGGACTTAAGCAGGCCATCACAAGCCCAGTACAGGAAGCAGGGCGACTAGGAGGAGTGGAGGGATATGATGTCAATATTGTTGGAGATTTCAGGTGTGTTTTCAGTATTTAGACGTCTGGCTGAGTACACACGAGGAGTACGTTGAGTGTTTAGGGTTTAGTTTTTAGCATTAGGTGTTGTGAGTTTAGTGCTTGGGTGTTTACTGCAGATCATGTTTGGGTGCAAGCTTGACTTGCTGCAGGCTGGCTGCATGTCTTGAAGCCCTCAACCGGAGGAAACGTTCGGACCCTCGTGTGAGGATTTTAGTCAGAAACATTTATGTCTTAGGGAATTCATGTAGCTTGATAAAACAGATATTTGTATCTGGTCTTAGACTCAGGTTTAGTCATGCAAAATGTTTGTGATTGGCTAGCTTTAATGTTAGGGACCGATTCTTGGTTGTCCTGCTCTGTGTATGCTATGTGAATGAATGAATGCAGTGTAGGGTGTGGTGTTGAGTGGCTGGTTTGGGGCACACCTTGGTCTGAGCAGTGTCTCTCTCCTGCAGCACAATGTTCATCTCCTCGGCTGTTATCTTCCTGTGTCTCTCCCTGGCCTTGTGGAGGCGGTCCACCAGCACAGCCCCGCTCCGCTCCAGACTCACAGCGCTGTCGGCACTGTTCACGCGGTTCAACAACTCCTCTAGGTCCTGGCGACACACGCAGACACACAGGCAGACGCACAGGCAGACACACAGGCAGACACACACGCACATACAGGCAGACACACACACAGGCAGACATACAGGCAGACACACGCAGACACACATGCATGAATATATGTATATAAACGTACGTAAATGCAGAAGGTATACCCAATTATAAGCCTACTATGTTTAAACTGTCAAGATGCCTTAGCACTATAAAGATGTTTTGACACGCAATTTTAAAAGGAGATTACGATGTTATGATATCCTATTGTTGAGAAATCCTCAGTTATGACTGTTCCCTGAAGTCACTTCATCAGTGAGATGAGACAGAGAGAAAGACGAGACAGAGAGAGAGAGAGACAGAGACAGAGAGAGAGAGAGACAGAGAGAGAGAGAGAGAGAGAGACAGAGAGACAGAGACAGAGACAGAGAGACACAGAGAGAGACAGAGAGAGAGACAGAGAGAACGGTGGTGAGAGTGAACCGAGCCAGAAACAGAGCGCAGAAAAACGTGAGCTCACATGAACCACTGAGGGGGGGCTTACCACATCACTCTCCTCTGGGTCAATACTCTCCATCCTGGGGAAAGAGGCAGGTATGGAGGGAGAGAGGAGGGAGGGAAGGAGAGGGATAAAGGGGTAAGTGATATTGTCAAATCAAGAGATGAAAGATGGAGGGACAAGCTAGCTTGAATGAAAGACTGTTTGTGTGGACGTGGTGTGAGAGAGACGCAGAGAAAAAGAATGGGAGGAAATCAAATCATTGCCCCCCCCTGCCCCCCCCCAAATCTTCTTTCCATCCAATAATATTGGCGTTCAGCAGGTTTTCCTGAGTCTACCAGGACCCCCAGCATATTAAAAACCCAGATAGAGAGCCCACCAGCCCTGCACTATAACACCCTGCTTTCAGCATGAAGGGACCACAGTTAAGATATTAATGTTTACTGCTATATATGACCAGTGGGATCAATCGCTCATATGTGCTGAGATTGAGTCATTTGTAGGTTTGCAGTATTGAACAGCTTTACAGGCGTAAAGACTACTGTAATGACAGAATGGCTGCCTAGAGACTGCTACCTGGTATGTGACACACACACATGTGGATGTCGCTCAATTCTCCCCAACAACCAAGTGACCAGTTAGAAAAATGGAGATGCTTCATCACCTCTCTGGTTAAACGATCTGCTAACGACTTTATATCTCACAGCACCTCTCGTTTCGCACCTCACATCTCTGCCATAAATCAGTCTCAAAAGGTTCATGGACCTGCAGTGATTATGCGTGTGTGTCTGTCCAATCCATGCACCCATCAACAACAACATATGCCTCTCTCTCTCTCACCATCAAAGATCTCCTATCTTCCAACCTTATGTACCATGAGAGCAAGCTGTCTCTCCCTCAGTTAGAGGGGAGGGTGGGGGGCATTACACAGACACTGCTGTCCTATTATGAAGGTACATACTTCATCAGTAGTCCCAGCCTCTGACCACAGCCACACTGCAGGACATGCTCCCCCATATTTCTGTCCTCATAATCGGATCCTGCCTGCCTACCAATTACCCTCATCCTAGCAGAGGCAGGAGAGGGGGGAGGAGATGGAGATGGGGGGGCTGTTTTCGCTAATTCGATTTTTCAGCCTATTTGGCAGGTACTCCAGCAGACCAAATGCGTTTCATGCCACTCAATAAATCCACACAATTTAAATAATTTACATGTTCCGAACCAATCTGAATATGTGGCGCTATGACCGCTAGAATATACATGCGTGTTGGACGGGCATTATCAAGGAAATCACACGCTAGATTTTTTTTTTTTTTGAGGTCGTGGCACCAACTCATTCTCACCAACACTACAACAAGATTTATTAAAAGTATAGATTTGTTTCAGACTGCAAAGTTAGATATTCCCTTAAGTGAAAATGCAATTACGTCTAAACTGCAGCCTGCAAATATTGCCTGCCTGACACCCCCTCCCCCCCACCCCCCCACCCAGGAGGGCAATGCTGCTTTCATTTCAGAGATCTTCCTACTTAAGAACTAGCTCCACTTATTCGTGACACACACACACACACACACACACACACACACACACACACACACAGACACACACACAAAGAAGTCATCAATTAGTGCAGTGCAGACAGAGAGGCCAGTATATGTGCAGGGTTGGGGAAGCTGATTGATTTCCGATGAGCATCTCCTCCTGACAGACACTGCGGATGGAGAGGCCAGGGACATGCAGGGAATGTCACCTCTCTCCGATATACTTCCAAACCAGTCGATGTGGGATCACCAAATGATGCCTAGGCACACACACACACACACACGCCTGTACACACACGTCTGCACACACACGCCTGTACACACACGCATGCCTGCACACACACACTTTCCCTCCTCTCACCTTGTTCACCAGGCTAGACAACACAGTGGGGTACGGAGAGGGGGAAAAGAGTTGACGTGAAACGAATTTAAATGTATTAAATTAAAGCTGAAGACATTTTTGGGTGTATTTTTCTTCTTATTTCAGCTCAATTTGAAGTGTCTGTGAAATGTACTGATTTTGTACGTTCACACATTCATTGACGGCTTTAATTGTAATACTTTGTAAATATACTTTAAGTTGACATTTTTTCCTGTGGGAAACTTGGCAGCAGCTTTGTCATTCTGTTCTGACTCACAGAGAGAAAGAAGGAGACACACGATATGAATTGACAGAGAGATGCACCAAATACTGCAGAAAGTCTGTGTGTTGGAGAGAGAAAGAGGAGTAAATAAACTGGGAATATTATGTACTAGAAATGTACTATATGGCTAGATCCTTCAATCGTTTTATCCACTGGTTTGTAACTGATAGAGACAGTAAGAATGATGGTTGGTGCTGTGCTCTGTGTGTGTTAGTGTGTGTGCGTGTATATGTACGTGGTAGTGTGTATGCGTACGTGTACATGTTAGTGTGTGTGTATGTGTGTATGTGTACATGTTAGTGTGTGTGTGTGTGTATACATGTCAGTGTGTGTGTGTACGTGTCAGTGTGTGTGTGTATGTGTCAGTGTGTGTGTGTGTGTGTGTGTGATACTGTACATACTCTGCCGCTGCTTGCTGCAGGCGTTTAGCACGGAGCAAGGCCTCGTCTCGCTCCTCATTGGCCAGTCGGAGTCTGGCCATGACCGCCTGGTCTCTCTCTCTCTGGGCCTGGTAAATCTCCTCCACTAGCACTGCATGGACGGACAGACGGATGGATGAAGAGAGTGAGAGAAAGAGAATGAGAGAGGAGGAGCGAAAGAAACAGAGATTTCGAAGAGGATGAGAGTGAGGGAGGAAGGGAAAGAGAGAAAGAAGATAGATTTGTTATTAGTTTCTGACCAGCAGAGGAGACATCCTCTCCTGGACAATAAGCAGGTGCCATGTCCCTGAGGGAGGCAGACAAGCTGGAGTTATTACTGCAGAAACCACCACAGCACCACCACTGTTAAGACTGCTGGCCCCTGACTCATAACAAGGCCTGGACTCGCAGAGGACAGACAGACAGACAGACAGAGAGACACACCTTTCACCAACAATAACCCAACTGATGCCGTTCTACAAAAAGAGACGGAGAAATATCTGAAATGTTGGTAGGCTTAATAGGCTATGATTCTTGGATTTGCATGATCAAACATCGGTGACTTTATTATTTATTCTGGCAGCATCTGCCTGAATGTTAGTGTGTACAGTGTGGTCGAACAACCTCTTCCATGGAGCGCACCTTCCCTGCCATCCTGCCGTCGTCTCCTCCTGTATGCTAACCCCAGTGTGTGTGCCTCCTCTCCCCACAGAACCCCCAATCTGAGTTTAGCCCCATCTTCATCTAGCCTGGCATAATCCCTGTGAATGATCACCAGATCCAGCAGCAGGTAATATCCCTGCTCGCTCAGACAGGAGATAGCTCAATGATCAACAGCCAATAGCTGCCTTGCGTAAGCCCAGACAAAGTTCACTTCAAAAACCAATATTGCATTTTAGCTGAAATTTGCTCATTAAACACGCTTTCCCCCCCATGCAAATCATATTAAAATGAGGATGGCAAATACACGTTCGTTTTTTTATATTTTATTAAACGATGAACAGTTGCTGTTCTAATTGCAGTGAGTTGACTGGGGCTGGTGTTGTCTTTCATTATTAAGTGGGGAAAGGGCCCACACCCCCCAAAAAGAATGATTGCGCAGCAAATTTCAAATATTAGTTCAGTACGGATTGGGCTTGAGATAAATGACATTAACAAATATGATCAGTTCCAATGTAAGCTCATTGGTTTTGATACTCATTTCACTTGTAAAACAAATTGATAATTGTTTACCATACTCCAATATCTTAGTTCATCAAGGGTTTGGTATCCGATGTGGGAAGAGCAATACTCTACAGTATTCCTTGTTTTCTTGCATTTCTCTTAAACCTGAGAGGTCTTTGCCCATGTCTACAGAGTGCAGTGTCCCCTGCCTCTTGCTGTCCTCCTACCCTCCAGCAGCAGTAAACTTCAGCTGTCTCACAGACCCGAGCCTCTAGCTCAGCCTCCAGCTCGGCCTCCAGCTCGGCCTCCAACTCGGCCTCCAGCTCGGCCTCCAGCTCAGCCTCTAGCTCAGCCTCCAGCTCAGCCTCCAGCTCAGCCTCCAGCTCAGCCTCCTGCCCTCCAGTAGCCTCTTACCTCCAGCCTTCTCACAGACCCGAGCCTCCAGCTCAACCTCCTGCAGCTCAGCATCCACCAGCCTGCTCTCCAGCTCCTTCTCCTTCAACGTCAGCTTGTCCTGCAACTATAAACACACACACACCTTATAACCTTGAGCTTCCACATTTGTACAACTAAAGATGTTTCAACCCAGTGCAGAACAGGCAGACACATCAGACCCCTTCCCCTTCTGCTGTTCTCGCATCCAGCCAGCCAACCTCTCCTGCTGTCTCACGATGATGACATCATAGTCTAATTACCTTCAGCGGTTTTCCTGTCTGCCCTGACCTCTCTGACCTCTTGTTCCCCCGGTAACCCCAGCCTGGTCCTTTGCAGCATGACTCAGCACTCTCCAGCCCTCACATCCAGCCCTCAGCCAGCATCACTGTCCTGCCGCCAACCCAACGAGAAGGGCTGCTATTGAACTGCCATAAATCTATCCAGGAGTGATATTTTACAAGCCCTAATGATAGATTTAACCTCCCGTCTTAAATATTTTGCTCCAGAGTTTGTGTTTTTTCCCTCCGTTCCTCTGAAAACAAGCCTGGGGCGGCGAGCCGAGAGCCCTGCCAGGGACAACAGCCTGTTGGGAAATGTTCCTCTGCCTCTGTCAGGAGTCACAGCTACTTGCAAACTACAGGCATCAATTACAGACGTTTCAGAAGGGGCCTCGTGTCTGACACACACACACACACACACACACACACACACACACACACACACACACACACACTTTAGCCGAGAAACAAAAACACACTCAAATACGCAGGGGCAGAAACACACACACACGGTCAACTAAGAAGGGTAAGACCAGAGAGAGCAAACAGGAGGAGAAGGTGCGTTTCCACCACTCTGGATTCATCAACCAACACTCATATCCAACGCTGCATTTCTGCTGCCTGCACCGGCCAACACAGTGGTCGTCCTCCAGAGAGCACAGAGATGAGTGGGAATGAATTCACACCTTCCTGTTCAGGTCCCTGAGTGAGTCCAGCTCCTTCAGAAGGAAGCCAATGTTCTTGTCCTTATCCATGCCAGACGATCCATTCCTGCAGGTAGTGGAGGGGACGGCTCTAAGGGCTCCCTGGTCCTGCAGCACACTGGAGGGGGTGGGGGTGGAGGGGGGGTGGAGGAGAGAGAGATGGAGGAAGGCATACATGGAGAGCCCAGAGTGAAATATTAGACAAAAAGAGAGAGATGAAGGCAGTGGAAGAAAAAGAGCGAGAAAACGGATGAGAAAGAGGAAGAGAGAGAGAGAGGTGAGTGAGTGAAGAGAATGGAGACAAACTTGATTAGAAACAGCTCCAATATTAAAACTCCAGGAGAGAAACAGAACCACCATGGATCGCGGTCCTTGTCTTCCCCCAGAAAAGACATGCAATTACCGAATGCACAAGGGATGCAATTTCACCTCTTTCAGGGATATTACTTTGTCTTATTTACCAGGTTATATTACGCAAAATCAGAAGGTTGACCTTTAAGTTGATATGAAGGTATTACAGAAGTGTATTGCCATGTAAATGACTTTCCTAGCCCAGAATATGACAGGATTCTTATTAAAGACAGTAGAAAATGCAGAGCCTGTTGCACTGGCACTGCAGCTAAAGAGCCAGTCACAGGTGAGTGTAGGCCAAGACCCCTGACAAGCGAACAAACAAGCAGTGATGGAGATGATCGTGTGGAGAACGAAAGCTGAGGGTCATCTGCTGAACCAACAGCGGAGCCACGTCAGGACAGACCTGAGGGTGTGAGCCTGGCTGTCAGGTGATGCTGGGGGGAGCAGGTGTCTTCTGTTGGCAGGACTCTCTGGACTCCTTCCTCTTCCTCCAGGCCCCTCGCTGCTGCTGTCTGCCCAGGGATCCTCCCCCGTGGAGGGGCTGCGGCTGAGACCTCGGATCCCCTCCATCATCACCCTTCCTGGGCCCTGTGGGGCCGGAGACCTGGGGGACCCTGGAGACCTATCAACGAGTCATACCTTTCATTTTCACAGCGTTGTTATGGTGACACAGTGATCCTTATGTATGCTTGACTTCCTTAAGCTCACAAGGAGGTAAATCAATCAGATATAAAACGCATACAGACCTGGGCAGGGCAGGGGACCTGGGGAGGCCAGGGGACCAGGGGGCCCAGGGAGCGGGGGACTTGCGTGGGGACTGGGGGGAGCTGGGCTGAGGCGGTCTGGAGGCCTGCAGGTGCTGTGGGGCTAGGAGACCAAGGAGAGACCAGATCAGAACAGTGACCACCTGGGTCAGAGAGCATCCAACAGTCATGACCGCAGGCGTTTGCCTTGGTAGGTCCAGCGTTAAGGTGTGGGGGACACGGCAGATATATCCGAGTTTCACAATCCAGCAGGAGTGATTTGTGTTTTACTATCCTGACAAGGATGTGTTTGTAGGTCTAGACATGACTGTGTGTTCTTGCGTGTAAGCCTAGACGTTGGGGAGTGTGTGTGTGTGTATGTGTGTGTGTAGGCCTAGAGAGTGGCGTGTAGGTTTAGTGAGGGATGTTCTGGTCCAGAGCATGGCTTGTTATTCTGGGGGTCTGGCTGAGGAAGCCTTGCCTGCATGTCTGTCATGACAGAATGGAGAGAGGCTGAGTGACTGGAGCTGGCAGCAGGCAGCATGGTGCTCTGTCAATGTTGCTGTTGAGAACCCCGCCAGGGGGAGGAGAGGGAAGGACAGGAGGGACGCAGGAAGAGAGGAGCAGAGAGGAAAGAGGGAGAAAGAGAGCATGCGAAAGAGGGAGAGTGTGTGTGTGTGTTGTGTGTGTGTGTAAGGCATGAATCCAGCTAATAGCCAGTCCTGTTGGCTGGCTCTCACAGGACTCTGTGATCACACAGCAGACACAGCTTCAGTTAGCACCGAGCCATCCCAACTTTGAAGTTGCCTTTCAGTGCCAAGTCGAATGCCTAAAGCTAGAGACCAACCCATCGCTACTCTGAGAGACGGAGGAAGAGGTGGAGAAAAGGAGGGAGGGGGGATGAGCAAGAAAGACGAGGACAAGGAAGGAGAAAAGGAGGGGGAGGGGTCAGGAGGAGTGACTAAGTGCCCTTAGTTCTTCCTTCAGGTCAGAAGACCAACACAAAGGAGTAAGCAAGGTCAGGGGTCAAAAGGCAAGGAGACGGAGGTGTGTGTCTGGCAGGTACTGTGGTCAGGGCCGGCCCCTCACAGGGCCGCCTGACAGTTATTAGTATTCCTCGACTGAGCCAGCAGAGCAAACAGCAAACTCAACCCTGAATGACAACAGCACCAAACCAACGTGCTTATGTAACCTCCCTTCGGCTCTGTCGCACGGCAAATATGGGGGAGCAGATTTCACACTGGATGCCACACGGCCCCTCACCAAGACAACAGTCTCTCCATCGCCACAGTTTGCAACACTTTTTAGACCTTGGGGTTCTCGTCTGAATTGGCCGAAGCTTCCTTAAGAAGTGTCACCTCCATCTTCAGCTGAGATGTCGAACAAGCAGGATGAAAGTGACACTGAAGTCGGACTGCACCTCGGTGTAGCAGCAGCTTGGAAAACCCTCCGATTTCCTCAAGCTCTCTTTGTTCGTTCGTCAGATTTCCACATGTACCTTTGAGCACACAATTACACACACACACACACACACACACACACACACACACACACACACACACACTTCTTTCCTCACACACCTCTGTTGCCATCAAATATCACCGTCTCCCAGTCATCTGGTGGTCATTAAAGGCTGTTTGGTGAGCAAGGATCGGAGTGTTTTAGCTCCCAGACCCACATGTATGTTTACGTAGAAGAGCTCAACCTATTTACATATCAAGAGCATTCTGGGCAAGGTGGGTAAACAAACTGTTTATCTGATATTGTCAGCCACGCCCTTTCTTTAAACACATGCTCCCGTAGACGGGTGGAGGATGTGGGAGGTGGAGGGTGTGCAGGGTGGAGGCTGTGAGGGCGGAGGTTGTGGAGGGGGGGTGTGGCGGGCAGAGGTTGTGGAGGGGGGGTGTGGAGGGTGGAGGTTGTGGAGGGGGTGTGTGGAGGTAGCGGAGCTATGACACTCTTCAACGGCAGGATTTACACGTGGAAATAAAAGACATTTTAAGACATGGAGATTTGTTTGAAACCATTGCTTTAAGGGAGGGAGAGACATTGGAAGAAAGAGAGACATACTGTGGATCAGTACAGGATGAATCAGTAACATGCTTTTTTCTAAATCACTTGAACAGGACATGAAACATTAACAAGGCACTAGAAGGAAGGGATATGAACCATCTAAGATAGGTACTATAGAAATGTATGCTATCATTCAATAGTAATCGGGCACGCCTTTGAGGCATGCAGCTTTCTATAGTTGTAGGAGATGGAGGGGATGTTACCTTGAGGCCAGTCCCCTGAAGACAGGTCTGGTACAGACAGGACACAGGCTGCTCCTGCTTCACTGACTCTACAATAACATCACAAGATCACAAGGTCACAATCAGAAACTAAGTGGACAGTTTTTATAAGGAAATTACTGACACAGAAACACACACACATTAAAAAATCCGGACAAAACTGCTGTTCTATAGAATTCTCAAATGTTTCTTAAAAAAACAAACAGAATACCGAATATAAATTTTCACCCACATAGAAAATGTTCGTACATTCCAACAAAACTAGCCTAAAGTCTATTTCACTTGATTTAGCATGAACCCAATACAATATCAAATGGCTGGATTAAAAGGCCTGCATGTGGGGTGTAGTGCTGTGTAAGCCAGCCCCTCTCAACACGCAGTGACAAGGCTGAGGGACCACAGGACAAGCTGAAGGTGACTGCTTTGTTTGCCAGCCAGGGCAGGTCATGGATGGAACAAGCTGACATCTTCATCAATGTCACAGAGATACTGTAGGTGGATGGTGTGGTCAGGTTTCAACTGGTCTGGCCTGATTCACTCTGGCTCTTCCTGCTATGACAACAGCGCTCCCACTGAACGTTGCTTTCATTCAGGTTTGAAGTAAAGAGGAGGTTCATTTCCATTTTTGGATCAGACTTCTTTTTCTTCTTCTGACACAGACATGGACACAGCTAAGTTTGGGGATCTTTGCGTCACAACGCATTTTAGTTTAAAAATTGTTTTCTAAAGTAAACTTCAAGTGAGTATGAATGTGGTCTTTTGAAAAATGATTGAGTATCTATTCTGGGATGATGAAATGCCATTTGAGCTGAAAGCAAAGTTGGCTACTGTGTTTAACACAAGGTGTGAACACAACGAACGACGGTAGCATGTTGACATAGAATACAGTGCACACATGTACCGTGATTGGCTTCATATCTTTAGTCAATGACACTGCTCCGTTCTATTGTTATATCTTCTTTTTTTTCTAACAATGTTCATGTAAGATTGAGAAAACCCACTTCAACAAAGACCCACCCCACTAAGTAAACACCAGCGCAAACTGTACCCTAACTCACACACTAATAAACAATAACTCAACATATTACAAGTCTGTTTTAATGCCATAACTCAGTAAAAGCCATTCCTAAACAGGGGAGGAGTAAGGGGGGAGATTAGGGGAAAAGAATAGCATGGATGGAGGGGATGGGAGGTGAGGGAAAGACAGAGGGAGGAAAAAGAGGAGAGGAGCGGGAAGTGGAGGTGAAGAGAGAGAAGGGACCCCCCCCCCCCCCCCCCCCCCCCCCCCCCCCCCCCCCCCCCCCCCCCCTAGGGGTTAGGAAGGAAGACAAGTCAATAAGAAGAATGGAGGAGAAAAAGGGGAGAAGGAAGCAGGTGTATAAAAGAATTAAAGAACAGAGGGAGAAGACTGGAGCACAGAGGAGGAGAAGTGTGTGTGTGTGTCTGTGTGTGTGTGTCTGTGTGTGTGTGTCTGTATGTGTGTGTGTTGTCTGTGGTGTGTTTGTGTTGTGTTTTGTGTGTGTGTGTTCTGTTGTGTGTGTGTGTTGGGTCTGTGTACTGGGGTGTATGTGAGTGTGTTTGTGTGTGTCTGTCTGTGTGTGTGAGTGTGTTGTGTGTGTGTTTGTGTGTGCGTGTGTGGTGGAGGAGGCGGGGGGGGGATGCGGGGTGGTTACCCGAGAGGCAACGTGGTTGTGGAGTGCGAAGGCCTCGCTGGAGATGGTAGTCTTTGTTTCAACTCCTCGTTGACTTTGGGATTAGCTGGGAGGAGAGGAAAGAGGGGACGAGATTAATTTCGCAGGAAAAATGCATTTCATCATCCTAAGGCAGCCAGTCACTTTAGAGCCAGCTCGCTATCGCAACCTAGGGAGAGAAAAGGTTAGTCTTAATTATAGCGCCCTGGTGGATATGATCTGGAAGGAACTGTACGGAGAGCAGTCTTTAATAACCTCCAGAGTTTGCGCGTGAGCAACAACAAGACTGGCAGCTCTAATCTACGGAGCGATACGTTGGCTGCTTCACGGACGGCGACGGCCGTCTTATCGTCTGATGTGTACCCATGCTCTACCTCTCTTTGCCTCATCAACCCTAATGAATACCACCGCAATTAACACATCCTAATCCTGCCTCGGAGGCTTTCTAATGCTTTTAGCCATCAGGAAGGTAAACAGTAGTTGAATTGATGCGACACCTTGTCATTTCAGATCCTGGTTTGGAGGACGACAATTACAGACCCTCCTCAGGTGTAATTAAATGATGACCCGGTAATTTAGTTCCATAAACGCAAGTTAATTCATAAGCAAGCAACAAATACAACGCAAGTGATTAGAAGAAACATTGACATTCACTATCAGCAGACAGAGAGAGAGAGAGACAGAGAGAGGGCGAGATGAAGAAACTGTTGCTTAGGCGTGTGTGTGTGTGTGAGGGAAGTCAGTGTGTGTGTGTCTGAGTGTGTCTGAGTGTGTGATTGAGCATGCAGGAGAGGGCTACCCTCTAGTGGTGAAGTGTTCAAGACAAAAGACCCTCTCTGTTTGTAGGTGTCGTTTGATTAGGATGACAGGGCGGCCCTAAAGCTGGTGGTGTCATTTGCATCAATCAGTGGACACTATAACAATGCCTAGTCATGTGGCAATAAACATATATATCAAGATGCGCTGAACCGCAGGTGTCTTATCATGTACATAGAAGGCTTGTAGCTGAGTTAGGCTAGCGCTCAAAAGATGGAGAGGTACATAGTCTGTATGGACTGAAGTGCATTTAAGTTATTTTTGATATGTGAATTATTATGCCTGAGACTGTAACTGAATATATAGTAGTTCATGTTTAGGAGTTCTGTACTTGATTTAGTTTTGTCTACCACATACGTTACTAACAAATACTGGCAAGAGTTTGGCGTTTAAGGGGTCCAGGCATTTATCTGCCAAAGGCTCACTGAAGGGAGCAAGTGAAGAGCAGATGGAGGCCTAAAGAAAAAGAACGTTCTGGAGGAACGCAGGCTTCAGATAAACACGTTCAACCTCAATACATATACAGCAGTGAGCGGCGAAAACGGACGCTGAAAACTCCAGGCGGAGGGAGGGAAAGAAAGGGAGAACTGAGGGAGGAGAAAGAGAGAGAAGGAGTGAGAGAGAGAGACGGGACGGGACGAGAGAAATCTTGGGAGGTTTGGTGCTTGGCGGGTGGGTGACCTTAAGGGCAGATGCCAGCAGAACGTTATCCCTGTGTTGTAAGCCAGCACACACTGTTCACACACCCCACCGCTCGCGCACACCACCACCACTCACACACACACCACCACCCTAACACACACCCACCATAGCGAGACCCTATACATTCATCCTACACACCACCACAACCAACTCGCTCGCTCTCTTCCTTTCTCTCCCTCACAAATACACCCCCCCCTATTCAGCATGGGCACAATCAGGCGCAAAGAGAGCACTGGCTTTCTGTGGATGACACCATGGGGATCCAATAATCCCAGTGATGGACTGTGGGCTAAAGCTAGCTACTGGGTTTGGGGGGGACGGTGGGAGAGAGGGAGGACTGGGGGTGTGCGAGGGGGAGGAGAGAGACCTCTAAGCTGGTAGGTAAGGCTCTGAAGGTCTAGTAATCCTTTAACACGAACATGAGAAAGTAGCTTTGAAAAGGAAAACTGGAAAAACACAGAGCACACAAAGCTGACCTTTCCCTATTCTGGCAATTTTCTTTTTGGGGGGAGGAGGGGTGTAAGATTCTGCTGTTTTGGGGGAGGAGGGGTGTAAGATTCTGCTGTTTTGGGGAGGAGGGGTGTAAGATTCCTGTCTGTTCTTCGGGGAGGAGTAGAAAGTCGCTAACTGATCTGCCTCGTTCTCTGGAGGAAGGAGGGGTGTAAGATTCTGCTGTTTTGGGGGAGGAGGAGTGTAAGATTCTGCTGTTTTGGGGAGGAGGGTCGTAAGCATCTTGCTGTTTTGGGGGATTTGCGTCTCGAGGGGTGTAAGATTCTGCTGTTTTGGGGGAGGAGGAGGTGTATCGATTCTGGCTGTTTTGGGGCGATATGCAGGGATGGTAAGTATATCTGGCTGTTTTTGGGCGAGGCTTTCTTTCAGAGAGGTTTTCTAAGATTATTATTGACACTGCATTTGGGTGGAGGACGGCGTCGTGTAAGATTCTCTGCTTCTGGTTGATCATGCGAGGGAGGTAGGAGGGTGTAAGATATTGTTCTGCTGTGTTTTGAGGGGAGGGAGAGGGCGTGTTAGTAGATTACATGTATCTGTTTTTGGGGGAGGAGGTGGTTGTAAAGGTAATTCTGCTGTTATACTTGGAGGGACAGGAGGATGTGGTGGTTCTGCAGGTTCTGGGAGCTGGCGATGCCCAGAATTTGTGTTCATATTTGTCTTATTCTTATGTTGTCGTGACCGCACAGGTATGGGCTGAGGGTTTTTGGGGGAGGAGGGGTGTAAGATTCTGCTGTTTTGGAGAGGAGAGATGCAAGATTCTGCTCACAGAGAGAAGATAAGTTACCTGGGGGGCAGGGGAGGGGGGGGGGCGTCAAAAAGGGCGCTGTGCGGCGCGACAAAGTAAGAATATAACTTGCTGACTGACGGAGAATCCCACGGCGCATCGCCAAACAAAGGCTTCATTTCATAAGTTCTATCAGAAATCTACAGGCTGAGATCTGGCATCTGGTGAGATGTACCAATTCCGAATCATTTCTGATTGCTGAAGGAAGGCAGCAGGAAGGAAGCAAAGCGATTCATCTCACTTGATGGTCATTGTGACACGCAGACACTGCATACAAACAGGCGCTTGGTAATGATTGTGATCATGATCACAGCTAATTATTGCTGGTCAAGACAAAAACATAGCGCTGTCTGATTGGTTCTGTGGGTGGTCATTAACATGCATTGATCAGGTGAGTGCTGTTTTAAGAGTCATAAATGATCGGACTAAAATCAAAGCCAAAAGCCTTTGTGTGAGATTGTCTCATCCTTGCTTTCAAACTTTTCTCATTTCCTTTGTCCTTCCCTGTCTCTTCTGTGATCTTCATATTCCTGCTCCCATGTGGACTTTGAGCTAATTGGCTTGCGGAGCTACTTATTATTCATGTACAATTATTGCAGCGTAATGTCTTCAAATCCTCCTAAGTGACCATTCATGCCTCGCATTCATTGAAAACGCCTTTGAAGTCCGTCAAAGATGGAATTCTTCAAAAAGACATTTCTAGAGCCTAATTCCAATTTCAGTCAACCAATAACAGGCGGGGGGGCCTCAGCATTTCACACCCCCCCCCCTCCCCCCCCTCCTCCAATATAAACTAAATTCCATTAATTTTTTAAGCTGCATTTAATACATTTTCCTCTGCAAAAGTTTCAGGGGTTCGGCAGCTTGTCATTTGTATTCCAGCTGACTTGATGAATATTAATAGCAGTGTTATCCTGATTAAATGGGCTTCGTACGAAATCCCAGTGAATCCTTGAGCTCAGACCTCACATCTTTCCTCTATTCTTTATGAATTTTGATACTGACGCTAATCTGCATGGAAACTTAAAGCAGAGCTTTAATTGTAATTGTGCTGCTTTGTGATGCATGGTCTGCCCTCCCCTCCTGAGGTAAAAACAGGGATGAGAATGTACAATGGCTTGTAAACACACACAGGACATGGAATGAGACATGGGAACACCTGCAGTAAGGGGGGAGGGAGGGGAGGGCAGAGGGAGGGGGGGCAGAGGGAGGGGGGGCACCTGCTGCTTCTGCTGATTGGATGATTTTGGGCGGCTTGTTGGGCAGGGACCTGACTGCACTAGGATGAAAGGATTTGGATAGGTTGTTGCTCCGTTCCTCAGGCCGCCCTGGTAAAGCATTTGGAACGACTTCCTCACACACACACACACACACCCGCACGTACGCGCACACACACGCACGCACGCACACGCACCTGATCTGAGATGGGGGACTCATGAACTGAACATATTCATCAACACATTGTTCGTACGTGCGTGGTTTGAAAAAACGGATGGGAACAGGTTTCGAACGCCAAAAACAAAGAAATATCGGTCGCTGATGGAAACTGTTGAAGCACCATCAATAACAACCAGCTTTCCAGCCGCGACTCAGCGCTGTTCAAGTTGGTCAACAAGAAGAGAGTTCCATCATGTTCTACACAAAGCACTGCTACACATGAAGGCTACGTGTAACCAAACCCAGACAACTCATTTATAAAGGAGTGTTAAGTGTGGCACAGAGTGCAAGGTGACTGTTGGCTGTGGACAGCTATCACCTGGTTGGATGGTGAGCGATGATGGCAGCAGAGTGGCTCTCAGGTCTTGAGGCAACTCTGAACTAAGGGCCTCTCTGTCTCAAGGGCTTCAACGTCACAAACCAGTGTGAAGAAAGACAACCTCCAGACTGGAGGATCTGCATTCTTCTAAACATCAAATATTGATCTGTGTGGATTATTAACCGTTTGTATAAGATGGATGGGAGGCAGAGAGAGGGCAGGATGGAGAGGGGGGGGGGAGATCAAAGAAGCACAAAGAGAGAACAGAAAAGAAAGCAGAGTTTCTCTCAGAGTTTCTCTCTCTGTTGACCTCATCACTCAGTCAGGCTCCAGGCAGCTACACCCAGTCCCTCACCTCTCAAGGTGCTTCAAGACCAATCAGTACAGGACAGATTTTCTGTGTTCTTCTGTCGTTGTGTGATCTTCAAATGCCTACTGGACTACAAACAATGACACTCTAGTCAAATTCTTCTTCTTTTCAGTTCAGCGTATGTGAACCTTGGAAGACAAAGGCTGAATGTAGCTGACTAATCCTATGAAAACAGAACCCATAGCTACATATCGCAAGTCTTGGACTTAGATCTCTGAATCAGCTTGAGTCATTCAAACATGTAGCAACCTGGGGCCATCAGAACCACGCTCTCCGAGGCTCTCCGAGGCTCTCCGAGCCTGTGGCCCTGATGCTGCCCAGGCAGGGGAAGGGGAGCGTGTGGGCTCAGCGTGGGGGCTCAGGGTGGGGGCTCAGGGTGGGGGCTCAGGGTGTGTGTGAGGGAAGCGGAGCAGAAACCCTGCCTTGCTGATAGACCTGGCTGGCAGCAGTGGTGGTTAATTGAATAGAGCGCAGGAGAGTGAGCCAGGGAGAGACTCAGCAGGGCAGATCAGGACACCTCAGCGTAGAGCCCTACTCTGAGGAATCTAGAAGGGGGGCCATCATCAACAGGATGGAATGCTGATCCACTTTGATGCTACCCCCCCCTCCTCCCCCGCTCTTCCCTGAGCATTACTCCCTCCCTCTGAGCCCACCACCCCTCCTGGCAGAGGTAACTGAGACTCTGTTGGGATGAGTGTCTAATTTTCCACGGATCAGGCTGATTTGGGTGCAGAGAAGGAAGGAGGGGGGAGGGGGAGAGGTGGTGAAACTCCAGCAGCCTGGTGTCTCCCTGCTTAGCTCTGCTGTGGAAGAGAGACTCCCTGGTTAAGTGCTGTGGAAGAGAGACTCCCTGGTTAAGTGCTGTGGAGGAGAGACTCCCTGGTTAAGTGCTGTGGAGGAGAGACTCTCTGGTTAGTGCTGCTGTGGAGGAGAGACTCCCTGCTTAGCTCTGCTGTGGAAGAGAGACTCCCTGGTTAAGTGCTGTGGAGGAGAGACTCACTACTTAACTTTGCTGTGGAGGAGAGACTCCCTGGTTAGTGCTGCTGTGGAGGAGAGACTCTCTGGTTAGTGCTGCTGTAGAGGAGAGACTCTCTGGTTAGCTCTGCTGTGGAGGAGACAATACCTGCTGCCTCTCTGCTGGCTCCCCAGATCAGCCTCTGACTATGTTAGCCCCTCCATAGTCTACCACAGCATGCGAGGTCTCGAAACCACTGGGAAACATCAGGATAATAATAATAAGAAGAAGAATGATGATGACAACGACAATATTACTCATACTAATAACACAACAACTAAATGTATGATAAAGGTGCTCTGTAATCCTGGCAAGCAGTATGAGTGGGAGAGGAAGCATTGTCCTCTGCACTGTCCCAAACCTACATGACTTGATATATCGACTGCACTGGTACACACTCTGTTGTGTCATCTTTTGACGCCACCATTTACAGCCACCAGCAGTAAAATACCAGAGAGAGACAGGCCCATTCAGATCACACACACCGATTCATATAAACACTTGTTGCAACATTGGCCTGTATGTGAGGCAGGGAAACACGTTTGCTCAAAGGCCGCTTACATAAGCACATGTACGCACACACAGAACGGCCTCAACCACTGACGCAGTCTGGTTACAATTCTTAATGCTGTTGGACCAATTGGTACAAATCTTTCTTATCAGCTAAGCCAACATCAGAGCAAATACAGTACAGATAATCTGATTTATAATGAACGTCACTCAAAGGCAGCATGCTTATTTGAATTACAGCACATGTAATTACCCAGCAGGCACTTTGGGTGTTAACTGGGGCTTTTCACACGAATATAAGAAGGAATAATCTCTGTATGTACGACGTCAATTACTGGCCTGCTCCTGATGACAGTCCTCCTTATCATCACCCCGCACATCCAAACATGCATGCCAACACACACAAACATAGTTCTGACCTTCTGGATGGAACCCAAAAGGAGCTACTTGAAGATATACACTGCGGTGAAGCCAGAGGGCTTCTGGGAAGGTGAGGTTGTTTTTTTTATACCCTAGTCATCCATCTCAGGAGAAGGATCATACAAAGCTTCATTGTGCCGTACAGCCAGGCAGAAAGGCAGACAGACAGACAGACAGGCAGACAGGGCCTGCTATATCAGACGAGAGGTGGCGTCAGAAAGGAGAACAGACCCGTTATTACTCACCTATTGTCTTGCCCATTCTTAAATGAAACCTCTCTCTCTCTTTCGCTATCGCTCTCTCTCTCCCCCTCCCCCCGCCCTCCATCCTTCCGCCCTAACAGAAACCACTCAGTCGGTGGGGCGGGTGTTTCTCGCTGCCAACCAAGGGTCACCTGTCAATCACCCACCCTGTCCCGGGCAGTGCATCGGTGGTATGATTCATAGATATCGCAATCATTAAAAGGCTGATTCCAAGAATAAGGAGTGTTCAGGACATGGGTATAATCAATTTCAGCTTTCCCAAAAACACAGGTCTATTCATGACTGCACAAGGAAATACACACACAAACAATAATGGTTTAGGTGCTAAAAGGGCTATACTGTTGTCTTTTGTTGAGTAAATCCTTTGACCAACATGCTTTGAAATTGAACTTTGCAACGGACAGGGAATGAATCCCAGAGAAGGCTTTGGGGAGAGGAGGAGCCCAGCTCTGGATAGGGCCTGTCCTCCCTCACTCTCCCCTGCAGCAGACAAGTGGTCCAGTTCTAGAATCAACACTCCAACATTCCAACTCTCACACCAGCGGAACACACACTGATCTTCGCCGAGGGCCTAACCGACTGGCTGTGGCCCCCAGGCGTCAGGATGCAGGAGGGGGAGAGAGAGAGCAGGCTGCAGCCGTGGTGTTTGCTCTCCTCTACGGTCTGCAGGCAGACAATGGCCTGCTAGCCTCCCCCAGCTCCTACACAGAGAACAGCAGGGACAACATTGGAGCAACATTGCAGCAGTGTTAGACTAAAACCCAGCTGTGACCAGACAAAGGGTCCCTGAGGAAGGGCTGCTAGATTGGGGACAGGGCAAGAGCCAGCAAGGCCCTGGTACACTGATAGGTTGTGTCTGCAGATCTTGGAAAGTCTGCAAAGAGCATGTGTGTGTACGAACTTGCGCGGTGCAAGTACATCTTCATCCGTGTGCGTTTGGTGTGTGTACATCTTCATGCGTGTGTGTGTGTGGTGGCGGCGTCAGATCAGAATAATCAGGCCTGGCCCCGGCCCAGTTGTACCAGTGCCCACCCTAGTTCTACTCTGTTCCTTAAATCAACACAGAGAGACAAAGAGGAACAGAGGCTGAGGAATCCCACTGTCTGCTTCTGTGTGTGTGTGGGTGTGTGTGTGTGTGCGTGTGTGCTTGGCCCTCTGCTCAGTCCTAGACCACCCACCTAGGGCCACACCACACACACACGCACAATTCACAGGCTTTTGGACTTCAATAAGACCCACATGGTAGCCCAGACATGCCGATAGCTCGCCTCTTGGCCCTCTGAAGTGTCTGAGAAGGGAGGGTGAGAGACAGAGGCAGGGAGAGGGAAAGAGAGAGGAGGGAGGAAGGGAGAGGGACAGAGGCAGGGAGAGGGAGAGAGAGAGAAGGGAGAGAGACAGAGGCAGGGAGAGGGAGAGAGAGAGAAGGGAGAGGGACAGAGGCAGGGAGAGGGAGAGAGAGAGAAGGGAGAGGGACAGAGGCAGGGAGAGGGAGAGGGAGAGAGAGAGAAGGGAGGAAGGGAGAGGGACAGAGGCAGGGAGACAAGGGAGGAAGAGAAGCAGGGAGAGGGAGAGAGACAGAGGCAGGGAGAGGAGGGAGGCAGGGAGAAAGAGAGGAAGAGAGACAGAGGCAGGGAGAGAGAGAGAGAGAGGGGGGGCGGGTGGCAGGGAGAGGGGAGAGAGAGAGGAGGGAGGAAGGGAGAGAGAGAGGAGGGAGGAAGGGAGAGAGAGAGGAGGGAGGCACAGAAAGAGGACAGAAGTGAGGAGGGAGGGCCCAGAGAGGTGGGTGGGTGTCAGTGCAGCAGAGGGTCGGGGGAAGGTTGGATCTCCCAGCCACCTTGTCACGTGCTATTGGCTGCTGCTTCGGGGAGGTTTCATTCCACAGGGAGCTCAAAGCCCCAGAATCTGCCCGTCTACCTCCTCTGCAGTCTCGTGGATCTCTCCATCACTGACAAACAGAAAAAAGAATTT
Source organism: Plecoglossus altivelis (assembly GCA_036571765.1). Lineage (NCBI taxonomy): Eukaryota > Metazoa > Chordata > Actinopteri > Osmeriformes > Plecoglossidae > Plecoglossus > Plecoglossus altivelis. Next base: position 5,641,744 of record BROE01000009.1, read on the forward strand.
GAGGGAAAAAAAGAGACTGCGCAAATCAAAAGGAAGGAGAGAGGTAGTCGGAGAGTTTGAGAGAGAGAGAGCCAAAGTGAGAGAAAGTGAGCGTGTGCGTGACAATGACAGACCACACATCTCTCCTAAGAAGTCGTCTCCAGCTGCTAGCAAAGCCACTGAGCTGACAGGTCTGAACCCAACATAGGCCTCAGTGATGCAGGCAGAGGTGAATGGCAGGGGTGGGGCAGGGGAATCAGGGGGAAGGTGGCAGGGGGAACCAGGGGGAAGGTGGCAGGGGAACCAGGGGGAAGGTGGCAGGGGAACCAGGGGGAAGGTGGCAGGGACACCAGGGGGCAAGTGGCAGGGGAACCAGGGGGAAGGGACACCAGGGGGCAGGTGGCAGGGGAACCAGGGGGAAGGTGGCAGGGACACCAGGGGGAAGGTCTGAGGACCATCCACCTGCTAAGAACAAAGTCATCTGGGCCCGGAGCTCGTCTCCTCTCTGAGCCAACTCAGCCCTGTGGGACACCTTACTGTGTTTATTATCTGGGGCTAGTAGGCTGGTCTTGGAGCACACACAGACAAACACACACCAATAGAAGCAACAGCTGTTTTTAGGCTGGCCATCACACCAGAGAACTAAAATAAATGTAAACAGACATAGCTACATGCTACAAAGGAATAGACCCAGTTCAAAAGAGACAAAACTACAGCACTCGGAGCAGCGACTGCAGATGGTGTCTGCCGTGAATTCACAAAACTCAAAAAAAAAAAGAGAAAGAAATAAAGAAAAGTATATTACATTCATCATAAAAAAGTAAAGATGTTGCCGAAGTACAAATGCTTTCTCGCTTCATGTGGTCACGGAACATACTCTTCTGTCAGTAACCTCATCTAAATCTCGAAATGTATGTATATCTTTTTACCTATAAACAAATGACCCACCCCCCTCCTCACTCATTAATTGGCTTTCTCTAATTCTGGCCTTAGGATCTCCGGGTGGACCCACGGTGTCAGGAGCGGAGCGTGTGTGTAATAATCCCTAAAGCATATTCATGTCCGAGGTTCCGTCAAGACAGGATTTGACACCCATTCTGTCACCTGCGTGGGGAGGATCTAAGCCACACCCACCTACGCAGCAGAGAGACCCCAGCTTCTGCCAGGCCGGGGGATTTGCTCCTTAGGCTCCTGACTGATGAAGAAGGAACACATCGGTGACAACGTGAAGGAATAGAAGGGGCTCATCTCCACATTACTGACACACACTCTGTCAAAAAAGGTTAATCTCCAGGAATTAGACAGGCCCGGGCCAGATTAAGACTGATTGAGATTTAGATACTGTTTGGTTGGTGTCTAGCACTAGAATCTGTCTGTCAGTCTGTCATCGCCCTCCATGCAACCTAGGTCAAGGGATAGCATGAAGGCTCTCTGCTGACTGACAGGGAGACAGAGAGACCAACGGACACAGAGTAGCTGGAACCTATTCAACCCTACACAGTATCTTATCTGTGACAACAATGAAGTGAACTCTTCACCTATGGAAACTCCACATATCCCAGCGCTGGTGCCTCCAAGTCTAATTATACAGCACATAGGCCACTTAACAGACACACACAGACTACCTGCCAGTTGGACACACCCTCCTCTGAGGCGATGCCTCGCTAGGTGTTGTGTAACTCCGTATCCTGCTTGCAGGTGGGCCTCCACCCCTGCTCTAGGATGTGGTGGGTCAGGCAGAGCCCAAACCGGATAAAACCAGCCTATCACTAGAACAACAAAAGGGCGTATGGCGATAGGACAAACAACATTAGCATACTGCGCTGCACGCAAGGCCCCCGCTCTGGGACAGCCTGCGGAGTGTTCCCGGGGAACACAGTCTCTGCACCCATGCTGCTTCAGGCCAATGTACTGGGAATAATAAGCATTAGCAGGATCCTGTAGGCTGTTGAAGACTCGCAGCAAACTGACAGATACGCAGGTCAACACTGTTGCGGAAAGAGCGTTTTAAAAACAGGTTCCCCCTATCAGATCGACACAGACTGAACGAGGGGGGGGGAAGTATATTTATTTTGCCATTTATTCTTTTCATTTTCAAACGAAAACTGCAAGAACTGTATGGAGTTCCTGTGAGCATGGGGAGGTCTTGTCAGTTTCATGCAAGGTGATATCTGAGTCTAGTAGCACCACCAGTCAGGCCATGGAGACTGTCAACGGAACTCTGAATTCTCAGTGTTTGCAAAACTTTCTTGTCTGTCCGATAACAGAATATGAATGAGTGAGTAGGTCTGTCTGCTGTGCGTTACGCTATCTAGTAATGAAGGCAGTTTTCAGGGCAGGCATGTTTGCCAAGAAGAGGGATCCTTCCTCTCTATATACCAATGTGCTTTTGGTCTCCATCTTGTTTACCAATCAGATTATCTGCATATCAAGGACAAAGGAACTTTCCTCTGTTTGCCGAGACACTTGATATGCTGTTAAAGGGACAGTTCAATCAAAACACACATCAACAGTCCTCCCCAGACTGTATCCGATATCCCCCCCAGATCCCATGGTAACAACGTCCCTACCTAGTATCCAAGTAACAGAAGGATGGCTTCAAACAGTCAAACTGTGGAAAGAGAATCAACGTATGATATCAGAGAAGTCAGAAAGCAGTTGAGTACTTGGTGGAGACTGTTGGTAGTACAGTTGGTGTTTTTACACTATGGCTCATATTGGTTCCAATCTGCTCTACGAAGAGGGTTGCTGATCTCTGTTTGAAAAGGTAAGTGTGCCCTCTGGAGGTGAAACGGACATTTATATTTCTCTTTAACAAGAGTCGCTAGGAATCGACTGACTGTTTGAAACGGCAGTTACATTTCAGTCCTTTGTCTTAACTAAAGTAAAATAACCATGAGAGGAACGAGAAAACAATGTAACCCAAATTCATTTGGCATCTCAAACCAAACCCACGGTTATCTGACCTGTGGTCATAACCTCCACATCCACGTGTATCCTACCTTTGTACATGTTGACCAGAGAGTCCTTCAGCTCCTTGCTGTGTGTCCATGCTGGCAGGCCAGGTTCCTCCTCACTCTTCGAACAGCTCTCCCTGCGATACCGACAAATAAGATACAAGTCGAAAAAGAGCTACCATCCTGTCACACCAAAAGAACACTCCATTCACATTTGACTATCTAGGCTATGTGGGCCGACTGCATTTAGTTTGTTCTTTCATCTTGTGCTTCGCAAATTCTCGTCCTCTTCCACAGATCATGCAGAGGAGAGAGCATGAAGGTGGGAAGGCTGGTGGGCTGGTCTGATTCTCCCCAGCCTCCTCCAGCTTTCATACCACCGCATGCAGACAGGTCATATGCTGAGATTACTGGGCATAGCTGTTTAATCCCTGCAACTATGTGTGTTTAGCTGAGGCCCCGGACCCCAGATGGGATCCCACCACAGGCTGACTGAGCCTGTGCTTCTGCACACGAACAGACAACATGAAACTATCAGGTCTGGAGGATTCATTCACACTGTTATGCAACCTAATCATGGATAAAGGAGGATGTTGGAAACATTCAAAAACAAAGATGGTGTAGCCAGGTCAAAGACGTGGTTATCAGTTAGAAGGCAGCTGCATCTTCAAAACCAAATTGAAAGAGATGATAGGTACTTATGATAGCAAACATTGTACTCCAATGGTCTAACTCTGTAGGGTTTACAGTGAAGACATGCATGACTAGTACTTGTGTGTTACCTGAGAAGGAGTATCGGCTTTCTAACCATTGCAATGTTGGCAGTGTCACGTTTACTAGATTACTGCACAAACCAAGACATAGTAGAGTGAATAGGCTGTTATATACGTTACAACGGACAAACCCAGACATAGTAGAGCGAATAGGCTGTACTATACGTTACCACTACCATTCCCAACCTTCTTCACTTACTTCAAAGATTTTTGCGACCATCTGACACATCCGCTCACTTAATTTGGTCTTATCACATGTTAACAACAGCACAGGAGCCAAACAGTTGGCTTTCCCAGACAAATGTATGTGAGCGATCGATCAGTGTCCATTAGCGACAGAGAGAGCAGACATTGTAAAGAGAGATAACATGCTAACTACCACTACCAGGTCTAGAACTTCTGCTGAAGTTATAAAGGTGACATTTATAGTCTGAACAGGTTGTTAACCCTTAGCTGTCATACTGCTCTTTTATTAACCCTACACTCAAATTGTAAGGCTTCTTGCTTCCCCGCTGTCCCCCATAGACAGATAACAGGTCCACCTCACAGGTCTCTTCCGTTTGGTTAGAAACTGAGAAAGATATGTTACATTTTCTAAAGGGAACAAATATATCTGACCAATTTCTAATGTGTCTAAGCATAAACGACAAGCAAGCAAGCTGACAGATAATTAGGTACACTATAATGTAGCAAAAAATTGTTAGCTAGCTAGCCTAGCTAACTATATTATTTAAATCCAAGATAGTTAGCCTAGCTAGCTAATTTTATTGTTTGAGTCAGATAAACCTTACCTTCATAATTGTTGACAGAGCTCGAAACATACAATTTGGACCCATTTTCCCTCCTGCTTGAAGGGCAGTAACATAGACTCTCCTATGTATATTGTTGATTGTCATTTTGTGAAGGCAACCCCGAACTCCGCAACAAAGCTGTATTTTAAGTTTTAGAACTAACATAACTGCTCGTTGCCGGAAGTTATTGACTTGGCTTACGCAATATCTGGAAGTTATGGATGCACAGTGTATTGAAGTGGACATATGCAGGTAAGGACAGAAATGTCAGTTGGTCTATCATCAATGTACAATCTTAACCATTGGCGTTTTGATCGGGATGAATTTAAAGCTAAATGTAATTATTAAATGTGTGAAAAATTGTAATAATCATTTACCAACATTATATACATATTGAGATATATATTCATTTTTCATATTTTTGTTGTAATTGGATTGGCAGCCCACCTGTATTACCCTAGAAGACCACTAGTGGGCCGCAGCCCAGAGGTTAGGAATCGCTGAGCTACAATGTCCCTAAAGAGCTGAACTTGGCTATTTTGAGCTTTCATAATAAGTGCCATAATCCATTTGAAATTACTACAAGATTGACTCTCCCGTGCTAGTCATCAGTGCCGAGGTTCGAAAATAGAATCCCGATTTACTGTGACACATTTCTCACATCAACATACAACTCCAATATTGTTTCAAGACAGTGGGAAAGATGAAAATGCACCTGATACATTTGAGATGTCTAAACCAGAGATATGGCAGACCTCAACATACATGCATACAAAACCTCTTCCTCTATAATCTTTACTTAAGATCAAAAACGCTTACTTTGCTGAGAGTTCCTTCTCCAGACAAGATATCTTGTTCTTGGCTCTCTGTAGCGCACTTTTAACATCACACACTTTAATTTTTGTTGCCATCAACAGGCTGTAATTCCACCGCGGCCTTGAGAGAGATACTGAATAGCTTTTGTTCAGGGCCCTCACTGGCAACCAGATCCAGATCCATGACAACGCACACTCCAGTTTGGTCTAAGCGTCTGCCTCAGGAGAGCTTTAACTGGTCACTATCCGTCATCTAACGCGTAACAAACAACCAATGCCAGATAATAAAACCTGTATAATTTATCGATGTTGAATGCTATTCGGTCTGGATCTTCACTACCATTTTAAATACTACCAGAAGGCTGGCGTTAGGTGTGTGTGACAGGCAGCCAAACCTGGGCACACGCCAACCTTCTGACATACATACTGTTGATACAAGAGCCAAATGTAACAATCATGATACAAAGCATCACCATTGTTTTGCCTGTAGGGTCTCCGTCCAACTGACCTAATAGCAAACCGTCGCTTGGTACTTTGTGTGATACCTACTTTCTGGCATTCCAAACATTCTTGACACAACTGTTATACTGTTATGAACCTTAGTATATCAGGGGCCGTTTGAGGACTCTAGGTGTCCTCTATTGTATTCTGAGTTTTCAATGCGTCCATGGACACGTCACATGTGAATGTGTATGCATTTCATATGTGTTTGGTGTGATGACAGTCTGACTTATTTCCTAAACGACCCCTCATATAAACAAGACCAAGTTTTCAACATCAATTTGCTGAATGTGAATTTAGTTAAACCCAACATAACGGCCACGTGTGCGAAGGAGCATACACTTGCCAGGACATTACAGTACAGGCCAGCTAATGTTGTACAGTAGTTGCTCATTATCGCTATTGTTAGCTACCTAGCTTTAGATAGGTCAGCGTGATATGAAAGAATACATGCCCTTTTCAACTCAACTAATTCATAAGAAAGTTACACTCACCAGAATGTATCAGAGGATAGGCATAGTTATGATTGTTTCATACTGGCCAAGCGCAAGAGTTGTGGAGTTCTTTCACTAATAATGTTAGCCTAGCCACAACTTGAATGGAATTTTTGCAAGAATTGGAGGAAGTGAATGGAATGTTGTTGCTCAACTTTTTGTATCCACCAGAGAGCAGTAGAAGACCATTCATTACTCCATACGACTCTTACAAGCACACATAATGACTATTTATACCCCAAACAGGGACTACTCCTGATATAGAAGTTTCTCTTACAAAAATACCGAAGCTTTATTGTAGCACCTGTCACTGGAAATGTTAATCAAAACTGGATTGCTAGTTAAATCTCCTGTTGACCGCAGGATTAATGCATGACCGACGCCATCCAGTAGAGGCGGTGTAGGCTGTGGTCGTTCTTTGCTCTGACAACAAAGCTATTTTCGTTGTTGGTGAATGACTGGGATGCGCTTCTGAAAGTACTGGACAGAGCTGTTTAACTAAAGGGGTTTTGAAGAGAGTCAGCTACAATGAGTTCTATTGGAACTGGGGTAAGTTTAAAATGAGTGTATATGCGTTTGGTAGGTGAACGAAAAAACAAACGAACATTAATCGTAGTTAATATTGGATTTCCGGGACCCAGCAAGTGATCAGGTTTGCATGCGTTAGCGAGCTAGCAACTTTAGCCTGCTGCTGAGTCACTTGCAGAAGCCATCATTTGCTAGCAGTTGCTATGTAAGTGAAATCGAAACTCAGTTTTCTATTATACTAACTGGGTAGCAAACTTTAGTTTTCTTGTTGGCCTGATATATTTCTTGAACACCAAAGTTTTTTTCCCCTCACTGAAAAACCCTGTAATATTTTGGTTGCTAACATGATTAGCTAGGTAGCGGCTCAGTTGTGCGGTAACTGTATTAGTCAAATCTGATAGTCCAGAACCACAAGGCTAAATTATTTGACCATTGCGCCTGTTAATTACGTATCTTTCTTCCCATCCAGTATGACTTGTCGGCCTCCACCTTTTCCCCTGATGGGAGAGTGTTCCAGGTGGAGTACGCTATGAAGGCAGTCGAGAACAGCAGGTAAGAGTTGCCATTATGTAGCTACCATGTATCAGTGAGAATTCAGTGTCGTTTTAGCACACGTCTGGATTGATGGAGAAAATCATAGGTTGAGTGATCTGCAACCTTCCTCCTTGCTTATATCTTAGAAATGAACCAAGGCATGGAAATGAATGATTCAAATCTGGTGTTTTCTTTCTACAGTACAGCGATTGGAATCAGATGCAAGGATGGTGTTGTTTTTGGTGTGGAGAAGTTGGTTCTCTCCAAACTGTACGAGCAAGGCTCCAACAAACGCATCTTCAACATTGACAGACACGTTGGAATGGTATGATGATCATAATGTCTTTATGGCATGCACAGTTTAAATAAACTTCCATACAAACTGACTTAGAGACAGCATGATCTTTGTCACTTTCTAGTCATGTTATTTCAATGGAATAAATAGCATGCTTTTAGAAGAACTGTTAATGCACACACCCAGATAGAAAAGATACAAACTTCACGGAGGTGTCTTGTGTTCTCAGGCTGTGGCAGGTCTACTAGCAGATGCCAGATCACTTTCAGAGGTGGCCAGAGAAGAGGCCTCTAACTTCCGATCCAATTATGGACATGACATCCCCCTGAAGGTCAGTTATACCCCTGTCCTGAATCTCTATCAACAGCCAATTCCACAGAAGGAACAGTTGGATTGGATGTGACCAAATTTAATAGAATTGACTTCTCAGTTGCCTTCACTTTTCTAGATATTTTAGGATGTGAAATTAGATCTCTTTTCCTCAATTTTGTAATATGATCACAACAAATCAGTCACGTTAAATGGGAAAATCAAAGACAACCAAAATTGAAGTTTTCCCTTTGAACTTTGTCCTGATTTTGGATTTGTACAACGATCATGAACCAGGTTGTTTCCATTTCTGATTCTTGGATTGTAAATCGGATGTGAAATGATTGAATGATACACAGCTGATCCGATCTGGTGCGCACTTTACTCTGATGTGACCTATGTACCATATTATTCTCCATGACGTTAGCTCTTAATTAGTCTGCATTCTGAACTGATCTACCTTGTTTCTTGAATGGGGATCAACTCCGTGTAATCTGTCCTCAGCATTTGTCAGATCGAGTGGCCATGTACGTCCATGCCTACACATTATACAGTGCTGTCAGACCCTTCGGATGCAGGTAACAGGTCCAGCAGGTCCATCCCTGCACACACCCACACCTCTCTGTTACTGGTCCTCATGTGGACATGTATACATCCCTGTAGTCGTGGTATTCACAAACAGAACATACCAACACTACAATTTAAATCTGAAATTCCTGCTGGAATTACAGAACCTTTTTCCAGGATTGACACCCTTTTCTCCTTAGCTTCATCCTGGGCTCGTACGATCATGACGACGGGCCTCAGCTGTACATGGTCGACCCCTCTGGGATCTCATACGTGAGTTCTAACTGGAGCTCCAGTCACTATTACCTCTTTAGCTGTCATACTTCTCTATTGATGGTATTGGTCAACTAAAGTAATTCTGTAACCAGTTACACACCATCCACTAATCCTAATCAGTTGTTGCAAGAGATTTGTTCTGGTATGTAGATTATATATACAGCAGCTGTAGCTTGATGTTTAGTCTAGAGGAGGGTTATTGTCTCTTACCACCTGTGCTCAGTGTTTGACTGCAGATCCAAGAGGTTGCAGGTTCAATTCCCTGCTGTATAAAAGTGTCTGCTACATGAGTGCATTACTATTATCATAGCTCTGGAAAAATAAAGGTTATTTTTACGTTTGTAGTTGAGCATATGGAAATTAAGAGACATTTTCTTTGTATAGATTTCTTCTTCGCACGACCAAACATGCCTTTGTCTGTTTAATCCAGGGTTACTGGGGATGCGCCATAGGGAAAGCCAAGCAAGCCGCCAAGACAGAAATTGAGAAGCTTCAGGTAAAGAGCTTGATAGTTCCTCATGTCTCGTCTCTCAATGTCTAAAGAATGTTGCCTCAATTTCACAACATGCAACTTGCTGCTGGTTTAACGTTTGTGTTTTGTCTTGTGTGTCTTGCCAGATGAAAGATATGACCTGCAGGGAGCTGGTGAAAGAGGTTGCTAAAATGTAAGCTCATAAACATGGACGCTGTTCAAAAGGATTTATTTTCCCAGTATAAACACATACTAACCACAGCCTTGGCTTCCATACATGCATCTTTATGCCCGACATTTAGCCCAGTCAGTTGTTGGATTCTAACATCTAAATAGAACAAGACATCTTAAGTTTTGTTTCTGCCTTCTAGAATCTACATCGTCCACGACGAGGTGAAAGACAAAGCGTTTGAGCTGGAGCTCAGCTGGGTGGGAGAGGGTAAGGCTCCGTGTTATGCTGCAGGTCCACAGACAGGCACAATTCCTCGTTTATTTTCTTTCCGAGTTTGAACACAAGACAGTTTGTGGGCAGGGAAGCTTGTAGAATCTTGTTATACTGCATCTTAATTGACTCCAGTCTGAACTTCATGCATTTACAACAACCTCACGTGCCACATTGGTTCAACAGACAGCAATTATGAATGTCTTGAGTTTGTTCAGTGCAATATGAGCAGCTTCAAATAAGTACAAGTGATCTCAGTAGATGTGTGTACTCATATCCATGATTCCCCTGGAAACTCACTATAAATACCCCAACCATTAGAAACCCCATAAATGACACTTCTCGTCTCCCTTCACCAGTTACAAATGGACGTCATGAGCTGGTTCCCAAGGACATCAGAGAGGAGGCTGAGAAGTACGCTAAGGTAAGCCAGCTAGACAGCTCATGTTGCTGTTCTGCCATCTTGAGTCTGAGTCTCACCCTCTCTACCAATCCCTTCCCACTTTACGCTAACTGAAACTCCGTCTTCTTTCGGTTTAGCTGTTCCATTATTCTGTCCTTTACAAGATTAATCAGAGGACTGCACTCAGACTTTATATTTTAATGTCTTAGAAGGGAAGTAAGGAAAGAGACTGGGAATATCTGAGGAAAGGCTGCTTAGGTTAAGTTCATTTAAAGGGGCTTTGTACGATGGTCGGCGTCACTGTAAATGCGTAAATATTCCAAATGACTTGTTGTATATCTGACATAAGTAAGGTTAGTAGTGTCTCATCGTTCTGTGTTCCTGCTGTCCACAGGATTCCCTGGAGGAGGATGATGACTCAGATGAAGACAACATGTAAACTTGAGTGCCAGGGTTTTTTATCCTTTCAACCACTCATCCCATACTCTCTCTCATAGACGGCGTGCTCTTTAAGAGACACTTGGATATTCTTTTGTATGTTTTTCAGTTCATGGATCATTCCCATCATTTATTTGTCCTGTGGGGTTTTATGGCGTTTGGACTTGAAATAAAAATGGAGGCAAACTACTGTTTATATGAAAAGGTTTCTTTGGCATTTTTGGGGTAAAAGTAATGTAATCACTTTTTAGGTTCTGGAGTGAAGCACTCACTGTACACTTCAAATCAAAACAAGAACTTCTACATCAGTGCACAAATGTTGAAATGTTTAATAGCTAACACCACCATGAAACACATGGAGGGGTGACATGCTGTTGGGTTTGAAAGACGCTCTCACGGCTAAATCTGTCTACTACGCTTGTTTCATTTCTGTTCGCACAGCATGATCTGAAACGGTGGGGAGTTAGTGAGATCCATTTGGACAACCAGGCTAACTATGCACAGGCTAGCTGACATGCTCCTCATCTCCAGACTGACCTTTTGGATCTACTTGGTCTCTTCTGTTAAAACCACCTCTTAACTAACTGACCATGGACACTGTAGTCTCTTGACTGCCCAAAAAGTACGTCTGGGGCTGCCCCAGTTTTGTATTACCTGAAGTAAACAAAGCTAACATCACAAGGCAGACATCTAGCTGTATGAATGACATGTAGCTCTAACCAAGAGACTATGGTGTTCATTCTCACTAACATTTTCATTACAACTTAGTACTTCTACGCCCTTAGTCTCAGCCCTTCAAGTTAATTGTTAAGTTCATCTTAAATCTTAGCCTTTCTACTACAACGCAGCCAACTGCCTAGACACAAGGACGTCAAAACACTGGCGTGTATCTTTTGAGATGGTGTAAACAGTGTGACAGCAACCCCCTTCAGGCTTTTACCTGCACATGCTTCCGGTTACGTAATCGACTCGCTTGTTCTGACGTTCTACAAACGATACCAGGCGCCATTGCCTTCAGCTTTCTATCGACCTTTTCAGAGCTATTCCCTGTTTGCCTCCTTCAACGCAGTTTATGAAAACACGAATGACGGGAATGTCTTTTATCCATTTGGAAGCTGTAGTCTTCGTAGGGATTAGAAGGCAGAATATTAGTTGTGTTCGCCATACCCACAGTCCAGCCCGCTCGACATACCTATGACAAGGGTGCCATGTAGGCGGATCATCTTCGTGTAAACTAGCCAATGACAATCCTGGAAAGATTAGGACTGAGTAGACCGGCCAATCCTGTTTCTAAATTAGGGACTTCGGTCGGGATTCTGGTAGTACCTAAGCTAAATAATGGATGTCCAATAAAGTTACGGCCATGAAAGCGCCGCTTTCATATCAACCAACCAGAAAGGAAGAAAAAGTATATCCTATAGAATACGAAGCATCTGCAAACCAATCATAATACTTACATCGGACTACCGCTGTCTATGCAGCCAATCGGATTTCGAGAAACACAGCCTGGGCTCAACAGCTTGTTATTCGTGTATTGCATTGCATCCCTAGCAAGTGGTGAGCAGTTGCGTCGTACGTAGCATGTAAGTATCAAAAACGTTCATATTATTCCTAAATGAAACGTAAACTTTTAAGGGTTAAATCTGCACAATCTACCAGAACACTCATAAGGTTAAACTACGGAGTGGTGGTAATCACATTTCCCGGTATAATGATTATAAGAAGGAGGTGGCTAGGCTAGGAATTGAATGGCAGTGGCTACGTTAGTCGGCTTGTTTTTGCAGTGAAGAAATGTATGCGCCTTTTGTGAATCTGGATATTAAATAAATAATTCCAGTGCACATACTTTTTTGTTTCATTGTCGTCCACCGCTTCTCATTTAAATGAAGGAGAAGCCCAGGTTGACACGGGTTACCGGAACTAAATGGCTACTCATGATAGCAAGACGGTTTAAATCGCCATATCGAGAAACTATTCAGCCAGCCAGCAAGGTTAGTTGGCTAGCTGGCTAAATTTAGCCCGCGACTTGGGAGTAATCTTATACTGTTCTTTTGCTCTAGAAAACACCGATATTTCATTCAGGCCATGTAAAGAGGTGGAAACCAACATGTTAGCTAACCTACGATGAGTGAAGCTACCACACATTTCTTTCCAGCTGCTGTGTGTATTTCACGGGCAGTTTGTAATGAGCCAGTGTCTGACATGGTGCAGCACGGCGAGCTATGATGGCGACGTGACACAGTCAGACTGCGAGCAAAGCGGGAAGGAACACACGCACTAGCTAGTCTGTTTTGTTGTCCCCGTGTAACGTCCTTGTGATTTGCGAACGTTGGACATTAACTAAAGAACTTTCACATGTGTTCTAGAAAAACTCATTATTCGATTACCATTTGTTTGAGAAAGCAACCTAGACATAGCTACATTTTCCACACATTTTTGTGAATCTGGAGGGAGGGGGGCTGCATCGAGCTTGAAAAGAATGCGTTAGAAGTAACTGGCTAGTCCGTTAGCCCGTTTTAGCCCATGTACATATTTTCGACAGTATAACTAAGTTAAATCGCAACATTTACAGATCCATGAAATAAGCTTTTCTTTCTATTTAATCTGTCTTCCAGCAAGCAAAATCTACCGAGCTGGACTCCCTCAAATAGCCTCAAAGATGAAGGTAAGTCACTTGGCTAAGCTCTGTTGAAAACAGCAGTGAAGCCGACGCCTCTTTTTGCCTTAGCTTGCAAGATGTTGTGGGTAAGAATTGTCGGTCTGACTATTCCCTTTACATAGGTCAGTTCAAAACCATTGGTATACTTGACGTTTTCACGTACCCGTCCACGCACCTTTGAGTATTTTTTACTTTAATCAAACAAGACTTTCCCAGCAAACACACCTTTAAACACAACTAGTAGTGTTATTGAGTTGTAATCTTGTTATAGCCCTTTATCTTGATGTGTATGGTCAGAAATAGGATGTCTGACTTGTCAACGTTGTGTAGCAGTAACAGAGATGCCTGTCACTTTCCTTCAGGCAGCGGACGAGCCTGCCTACTTGACCGTGGGGACGGACGTGAGTGCTAAATACAGAGGAGCCTTCTGCGAGGCCAAGATCAAGACTGTTAAACGCATGGTGAAGGTGAAGGTAAGAGGAAACACACTATCATGGAGACGCAAAGCATCATTTACATTCCTTCAAGGGGGGGACAAACTGCTTCGTTGACAAGGTATCAGCATATCTGAGAAGCACCTTGTGTGTAAACGCCCTCCTTTCTATGTAACCACAGCTCGACAACCTTACGGGAGACACAACACAACACGATTAACGGTGTGTGGCTGGTAGTCCTGTCTACTGATAGACAGAGAAAATGTCATGCCTGGTTCCAGAAAGTCAGCCACTTGCTGTAGGTCAGTGGTAGGAAGCTTCCGATCACTTTGACATTGTCCTCTACACTGTCTGCTGGTCAGTGGAGATTGTGCTTTCCTTCCTCTAAGTTATTCGTCCAGTTTAAGGTGACAGTAATGATGCAAAAGAGACCCACACCGTTGCTGTACGTGGTTGATGAATCTGCCAGGAACAGCTATCAAGCAGGGACTTGCATGAGTGGTTCGCTCCAAGAGGCAACCTGTCCTGTTCTGTGCAGATCCTGTAGAAACATGACAAACTCTGACTTGATCGAAAGGTCAGTGTTAAGAGTTGACCCAGTTTCCCAGGTTGTGCTCATGCTGTTGGTTCTGATTATTGAAGATGCTGATTACCTTGCTGGTGGATCTGCTTCATAGACTTCCTGTTTGTGGCTGTACATGGTATCATGGGTTTACGGTTCCCCTCACAAGCAGTAGTCGCAAGCAATAAGTCTGTCACTAAGTCGCTACTGCAGGCCACATAAAGGCCAGGTGCTGTGCTGTATTGTCCCATGCCCAGATAGGCCATCATTACTGTCACGAGGGTGCAGCCGTTGACCCTCTTCTCTCACAGAATGGCGGAACGATCCAGAGTGTTACAGCAGGCAGATCCACCACAGCGTGATCAGCTGCTTCTCGTCAACTCTCAACACCCCATCGAAGGTTGTCTGATAGTGGCTTTAGCTGCGTCGTACCAAGGTCCACACGGAGAAGCTCGCGGAGCTCCGAGCCAGGGAGCTCACGCTCATTTAGAGGGACCCAGAAAGTGCAACAGTAACTGTGACATTACTGTCATGTAGTTCAAGTACAGCAGTCTATCTATCACCAGGGCTTTACACTTCACACCAGCCGGAGCAATATGATGATAATGAGAACGGTTTCGCAAACTCGACTGATGTCTGCTGATGTCATGTTTCTCTTGGCTATCTGATTGGCTCCCGCTCCCTCTATCCTGTAACATGCCTCCTTGAGTACTCAGGAGGCTCACCTCAAAGGCCCTTTGTGCAAATCTTGTTCTTACTCCCACACCTTGACTGAAATGTCACCTTTCATCTCTCTCTGTCTTTCTCACCACGTTCTTTTCGTCAGGTGACATTGAAAGGAGAGTCCATCTCGCAGGTTGTCCAGGACGACCAGGTTAAAGGGCCGTTGAGGGTAAGATGGCATCTTCTCTCCCTAGACTTTCTCCAAGGTTGTTATCTTTTCTATGTTGCTGTGAGCATGTCTTTTTTACACTTCACACCAACAGGGGCAATGTGATGATAATGAGAATGGTTTCGCAAACTTGACTGAAATCTTGTGATGTCATATTTCTCTTGGCTATCTGATTGACCCCTACTATCATTACGTGTGTCATGTAGAATTAACTACAGCATGGATCCTTACACATAGCTTCTAAGTGCTGCGTTAAGATGAAACTGAATGCTTAACACAGTTTTAAACATGCATGTCTTCAGCTGAACACCCTGCTCTCCCCTCTTGAGCACCGTGACTATTTCTGCAGGGTGGATCTACGATGTAGCGAGCGTTCTAACTGTTTTCACTAAGCGCCTCTCCTCTGCCCCCCCTGCAGGTGGGCTCCACAGTGGAGGTGAGGACCACAGAAGGTGTCTCCAGCGAGGCAGTTATCGGGAAACTCACAGATGCCAGCTGGTACACCGTGGGTAGGTACCACAAGATGCCTGGCAGAGGCGGCGCAAGGTTATTTCTGAGCAGTAAATGTGACTGCTGAAGTCATAGTTAAGTTTTTCTGTACATTTTCAAAAAAGTGTTTTTACTGGCTCACCTGTGTAAGTGTCTTCTTGAGGTTATCTGACCACCCAGCAGATGCCTACTTGCAGGTGACAGTACAGTTTGTGAGTTAGGGTCCCCTCCTCTCCCCGCTCCCTCCCTGTAGCTTCTGACGCGGAGCTGTTGTGTTGTGTCGTAGTGTTTGACGACGGGGATGAGAAGACCCTGCGCAGGACCTCCCTGTGTCTGAAGGGGGAGAGACACTTTGCAGAGAGCGAGGTGAGCAGGAGGGAAGACCTGGCCTCTGGGAACGTCTCCAGACTGGGGGGGGGGAAACCTGGGGGAGGGGGGGATTGTCTGACATGTCTGATGTCTGACATGCTGAGTCACCTGTCTTGTTATTGTTGTTGTCCAGACGTTGGACCAACTGCCGCTGACCAACCCTGAACATTTTGGAACCCCAGTCATCGGGAAGAAGTCGAATCGCGGAGGCAGACGCTTGTCGCAGGCCGTGTAAGTTGACCTTGGACAGTCCAGTGCCTGTTGGTCTTGGTCTTGTTTGTGTGCCTAAAGAAGCAGACGTCTCTGTAAGAGAAGCAGAGTTATCTATAGGAAAAGGGGTTCTCTGCTCTAACAAGCAGGATTCAACACTGGCTGTCACCATTTCTTCGTCTTCTGTCAGAGGGAAGCATGGAAACATGGTTGTTATATATCCTGGAATCTAAGGGTCTGACCTGCCTGCAGACAGACTCACAGACAGCAGAATGGCACGTCTTCCAGACATTTGTTTGCCGCATCAAGTCTCTCTGAAATGAGCATCTGATGGTTTTAGTCCGATTCTTGCAGGGTTTTTCTAGAACTCGCTGCCTGTTTGTAGACTGAATTTACTGATAAGTTTGAAAGCCTGCATTGTATAAAGAATAAGAAGTCCTTGGAGCCAAGAAATTATATGAGGACAGAAGAACATCGTCTCAATATGAGAAGATAAACCGTGAGTGAGGCTGTGAGCTTTATAATTGACAGAATAGCGTAAAACATGTGATAATACATCCCAAAGGAGTGTTGATATAAATTACAGCGAGCAAGAAAGGCTGTCACCTCGATGGGCCTTTTATGTTGGAGCTATTATAAATATTTTGGGATGTTTACAGATTTACAGAAAAGTTGAGCATGTTTTATTTCCTCCAGCTGTTCTGTCAGTCCTAGAGCAGACACTTGTAAACCAGCACACATGTCAAGTAAAGCTTCACAGTTAAACATACAAACTCTGATTCGACATGCATCACATCTGTACGTCCATACTTTTTACACTTCACACCAACGGGGGCAACATGATGATAATGAGAACGGTTTCGCAAAATGGACTGAAATCTTGTGACGTCACGATTCTCTTGGCTATCTGATTGCCTCCTATTATTACATGCGTCATGTAGAATTAAGTACAGCATGGATCCTTACACGTGGCTTTTAAGTGTTGCGTTAACATCAAACTGAATGCTTAACGCAGTTTGAAAATCTGTTCAACATCAGGAAGTCATCTGCACACGAATGCTCTGTTCCCTCTGGTCTCTGTTCTGGGTTTTTGGATATTTGTCTCAAATGTTAAACGTGGACAGAGCGTCTCTAAATGTGCATGTGGGCTGTTCAATGACTCAGAAATGACATTATTATCAACAGTACTGTAAACGTACTAGCATTAGCCACATGCTAATTCACCTGTAGTCAGCGTGGGCGTCACCCGCTGCTCTCTCTCTGCTCACTTTCTCTCTATGCTCTCTTTCTCTCTCTGCTCTCTCTCTTTCTCTCTCTGCTCTCTTTCTCTCTCTCTGCTCTCTTTCTCTCTCTGCTCTCTTTCTCTCTCTGCTCTCTCTCTTTCTCTCTCTGCTCTCTCTCTCTCTCTCTCTCTCTCTGCTCTCTTTCTCTCTCTCTCTCTCTCTCTCTCTCTCCCCTCTCAGAGCGGATGATGAGAAAGAGTCTTCCTCCAGCGAGGAGGAGGAGGATGACAAAAGGAGGCTGAACGACAGCCTGCTGGGGAAAGTGACCAGCGTCCAGATTGGCTCAGACAGGAGTTCCTGGTACCTAGCCCTGGTGAGTCACTTCCTGTCCAGGACACGGCCCCAGACCCTCGGCCCTTTGCTGTTTTGGACCCTGTGAACATGCACCCTTTTCTCCTTCTGAGCTGTGACTGATCCGACCAGATATCAGTCTAACTAGCCTGTTTGTTGTCTGTAGGTTGTGTCACCCAGCTGCAACGATGACCTTGCTGTCAAAAAGGACCAATGTTTAGTGAGGTCCTTTGCAGACTCCAAATTGTAAGTGTTTTACATAAGCGTCCTCTCTTTGAGAAGACGATTTGTCTGCTATTTCGTTTAGAAATGTGAAAGTGCTATGTAATATGAGTTACTACTATTACTATTGCTAAGTGATATGCGTGGGAACAGAGGGGTACAAGACTGTTTATACACCATGACTGAACTGCTTGTCTTCCCCAGTGTTACTGTTGCAAGAAAGGACATCCATGAAGTCAACCTGGACTGCATCAGCAAGCAAGAGTTTTCCACCAGAAAAGGTAAAGTTCCAGATTGTGCACTTGAGTTAGGTTTTAGAACAGAATGTTCAGACAGAACTTGAAATTGAACCAGCCTGTCTGCTTGTCTTTATTCCTGACTCTCTGTCTCATCTCCCTCTTCTCCCCTCTACTCCTCATCTCCCTCCTCTTCCCCCTACCCCTCATCTCCCTCTTCTCCCCCCTACCCCTCATCTCCCTCCTTTCCCCCCTACTCCTCATTTTTCTCCTCTCTTCCTCTCCCTCCTCCTCTCCCTCCTCCCTGACCCTCTTCTCCCTCCTCCTCTCCCTCCTCCCTGACCTTCTTCTCCCTCCTCCTCTCCCTCCTCCCTGACCATCCTCTCCCCTCTGACCCTGCTCTGCTGTTGTCCTCCTGCTCTCCTCCTAGGGCTGGAAGGGGCTGTGAGTTTCCTGGAGACCAGGCTGGTTCCAGAGAGCTGGAAGATGGACATGAGCGAGATCCTGGATTCCTCCAGCAGCGACGAGGAGGACGCAGAGGGCAAGGAGAGCGACGAGGAGGAGGAGGAGGAGGAAGAAGAGGAGGAGGAGCCACCGCAGCAACAGCAGCAAGAAGAGGAGGAGAAAAAGAAGAAGAAAGCAGTGAAAGAGGAGGTAAGACCCAACTACAGTCATGTGAAAAGATTTCCCCAAACTTTGCAGCATCGATCAGAATCTTGACTAGAGAAAGATGACTTCCTGTAGGCTGCTGTTTGCGGTCTTGAGTGTTGGCCAGTCTTGATTAAGCTTTGTTTGGAGCTGACGTTGACATGAGTGGAGGTGGCTCTAACTGCTTAACGGCACAGTAATAATGTTAGCGCAGTGCTACTCCTTGTCATGCCTGGAGAGCCTCTGTCACACTCACTGTTTACGCTGTGAAAACAGGAAGTGGAAGAGGTCTTCACTTATCTTAAAGGGATATTGCACCATAAAATCCCATTATCTTGCATCAGTTGAAAAGAGTAGTGTGCCTGATCAGTCATGGGTTTAAATGTCAGAAAGCTCTGTGTTGGCCTATTCCACTGCCCAGAGCTAGTTAAACGGATAGTTCATCCCAAAATCTAAAATACTTATTTTTGGTGACGGGTCTAGTTTGGTTCCTTTTTTTCCCCTTTATTATTATTATTTTTACATGAAACTGCTCACAAGTTCTATTGATTATTTTGAGTAACCTGGTCATGATTTCTGGATAGAGACATTGCTGTTGAGCTTCACAAACACTTGTTTGTTTTTGGGAGCGTATTGAGCACCACAAGGCCCAAGTTTAGGACTAACTGTCCCTTGAACTCCCAGCTTTCTTAACACCAGCTAGCGGCTCC
Source organism: Plecoglossus altivelis (assembly GCA_036571765.1). Taxonomy (NCBI): domain Eukaryota; kingdom Metazoa; phylum Chordata; class Actinopteri; order Osmeriformes; family Plecoglossidae; genus Plecoglossus; species Plecoglossus altivelis. Next base: position 5,661,323 of record BROE01000009.1, read on the forward strand.
TAGCCATAGAGCCCAGAAGGCAGCCACTGCTGCCCCTGGCTGCATTCCTGAGTGTGGCTGTGACATGATGGCCACTGAGCCACCGGGGCCCATCCAGCCTGGTGAATAGAGCCCCAGCATGTGGGAACCCTCCCCGTCCGTCCCAACACAACAATGGCTCATTCTTCCTGCTCTCACGACTCCCACAAATGGCCATTCGTGTGGCTTCCGACTCCGTTCCCATGGCAACCCCAATGCCTGGCTGCAGCGGCGGTGGCCACTTCCTAGCATTTCAGAGAGGTGCTGTGTGGGGATTGGCCGAGGGCCAGCAAGGGGGTGGGGGGCGTGGCCAGGCAGGGTTCCTATTGGATGGCATGTGCTCAGTTCAGATGGCTTCTCTGATCTAGTCCAGTCACAGCAGGAGAAGAAACGCGGCCATCGCAGACACACACAGCCAGAGCATGTGCTTCTCTACAGCTGTTCCATCATCCTGCTAGCATTTCTCCATGTCAGATCAGGGATTCCTATGAAGCCCATAGTTTAGCTGTGCTGTTCGCACAACAGTCAGGATGGGAAGGCTGAGCCAGGGTATAGTGGTGTGGCTCTGAATAGTCTGTCTGTGTTGCCGTTGCTCTGTAGAGGGTTTGAAGGGATATGTACAGTGTTGTTCACATGGGTCCTGGGTATTGGCCTATTATTCATTTCCATCCATCTCCTGTCATCCCCAAAGTTCCCTTAGTCTGTGTGGAGGCATCCCATTGCATCCCAACAAGGACTAAATACATTTGGACAACAGTACATGAAGTCATCATTTGACTTTAAAACAGTTTGATCTGGCTATTTAGTTAACTCCTTGGAATGCTCAATATCAACTTCACGTTGAACCAACAGCACCTGAAGGATCACCGGTACCTATATGCTGAACAAACACTGATGAAACGTGAAGATGAAGCTAATGTAGGAGGTTGCTATGCAACTTCTTGGCAGAACATCTGCTTCACCTTCCTCCATGTTGCTGCTAGGTCTACCTGTGTGGGGCTCCACCACAGCACATAGCAACCATCGCTAGGGTGGCCCCTTCAATCAAGATTCTAACGTGTGTGTGTGTGTCTTTCCTAGCCCCCAGAGGACGAGCCTGACCCAGAAGAGAGGGACCACTTCCTGCAGCAGCTCTACAAGTTCATGGAGGATAGAGGTGAGCTGTGTTACCTACCAACAACACACACACACACACACACACCACATTTGACTTTAGGGCAGGAGGTAACCATGCCAACCAGATTTATCTCAGCACGGAAAGCACATAGGTTATTTCCACAAAGTTTGTCCATGCGCACAGACAATCTTTTCTGTTCGATTCAGCTTGGTCTTCAGTCACAAGAAAACATGAAGTGATCGTTCCTGTGCTCCATTTTGAATGTGCTCTTCTGTATTCTCCAGGGACGCCAATTAACAAGCCTCCTGTGCTCGGCTACAAGGACCTGAACCTGTTCAAGCTCTTCAGGCTGGTCTACCATCAGGGAGGCTGCCACAGCGTCAGTCCTCTTCTATTATCTGTCTCTCTCTCTTTACCTCTCTCTCTGTCTCGCTCTCTGTCTCGCTCTCTCTCTCGCTCTCTCTGTCTCGCTCTCTCGCGCGCGCTCTCTCTCGCTCTCTCTCGCACTCTCTCTCACCCACAAACAAGAGCAATATGATGATATTGAGAACGGTTTCGCAAACTCGGCTGATGTCTTGTGATGTCATGTTTCTCTTGGCTATCTGATTGGCTCCCAAAACATATGTAGAACTAACTATAACATGTATCCTATATCATAAGTCGTGGAGTGGGCATCCTCGAAAGTGTGGGGTCCAGTAGAGTCTTCAGCAGTGGATTGTTCGTGTTCATGCTGGAACATAAGGTGATTGATCTTGTCTGTTGTTGCAGATTGAGAGTGGCTCAGTGTGGAAGCAAATCTACATAGACTTGGGCATCCCCGTTCTCAACTCTGCCGCTTCCTACAACGTCAAGACTGCATACAGGAAGTAAGTGTCCTGACTGTGGCCACTGTGTCTTAAGATGAGCTGAAAGCTGATCTACAAACATAGGGATCAACTAGGTTGTTTACACCTGGCGGCTGGTGACTTGGAGACTTGTCATGTTGCCAGCAGCTGTACTCCGGTCGTGTTCCTGGTCAGGTTTAACACGCTGTGTGTTCATGTGCACATTGACGTCGGAGCAAGAGGTGTTATTCTAACCAAACGCTGTCTCTTCTCAGATACCTGTATGGGTTTGAGGAATACTGCAGATCGGCCAACATCCAGTTCAGAACCATTCACCATAACAACCCACGGCCACTGGCCCCGCCCACTCAGAAGGCTCCTGTGGTGGAGGCCAAGGAAGGACCGCCACCGCTGGTGAAGATGGAGCCGGCGGAGGAGAAGCCTGTGGCAGAGGAGGAGGCGGAGTCTGAGAGTGACAGCGACAAAGAAGAGCACAAGGACACACTCTCCTCCCCCAGGGTAAGAGGACCAACAGTCCATGCTACCTTGCCTCCACTCCCCCAGGGTTAGAGGACCAACAGCCCATGCTACCTTGCCTCCACTCCCCCAGGGTCAGAGGACCAACAGTCCATGCTACCTTGCCTCCACCCCCCCAGGGTTAGAGGACCAACAGCCCATTCTACCTTGCCTCCACCCACCCAGGGTTAGAGGACCAACAGTCCATGCTACCTTGCCTCCACCCCCCCAGGGTTAGAGGACCAACAGCCCATGCTACCTTGCCTCCACCCCTCCCAGGGTTAGAGGACCAACAGTCCATGCTGTGTGGCCTCCACTCCCCCAGGGTTAGAGGACCAACAGCCCATGCTACCTTGCTTCCACTCCCCCGGGGTTAGAGGACCAACAGCCCATGCTGCCTTGCCTCCACCACCCCCTCATGTTCGTTTACGGTCGTGATGTCCTGCCAATGTCCTTGTCCTGTTGTGATTTCTTGTCAGCGTCCTGTTGTGATGAATGCCTTGTATATTTGAGAGGAGCTCCTCAACTGCGTCTCAGTAGACAGTCTGACTCAAGCTCAAGAAAGCCTGTTTTCTTTTCACCCTTTTTAAACATGCGCACTGTAAATATTTGTAGGTGTTTCTGCGCTAACCGCGAGTGTGTGTGTGTGTGTTTGTGCATGCGTCCAGGGGAGGAGGAGGTGCACTCCCATTAAGCCCGAGGCCAAGGAGACCTCCAAGCTGGACAAGATCCGGGAGGAGCGTCAGAGGGAGGAGAGCCGAGCAGGAGAGACCAGCGGGGAGGAGCAGAGAGAGCGGCCTGAGCTGGGAGAGCCCCCGGGGAAGAGACGCAGCCACCGCCACCTGGACCAGTCCGACAAGGAGTCTGAGGAGGAGGAGCAGGACGAAGAGGAGGACGAGGAGGACGACGATGAAGATGGGGAGAGGAGTCGACACAGAGAGAGGTGCGGGGGTGTCTTGATCCACTTGCTTTACCTTCCTTAAGTGTAAATAGGTACATATACATCATTGTCTTCCCCTTGTTGGTTTTGAAGTTGATGAATTAAGTTCCTCTCTAAGGAGGGGAAGCATCACTAGTTGTTGTTGTTGTAAAACAAATACAAAAACACTTGCAACATGAAGCCAAGCGTGGTTTAATGGTTGAAGCGTGTGCGCTCTGGTCTCCAGGGGCGAGGAGGAGGAGGAGGGGGACTCTGTGACAGGGACTAAGGTCCGTGTGAAGTATGGCCGAGGGAAGACCCAGAAGATCTATGAGGCCAACATTAAGAAGACTGAGACAGACGAGGGAGAAGCACTCTACCTGGTGCACTACTACGGCTGGAACGTCAGGTATGGATCTAGCAACAGACCGCTTCTATTCTCCCCAGCGCTCAGAGAGAACGGTAACAGGAGAACTGTTTTTAGGGGTCTCTTTAGAAAACCAAGATTTGTTTTCGTCCTTTTCTTTGTGCTAGTTTATACTGGTTGACCCAAGGGCAAAAGAGTTTTTGTAAAAAATAAAATAAAAAATCTTTTTTTTGGTAGCTCCATTATTTTCAATGGCTGCCTGGCAAGTGGCTGCAGTACCTTGAGGGAGAGGGTGTCTGGAGCTAACCTGTGCTGTGGCCCCTGCCTCCCTCCTAACCTGTGCTGTGGCCCCTCCTAACCTGTGAGGTGGTCCCTGCCTCCCTCCTAACCTGTGCTGTGGGCCCTCTCTCCTGTCTCCCTCCTAACCTGTGCTGTGGCCCCTCTCTCCTGCCTCCCTCCTAACCTGTGCTGTGGCCCCTGTCTCCTGCCTCCCTCCTAACCTGTGCTGTGGCCCCTGTCTCCCTCCTGCAGGTATGATGAGTGGGTGAAAGCAGACCGGATCATCTGGCCCGTGGACAAAGGTGGAACAAAGAAGAAACAAAGAAAGAAAGTGAAGGTGAGGCACTGTCCTTCTTTCTGCCCCCTGACCCCCCACAGGTCCCTGCAGGGTGCAGCCTCCCCTAGAGACACACACCCCTGACCTATGACCTATAGTACAGGAGCACTGATGTGTGATATACAACACTGCCAGATTAGGTTAGATGTACCGTTGTGTTAAGTTGCCGTCTCATGGCAACAAATTAGAATCCCGAAAAAAGGAACATCCAACATGAAGATCAAACATCTGTTCTTCCCCACCCAGAACAAAGAGAAAGAGGAGGGGGAGAAGGAGGACGACAAGCAGGGGAAGCCGGGAGTGAAGAGGGGCCGTCCTCCCATGAGGACCACGCCCCCCAGCGCCGGCCGCAGCGTGTCCAAGACGCCCAGCAACGAGGGCCGCTCCAACAGCAAGAGCAGCCGGCTGTCGGACACCTCGTCACTGCCCAACGGAGAAGGTGAGCCAGCCTGGCTGGTGGGGCCGGGCCAGGGGCCTCTGGCCACACGCTCAGCTACGTCTGCAAAAGGACAGCTAGGACAGGCCCACACCTTGGTGGGCTTGGCCTTAGCTTCCCCGGTGTGGTTGGGAGAATATTTTTGAAAGTTCACACCAACGGGAGCAATGTGATGATAATGAGAATGGTTTCGCAAATTCGGCTGATGTCTTGTGATGTCACGATTCTCTTGGCTATCTGATTGGCTCTTCATGCTAGCGTTAAATGTGGTGTATAGAATGAAGTGTCCAAGTAGAATGTATCCTGGAATGCCTAGGAGCTCAGCCCCCTAAAGTTGACTGAACTTTGACCTCTCACACTGTGGACATTAACCAGGACCCTAACCTCTCTCTCTGGTGGTCTCTCTCTGCGTCTCTCCCTCAGGGACCCCTCGCAGGCGTACAAGGAGGACATCTGGGATGTACGACTCTGATAAAGAGTCTAACGGTGAGTCATGATCCCTCAAACTTCAGTGCAGAAGTATCCATATGTCTGCAGTGTCACAGTGGAAGATCACTGTGTTTGTATCCACACGTCTGCAGTGTCACAGTGGAAGATCACTGTGTTTGTAACATTGTACTTTCTTTTTCTTTTTTTCCTCTCTCCTGTAGAAGAATCCGTAAACTCATCGGACGACAGCGAATCGGAGGACTCCCCTGAAAAGAAGCCGGCGTGGGCGGAGCGTACCGACCCTGCCACGGCCAGGAAGCAGGAAGAGGAGGAGGACCGGAGGGTAGAGCGAGGCAGAGCTGAGGCTGCTGCTGCCGCCGCCGCTGCTGCTGCTGCTGCTGCTGCTGCTGCTGCGGCCGCTGTCGCTGTGGCAACCGCTGCCCAGCCCCTGCCCTGTCCCAGCATGCCCCAGGAGCAAACGGATGGCGACCAACTCCAGCCGTCGGAAAGGCGAGAGGCAGAGACGACAGAGGAGCCGGCTGCAGTGTCTCCTGCGACAGACAAACAAAACAAAATGTCTCCTGTTCCAGAGAAGCAGCTTATCAAGATGTCGCCCGTACCAGACAAAAACAAGATGTCTCCCGTACCAGACAAAAACAAGATGTCGCCCGTACCAGACAAAAACAAGATGTCGCCCGTACCAGACAAAAACAAGATGTCGCCCGTACCAGACAAAAACAAGATGTCTCCTGTACCAGACAAAAACAAGATGTCTCCTGTACCAGACAAAAACAAGATGTCTCCTGTACCGGAGAAACAAAACAAACCGTTGCCCGTCTTGGAGAAGCCACTTAACAAAATGTCCCCCAGTTCCGAGAAAAACAAGATGTCTCCTCTTCCAGAGAAGCAAAACAAGACGTCCCCTCTCCAAGAGAAGACCAAAGAGGAGGATAGCAAGACGCCTCAGCCTCCGACGCCCCTCTCTCCCAGGACCAAGGGCCGGAGGAGCCTCTCCAGAGAGGCAGGGAGTGACACCCCCACCAAGATCCCCAGCAGTGCCCCTCCCACACCCAACCACACGGAGGCCTCTGATGCCCTGTCGCCTGTCCCCCGCAGCCTGCTCAAGAGGCAGGACGAGCCCATGGTGGTGCTGCACTGCCTCCCTGCCCAGCAGCTCCCGGAGCCCCACGCTGACTCAGACACTGACTCCGCCCCCGAGGAGGAGGACGAGGAGCTGGCCTGCAGGGAGGAGCGCGTGGTGGGCGTGGCCAAACGCAAAGCCACCGAGCAGAGGACGCCGGACAAGAAGGTTCGCCTGGAAAGGAGGGACGAGGTCAAGATGGCCGCCTCTCCCAAGAGCCTCTCCAACTCTCCGCTGAAGAGGCTGGAGGCTGAGAGGAGGATGGAGACAGGAGCCAAGGGAGAGGAACGCCCCAGGAGGCCGGAGGGCCACAGAGAGCGAGCAGACGACTGCCTCTCTGCTGCCAAAGAGCCTGAGAGCAGAGGGGAGATGCCCTCGCTCACTCTGGAGGTGCAGCGTTGCCACGGTGACGCGTTGTCGGGGGGAGCGGGCATGGCCGAGCCACGGCAAGGCCCCACGGTGGAGGAGCTCATGCCTCAGATAGGCCCAGAGGCGCTGGTGTGTCATGAGGTCGACCTGGACGATCTGGACGACAAGGAGAAGCCAACCACTGGAGAGGAGCTCCTCATGATGATGAGCGAACAGAAGCCCCTCCCCATTCTGCACCACCACCATCATCACCATCACCACCACCACCACCACACCCCTCCAGCCTCGGGCCCCTCCGCCCCCCCAGCCACGGCCAGAGTCTGCCCCCCCACCGTGGCCTCCAGCCCGGATGAGTCCCACAGCACACGCAGTGAGAGCGACGTGACCATTGAGGTGGACAGCGTCGCCGGGGAAAACCAGGAGGGGTTGGGTGAGAACGAGTCCACGCAGGGCTTCGACGCCAGCGCCAGCTCCTCCAACTCCAGCCTCTCTCTGGAGGGGAAGGACCGGGGTGAGTCTGGAGCCTAGTCTGAACGTGTCTTATCAAATGCTACCTGCTTATTTGCTTGGTTTTGTGGAAGTGGCAGTCACCACAGCCTTGTGGTCATTTCAGAGTGTTCTTCAACTCCTGGTACTCCACCCTAACCTTTCAACAGTCGTCTAAACAGAAGCTGTAACACACCCTCACCTTTCCTCCCATCCAGGCCAGAAAAGGCTGATGGACTGCAACAGCAGCTCCTCCGCCAAGAAGCAGAAACGCAACCAGAAGCGACCAAGCACAACCTCCAAGATGGAGAAGAACGGAGCAGGTAAGACTGGACGCTCCCACCCCTGGGGCGACCCTGGGGCACCCCTGGGGCAGGAAGGAGCTTCTCCTGGGATGACCTACCTGAACAGGACCATCTGTTGAAGATACTTTCCTTCTATCCCTTGTCACAGCATTTCTACATCCTCATCTTCTACTCTCCTCCTTTTCCCTCCCCTCCCTGCCCACACCAGGCCACAGCAGTGACAGTGAGGACTTGACGTTGCTGGACTCCAGTAAGCTGACTCCGGTCAAGCATTCGTCATCCCTGTCCAAGGCCCAGAAGCTGTCGCGCTCCCCGGGCCTGTCCTCGCCCCACAGCAAGGACCTGGACAAGCACAAGGACAAGCAGGGCTTCCCCTCACCGCGTACCTACAAGTGGACTTTCCAGCTAGGTAGGCTGCCTGCTAATACTGTTGTTAGCTACTAGGAACAATTGGCTAATGCAAACTAGCATTTTGTGTTTGAGGAAATGAACAAAAACTGAACAATTCTGACATTTGAGTGAGTGTAGCTTTGTGTTGAGTACTTCTCCTGTGTAATGTCTTCATCTGCAAGTTTACCTTGAAGGCAACTGTTCATATTCAAGATTCCAGGGGACATGCTAGCTGCTCAACTTCCTAGCGTTTGGAAGTGTCAGTGATCTCTTTGTCCAGAGCTGCCTTGTAACAAGCCTTGTGTTTGTCTCTATCCTGCCCCCCCTGCAGCCGAGCTGGACAGTATGAACAGCACCGAGAGGATCTCCTTCCTCCAGGACAAGCTGCAGGAGATCAGGAAGTACTACATGACCCTTAAGTCGGAGGTGGCCTCCATCGACCGACGCAGGAAGAGACTGAAAAAGAAGGAGAGAGAAGGTAGCATGCTCATGGCCTCTCTTTACTGGCAGTGAACATTGGCTAAAGAATCTTTCTCTTACGTCTTTCTCTCTCTCTCTCTCCCTTGCTCTCTCCTCCTCCAGTGTCTCACACAACGGCCTCCACCTCCTCTGGTTCCTCAGATACAGGCATGAGCCCTTCGTCTGCCTCGCCAACCCAGAACACGGTGGCAGTGGAGTGCAGGTGATGGCACGCCTCCTCTGGCCCCAGCCACGCCCCCTCTCCCCCTCTGCCTTCCCAGCATCCCGCTGCCTCAGATGGACATGCAAGAGAAAGCAGCCTAAAGCACTCAACTGCCCCCGTGCCCCTCCTGGCCCTGCCTCGCCTCCCGGTCCCAGCTGCCAAGCAGTGACTCCTAGTTCCTGCACCCTGCCTGTCTTCAGTCACCCGTCTCCGTGGTGGAAAATGGACTCTCCCATGTGAGTTGAATGTATGATGAAATGAAACTCCCTCCATGACCCCTGGATTCTTCCCTGAAGCCCCCCCCACTCTCTCTCCTGCTCGCTCTCTCTGACTCCATCCTCAAACTGTCCAAGGCACTTTCCCCACTCCCTCATTGTTGTCAACCACAAAAGTAACAACCACAAAAGTAACAACCTTGAGGTCCTGAACACATGGACCCGACCAGGATGCAGTAATAACCCGTCTGTTCCGGTCAGCAGAACTCCAGACTAAATACAACGTTCGAGTCCCGATGTGTTGATAACGGTCACTTAACCAGCTGGACATGGTTTTGTATAAAGGTCAATTCTGTTCACTTTGCTCCATCAGAACTGCCAAAGTACACATGTTACAGCAGAGTGTCCTATTTTGGAGAAGTGGAACAAGTTCAGTCGTGGAAGGGTAATGTAGTTCAGTCGTGGAAGGGCAATGTAGTTCACTGAAAACAGCTATTGTTGTCTTCCACTTTAGCAGTGTATCAGCACAGATAATTATGCAAACTATTTTTCTGTTCTCTTTTTAAGAAAAGTAAAATGAAAAGTAAAAAAAACAAAAAAAACAACCATTGCCAGTGGAACACAGGAAGAACCCTTTTCAGTGAACTAGACTTCCTTCACCAGTGGATTTGGTCTTTTTGTATGTAATCGCAGAGTTTTTATTTTAGTATGGAAAATTTCACAAAGTATATATCACAGTCGTGAAGTTTATTTAATGAAAGATTTCTAGACCTGAATTTTTTGTGTAAAATAAAGGTATCTTGCAACTTGTTAAATATATTTATTCTGTCTGTGGACATCTTTTTGTATTTTTTACAATAGAGAATCCTTCCACAGTTGGGACAGTGAGGATAGTATGACGTTGAATGAATGTCGTGTGCTCATCCGAAATCTCAGCCAGACTCTGTTGTTTCAATTGGGTAGCTACTGTGCAGTACGTATGCCCCTCCCCCTCTCCCTCCCCTCTTCATTTCAATAGGGCCCAAGTCTGTCCCCTTTCTCATTATCGTACTCTTTTGGGGTGACACCATAATGTGGTGGCCTTCTTTCTCACCATGTATTTTGCTTGTGTTCATATTTCTTGGTACTCTGTTATAAATTAAACATCTATTCTTCTTTTCGACCTTGAGTTCTGACCAATCAAATCCACCCTCTGCTAAAAGGAACATGTATTTCACCCAGGGGTTTCAAATGATTGTTTCTTTTGTACATAAATCTTCCAAAACCATGTATTTGAAAAATACATTTTACACAAACTGTAAAGAATGATTTATATTATTTTTGAAACCCATCTTTGTACCGGTATATTAAGAACATTTTCTTTTTCTATGTCACGTCGGTAGAAGCGTTAGTATACATCTGTAGACTGTATATACTGTATACTGAACCTGGGAGTTTCAACCTGATGCAGCGCAGAGAGAAATGAAACATTGAACATTTCTATGTTTTATAGACTTGGTTCCTAGGTGAAAACACTCTTCCTAAAGTGCTCAGTATATCCAGGGGGTCTGGATGAAGGAAAGGATGAGAAGTCTGAGTTCAAGCCATTGTATCTTTATGTAAAATAAACAGAGCTCTCTTCATTTCTAATAAAGTTTTTAAATATTGATCCTGTGTGCTTTTGGTTGCTTGGAGCCAGACTTGTGTTTAAGCCTAGTATCAAACCAGAGGAGCTGGACTGATTAGATAAACAGCTTGTATGTAAAGGTGTCACAGGCCACACAGAATACACATCGAGACAGACTGTTGTAGTGTTTCAATGGTACCAGCAGAGGGCAAACGTTCCAGTAACTTGTAAAGGTCAAACACAGAAGGACGTCACTGTGGTTACCCCCAAGCATTATCCTGCCAAGGATTTTAATGAATTGTGTTCCAGCATAAACAATAAAATTACGCAACTCATCAGAAAACAAGTCAATTTAACCAGACATTTAATGGTACAACTAAAGGTTTGACAGACTCTTTTCACATGTATACTCCAGTTTAACAATCGTCTACACTTACATAAGACATACACACACAAAAATGTAATTGTTACTTCCTAACAAGTTCTGCCAGGGTCAAAAACGCACAAAAAAACAACTCAGTATGTGGTGTCATGATCAGATACAGGCTGTTCTTTACCTTGTGGGCCCATGGCAGCCCTCTGCAAGAGAAGTATCCAAGCACTCATCATCCCAGGCTCAGAGATGTGACGGAACTATCGGCCAGAGGACAGTTCCAACCGTTGGGTGTCCGCTTGTCCAACCACCCCCAGAGAGAAGCCTCCCCGTGGGGAGAGGAGGCTGCGGCAGTGCTGTGGCCCAGCCATGGTGTGCTGGCTGGATGGTGTGTCTCTGATGCTCTCTGTCCATGTGAGCAGCTGTAACGAGGAGGAGCAGCAGGTGTCTAGCGAGGCTGTGCCAGGAGGCCTGCTTTGGCAGCAAGGGCTTCGTTCTGTTGAATGTGGTACTCTTGGAAGCGCATGGAGATACGTTGAGTCATCTTTAGGTACTTCTGAAGGCAGCTCTCTGAGCAGGTGGTCTAGGGGGGAAAAGATGACAGTAGGTTGACAAATATCCATTCCTGGTCAAGTCAAGGGCTTTTACGTTGTGGTTTCATGTTAATATACAAATGGCAGTTTTGACACCGATAATAAAAGCATGAGAAATATGAAGGAGTTGTGTCAAATGAAGCTGCTTACCTCCTCTGGTTTGACCTCTCGTGTGGTGAAGTCCTTCACACAGTCCATGAAGCAGTTCTCTGTCAGCTTGTTGTAGGTTCCCAGGAACTCTTTGAACTTTCCAGAACAGAAATATGAGTGTTTGTCTTATCTCTGACAACCGTAACTATGACACACGCCCTTGGAAGATGTCAGAACTAGTCGTTACCTGTTTGATCTGGTCTGATTCCGATATTTGGGCTGCCATGGTTCAGGTCAGTGTAGTTTCTGTTGATGTAAATGCAAAAACACGAAAATCGGGTTAAGCTTTAAACCTGCAGTGGTTGTAAGAGCGGATATGCGTCTTGAACGTCTTGGGAAATACCCACAAGAATCAATTGTGCCCCATCGTGTTTAAGCCATTCACAGTCAGGTGACGACAGAAAGCATTATAAAGACTTGATTCTTTAGCATGACATCCACCAACATGGATGCATGATTCCAGTACAACTTAATTGTTGCTATCAATCTAATGTTAGCATTCTCTGTCCGTAGAGGGCCAGATTACTAGCTGAGGTTATCTAACTAGTTGGAGGATGAAAACAACATTTCAGCAAATCAGTCTATGCTTTAATGTGCAATTTGTCTTTAGATGACAATACACAGGTAAATATGAATCAATTCGAACATTTTTACGTGATCTAGACACAGCTACAATTTTAGTGATTCACCCACCTTGCTTCCGAAGGACATGTGACATGTTGAGAAAACGTTGATCGTGAATCGAGAACACAGATTCGACAACTGAAATATAGACAATGTTCTATAGACAATACCGTTTCCTTGATCAAAGATTTTATAAATACATACAATTATATTTAAATAAATAAAAAACATAAATATAGCTACTGAAAAGCTTAAAGTTATTTATAGAAAAGACTATAAGCAAACATAAGTTATAAATCTGGTGCACTTGCATGAACCGTCCGATGTAGTACAAGTCGTATTTTTCTACAGTTCCATATAGAAAACCAGTCCTGTTGCCTAAATGCTTGCCTAAAGACCACCAATAGGGCACATTTGGCACATGTCTCTACATCCGTTATTACTTCATTATTCGTGAATAAAATGGTTGTTTCCTAGTTGTATCGCCGCAGCATTATTAATGCTGCAATAATGTGTCAGCAGATGGCGATATTGAGATGAACACTTCACACATTCTTACTTTTCTACTCCCCGACCCTATACGGAAACTAGCGCTAGCTTGTTGTCAGCGACAGTTGCTGTGAACGTTTTGGTTTAGCTTGAGTTGTTGTTATCTGGCTGGATATATTCAGGAACAGACTTAGCACTACTGTACTGTTGTGAAAAGGTTGTTTCGGATACTGTTTGGATCATGGTATTGCGTGACACTGGAACTTGGAATAAGAATTTAGCGAGTTATCTCCCTCCGGTATGAAGCGGGAAGTTTAAAAAACGTTAGCTACGTTGCAGTCACTCTAGCTTAAGCTAGACATGGCTCAAACTGTTTTCAGCTCTAACGAACAACTAAACTTTGCAAGTCATATAAATCTCGATGACTCGTCTTTCAGCTCAGATGCCGGGGACATTTTAGTCCGTTCAACTAGAATAATACTTCCAGAAACAATCAATATTCGCGATTTAGAGTCGACATCAACCATCACTAACAAACCAGTCAACGTCCAGATGACGGCGAATAAACAACGCATTACTACCCAACATTTAACAGACGAGATTCAGAAGTCCAAGCGGTCCAAGAAGCAAGAGCACGTTTATGTCCCTCCAGCTCTCAAAGCCAACCTACTATCCTGTTCCCCATCAGCCCCAGTGTTACTTTCAGGTAATCCATTGACAGTTAGATGCTTTATTTACATCATTTGCTCTGTATGTTATGTTAGAGGATATTGCAACTGTCACATGTGTTACAGAGGGATCTAATGTTCCGAAAGGTCCAGCAGTGATGAAATTGTCTTCCGAAACACGAAAAAACAAGCAGGTTTGTCATGAGTCATACCGATGTATTTATCTGTACACATTTATTTATTTGAGGAAAAAAAAATATAATATGCATATGCTCATATATTGTTTAATAATTGCAAATTACTTGCCTATTTGGTTCAACAAGGCTCACAAAGATGGGAAAAGGACACAACAGCTCCCATCATCTGCTCAGATGAACCCCAGTGGAGATGAGGGTAAGAGTTTTGTTATAGCTTTGATGACGTCAGTACTGGTCCTGTGGATGCCAAAGCTATTACTGATCAGCTATTTCTCATGAAGCTGTGCGTGAGTATTTTCCTTTATGTGAGAATCTATGCTAATTAAAATGTTTGCAGGCCATGAGGTTGTGATATCTCGCTATGCTGCTGGTGGCAAGGGGGCCATAATGGCTGCCCTCAAACAGAGGTGGGTACAGCAGACCATCACCACGGATACCACTTCATGTTCATAAACAACTTTAAAAGGCAGAAAAAAACAAGTCATTTCTATAGACCAGCCAAGCTGTTTGGCTGAGTAACAGTTAAGGTTTTCTTCTTTCAGGTGTCAGAGCGCCCCCCTGAGGAGAGAGGTGAGGGTGCAGCTGCTGGGCCAGAGGTCTGCTGTCCAGAGCCCTGAGGGGCACACTGGGACCCTCTTTGGTGACCAGGGTCCAGGTCAGATGCTGGATACCGATCCTAGTCCTCACGGAGACCAGGGATCTCAGAGCAGCTCAAAGCCCCAGCGTGGGGCTCCCCTCTCAGGGGACCAGGGAGTATCAGCTGCCTGTACTGCAGCTGTGGTTACAGCTGCTACCATCGCTGCAACTGCTCCTCTCCTTAAGGTACTGCAGCTGCTGTGAACACAGGGAACAGATATAGAAGCAGTGAATGCACAGCTGATGAAATGCACATTTGTTACACGTGGGTTTGCATTTTTTCCATTGTGTGTGTGTGTGTATGTGTGGGTGTGTCCAGGCTCAGAGTGACATGGAGCTTCGTGTGTCTCAAATGTCGGAGGGTCTGAAGAGGCTTCTGGACGCTGACAGACGTCCAGGCCAGCCCCTGGAGCGCAGAGCAGGGAGGGATGCCAGTGGAAGCAGGGAGGAGAGAGAGGAGAGCCGGACCCTGGACCGTGTAGCCCAATTGGAGCAGCAGCTCAGCTCTCTGACCCAGCAGCGACTGCAGCAGCTGGAGCTGATCCAGAACCAGCAGATGGGACTGCAGGCAAGAGGACTTTCCTCTCTTCTCCTTTTTTCTTTGGTAATCTGCTCTTCTCTCAACATCACCAACTCAGCATCTCTCATCCCATCAGAGCCGTCTCTTGGAGTCCGCTCTCAGCGTTGTGACTGGCCACGCCTCCGTGCCTGGCCACGCCTCCGTGCCTGCTGCTGCCCTGCTGACCTTTGACCCCACACCTGTGCCAGCTTCTGGTCTGCCACCTGGATCGCCAAGTTCTCAGCCTGGACGCCACTCTCAGACTCATCTGGCGGTGGTTGACCTGTCTACTGATACAGGTAGATTAACAGAGTAGTATGACTTCCTGTGGGTTTTTAATGGAGGAGTGCCGTTGACTGTCATAGTCTCTTTTCTCCCACCCTTCCAGCCCAGCCCAGCCAGAGGACAGGGGAAGGAGGAGGCCTGAGCCCCCCGGTGACCCCTGCCCCACGCAGGGGGACCCCTAGACCCTCACATAGGACCTCCAGCACACAGGACGCCCACAACCCCCAGTCCAGCACTCGCAACGGCCCAAACCTCCCAACCAGGACCCAGAGGTCTATACGCCCTGGCTCCAGAAACCAAGCTGGACCTGGAGCAATCCAAAACCGCGCCAGACCTGGACCAACCAAACATACTGTGGGCTCCACACTACAGAGACCACCCAGCACGACCCCAGGTCAGCTCATGAAGCCAGGAGTTGGCTTGTCCCTCCTGATACAGGATGCAAAGCACTCCCTTCCATTGTAGTGGTGATGTGAATATAATAGAGTAGGAGTGCTTCTCACGTCTCCAAGCTTTGTAATTAGCTGAATATGCCACTTTAGATTGCTTCAGATAGCCACACGTGATTTCTGTAGTGGGTTTTCCGTCCACCAGGGGGCAGTAGCGTCACTGAGATGAGACAGAAGGTTTAGGAGAGGTAGCTGGCACAAAACAGACGTACCCTTGAACCAAACAAGACCATACCGCTTGCACTGCACTTTCATATCCATGATATTTACAAACTGATTTGAAATGCACAGTTGCTGGTAACATGTCTAGTTCAACAGCTCCGAGTGTCCTGATTGGGTCATGTTATTTTCACATGAATGTGTCTGATAGGTGGACTGGATGAAGACCCAGTCAGTTGGTGGAAACTAAATCTTGTAGAAAGCCCATCTACTCCTATCATGGGAATAATCAGAGATGATATCAGCTGCTGGATCAGACCTGCTCTCCCACTCCTGCTATCAGCTAAACAAAAGTAGTAATGTTGCTCTCTCATAATATGAGGGCCGGTTTGCCAGACTGATAGCCACACTGTTATCGCCTATCGCTGAATGGTACACACAGTTTTATAGGGACAGTGTTCCAATCCCCTTAGGATCTTCTTCTGGTCAGATCAGTGCTCATCTCCGGTACACAGTGAGTGACGGGCCGGGGACAATCTCCCCTCTAAATCTAATCTGCCTCTTCTCCAGAGTAGTCCTGACTGGCCAGGGCCAGCCAATCTCCCACGGCAACCTGGAATTGGCTGCTCGGAGGCAGTGGCCTCTGTCCCCATGGTGATTGATGAGTGTGGGCGATAATTGTGGCTTGCAATGCACCACTGTGTGTGTGTGTGTGTGTTTAATGTGTGTGTGTAGGGAGGTTGTGTGCGGGTGTCTTAACAAGGACGATGATTGGAAAAGGCTTTAGATTTGACACCTTGTCTTTACTGCAGGTCTTGCCAAGCCTGCAGTCCAAATCTAGGGACATAGAGCCTGGCTATAGCCCAGCCTGGTACAGCCCAGTCTAGTACAGCCCAGTCTAGGATAGCCCAGTACAGCCCAGTCCAGTACAGCCCAGTCTAGTACAGTCCAGACTAGTACAGGCTAGTCTAGGATAGCCCAGTCTAATACAGCCCAGTGTGGTACAGCTCATTCTAGGATAGCCCAGTCTGGTACTAGGGTTCTGACTGGCATATCAGGAATATGCTATGGCAGAAACAATGCTAGGATTAGCATGAGGCAAGGCAGATAGTCTAACGCTGCTCACTGCATAAACACACTAGGCGGGAGTGAGGTGTTTCAGGGTAAGGGATGTGTTTCAGGGTAAGTGAGGTGTTTCAGGGTTTTTGAGGTCTTGATTGAGGCTGTGAGTGTGTGTGCGTCTGTGTGTGTGTTGTCATTCTGCTGTGTAAGATGTCTGAGGTGGCACCATTTTGTAGCTGCCTGTCTGCCTGCATGGCGCTGGTCGTGCCTCGGAAAAGCTGATTGTCATGGCAACCACGCTATTTCTACCCTCGGCTTCCTTCCCCATCTCTCTCTCTCTGTCCCATTCTCTCGCTCTCACTCTGCATCCTCCCTCACCCCCCCCCCCCCCCCCCAACACTCTCATTGACAGCTTCCTATTTTTAGTGTCTTTGTCTCTGAACCTCAACGATGTTGTCATGTTAGACTGCGGGTCTGAGACGAACATTAAGGCCAGTTACAGAGCCGCTCCGTCACGCTGGTCAGAACGCCGACCTGCAGGACCCTGTCATGATGTCATCACCAAGCTCGGAGTGATGCATTACCGCTTCCAAGATTGCTCAGGATCACAGCTTTTCCTCTGTGGCCGGTCAGAGCTGGCTCGTCAGAGCCCCAAGGCCATGATTGGCTGTTGGGTTACCTGCCTTTCTGCCGCCCTGTCGTCTCTTGCCTTGGTAGCGTTCTGTGAGCAAAACAGACAGTGCTGTCGTAGTTGTTGTGTTCCCATGGCAGCGCCGTAGCTCGGCAAGCCTGTAGGGGGCGCTGACAGCTGTAGCAGCGTTAGGTTTCTCAACGCGACAGACTCAGTCTTCCAGGACTGGGGTCGCCTCATTTTCAGTTCAGTCGATTCATGCCTGGAATATCTTTTTCATGATTGCAGGCCAGTTATTGCCACAGATTTTGAACACAATCGTAAAGAGAGGCTCTTTTATTGTTGCCTTTTCTATTTCATCTCACTACCTGATGTGATAGGCCCCTGTGCAGCTGTCTCCAGTGTGTGCTGGCCCTCATCACACCATGCTCATACTGAGCTTGTCCTGTTTGGAGGAAGTGATGTCATCTCACTATCTGATCTGATGGGCCCCTGTGCAGCCGTCTCCAGTGCGTGCAGACCCTTGTTATGCCCTGCTCAGGTTGAGCTCTTCCTGTTTGGAGGAAGTGATGTCATCTCACTATTTCATCATCACTCAGCCAGAGAGGCATATAGGGAGTGCTACTGATGCTCCACATGCTCCTGTGCACACACCCACACACACACCCGCATACACACTCACACACTCACGTTTGTCAGTGGAGATCTAACATTGATGAATGACACTGCCTTTAGACTGGCAGTCTTCTCAGAGAGAGAGGGAAGAAGGAGGAGCCTCCTCTGCCATACTACAGAAGATCACATGAGGTCATGGCTTTCCAGCTCATCTGCATAATGTCACAGCATCAGACGGTTGCTGCTGACCTCTCGGCTGACCTCTCTGTGGCTCGGCTCTGCTGTTGGCCACCTTTAATGCAGCCGTCATATCAGATCAGACGAATAATGACTGTCGATGATTTTGGTCACGCAGGACAAAAGGGTCGTTATATAATAGAGACGTGGGCCTATGTGGAATGGCCTTTACAGACCATATCACTAATGACATCTCATTCCAGGCCCTTGGGTTTGAAGCCCCTCCCCCTTGGTTGGGATGCAGGAGTCCTGTACCTCCTGACAGTGTGTGTGCCAGGGGGTGCCCATGGCATGGTGGCAGTGCCCTGTAGTGATGCCCTTTGGAGTTCAAATGGCAGACTGTATTATTAGATAGTGCCCTTAAACCTGCTATAGCTAACTAGGTCAGACCTGAGGACAGCAGGCAGCAGGAGGGGGGGTGTCTGTGTGTGTGTGTGTCTTTGTGTGTGTGTGTGTCTTTGTGTGTGTGTGTGTCTTTGTGTGCGTGGGTGTCTTTGTGTGTGTGTGTGTCTGTGCGCGGGTGTCTTTGTGTGTGCGTGTGTGTGCATGCGGGGAGACAAAGTATGTGGTGGACTGCAACGCCGAAAGGTAAAGGTGTGTTGTCTCTGCTTTTGTCACTGACAGGAAGTGGTAGACTCCCGGAGGCCATCCATGACGACCGCCGCAGCGGCAGCTGGGCGGCAAGCACCGGAGCGAAGTCCGCCGTGGTTGCCACGGCAACACCCCAAGATGGTGACGGACCAGCGGAGCAATTCAGGTAAAGGAGAGAGAGACATAGAGAGAGAGAGGGAGAGAGAAGCGTTCATGTTCGTATCCACTCAGTGCAGCCTCTCCTGTAACAGTGTCTGTACAAGGTAGGTCTGTGCTCCCCCCAGCTTAAGGAAAGAGGCACCAGACATGCTGGTGAGACAGCCAGCATCAACAGGAGTTACTGTGTCTTTAACCTCACAGTCCGATCCAAGTGTGTGTGCGTGTGTGGGGGTGTGAGTGAGTGTGTGTGCGCATGTGGAAGTGTGCGTGAGTGTGTGTGCGCATGTGGGGGTGTGCGTGAGTGCGTGTGCGCATGTGGGGGTGTGTGTGAGTGTATGTGCGCATGTGGGGGTGTGTGTGAGTGTGTGTGCGCATGTGGGGGTGTGTGTGAGTGTGTGTGCGCATGTGGGGGTGTGCGTGCGCGCCTGTCAAGAGAACGCGTCTGTGGAGACGGGTACAATATTTGCATAATTGCATACAGAGAGAAAGGCAGAGATGGTAATTCACAGGACCCGCTCCTCTCCTCCTCCCCTTCCTCTACCTCATCTCATCCTCCCTTCCTTCCCCTTCCTCCCCTGCCCACGCCTGCTCGCCCCAGCAGCTCTGATTTGCCGCCGTCTCCATGGCAACGACAACAGCATTTATCAGGCCCATCTGAGAGTGAATCTGCATGCCCCTGGCATTGTGCCAGCGTCGGCAATGAAAGAGCACTTTGAACCGCTGCCAAGTTGGGTAGAGGAGGGGGAGGAGGAGAGGGGGGGGTCTGTCAGGCCTGCTTAATGTTGGCAGTTTTGTACTTGGCAAGCCTCACCTTTTTCCCAGAATCCATCTGGCTGGCTGGCTGCCAGGCTCTTAGCGGAAGCTAAAAATTAACCCCCACGGTTGACTGGGGAAGCTGGAAATTTTCCACATATAAGGAGGGAAGAGAGGCAGAGGATTTTAGAGAGGAGGAGAGAGACGAACGCAGTCAGGTTCCTGGCTGTTCTGTACATATGAGGGGCTTTAAGGACAGCTCTGTACTAGAGCCTTTCAGCTATGGAGAGGGAGAGAGAGGGAGGGAGATGGAAAGAGGGAGAGGTAAGGAGAGAGAGAGAGATGGAAAGAGAGGGAGGGAGAGAGAGATGGAAAGAGAAAGATGGAAAGAGAGAGAGGGAGGGAGGGAGCGCGAGCGATGGATATCCCCAGGCAGAGCAAATCTCTGTTTTTCCTCTCGTGTTCCTCTTCCCCACAGGCTGTGTCCTCCTTAGCTGTGTACAGCTGTGCTCTTCAAACTCAACCCTGCCATCGCAGGGCCATGTGACATGCTCCTCTCCAAAGCGTTTCTGGCATTTGTTTTGATTTGGCGTGTCAACGGTGGTCACCGCACCGGAGGAGAGATCTGCCTCTGCTGGTTCCTGCTCCCTACCGCCGCTGCCCTGGGCGCAGATAAACATCGATCTGTTGTCCTTCCCTTCCTACCCAGCCTGTCCGTCTTTCACCATTTGCTGATTACCTTTTCGCAGATTGATGCTTTACACATGAGAGGCTATTTAGAAGCGTTCGCTGGGTGCGAGTTGGATCCGTACGCTGACATACGATCTGTTTACTGAACTTGGCATGCTCTTATAAAATCATTGTTCCCGGTTCCAGGCTGCACCATGCCAAATTCATCCACAATATGTGTAGGAAGGTTGAAGTTTCCAAGTGCTTATTCTAGACAGTGTGTTGAAAGCAGCGTTGGGCTGGACCACAGCCAGCCTGGCCTGCTGTCTGCTGGGTGGACACACTGCGGCTCTGTGTCTGTGGTATGTGGAGACTGCAGCAGAGCCCTTTTCCTTTGCTCTACACCTCTCCCCTGCTTCCCCGTGTTTCTCCCCGGCCGTGCGCTTGGTCTCCTGCTCCCACACGCGCACGTGTCCTACATCTGCTGTGTGGCACAGATGCTCGCTCCCTTGTTTTCCCCTTTCTCTGAATCCCAGACATCGGAACACATTTCTGTGCTATTTAGCACTCTCTGACACACACATACAATCTTGCTCTTTTTAAAGTGTTCTGCCCTTTTCTGTTTTGTCGCTCTCCGTCTTGAGAGCTATTATCCTCTCGCTAAGAGGCATGGTCTCTCGCTCTCTCTCTCTCTGTCTCTCTCTCTCTCTCACACACACACACACATTCACAGACACACAACATGCGATCTGTTTCTGTCGTTGTTTCAGAGGGCGGCTGGAGCTCTGGTTTCTGGGCTGGGCTGAGGAGGGGGGGGCAGGGCAGTGGGGGTAGGGCTCTCCTTCCGGGCTCTGGGGTAAACAAGCTGTAGATCGGGGAACCCTACCTCGCCCAGCCTCCTGGGCTCTCTGCTTAGCAGGAGACGCTAGACTGGTCTCATGCATGCGCCTTTTGACACGCAGACATTAAAATCAATGGGATTGATTTCAGGTCAATTGCTTCGAAAATAAATGTTCATTCTCAATATGAAGCAAAATACATTATTAATCTCGGTTGGTAAATTTTTTTATACATACACATTTTGGCCTATGTATTATATATCTTACGGTTCAATAAATCGTTTCGTTTTTCCGTTTCCTTATTTTATATAAATGAATTGCTGACAAAGGCAAAAGTGCGAGTACTCGACACGCACAGTTCAGTCTCAATTTGGCTCGCATCCGGCTATGTTTTGCAGTGTGAAACCTCCTCCGTGGTTTCGTCCAGCCTACTGCCAGTTCTGTGCAAATCGTATTCTGTTCTCAGCCCAACATCGTGCGCCTATTTCAGTCCATTCAGAAGATTGCAGGGAAGGAGGGAGTGGTTTGAGGCTCGTGCGTTTGGAGAGCAACAAGTGGCATGTCATTTGTTTCAAAGGAACTGCGGAACGTGGTGCATACGTCACCGCTCCAGCCAGGTGGCATTCCAAGCAGGGAGAGGAGCGAGGACGTGGAGGCACAATCAACATTCCCAATCAGAATCCTAGTCAGGATGTAAGGCGCGCGTAAAGCAAATCTCACTCCAGCAAGATCGAGCGAACATCGTGCGCTACTGGCACCGAAAGAGGAAAATACGTTCAAGATTGCTTTTGTGTTTGGACGTGAAAACTCAAGGACTTAAAAAAAATTGACAAACAAGTGATCTGGGTATACTGAAAGACCACGGGGAGGACATTCAACATGTCTTCTTCACAAGTATCTTCATCCCGGAGACAGTCGTGCTACCTCTGCGACCTTCCCCGAATGCCCTGGGCTATGATTTGGGATTTTACCGAGGCAGTATGCAGAGGCTGTGTGAATTACGAAGGCGCGGACCGGATCGAGTTTGTTATCGAAACGGCACGGCACCTCAAACGTGCTCATGGTTTCCAGGAGGGGAGATCCCCCGGTCCACCACCTCCGCCCACCGTGAAGACCCAGGCGGCAATTTCGACGAAAGAAACGGTGCAGCATAACCATGTGGACGGACCGTCTAAACAGCAGCCATCCGGTATGGATCGCTACTCCATCAGCAGCGACAGACCGCGTTTTGACTACTCCGGTATTGGCGCGCACACCAGCAGGCTCCCGAACGGACTGAGCGGTCCAAATGGCTTCCCTAAACCCGATGACGGACCTCCAGAGCTGAATCGACAAAGCCCGAACTCCCGCCGCAGCCACGGGATGGTAGCAGTCCCAGGACAAATGGCTGTGCCGCCAAACCTGCTACCCCAGACCTTGTTGAACGGACCCCAGTCATCTGCAGTCATTGCCCCACATAGCTTGGCCAGTCGACCCCCACCGCCCTCCATTGTGGGCTCCGCTTTGTCTCTGGCTTCTCAGACCGTGTCAGACCAGGGCAAGCGACCTGGATCCGTCTCCAGCACCGACCAGGAGAGAGACCTGAAGGAGAAGCAACGGAACGCCGAGGCTCTGTCTGAACTCAGCGAGAGCTTAAGAAACAGGGCAGAGGAATGGGCAAACCGACCCAAAATAGTGAGAGAGACTCTTCTTACGTTGTCTAATTGCACGCCGTTTGATGTTAGGTTTAAGAAGGACCATTCTCTCGTGGGCAGAGTGTTTGCGTTCGATGCAGTGTCCAAACCTGGCATGGACTACGAGCTAAAGATATTTATTGAATATCCCAGTGGATCTGGTAACGTGTTTTCCAGTGCATCTGGGGTGGCCAAGCAGATGTACCAAGACTGCATGAAGGACTTTGGCAGGGGTCTGTCCTCCGGGTTCAAGTATCTTGAGTATGAGAAGAAGCATGGTTCAGGAGACTGGCGACTTCTGGGAGACTTGCTACCAGAGTCTTTGCGTTTCTTTAAAGAAGCGTTAGGCGCTGAGATGTTACCCCAACCTTACGTTGATGCCAGCTGCCCCCTGCTGCCCACCGCGCTGGTTAGCATGCCCCGTGCCTTGCCATCAGCGAGTGCCCCGAGGACTGGCGTGCGGAAACGGAAAGCCTCTCCCGAACCAGACTCGGCTGACGGAGCTCTCAAGTTGTCGGAGGAACAACAACGGCAGCAGTGGATGGCCAGCCAGAGCGAGGCATTGAAGCTGACCATGGCCGCAGGATCGTTCGCTGCCTCCCACGGGGGGCCCCCGCCCCTCGGCCCTGGCCATTCGGTTCACTCCAGTCGCGCCACACCCCCCGAATCCGCGCCTCAAAACGGACAGTCCCCTATGGCCGCGCTTATGTCTGTGGCAGACACTCTTGGCAATGCGCACTCGCCGAAGGACAACAACTCGGTCCACTCTACCACGTCAACTAGACATGGCAGCAGCAGCCCCGTTTCCCCCGCCTCTGTGTCTGGTCAGCGGCGTTTGGCCTCTCGTAATGGGGAGCTAAATATGTCTGGCGCGCCCTCTCAATCCAGTGCGCATTCGGGCATGGATCAAGTTCACGCGCAAAACATTCCAGATTCGCCCATGGCGAACAACGGACCTCTGTGTTGTACCATTTGCCACGAACGTTTAGAGGATACACATTTTGTTCAGTGCCCATCCGTTCCTAATCATAAATTCTGCTTCCCGTGTTCACGGGAGAGCATCAAAGCGCAAGGAGCCACCGGCGAGGTGTACTGTCCCAGCGGGGAGAAGTGTCCTCTGGTTGGCTCTAACGTGCCTTGGGCGTTCATGCAAGGTGAAATAGCGACCATATTAGCTGGGGACGTCAAGGTAAAAAAAGAGAGAGACCCTTAGACGTAATGTAACTGGGTTCCTTCGTGAAAACGGAATTTTAGTGGGAACATATAAATATTATACATGTGAATATTCAAACTGACAAAGTAGTCAATGTACAAAGGCGCGTTAAATTGCTGTTTTGAGTCAAAAGGAACGTTACAGACGACAGTACAGTGCGTGATGTCACTTAAATTGAACGGGGATGTTGTGACGGTTGCTCGTGTTGTTTTTGGACAGCTGCGGGGAGTTCAATGTACTTGGTGATAACTGCTACAGGTGCTCTCCCCTCAAGTCATGCATTTGTCATAGAACGGCCAGTTAATAGTCCTGACGAATATCATACTGTATGTTTGTAAAATGGAACTACGTATAGAAAGATTCAAAAACAGATGTTTTTAGTAAATCACTTAACTATTCGATTGGAATAGCTTACATAAAATTCTGAGGGTTTTTCATTTTACGTTAATTTTTCATTTTTATATATATTTTTTACAGCGATATATCTAATTTCTTCTTGTGACAATTTTACCGTGTATTATTCATTTCCCTTCGTCCCTGTTTTGCTATTCGACGATGCACGGGCGCAAAGATAGAGCACACCGCTGTACATGGACGTAAACTGATTGTTTATACATTTCTGTAGTAACAGATGACTTGTAAACGTGCCTTGGAGCTGAGTTAATTGTAATAAATTCCATTGATATTAACCCCTTGTTGACCTGTCAGTTTCTTCCCATGCCAAGGACGTTCAATTAGCAGATGAAACGTGTGTTCCAACCGTGATCCGTGTGCCTCCAAAAGCCATTAATGCAACTCCCATAGTGTCTGTTGGAGTCCAGTAATCAGCTGTTAGATGGACTCTTTGTTATGGCTCATTCACAGTTACGGTGGGCCTAATGGCTCAAGCTCTACCATCAGTGTGTGTGTGAGAGAGTCTGAGTGAAAATGCTTGCACATGCTAGAGAAAGCCCAAAGGAGGCTTTCCTCAATTAGATTCCAGCAGGCTGTCATGTGACCGTCTCCCTGGTATTGTATTGGCTGCTGGTAACTAGAAAACACAGTGGGTGAGTGTCTGTTGCCATGAGCCAAGCAAACACTCACTTTTATCTGTGCCAGTAAGACAAAGGGACACACATCCTGTCAGTGGCACATGGCACGCACACGCACACACACGCATGCATCGACACACACTTTATGCAGTATGGAAGACTGTTTGCAAACACACATGCTACAGGGAGCGCCTTGTTCCCTCATCCATGCAGTGTGCAGTTCAAGTCGTGCTCACACACCACAGTTTCGTCTGTATCTCTGACACACAAACACACAGCGAGGTGTGCTTCCGGCCAAGGAGAGCTATGGAAACGAGCTGGCACAGCCGTACTCATCGAAAAGCCCACGGTGGAGACGGGCACCAGAGTGCTTGGTGTGCAATGCATGGAGCTGGTGTGTTATCCCACCAGATGCTCTCGCCACCATGTCCTGGTTGCGCATCACACTGGCATCTCGCGTCCTGCTTAGCTCGGCAACTTTCTTGCTTCTGCCGATTAGCTAAAGGCTCAGCTAAGGATGCTTTTTCCCACCGCAGAACATAAGTTAGGACTTCCTCTATTTATCATAAGGTTACATTATTCAAGGTTGAGTTGGTTTAATTGTGATGGGGAGCAGGACCAAAAGCATTTCAATGTGTCTGTACTTGTTACAAATGGCTAATAAACTTGAAACTTGCAGATAGATGGCAGCATCCGGAGGGAGATTCACTTCGCTGCCATAGTCTGTATTTATATATAGCCTCTTTGTATCCTGGAGACCAGGGGCTGGATCACCCAGGGGAGAGCACCAATCCTACTACTGGGGCTGGGTAATTGGTTGAGCATCAGAGAAGGAAAGAGACTGTTGTTAGTGTCGGGTTTCACAGATTCGCTTCAATGCAAATTGGCTCGTCGGTTTAACGGCAGTTTTAAAGCCGTCGTCTGAGAATGCAGCACCGCCTCCCCTACTACACACACATGCACACACACACACACACACACCATCTCTCACATACACACACGTAAAAAGTGTCAACGTTCGTCTTCCTGGTCATGTGCCTTGTGTGTGATGCTGAAATGGAGCAGAGACCGGCTTAGTGAGAAGTATGGAACCTACGGAGGACGAGGAAGAGGTTAGCTGAAATACCTTTTTCAGCGTTGCAATAAGAAAGCAGTGTGCGCCCGCTAGCTGAACGCCGTGATTGATTTACCAGCACGCGTGTCGTATTCCCCCCGTCTTCCTCCCCTTCTGGCTGGGTTCCAGGCCTTAGCTGCCTGGATGGTTCCATGTACCAGCAGGCCTGTGTGCTGCTGCATTGCAGAGATTCTAGACGGTAGCAGCCCATCCCAGGTGCTCTGGGGCCACCAAACACCTGCTGTGTGTGTGTGTGTGTGTGTGTGTGTGTGTGTGTGCACGGCGGCCTGTGTCTCGCCATTGTCATGCTAACGCACAGCCCCTGGTTAAGGTGCCCTTGGCTGTCTCAGCGCTCATTTGGGCTGCAGGTTACATCGTGCATGCTAAAGAACAACCCAGACACCCCCCTCTGTGGGGGGAGGGGGAGGGGGACTCTCGCTCTTCCTGTTTAGAATTCACAGGACTCCGCTTCACAAGTTCCCAGTTGTCGGAATACTAAACGCCTCTCTCTCTCTCTCTCTCTCACACACACACACACACACACACGCCCCTCACCATCTCGGCCCCCTTTAATGTGTTAAACGCTGACCTGTTTCTCAGTTGCTGTCGTTTATATTAGATAGCCGTTGTGGGTGTGGGTGTGTGTGTGTGTGTGACAGGTGAGTAGGGGCCTGTTAAGACCCGTTTAACGACAGTTTAGTCATGGCCAAGAGAAAGAGACCCACGCTTAGTTTAACATCCACCTTCATCCTCTTGCTGCAAGGAATCCAGCAACATCAATATAACACGGCTGGGCGATACTTGCCAGATACACAGTATCTCTGATTCCATGTTTACAGCTTCAGAATAGGACAGTAACCATTTTCAGCTTGGCGCCGCGCAAGTCTTTCTGCATGGATCAGAACGCTGCTCCGTTCTAGACTGCAGCCCAGCCTATCCTGACCTCACAGCGCCTAGCATAGCCCAGCCCTAGAGAGGAGCCGGAGCCCTTAGCTCAGCGGCTCAAATCACTGCAGTCTGGCTTCCTTTTCCCTCCGTCGACCAGGGAAGCCAGCCTCTGTACCCCCCCCCCAACCCTCCCCATCCCCCACGCACGCCTTCCTTCCCTCGCCTCCACCTTCCCGGTCAAGAGAAGTTTCCAGTGGATAAAAATACACCCTTCCCTCCGTCTCCTCCCTTTATTCCCCTCCCACCACCCCCCCTCGCGTAAAGGTTATTCTGCAGTGCCACCGTGCAGCCCGCCGTTGCCATTGGTTACCAGCCTTGTTCAAAACATCATTTATTCAGGAATGTGCGGCGGACACAAAGAAGGGAGACGGCTGCGCGGGCTTAACCCCTCGCTCGCTGGAGCATGTTTTTCCCGGAATGGAGAACGATTCTTTTGTGTTTCATAACAGTATTATCCTTTCTCCACAATGGAGGGGGTTTAAGTAGCGTTTCTTTTTTTACATCTAAACATTCTCTTGTTGGGCAATTTAGCAATCTTGTTTTTGTTGAAGTGGTCGTGTATTTCTAGAAAGATGTAACTTTCACCAAACATGGTGCCAGCGTGCTAATTTTCATCTCCCCACACACGTTAGCCAGTGCCAGTGTAATATTTCAAAACACTGATACTAAACACAGACAGCATTGTCTTCCTGGTAACATGCTGGCCACGCCATGATACAGAGTTGTGGAATTCTTCTGCATTAGCCTGGGCTGCTTGCCTTGTGGGGAGGTGTGTGTGTGTGTTGTTGAGCGAGCGAGTGAGAGAGAAAAGAGAGGAAGGAAGGAAAGGGTTATTCCCATTTCTCTCTCCCCCTCCCTCCCTCCTCCGTCTTCCAGCAAGGCTCATTTAAAGAGGGTGATGTCAGCACTATCTCCTCCTGCCCCAGGCTTCTTCAGGCACACTCACAATGTATGCAATCTCCAACATTCCTCTCGCTTTCCCCACAGCCAATCAGCTGCTCCGAGCTGCAGGCGTGTGCCTCCCCCACCTCCCTCCCCCGCTCTGCAGAACCACAGTTGCTGCTGCAGAGAAGAATGGATTCTATTTCTTCTCTTTTCAGTCTTTTCTTGTCTTCCTCCTTCAGCCTGCTTCCCGGAGAGCAGGAATGAGAGCAGGGGGGGAGACGGAGGGGGAGACAGGGGGGAGACAGAGGGGAGTTTGTGTTGCGCTGTCTCTGAGCTGCAGTTGTTGTAATTGATTCTTTACCATTTACTTTTATCTGTGGCTACGTTTGAATTTTCCTAAAACACACGGCTCGGAACACAGTCAAAGGTTCAGGAAGCATTTGGTTTTCGTATTTCGTTTATGTTCAAATTTGGAATATCGCTCTTTTTGAATAGCAGGCATTTGGCATTTTCTGTATTAAGGGCTGCATTGTTGTAGCTCTGTCCTGTTTCACTAAACCCTCAGGCCCGAACGGCTGGAGCCAACATGCGTCCGTGGTCCTGGAGAGGACTGGAGAGTTCACAGTACACGCTGTTTTATTGTGCTGCACATTTCTGCTCCAGGTCAAAAGAGAATTCTAATGAGTATTCAGAGCCGTTGCCATGGAGACGCGCCATTCACAAGTTTTCCCGCCAAGACAGAAGACCTCGGGTTAGAGGTCACAGAGGGGTGGGGTGCAGGGGAGGAGGAGGGGGTGGTTTCTAATAGAAAACCTGACCTGGATCAATATGGAGGTTGCCCCACCCTGTCCACAAAGTCAACTGTGGGGGTGAAAAGGCTGGCGGTCTGTTGTAAATCTACACCCACCCCCACCCCTCTTGTTTACATCATGAATCTGGCAGCCATCTTGTGTCAGCGTGCCACATGCCTGAGGCCACTTCAGTCTTCTGCTCCCCTCCTAGACATTTCCAACACTCACTCACCCGCACACACTACTTTCTACTGCCGCACTGCTGACGAGGGCGTCCCGGCCCGCCAGGATGTTGTGTCTGTATGTACGTTCTGTACACCAGCTGGAGTACTGACTAAACATGGCAAGCCCTTCCTCTAACCTATTGTTTATATATAACTAGACAGATGCCGTACAACAGAAAGAGCCATGCTATTATCCTCCAGTCGCCTCAGCAGAAAAGATGAAACCTCTGGAACTCAGATAGGGAGGACATTTCCATATCTAAGGCCACACCGTGATGACATTATCTGGTGACATTTGGTGGCTCTCTGAAGAGTGTCGACCCCCCTCCCTCCTCCTCCTCCCCCTCCCCCCAAGCACACACAGACTCTGCCCCTCGCTCTGTTGACAGAAAGGTGGTCTGTCACTGGCCGTTTCCCCCCTGAAAGCGCCTCAGTAAGAAACAACAACACGGACTCGTGCAGAATGTTCTGGGCGCTGCAGCTGCAGCCGCCCCCCACGTCACCACGGCGGAGCGGAGCGGATTGTTTCCTGCCCTGCGTAACCCTGGCGACCCATCTGTCGTGCGAACGGGGCATGATGACTGCTAATTAAGAGGTGTGAGGAGTGTCTGCACTGTCAACACGTGAGACCTCCACGCACGCACCTCGTGTAGCTTTCAAGTCTTTCACAAAGGATCACTCAAATGATACCCCGGACTTTTTCTGTCTCTTTCTAATCAGCTAATGAACGGAGCTCTTTCCAGACTCCGATGAAAGCCACTGCAGGCTGGCCACAGTAGATACTCCGAAAACAACGACGAAGGTCCGTCGCTGTGTAGACTCAAACATGTTTAGTTTATGTTTAAAAAAACACAGTTATAAATCTGTAGAATGCTTAGAGTAGGAGACGTCAGCTTATTGGATTTAGCATGGCTTGTCTGACAGAGTCTTTGGAGGACCTGACGGTGTTGTGTCTAGGCTAGTTTCTTTAGGAGAGACCATATCCAGTCTCTCCTAAAGTGAGATCATCAGATAACACAGGCTGACTTTGTTTCCGGACAAAGCTGGCTGCAAAACCAGCTGCCTGGTTCCACTTCAGTCATACTGTGGAATGTGCCAGACACTCTGAGACACAGGAACAGGTCTTGTAAAATCAGAGCTGGTCCCATTTCAGACCCCTAGTTTCTGAATGGGCTTTCTTTATAAAGACGTTATGGGTTTTGTAGACGCTGTTTGTAGACGTGCTCATCAGATATCAGCGATGATGTCCAGTATAATAGTACACATACGCTGACATGATATTTTCACCTCAGAGCGCTGTAGAGATTCAGTACTCCAGAGCGTGTACACTGGACCTTTCTGTCTTACTGCTTATTCAGCGCAGTCTACGCATTCAGGCTGCTGTGTCTAGAATACACACACACACACACACATGTCAGAAACATATGGCCCTTTCTGCTGCAGACAAAGAGCCATACTCTAGCTTTCCAGTTAACACACACACACACACATCAGGGCCCTCCTCCCCACCTCGCCCCATACACACACACACATTTGGGACTCGAGTCTCATTCTGCTGTAGTCAGCAGGATGAAGACCTGAAACAATCTCTCTCCCTGGGTCAGATCAATCCTGCCTACCATGGTAATAAGCTGGGTTTAGGAGGAGGAGGAGGGCTACTTCCCAGGTCCACACCTTGCAACTGTACTGGGTGGTTCAGAGGGCTTGGAAACCACGTGAGCCTGTACACTAATGCAGCTGGATAATGTGCTTCTACTACTGTAAATGAACATGCTGAAGTACTGCCTAAGAGCAGGTCACACGTGGAGATTGGATCGTGCTTGTGTTGTTTCTGTTTTGAAGCTTTCAGGATACTGATTGATGTGGTTAGAAGGTATACTGGGTTCCTTGGATCCGAAGTGTAGACGGATTAGACTGAAACGGGGAATTATTAAGTCAAGTACAGCAATTTCTTTTGATTGACCATTTTGCCATCTCACAGCTGCTTTCTAAATTCAGTGCCAGCGTAGCAGCCATCCAATAATAACATCTACGATAGACCAGACTGGTTACCCATGGCAACATCTCATGCTGTCATGAACGGTTGCACAGTAACCTGCGCTTCTGCCTACAAAGGTTCTTGTTACCATGGCAACGGAGCCAGTGCATGAAGCTGATAGGATGTCATCCCTTCTCTTTCTCCTGCCTTCCTTAATGCTCCGACTTTGATTTGAGCTTTTTTACCATTTATTTCACAATTTTCTCCAAGAGTCTTTGAATGTCAATTTGAATGAGTCATTTCAGATCAAGACAAACATAATTTAACTTGATGAATCCGTTGAGGAGTCACCAGTCTTTCGAATATATATCGAATGTATTCAAGTTCTCCTGAACCGGCATGTGCTTGTCCTAGTGCATAGCACCTCAGGTCTCTTGAGGTCATGATTGTGTCACACCTCATGTTATTCTCTTCTTTATGTCCTGAACGTGGCCAGAATAGTGAGCTTGTAATGCAGGTATCAGCGAGCTGTGGCAGTCCTTGTGCGCACTGCCATGAGGACTCCTGCTGGCTGGGCTCTGGTAGTGCAGCCAGCCAACCAACAGCAGCCATCTTCCCCTTTGCTGCTTCTACATGAGTACTGCAGGGTCTTTGTACACACACGTTATGCCTGGGAGGCAAAAGGACGAAGCCATTCTGCTCATCTTACTTCCTCTCCGCTATCGTAGAACGTTAGGTGTCCTTCCATGAACTCTCTGTCCTGATACAACTGCTTCTCCTCCTGCTCTTCCTCCTCATCCCTCTATTCCCCCTCCTCCTCCTTCTCCTCTTCCTCCTGCTCCTCCTCCTCATCCCTCTATTCCCCCTCCTCCTCTTCCTCCTGCTCCTTCTCCTCCTGCTCTTCCTCCTCCACCCCCCTTCCTGGCGACATCACTTGGAGAATGGTGACCGCGGCCGAGTCTCCGTAGCTGCAGATTCCTCCTTGTAATCGCAGCTACGTCGCTCCGCTCCTGGAGGGGCCGGGGCTACCACCTAGCTCTGGAGAAGTGATCGACGATGCTCCATTGAGCTCGTTTATACCGGAGGCGTGGCGCAAATGAATGGTAAAGCATGTACCGCAGATGGGTGCCTGGGAGGTCTGGCGGTTGCTGTGTGGCGTCTTGCTGCCTTGTCAGTAAGAGGCTGTGAGGGCCAGGGTGGGATGGAGGGAGCATGGATGGAGGTTGTTGTGGAGGTTGGAGGGGCGGAGCTTCTAACGCCAGCTCCCTGCGCCAAGCAAGGATGACGCAGATCTGCTCAGATGCAGACTGTTAGTCGTGTCGGCAGTAATGGAGTTCTGATGGCCCGATGAAACGCTCTCCATCAGTAAAAGTGTGGCGGCGGGCTCTTCGCCCCCCGCTGTTCTGTCCAGAATACATGTTTCTGCCTGGAAGAGCTTCTTTGGGGAGAATGCCGTCACTCCATCACACGGTCTGTCTCCTGTCTGCATAATCAAAGCTGGTTTATCCTATTCTCTGCCTGGGGAGGAGAGAGGAGGGGAAGAGAGGAGAGGAGGGGGCGAGTAGGAAGAGACGAGGGCGAAACTACGTGCTCGCTCTCTGAATCACGGTTGGAGCCGCGGGGCCTGGAGAGAAATGGCAGATGACGGCCTCCTGAACTAATCTGACAGTAGCACCGCCTCCTGAACCCCGGCCAGCATTAATATGGATGGACCCATCGAGCCCCTTCTTTCATTTCAAACAGACCTGTTCATTCATTTAAAAGAAATGTATCGCACGAGCTTTGTATTAACACGGCTAAATATTATAAATATTAATGAGGATGCGTGCTGTGTGCGGTGGGTGGGTGGGGGTGGGTGGTGGTGGTGTGGGTGGCTGTGCTTTAATAACAAGCATGTGGTGCTTCAAGGCGAGTTGGGCACTGGGCTGGGATAAGGGGGTGACAGGGGTGCGGCAGAGCAGTGAGCTGAATACTAATAGGTCAGAAATACCTCTGTACTGGTCTTCTGGATCGTTGTTACCCTCCCTTCGCCTACGTGTCTCGGATCAGATAGAGCTTGATGTGTGTTAGGTTTGGATCCAGATAGTGGATGATGTGTGTTAGGTTTGGATCCAGATAGTGGATGATGTGTGTTAGGTTTGGATCCAGATAGTGGATGATGTTTGTTAGGTTTGGATCCAGATAGTGTCATGCTCGTTTCTCTTCACAGCTTCATGGAAACAGGTAGTAGAATCAATTGCCTATCTTGTTTTGTTTCACTGTCATCATTAGACTGAATGTAGATGGAACCTTCTCCACTAAACGGCTGAGAGACAAAGCTAGTGTAAAGGAGAGAAAAGGACAGAGAGAAGAAAAAGGTGAAGGGGAGGTGAAATGTAATGGCCTGTTGACGGTCAATAAATGGTTCAGTATGAAAACCGTTGAACCGTGAGAAGGTATTGATCAGCCCCGCTGTCTCAGAGCCAGTATGATGTGTGGCATGATAAGACAGATATGTGTTATCGATCCGCGCCTCATATTCACTCTCAAACTGCCATCATTTGATCGATTTTCCATCGCACCGTCGTCAACCAAGCATCGTTTCTCTATTTCTTTCTGCCTCTCACACTTGAACACAGACACATGAACACAGACACATGAACACAGCCACACACAGACACATGAACACAGACACATGAACACAGAAAACACAGTGAACACTCAGCCACACAACAGACAACATTGAACACAGACACACACAGACAAATGGAACACGCACACACAGACACTATGGAACCACAGCCACACTATACAGACAACAATGAGCACAGCCCCACACCAGACACAAATGACACAGCCACACGCAGACACATGAACACAGCCACACACAGACACATTGGCAGCATACACACACAGACATCATGAACCACATTAAGCACAGCCACGATGAACACACACACACTCACTGACCCACATGAACACAGACACACACAGACACATGAACACAGACACATGAACACAGCCACACACAGACACATGAACACAGACACACACAGACACATGAACACAGACACACACAGACACATGAACACAGACACACACAGACACATGAACACAGACACACACAGACACATGAACACAGACACCACACAGACACATGAACACAGCCACACACAGACACATGAACACAGACACACACAGACACATGAACACAGACACACAGCCTTTAGAGTGAGCCAATCTGCTCTGTTTTCCTTTTTTTCTTCTTTTTTGTGTGGCAGGGGACATTTGCATACACTGACCTCTAATTGGAGCATTTGTCCCTGAGACTATATCACCCAATCAATGTTAGCGAGATCAAAAGAGCTCACCAACACCCCCCCCACATACACACACAGAGACATGCATGCACACGCGCACACACACACACCCCCATACACAAATGCATGCACACACCCACACCCCACCACACACACGCACACACACATTCACACATGCATGCACACACACGCACACATACCCCCCCACACACACGCACACACCCCCACACACACATACACACACATATGCATGCACACACACCCACACATGCGAACACACACATACACACATGCATGCGCACACAGTCCCCCTCTTCAAATGGATGAGCTAGTGGGGAGGCATCTTGTTGCTGATTGAAGACGCGAGGCTGAGTGGGATACATCAAAGTTGGCGCAGTCGCCGTCTGACATTTCCCTTCATGTTTATTTATTGGAACCCTCCTCGTCCACGCACACGCTCTCACTCTCCTTCACTCTGTCACACACTCCCCCTTCTCACACGCACACACCCTGAGAGGGGAAAAATGAGCGTCTGTTCTCTGTCTCAGGTGTCCGCAAGATGCCAAACCCACAAGGGCAAAGTCCATATTACAGCTCTGCTGCTGTGCCATGCAGGATGTTTCTGTCTCCGGATGCATGAATCTTTCTGTCTGGAACCTCTAGACTATGTATGGTGTCCTTCAACTGCTGGGTTCCACTGGTACAAGGACCAGACCGTATATAGAAAGGAGCCAGCCAACCTGCTCCTGTGTAGTCCCCCTCCTGTGTAGCATTGATAGTACAGTACAGTGTGTCCTAACCTGGATTTCCCCCCCTCTCTGTCGGTCCTCCCGCAGGGACGCACACCAGCAACAGGAGACTTTCAGGGTTTCCACGGCAACCCCAGGCCAACCTTCCAGCTCAGCACCAGCTAATCACGGCGACAGCTCGGCGGCGCAGAGAGCCAATCGGATGCTGAAGGACCTGGGGCGCCTCAAGGCCGAGCTGCACACCCTGTTGACGGTGAGAGTGTGCAGGGACGGAGCTAACGAAATAATCCGCAAATCAGTGCCAGCTCCACCCTCCTAGCATGACGGGATATATAAATCAAACACACCTTCATTACGTCAAACTCAAAGCCGGTTTCCCAGGCACCCGAAACCTCGTTACGAGAGAGACGAATAGCTGAGGGCTGTGCTTCAGATCGATGTGGGACCACGCTGCTTTGGCAGTGTGATCGTGCCTCTCTTCCACCCCGCCGCCTCTAACAGCATCTTAGCCCCACTCTGCTGCAACACGACCGCAGTCAGGAGATCTGTGGCTGCGGCCCTTCACTGTCAGTCTGCTTTCAGTAGCTCTGGGCCACAGTATGGTAATGTCCCACTAGCTGCCGCACCGCCTATCTCTGTCTGTCTACCACCGCTCTGGCAGAGGCAATGAGATTACCGTCTCCTCCCAGTTATTGGTTGGCGTGCGTGGGTGTACGTGTGCAGAATTGTATATGTTTGTGTGTGTGTGTGGTTGTGTGTGTATGTGTGCAGATTTGCGTATACGTATGGGAGTGTGTGGGTGTGTATGTGGAGGCAGTGCTCGTGCAACTTCCTCTTGGCAGCTCCTCTACTTCCTCTAAGTGGGCCAATGTCATCGTCTGTATTCAGCCGTGAGACGACAAGCTAATCTAATTGGTCCTTTAGCTCTGATGAAATCAAGCCAGAGACACAAGTGTGACTTGTATTTCAATGAACCGACACCAATTTACAATTGTGTCTCCAGTCGTCTCCTCTCATCTCCACTCCCCCCCCCCCCCGTCTGCCTTTAACAAATGACAGCTCGCTCTATCCCGGCTCAGCATGGAGGGTGGCATGCTGCGCTCCCTCCATCTTGTCACATAGTAGCTGTGCTTGTAAGGCACTAGTAAGGCTTTGTGACTTTCTGGGGACCGCCTGTCTGTCCGTGAGCCGGCGTGTCTGTCTGTCCATCTCTGCTAGCGACGTGTCTGTCTGTCTATTAGCCCAAATGTCTGTCAGCAGCCAGGGACAGTAGAGCTGAGAAAAACAGGGAAGGAATGCTGATGTGCTAGCTGCCGGATTTCTGTCTCACTGTCTATACGTGTGTGTGTGTGTGTATATCTGTGTGTGTGTGTA
Source organism: Plecoglossus altivelis (assembly GCA_036571765.1). NCBI lineage: Eukaryota > Metazoa > Chordata > Actinopteri > Osmeriformes > Plecoglossidae > Plecoglossus > Plecoglossus altivelis. The sequence goes on from BROE01000009.1 coordinate 5,697,776, forward strand.
TCTGTGTGTGCACACGTCCCCTTTTGGCTGTCGTCTCTCCAGACAGGAGATGCCTTCCCTGGGCAGATCAGCAGAGACACAGCCCAGCCCATCTCTGGCAGTCCCAGCAGCACCAGCCGACCGCCTGCTCCCCACATCCCTGCTGCACCCGCCGCCACCCTTCCTCCCCCTGCCGTCTCCGTGGTGGGTTACCATGGCAACCCTCGCCTCTGCAGTGCCAGCCCTACTCTCCTGCCCCCTCCTGTCTCCCCTTCCCTCCTCTCCTGCCCCTCCTCTCTTCTCTCCTCTCTCCTCTCTTTTCCTGCCCCTCCTCTCCTCTCTCCTCTCTTCTCCTGCCCCTCCTCTCTCCTCTCCTCTCTCCTCTCTTCTCCTGCTCCCTCCTCTCTCCCCTCTTCTCCTGCCCCCTCCTCTCCCCTCCCCTCCTGCCATCTCCTCTGTCTTTTCCATATGTCCGGTCGCAGATAAATCAGTGGTGTTATCTATGTTGTACACACGGACATAGGACGCCCCTCAGTGACAGCTGAGAGAAGCCTTGTCCGTGTCATTAGCTGCTCCTGCAGATAGAAACACAGGACAGCGGGCGTGTGTGTTTGTTGCTGGTTGGGGCTTCTATTTTTGAACACCTGCTCCAAATTGGTCTAAGGATTGACTTGGCTCGACAATTGGGCAAAGTGACAGAGTTGCTGTCAGGAGACGTGAGCTGGAGGACAAGCTGGCTGTAGAGGGTAGCTGAGCGCCTGCAGGAGGCTTTGGGGGAATGGAGGGGGAGGAGGGAGGGAGAGGGGGAAGGAGGGGGAGAGGGGGGAGAGGGGAAGGGGGGGTCAGGCTGACACCGCCCTGGCTGACAGAGAGCAGAGAGACGCCAGACCAGAGCTCTGTTTGATCCACACGCAGACGCCTGTGATGTTGAGTATGAAAGAAAACACCTTGGAAGGGAATCACAGCGATGCAGCACGATGGGCAGAGAGAGAGAGAGACCGAGAGAGACCGGGAGAGACCGAGACAGGCAGAGAGAAGCCAGAATGAGGAGGTTTATTGAGATAGATTACGTCTGAACCTGCGAAACTCCCATTGTTTCTCTCTCATCAACACAGAGCAGAGGAGAGGGCTGTTTGTTACATGTGTCAGCTGGGAGTGCAGCCTAGAAAACACAGCAGTCCCTCCCTCTGTCTTTCTCCTTTCCCCTCTCTCCCTTTTCTGACCTAAAGTGACTCCAACAATCCAGCTCCCACTTTCCAGAACATTGTCCCAAACTTCTGCTTTCAGTTTCTACTGCCTAACAAAGTTCTTACTTCTAACATGGTTGCGTACATGGACATAGTGATTCGTGTTCCTGTCTGATTGATGATCTTTCTATGACCCCAAATGGATGGATGTGTAGATACTGATAAGTGAAGCAAATAGTCAGCCAGTTGGATCAGCTTAGCTGTATTGTATCGTGTATGCATTGTGTCGCTATCTGTGGTCGTTTTGCAGCCATCCCAGAATGCAGCAGTGAAAGTGGTCCCTCCGCCCGTCCGTCCCCTCCCCGGCTCCCTGCTGCTCCAGAGGAACCCTCCGTTGCCATCCATGTTTGAGGATGCCGAGAAGGTTCTCCGGCAGGTCCAGAGGAACAGGAAAGTTCTAGAGGAGAACCTGCAGGCCATGCTGAGGGCCAAAGAGGGAGAGGTTCTCCACTGCCAGCTGGAGGCTCTTGCAAATAACAGGTAAACATACTCAGTACATGGAACCCATCTGTCCCCCATGCCTGTCCAGTGACCCCAGCTGGAGTCTGCTGCTGTAGAGTGCAAAGCAGCACGATCACCTGTCTTGTTGTCTGAATAACATGCTTCACCCTCCCTGGAACACTCAGCTGGTTGCTGTGGGTTACTGTCGTCGAGCTGAGAGTCTCAAAGGGTTATATGGGGCACACGGGGGCATTGTCGAGATGGATGAGCTACGTGTGTATGTGAGAGAGGGACTTGTGTGAATTGTGTCTCCCAGTTGATTGGCAGGTGGCCTCAGAGTGTGGTGCCAGCAGTGAAGGGGCTAAGCCAAACGGAACTATCAGCTCAGATTGACAGCTGTCAGGGGGCAAGACAAGCCCCCATCATCACATCACTGGCAGCCAACCTTCTGGTTTCTCTCTCTTTCTCTTCTCTCTTTCTCTTCTCTCTCTCTCTCTCTCTCTCTCTCTCTCTCTCTTTCCCCTCACTTTCTTTCCTGTCATCTCTCTTTCTCTCTCTACCTCTTTCCCTCACTTTCTTTACATTTATCTCTCTTTCTCTCTCTCCCTCTGCCCCCTTTCTTTCTTTCTTCTTCTCATCTCTTGCTCTCATTCTCTCTGCCAGTTTGATCAGTTTAATGGGAGACGCCAGTTGTGAGCGGTGCGCTCAGCTGCTCCCTCCCTCAGGAGGTCAACAGCACCTGAGAGAGAGCGAGCGAGAGAGCGAGAGCGAGAGCGAGAGAGCGAGTGAGCAAGCGAGAGAGCGAGCGGGGAGGAGAGACGGTAGACAGACAGAATGAAAGAAAGGAGAGCTAGCATCCGCTGCTTCGCTGGAATAGATGTCGGCTAATTAATAGGATGATACAGAGATGAGTGACGCTGCCTTTGTTTCCGTTCCCATGAATATGCATCTGTAGACTATTATGGCTACCTGTTACCATGGGAAATGTAGGGAAGGTGTTCGGTGGACTACTGCTACTGGGTTTTCCAGTTTGCCATGCGGCTGCCACAGTGTTGGCTAAAGGCCGACTGTGTATCAGTGCATCTATCTTGTTTTTGTTTTGGGGAAAACCTGTCTCTAGCAGTCTCTGAGCTTTTCCAGTTTATTTTTCCAATCTCATCTGGTCCAAAGACTGAATGACCGGGTGCCTGGTCTTTCTGGCTGACTGACTGACCTACTGTCTTTCTGACTGGCTGTCTAACTGACTGTCTTTCTGGCTGACTGGCTGTCTGACTGTCTGTCTGGCTGACTGTCTTTCTGACTGGCTGACTGGATTTCTGGCTGGCTGTCTAACTGACTGTCTTTCCGGCTGGCTGGCTGGCTGACTGACTGTCTTATTGACTGGATGACTGACTGGATTTCTGGCTGTCTGTCTAACTAATTGACTGTCTGTCTAACTGACTGTCTGTCTGGCAGACTGTCTGTCTGTCTGTCTGGCTGGCTGACCTTCAAACAGACAGAAGAGGAGAGAGAGCAGATGCTACCACAGCTGGATCCAGAGGCAGAGTGCAGAGTGTCTAACCAAGGCCTCTGAGGCTGTGTCTCCGTCTTCAAGCTGGGACTGGCATTCACACTTCCCAATCCTGTCGTCCTTGGAGGGAGGGGGAAGGGAGGGGGGTCTGGAGGCATACAGAGGGGGAGAGGAGAGAGGAGACTGAGGGGGAGGACAGGAAGTGATGGATGGGGATGGGGATAGAGAGAAGTTGAACCTCATGAGGAGAAAACTAGACAGGAAAACGAAATAGCTTCCCATTTAACCCCAGCCATTAACAGGCCCTCTCCCCGCCGCTGCAAAGTCTGACACGCACACACACAATCTACATCCACAGATCACAAGGAGCTCCTGGAGTTGCGAGCGCGATGGACAAGCTCCCATGTGAGCGTATCTGCGCCGCAAACTGGTGAAGAGCAAGCACGATCATGTATTAGCTCAGACACTGCCTACGAACTCCACATTTCTCTACGCATAAACACGCGTCTCCTACACAATCTACCACCAGATCAGCTAACACTACGCCACGGCTCCTATACAGAAACCTCAATGTCAGACCACATGCTAATCGCCTTCAAAATGGCAGCCGCCGCAATCAGCTCTCTGTGTTAATGTCAGAGTCACTGAAAACACAAATGCACTGATTGATGCCCCCCGCACACACGCGCACACACACACGCACACACATATACACCCTCCCTATAATGGCTTTGATCTCCTCCTTAGTAGAAAGCGTCACATGGCTGCTTGCTGCAAGATGCTCCCGCCAGTCTCCACCACGAAGCCCAGAGCCTGAACCTCCTGAAAAAGGTTACCCGATGACCTCCACTGTGTGTGTGTGGGCGGGGCAAACTCCAAAAATGTGGAACTACGTCCGAGGAACGTCCTCCAGCCAATGTCCCTGGACGATCGACCCCGTGACCAGTATCGGACCTGGAGCGAACTAGAATCATCAAGCACTGCAACTATCAACACTTGCGACACCAAGCCCTAACTTTGCCGAGCAACCAACATCACTTACAGTGTGAAATGAATTCATTGCCCATCCCAAATTGTCTGAGCACTTCTACACACACTATATCACACATCACAGCGATGGCAGATTCTAGAATCCCCATCACACCCCGAGTTGACGAGCGCGTCCACGACGGTGTACGCACCGCTCACACTACACAGCTCCACTCAACCCTGACACACACACTACGTCCCGTCCTACTCCCAGCGTGTCTATCACATGGTATAGACAGTCGTGTGAGACTTACAACGAGCTGTCTCGCAGCACTCACACTTCCGCAGGACAAGCACCCACGTTGCTCCCTTCCCCAGTCAATAACACACGCACTGGCTCCCTCGTCTCCACAGAACGGCTCTCCTGACCCTTCCTAGTCATTTCCTCGGACCCGACTGCCCTATGAACACTGCCAAAATGCCACGACAACCTGAAAGTTCAATGACAATACTGATCTCTGCCTCTCATCCATGTTACTGTACTCCAACCTCTGGCCTACACCTTTTGCATCTCAGCTGTGTTGGCGAGGCTGGTGTGTGTGGGGGTCGGGTAGCAGACAGAGATTAGATATATAGACTTTCTGATGGATTATAAATCTGATCGATTGCAAAGATTCATTTCAAGGTCTCGGTCATGCATTGTGACCTTTTGTTGATTTTGTTTGGCAATGAATAGCATTGTGGGTAAGTAGTCCCAATTGAACATCCATATGTGTTCGTATGGAATCTAGAACGGTGTTCTAGAGCTCCGTGGATGGAATCCTCAATTCTAGAATCTAGTTTTTCGTCCTCCGCCAAATTGCTTGTATCTGTCAGATTTCCACTCTAACCCTCCCAGTGTTTCTTCAGTTTGATGCTCATCTTTCTCTACGCACTGACTTCATGTGTTTCCAGTGAGGAGCGAGCAGACAGACAGGCAGACATGGCTGCAGGCAACTAGCGAGGACAAACAGTTGTTTGGGTTTGGGGGGCAAAGATCTGTCCTCTCCTTTTGGCTCCGTTTGAGCTGACAGGCTCGTCAGATAGACACAGCTCCGAGACAGTAGCGCTAACGTTTTCTATCAGACTGCAGACCTTGTGCCAAACTTTCTCCTAATAGGGACAGCTGTTCCCAGCCTTCATTAGGGCTTTGTCTGTGAGCCTGCTACTGATGGCTTGACCCTGAAGTTATACTCCTCTGCTGGCTCTAGAGCTGGGTGGCTGACAGCTCATGGAGAGCTGGCCAGCAGGGTTTTTCTGCCCAGCAACAGAGTTTCCCTTCTGCATCTCAATGAAGGTCAGCTGACATGGAGCGAGCTTCTGGCTGGGCCAGGAGAATTGGGGCTGATCCCAGGCGTTTCCAACAAATAATCACTGCATTATCTCTGTTTACACCTTGGTCTGTCATAATGATCTGTGTTGGAGTTTTCCTGGCCAGAGATTCTCTGTGCCGGGAGTCACGCGAGTCGTGGCAGGGGTAGAGTCACAGTCATCGCACAGGAGCAACCGTGAGGTTTCACCCAGGGAAACCAGAGAAGAAGGTCAGTAATGTGTCTGTTACTCTGCACAGGGACACCATAGAAGAAGTGAGGGTTAAGAAGACTGTGGATGCTTGGATCAAGGCCCTGAGTAAAGACATCCAGGTGAGACTACCTCAAGGTCATGCTATATTTCAACAGATACAGGTTTAACAGTAGCTTTAAAATTCAAATAGAACTCTATTTTAGCGGTGGTATACATGCGACCAACATCGTGTACAATGTGCCTAAATAAAAAATATATATATGCTAAAGGAACGCTGTGATTATTCCAGTGATGTCTCCAGCACAGACCAGGATGACCTATTTCTTGGAAATCATCCTCTCGGTTCTGCTCCGAAACATCGTACGCTTTTATGCTCAAATGTGTTCCTGGAGTCTGCTCCTCTGTCAGGGGAGGGTTCAACTACTGCTGGGAGCGAAACTCCCCACATCTACTGACCGCTCTTCCGCGGAGCAGGGCCAGAAATTCTCACTGATTTCGCTTCGAGAGAAATGGTGCTCTTGACTCATTTGAGAATCAAACCAAAGTAGCGTAGTCGATACAAAAGTTCCCAGTCTCAGTCCCCGGTTCAGGAATAAAGCCCCTTTCGAGAAGGGCTTGATCCCAGTGTTGCTTCCAGAGCAGACATGAGACATGAGGCAGGCCTGTGATCAGCTGGATGCCTCAGAGACTCCCTGCCTCCCAGGCTGCTCCACAGATCTATAACCCATCTGCAGAAACCAGAGGAGACGTTTGTTCCCATTAAGGCTCACGGTCAGAGTCTGCTGGGCTACATAAGCTGTGGCAGCGTTAAAACCTTCTGAAGCTTTGCTGTTAGCAGCTGTTGAAGCCTCTCCGTATCTTCTGAAGCCTCTCTCCGTCTCAGTCTTTCGGCCCGGAAAGTCAATATTCATTTATCCTCAACGACAGCCTGCTAGCTACTACGTTAAGGTCCTTCTCAAGTACATCGGCCATTGACTGTTCTATCTGTCTTTATACCCCCCCCCCTGTCCTCGTTTCTCTTTTTCTCCCTTCCTCCTTATTCCTCTTTCTCTCTTGCTCTCTTTCTTTCTCCAGACTGAAACAGCTGGGCAGGGCCTGACAGCTCAGTGTCGACCCAGAGAGAGAGATGCTGCAGCCCCTACTGCGGCCCAGAAGAGAACCGCTGGGACCACAGACGAGAGAGGGAAGGATGGGCTCCGAACAGTCCCCAGGGGGCAGGCGGGCAGGGCCGAGGAGAAAACCAAACGCACCCGCCCTGGTGCAAAACTAAGAGCAGCTCAACACATGGTGAGCCAGACGGAGTTTGAGATATGTTGAATGAACACACGTAATATGATCCTGGGAAGGCATTTAACAACCTGGGTGTTTCAAGCACCATTCTTCACTAATGAGTCACACAGGAATATATATAACACCTCCTATTCTAAGTCTAGAAGGTTGTGCTATAATTCAGGGACACAATCCTGCCTTTTGTTCCAGCGTGTGTAGCTGTCTTTAGACCCTAACTCTTCCTCTGTGTAGTCTGTCCTGACTAAACCCTCTGTTGACAGTGTTTTATACAAGCTGTATGTTGACAAATGAACACAACCCAAGAGAACAATAACGCCTCCGCGCTAGCTCACGTAGCCTAGCTGGCTAATCTGCCCATCTGGATACAAACAGCCTGATTGTGCCGTGCTAGCCTGCTAGCCATCACACCAGTTCCCTCCAAACAAGCCGCTTGCGGCAGCCATATGTCGCTTCTCATGTCGATTAGCAATAAATAAGGAGCAGAATGGAGCAGGCAGACAGAGGACAGGGCCTGCTTATCTCCCAGGGACATGCCCTCTCTGACTAATGGAGCAGGGTTGCCATGAAGCTGAAAACAGCATGCCAAACCTGGCAACGCACTACAGAGAAACCTGGCAACACCGGATTCAGGATCCTGTGTTTGTGTGCAGACCTTAAGCAGGTTCTTTATAGCCCACAGACAGGATCGCTGGACAACCACCACAAACGACTCTGACCCTCGAGGACGAAAGCCCGATGGTGTAACTGAAGCAGCATGGTGCTGCTTCAAATGGATGTGAACAGCCTGCCACAGAGCAGAGCTCAGTCACTCTGGGTCACATTCATGTCCACAATGGCTGAGTTTCAGTCTGCATGGGTGCCAGCAGTTTTGCTGCAGCGTTGCAGGTGCATGTGATGCAGCATCTTGTGATGCTGCAGTGGGTGATGCTGCAGTGCGTGATGCTGCAGTGCGTGATGCTGCAGCTTGTGATTCTGCAGCTTGTGATTCTGCAGCTTGTGATGCTGCAGTGCGTGATGCTGCAGTGCGTGATGCTGCGGTGTGTTGTGTCACACTAGCAGCCCCAGGCTCGGCCGGTGGAGGAGGAGAGGCCAGGCGATGATGGAGAAGATGGTGCTGGGGAGGACTACCTGGTGAAGCTGTATGGGAAAGCCCTGTACGAAGGCCACAGGAGGACCCTGAAGAAAGGGCCCTACCTGCGCTTCAGCTCCCCCTCTCCCAGATCCAAGGGCCCCAGGCCCAGGGTGGTGGAGAGTGTGAGGGGTGAGTCAGGGGGGTTTATTCAAGCTTTTCAGATGATGACATGATGCTGTCTTTATGTCTCTATCTAAGGACTCTTACTTGTGCACCTTCAACCCGCAAATATTGTGTCATCTCTCTCCTGCAACTCTTCCTCCCTTCTCAGGTGTAAAGATGAAGTCTTCTAAAACCCAGACAAGTCTCGCTCCAGACCGGACAGTCTCCTCCCCCCTGCCCCCCTCCACCAATCAGCCTCAGTACATCTTCAGCCCCACGCGAGGCGGTGTGAATGACCCCATGGAGGGATACCTCCTCCCCATAGCCATTCCCCTAGGTAGGATGATGGCCTGTCTCACCTGGCTAATGTCCCTGTTGGTACTGTATGTGGTTGACAATGACATCAGATCTGGACACTTGAAAGGCACTTGCTACTCGAAGTTTATCGGCTGTTGAACGGAAGACGCACAAGAGGCTACCCAAGCCTATTACACCGTTTGTAGTCGGCATGACGATGGTGTTCTGTAGACAGACGGCTAGTCAGGAGCAAGTTGTGGGAGCTGGAGAAAGTAGAGGAGGCAGAAGCAAACAGGAGGGAGGACAGGATTACATCCTGAGCTGCCGTAAAAGCTGAGGAAATTGATCGTGCAAGTATTCACCACTACATGAAACACACACAAACGCATGGAGGAAGAAGGGGTCATTATTAGACAGAGGAGAATTAAGCTTTTCTGAGTCGAAACTTTAATTATAGCCTCTACCCCTCCCTCATTCAACCTTCTGTTCTATTTTAATCACATTAGAACATGTTCAGGTCCGGGAAATTAATGCTTTCTCTACAGCTCACTCGCTTCAGACAATAGTGAATTTACTTATTAACTCAAACAACTAAATGGTAAAATACATTAGCGTCTTTATGCTACATGGGGAGAAGGTTTAAAAGCTGTTTGGCCCGTTGGAAGCTTTCAGGGAATGTTTTAAATAACGAGATAATATGGTGATCGTTTCCTCTTCTTGAATGACAATGAGCCGGTTGCACGGTGACCTTGTACAAAGGATTGTTCTTCGTTTTCAAGAGTTACAGAGGACAGGGTGACCTTCTGAGCAGCAGATGAACCATGCATGCCGTCAGGAATGGAATCAAACAACACAAAGGAAATCATATATTCCAGTTTTTAATACATGGTAATTGGTATCTATCTGCTGCCTTGTTCCCTGGACAACCTGCTGCTGCTGTATTTCTGCAGCACAGAGAAAGACAGACAGACAGGCAGGCAGGCAGGCAGGCAGACAGGCAAACAGACAGACAAGCATACAGACAGGCAGACATGTCGATAGGCACAGGAAGGTAGACGGACCGCTGGACCAGCACCAATCCCAGCTGCGAGGCAGAGGTCTTTGTCAGTGCAGTGAGACAGGTTAAATAAGCTGCGGTTCACGAGTGTTTATAGTTCTGTGTTCATGCTCAAGGACGGCTTTCTCCTTTACTCCTCAATCTCTCTCCTTTTACAACATCAGACTGGGTTTATGCTACAGCCGCTGCACTGACATATCATTCCTCTGCATCTCAGCATTCACCCACTCACACCCTACATTGTAGCAGGTGGGTAGACTGGGTCGGACAGGCAGATGTCCAGAGGACAATAGAAGGAAGTTAAAGATCGTCAGACGTTGATGCCCTTCCATGGCCATGACTGTGTGTTGTTCATCTGTGTTGGTGTGGGATAAGTTGTGTCAGTATGACTGTTCAGGACCCAGTATTTGAATGTATGTCTTGACACTCCTCCCCCTCTCTTCCCCCTCTCCTCCCCCCCAGGTCGGCGTCGCGTGGACGGCGTGGCCCCACAGCCATCACGGGTCATCATCAGTGACAGGCCCATCGTGGTGACCACTTCTTTACCCCCATCCCCACCTAGACCGGCCCCCCGAAAACCTACTGTGACCCTCCTAGAGGTCAAGTCTGACCAGAGGAGAAGACCACCGAAGCTCACCGTGCAGGTTTGGCCCGTGCGCGCACACACACACACACACACACCGGGAAGAGCAGCTTGGATTACCAGGTTGGAAACAAGGTCGTTTCAAATGTTTCATCTTCAGCTTGTTTCGACTTACCAAGGGAGTCAAGCCTCTTCCAAACACCTGTCTTTGTCTGCAGGTCCAGCCCAGCGTGAACATCGAGCCTCCAGCCTCCATCCTCATTCACCCTCCCCCCCCAGGCTCTGCCATCCCCCCTCCACAGGTCCAGGTACGCTCCTCTAGCCACACCCCCCCCCCCCCCCCACACCCACAACACACACAGGCATGCAGTAAGAGTGGAAGGTAGAATATGTGCAACACTGCTGAGAAAGCTGCAGTGCAACATTGCAAGCATGCACACTCACACGTTTCAACTCAACAAGCACACTCTTACAAATTCAGCTCCAGTCGCTGGGCACATCTGGTTGCCTGGAAACGGATGCGGTGGCTTCTCTGGTGTGTGTGTTTGTGTGTGTGTGCGTGTAAGCGTGTTTGTGTGATTCAGAGAGAGGACAGCGCAGAGCTTTAGAGCTATTAGGGCCTGAACCACTGCAGTGAGCACCTCCAGCCAATAGCAGACCCCCCCTCCTCCACACACACAGACACACACACTCGAAGTGGAAATAATTGTTGATAGTAAATAACAGATTTAGCATTCATGGCCATGCTTCCTACACAATTGCCATGCCTAAGTTCTCACCCTGAACGCCATGGTATTCCATAAATACACACACACATATGCTGCAATACGTGCAATTAACACATTCGTTAATACCAGTTGCCTTTGGTACCAAGCACGAGTCCCCAGTTCAGGTCACCTGAATTGCCATCAATCATCTCACATACAACACACCTGTTCATCTTCACTCTGAGCCCCTTCTGTCTCCCTCCCCACATCCCTCTCTGTCTCTGTGACTAGCATGGTATCGACTGCACAGGGTTTCTTCTCTGACTGCACGCACTCTCTCCTTTTGACTCCTTCAGCATCAGCGAGGTTTGTAACAGTAACCTGGGTCTTGCAGTGCTGGCAAACGAACCTTCTACTCCCAGTTCTTTTAAGCTACTGTACCCAGATCATTAGCTGCACATACTAATCCAGTCCCCAGCTACTTTGGTCACAGAACAAAATGCACATATAGGCAGTCCAGCTACAGTTCAGCCAGACCAACTGCATACTACCAGTCAGCTACTCGTAACCAAGACAAACTGCCAATATCATTGCAGTACGCTACCAGTACCAGACAACTTTGCATATACCCCTATGTCAGTGCTACTGTACCACTCAACTGGTCAATATGACCCAGTCAGCGCTACCAGTTACGCAAGACAACTTGCAATTACCAGTCAGCTACACCGTCCAGCACACACTGCATAGGACCTAGTCAGCCTACCTGTCCCAGACAACTGCAATATACCAGTCAGCTACAGTTACCAGACAACTGCAATATACCTGTCATGCCACAGCACCAGACGCAACCTGCAATATACCTGTCGATGCACAAGCACACCAGACAACTGCAATATCACCTTACCTGTCATCGCAGCAGTTCACCCGAAAGACAACTGCCATATACCAGTCAGCTACCTGTCACCCGACAACTGCAGATATACACAGTCACGCCCTACAGTCCAGACAACTCAATATACCCTGTCAAGGTGCACAGCACACGAGTCAACATGCAAATATACCAGTCCCCATGCACAGCATCGAACAGACCCACGCCAACCAGGGACAGCCACACGCACCAGACAGCACATCAGTGATCCAAGGCTGCAGTAGTGTTCTCATGCAGGGCTGGGGGTACCAGACAACTGCAATATACCAGTCAGCTACTGTACCAGACAACTGCAATATACCTGTCAGCTACTGTACCAGACAACTGCAATATACCAGTCAGCTACTGTACCAGACAACTGCAATATACCAGTCAGCTGCTGTACCAGACAACTGCAATATACCAGTCAGCTGCTGTACCAGACAACTGCAATATACCAGTCAGCTACTGTACCAGACAACTGCAATATACCAGTCAGCTGCTGTACCAGACAAATGCAATATACCTGTCAGCTACTGTACCAGACAACTGCAATATACCAGTCAGCTACTGTACCAGACAACTGCAATATAGCAGTCAGCTGCTGTACCAGACAACTGCAATATAGCAGTCAGCTGCTGTACCAGACAACTGCAATATACCAGTCAGCTACTGTACCAGACAACTGCAATATACCAGTCATGCACAGCATCGGACAGCCACAGCACCAGACAGCCACAGCACCAGACAGCCACAGCACCAGACAGCAGCATCAGTGATCCAAGACTGCAGTAGTGTTCTCTGCAGGCTGGCCTGCGCTCATGTAGCTCTCTTCTTCTGTTGCACTGACTGTCTATCAAGCACACATTCTCAGTTGTTGAGTTTCCATGCAGCATCCATACATCACAGACTGTGGTGCCAGTCACTCACTAATGTATCCAGTTGGTGTGTGCTGCTGCAGCCTAATCTCTATGTGTTAGAAGTGTTTCAACAAGAAATAGATTAAGAGCCCATACATTTTATAGAAGACACTCATTGAATCCACAGCCTTTTCAGCCCCAAGCTCCATCCATTTAAACAGCCATAGCACCATACAGCTACGAGATAGAGAGCATAGAATGACATATGTGAGCCTTTAGCATACTGAATAGCTGAGGCTTCGTGTGAATGCATGAATATCTTACATTCATACACACACACACAATGGTTAAACAGTCTCAGTTATCGTTGATTCACCATATGGAGCCCTGAAATGAGGTTTTTACATTCCTTCACCATGGATTAGCATTATTCCCTTCAACAAGATATACCGATTAGGACTAATTGCTGTGTGTGTCCGTGTGTACATGTTTGCGTGCGTGTTTGTGTGTGGCAGGATATTGTTTCTGGTCAATAACATGTACACACATTTCTAAATGTCAACAGTACATCCTGATCAATAGTAACTGGATTTCAAGTCAGTTGTCATTACTTAGTGTGATAAGCAGCAGTTTAGTCATTGCTGGAGGCGCGTCTCCCTGTGCTAACCCTGTCTGTCTGTCTGTCTGTCTGTCTGTCTGTCCTATCCCAGCCTTCCTCTCTGTATGTCTACATGTCTGTGTCTGTCTGTCTTATCCCAGCCTTCCTGTCTGTTTGTCTTATCCCAGCCTTCCTGTCTGTCTGTCTTATCCCAGCCTTCCTGTCTGTCTGTCTTATCCCAGCCTTCCTGTCTGTCTGTCTGTCTTATCCCAGCCTTCCTGTCTGTCTGTCTGTCTGTCTGTCGGTCGGTCTGTCTGTCTGTCTGTCTGTGTCTTATCCCAGCCTTCCTGTCTGTGTCTTATCCCACCCTTCCCGTCTGTCTGTCTTATCCCACCCTTCCCGTCTGTCTGTCTTATCCCAGCCTTCCTGTCTGTCTGTGTCTTATCCCAGTCCTGCTCCTATGGTTGGGTCCATATGTCTCCTGGTTCTACAGAGGATTTAGCTTTCCTCTTTGTCTGCAGGTGGTGGAGGAAACCTTGGAGAGGAGGAAGAGGGAAGAGGAAGAAGAGGAAGAGAAGGACGAGAATGTTTTCCCAGGACCAAATTTCCTGGCAGTGGTTGATATCTCTCAGGTCAGCAGTGAGGTCAATTGGATCATCAGAAATGTGTGTTTGCGTGAATGAAGCCCAAATTAAACGACAAACCCCTCCTCATTCAGACCATAAACAGGGGTAGTAAACCGTCCATGTATGATAATACAGGACATCCACCCACACAAGCCTTTAAACAGCTTCAGTATTCACCATCGCTCCTGCCTTCTCCTGCCCACCAGCCTCCTCTTTTGTTCCAAGACCCTCTCCGCCTCTGTCGTGTGATCGACAGAACGCTGACTGCCGTTTCCACGGCAGCCATGTCCAAACCTCACCCGCTCAGCACTAACATTAGACACTGTCTATTTCCATATTCCCTCCATACGGTTAACGTGTGCCCCATCTTGGGCTGGAACCAACAGACGGACTGGTGCAGTTTGATGGTTGGACAGTCTGGATTATCCTCTGCGGTCACACAAGGGCAAAGCGTTAGTTAGCACAGAAACGCTGCCTGTCATTAGTGTGTGTGTGTGTGTGCACGTGTGTGTGTGTGCGTGTGTGTGAGCGTGCGCGTGTGTGTGTGTGAGTGCCAGGCTTAGAGGATGGGAACAAGGGTCTTTGTGCTTGAAACAGAAAGGAAAGGCTTCTGAATCCAATATCGGGGAAGGATGCTTCCACAGTGCCCTCCTTTGGTCAGTTAGTAAACTACATTTTCACAAAACGCATTTTCTTAATGATAAGATTTTGCTTGGAATATGCAAGAGTATCCTAGTTGTCAGTTTTTATCACATGAGAACGTTCTCTGAGTCAGTCAGAATTCCCCATTTATGTATGCAATTAAGAGCTCCTTTATCTCTGCTCTGTTCCACCTTGGTTCCTCTTTGCAGAACCCCCTAGAACCGTGTCTTCCTGAGGAACTGTCTGGTACTCAAACTCCCTCACTTGTTCCCTTACGTCACTTAGCCTACCTAGGATTTGATAAATTGCTGCTGTAATCCTCCCAAATGTCCAAAACAGTTTGGGCTATAAAAGCATTTTAATTCAATATGGAGCAATTCAAGCATAAACAAACCTTTGCATAATTGCATTCTTTCCCCTGCAATTACCGTTTGAATTCTCCCAGCGTACAAATAAAGTATACAATCGTTTTAGAAAAATGTTCCCAGAACAATGCTTGCAGTCACAGTAGGAGACATCCTGTAATAGGATGGTCTGTGCTGTTGTGTAATGGCTCCAAGATTCCAACAACTGAAGTGTCCCCTCTTTAAACAGCCCTCTTGGTTTGTTATTTCGCAGCGGTAGTAACATTCTGGCCACTCTTCCATTTGGCAGGAGGGCCCAGCTCTCTTTCCCTCTCTCCTTCTCCAAGCAAAGGAAGCCATACAAATGAGATATCCACTTACAATCAAAGTCTCCAACGGGTATAAGTGAGTGTAGGGCAGTAACAGCCTAATGTACAGCACTCTACTGAGCTGTACTCATGCTGTATGTGACTCTACTGTACTCAACTGTTCTCTACTCTTCCCAGGAGACAGAGGAGGACAGCGAGGTGCTTGACTGCGAGAGTCGCGCGGCCCAATCAGAGGAGAGAAGTGATGCATCAGACGTGGGTAGGTGTAGTCAGAGTCCTTCTCTCCTGTGGGCCGGGTGTTCAGGCTAACTACACACCACTAGGATGGTACAAAGATGCACATGTGACACACACAAGAGGATAGACCTGTGTGTGTGCGTGTGTGTGTGCGTGTGTGCGTGCGTGCGCGCGTGTGTGTGTGCGTGTGCGCGTGCAGTGGAGGAAGACACCAGCGCTCCTGTGGTGTCGGAGGTGATCAGACAGTACATCAACGAGGCCCTGACTGAGATCGTCAGCCAGATGCTGGACCAGAGAGATGCACAGGCACAGACACAGCCACAGGAGAGGCCTGCTCCTCCCACCCCCACCCAGGAGCCCCCACCACCCCAGCAGGTGCTGACACTCTTACAGACCCATAATTTTTTTTTACTGGGTGCTTCTTCTTAGCAGTATGTTGACCAACACCTACAGGTTCTGGAAGGTAGGTAGGTGCTTGATGAATCCTAAAGGGAAACTACATAAAACCATGACTCGTATGGCTGGAATATGGCTTTCTGTTCTATTGGTCTATTTTATGTCATCGTTTTCTTCCTGGATGAAGTCACAATAACTACCTGCTGCCACTGAGAGCAGCCATCAATCTCCTGTGTGCTTCCACAGGCATGTCATGTGCTGCTTCCTCCTTGACGCTCTCCTTGTGTTGTGTTTCAGGAGGACTTGGTTCCCACCCCCGTGCCCACCCCTGAGGCTAGCAGCAGCCCCATCGTGCCCAGCCTGGGGCACTCTCCCCTGGGCACACCAGAGCCCTCTGACCGGGGCAGTCCGGAGCTGACCCCCAGAGACGTACAGCCAGCCCTGCCTCAGCAGTCCACTCCTACTGGTCTGACTCTTTTTCCACTTTTCTACAACATTTGCCATTGTTTTTTTTACACAGATCAATTTCTCCATGCTAAGATTATGGCCAACAACAGTATATTAGCTACATTTTATGGACATTTTTTACTAGTCTTTAGTTGCAGGTGTTTATAGATTTGATGGGGGGAGATAATTTAGTCTACTTCCCCATAATCCCAGAACCAGAGCCAGAGCCAGTGGTGACCCCAGCCTCCACGCCAACTCCCATCCCCCCAACACTGACCCCCCAGCCCTCCCTGGAGCCCCCCAGCCAGAGGAACCACCCCTGGGGAGATGCAGAGCTGCCCCTGGCTGAAGAGCTACCCCAGAGCAGCCTGGAGATGAACGCCCACCCCAGCAAGCCTCTGTGAGTGTGATTGACTGCTCAAATGACTGTTAAATGATGTGGGTTTCTCTTGCTGTCAGGCAGACAATTTACCTGTTTATCTTTATGTATGTACGTCAGTGCTTGTAACTTGATTCATTGTGTATGGTTCTCTTCTTGGATCGATTGTTTGGTCCCACAGCACCCCCTGCTGACAGGAACAACGTACTGAATGTAACTTGTACATCATGCTTCCTCTTCTTATTAGTTTAGCTGACAGGATCACATTCGTCTCTCTGTTCTCTTCCCCCTCCCGCCCATCTGCTATAGAGTGATGTCCGTGGCTGTAGAGGAGCCTCTCCTAGTCTCCCCTCCTCTCTCCGTCCCCTCCATACCTCCGCCCCAGCCTGCCCGCTCCCCTACCCCACCAGCGCCACCTCTCCCTGGGCCTGCAACGCCCCCCGCAGCCCCTTCGTCCTCCACGGAAGACAGCAGCAGCAGCAGCAGCAGTAGCTCCTCCATCTGGAGGACAGACGCAGCTGTCAAGCACATATCTGAGGGAGAGCTGCTCTTCAGCTACAACAAGCTCCTGGCTGCACAGGGTGAGACACACACACTTGCATGTAAAAGATTTGTTTTTGCTGTCCTTTCTGTTTAGGCCTCAGTAAAAGACCTAGGTACATACCTACATGACCTGTATTTGTCTGCCTGTGTTTCAGCCTATGAAGAAGGCTTGTATCTACCCTGTGACATCTCCAGCTTCTCCAGCTCTCTGCATGAGGTCCAGGACATGGTACTGACTCAGACAGAAGCCACACCATCCCAGCTGGCTTGGCTAGACCAAGTCATCCCCAATGGACTCACCTTGAATGTGATGTAATGTATTGATTATGACTCTGTGTCCCCCCCCATCCCCCCTCCCCAGGATTATGACCCCCCTAGTGAGGGCCAGGTGAGGAGACCCCAGATACCGCCCCACCACGACCCCCTGCTCTCCCTGCTGGCTAAGATGGACCAAGGCGTGGTCTCCACCCACGCTGGCGCCCTAACGCGTCCTGAGGTATGGCATTCTTGGTTCTGTACCTTGCTGAGGTCTGAGGGGAGCGTTGTATGTTCATTCCAAGCTCACCTCATTTGGTCCTCATTCTGCTAAGCCCAGAACAGCAACGCTGACTGAGCTCCAGAGAGGGGCCAGGCATGGGTAGAAGTCTGACTGAGCTCCGGAGAGGGGCCAGACATGGGTAGAAGTCTGACTGAGCTCCGGAGAGGGGCCAGCCATGGGTAGAAGTCAGGCAGTTGCTTTGCCAAGGGCTGAAAGCTCTCCAAGCCCTTGCTAAGAATGCATTATCCTGGAGCTAAGCATGGAGTGAACTAATACAGTATAATAAGCTGAGACTGTTTGGTCTTGTAGTGACACTCATTGACCTGTGGGTGGCAGTGCAGTCACACTTTTCATTGTACATTTAGTCAGTGTTGAGTTATCTTTGTCTCAAAAGATTCCTGACTTATTTGGGGGGGGAAACAATTGTGCAATTGATATGTGTACTAATTTACCACTCTAGTTTTGCCATGCCCCTTTGAATATCTTTGCTTTTGTTCTTTCAGTGTTAATAATCTACATGCAGTGTGGAGTGCAGCTTGTGAGGTTCATTAAAGTGAATGTGAATGACCTCTGACATGTGGTCCCTAGGGTTCCTGGGGGTTGGAGGCAGAAGCTGAGGAGGACCGTAGTGTGGGAGAGGTGAGCGAGGGTCAGAGACCTAGACTGACCCTGGCAGAAGAGAACGTCATGACTGGACACTCCCTTTTGGGCCCCAGGACTCAGACTACAGGAAGTAGGAGTCATCATCCTCTCAGAACTACAGATCCCAGTACTGGAGCTGAGGCCAGGACTACAGGGAGTACAGAGACCTGGCAGAGACAAGGTTCATCTCCAGGACAGTTCAGCCAGTCTGCAGGTCTGTCCTTTCACCCTCTCTTCAGACTCTCTGCTGACTTGTACACTTCTTCCCTTCTCTGCAGTCAGAGATGGGGATGGGTGTAGGTTCTTTGGAGCTAGAGTTTGAACACTAACCCCTGCTTCTATCTCAAATAACTAATTAAAAACAATCTGAACAGGAACTTGTGGAATGACGTCAGCGTGATCATTATAACCTAAATATACGGAAAGAATTGACGAACAAAACGTTGAAGTGCACTTTAACGCTCTCCTACACTAAGAGACATGGAGTGTTCATTAGCACTCTGAACTTAACCCTCCATTGGAAGAGGGGATTTATGACCCATACTGTAGCCTACTGAGAGCGATCGAGATGTTTTGCTTCAGATTAGAGATGCCATCTCTGAATAGCTATGGAAGCAAAGAACAGTTCAATTTAGATACCCAAAATTCAAAAAAGTTAATAAAGCGTCAGATATTCAAAGACAATCGGAGCTACGGTTTATTTAACTCACACGTTGAAAGTAGCTACTAGTTTGGTTAGCTCAAGCTATCAAGGATTTGAAAAGTAAAGTTAGCTAGCTAATAATTTGTAGTTATCTACATTATAATAATGTTGAAGCCTAGCCTGGCCGTGATAGTTATGCAGCTTAGCCCCCTTTACAATGTGTACTTACTGTGGCGCTAATGAACACTTTGTCTTATTTGATCGAGAAAGCAAACCTTTTGGCTCCCGTGGGGTTGTTAAGCATGTGTGATAAACGCGAATTAACTGAACGGATATGTTGAGCTGCTGCAAAAATATTTGAGTAATGCAAGTGGGCCACGAAGTGGAAAGGGTCGGAAATGGCCGGTCTAGATGACAGTAGCTACGTATGCCTACTTTCAGACTGGTGATGTTCCTGACATCATGCACGCTTCATGCGGTCATGATCTCTATAGTTATAAGCCGTGAGACTGGGGAAAGGGCCCATAATCTAGTTTCCCTCTGGCTCCGCATTGAAGTTCTCCTCACGCCATCATAAAACACCTCATCTCTCAGTGGTCGCCACTCTCTGTTAGTTTTCTTTAGCTAAAAGAAATACTCCCGACTCAAGCGGCACTAAAAGGAAAACGTTGAGATGGACGTTCAAATATTGACTTAGCAGTTGAAACAGCAACATGTGATGGTGTTCCAGTGCCATGTTGTTATTAGTTTGTGCTCGTCAGACAGAGAGCCCGAGACAGGCAGCCCCTCACAGACCCAGACCCCAGAACAGCCCCTCCCCCAGCCCCACTCATGTCCCAGGCCAAAACCAATATTTACCCAGCGCCAGAATCTACCCTGCTCCGGATAAAAAAAGACCCCTGTGTTGCCGGGAGACCAGAGAGGGGAAAACTTTGCAGGCAGGAAGGAGAGACAGGAGAGTATTAATGACAGGAGCAGAAGAGAGAGAGGAGGAGGAGGAGAGGGGGGCGACAAGCAGACATGTACAGTTAATTTAGATTAGAACAACTCCAAACAAAGATGGCTCCTGCTTTACTGACTGTTCAGACTGGGACCAGTTACTATATCACTGAGCTGCCACACACACCCTGTAACCAAGGTCTCCCTCTGTTGTGGCACAGCCAGAGACTGGTCTGAAGTCTGTGTTTGGCCTGTGCAGGCTGGTGTTGTTGCGTCTGTGTGTCAGTCGGTAGTGGTTTAATCCTTAAAGTATGGGTGTGGTGGGAGAGTTGTGGTCTGGACAGACCGTGATTCCCTACACACAGTTGTGGGTTGGGATACTTAAAAACATAATGAGTGTTGTCATTTCTCAGATTTATGACTTTATAATAACTGGTATTATCTGAGGTGGTCTTGTGGACACTAAAATGAAAGTAGTTCGAGGAGAAATGTTCTGTCCTGTTTTCCTTGGTATACAGATTCAAGATTTAACCAGCTTTATTGTCTGTGGTTGTTGCAGATGTGACAGAGCTGAGTCTGGCAGACACCCACCAGGGTCCAGTAACGATCGCGGATCTGCGAGTCGAACCTGTCACGCCAACCCGGACCTCCCACTTCCGCCCGGCCTCCTCCCGCTCCCCGCCCCCTCAGATCCAAGACTCCGCCCCGCCAGGAGCTCAGGTGAGACGCAGATAAAGAAGGGAAAATAGAACACTTCTAAGAGGTTTGTGTGTGTGTCTGTGTCATACTGTTTCCCAGATTAGAGTGCCTTGAGTCAAATGAGGTGTTATTTGGAGCTAATGAGTTGCACTGCGTCATACTGTAACCACCAGAAACAGACAGCGTTCGTGTGTGTAATTGAATTTTGACCGTGAGAAGTGTTCTGGGACACACGTTTCCTGTTAAGGCAGGTAGGCTGATGGATACTTTACTGTTAGAGGGAGACTTCCTCTTTAGCAGAGCCAGTCATCTGGAGGGTGAGATCAGCTTCTGAGAGATATACAGTCAAAGACAGCCTTGCTGAATTAAAGCCCAGATGCTCTCTAGCTGTCTGTGTGTCTGTCTGTTTGTGTGTATATGTGTGTGTGTGTCTGTCTGTGTGTACATCTATCTGTGTGTGCGCATGTCTGTGTGTGTGTGTATCTATCTGTGTGTGTGTCTGTCTGTCTGTCTGTCTGTCTGTCTGTCTGTCTGTCTGTCTGTCTGTCTGTGTGTGTGTGTGTTGTGTGTCTGTCTGTCTGTCTGTCTGTCTGTCTGTCTGTCTGTCTGTCTGTGTGTGTGTGTGCGTATCTATATCTGTGCGTGTGTGTGTATCTATATGTGTGTCCCCTTGTCAGCTTGACCATGTTAATAGTGCAGCTAGAGACTATGTCCCCTCCTCGCTGTCATCAGAGAGGCAGAGCAGTCTTTAGCTGTGTGTTGACACACATGAAGTTTCCATTAGCTGACCCCACATCCTGATGTTGGCTCGTTTGGGTGTGAGGGATTTAAACTAGCACCGGAGACCAGAGAACAATGAGGCTTACTGGACGTTTGTTCCTCTTACTTCCCCTGCTTTAAGTTATCATCTAATCCCCACGCATACAGTGTCTGGTCATCTCTTCCTTGCCTTTCTTTAATGCTCATTCCTCTTTTTTTCATCTTTTTCCTCTCCTCCAGGCAGCTGATTGGTTCTCTGTCTCTACGGACAGACCAGGTCCTATCCTCGTGATGCCGAGGGCCCAGGAGACTCACTCAGGTATGGACCATCCCCACGACAACCTCTCCACCACCCGGCCTCCTCTCCTCCCGCTCCTCTCTTCCTCCTCCTCCATGTCGGGCCCTTACTGTGTTCACCACTAGATGGCACTGTTTCAGCGCGGCAGGATCCTCAGGCGCCTGGCCTCTCCCTCTTGCAGTCTTCTTCCTCTCTTTTGTCTCGGCAGCAGGCTGCAGCAGACCTCAGGGGTGAAGTCATCCCAGCTGATCCCGTCCCTTCTCCTCTGAGGGGAGATGCAGGGCTCTCAGTACTGTGCAGTCAGCAGAGTAGAGGCCAGGGAGGGAAACACAGTCAGGCCTGGACACACCTCAGTGACACACACATGAAGCTAGCTCAGCATGGGTGGAGGGGAGAGGGTGGGGGAGATGGGGGGGGGCAGGGTGGGGGAGGGGAGAGGATGGGGGAGGCTGGGGAGGGGAGAAAGGGGAAGACCAGGGGACAGGGAAGTGGAATTTGGTGAGGGCGGGGGAGAGAAGGGAGGAGAAGATGAGGCAGGGAAGGAGAGGACAGGGGAGAAGGGAAGGGAGGGGAGAGGAGATGGGGGCAAAACAAGTGGGACTACCTCCCAGCCCTGCCCTCCTCCTTGAGAGAGGACGTCCATGCCACACTGGTCCCTGCCGTGGCAACAGCAGTCTCCAGCCTGCTGACCCCCTCAGCTCTGGAGATCTCTCCTCCTGACACCCCATCACGCTCCAGTCACGCCAGGCTGGACGTACACAGCTCACACCTGCCCTAGATACACACAGCTACCGGACAAACGCACACACACTCGCTCTTCATATTCGCCTGTCACTTTGCTGTTTAAACGATTCTGTCCAGCTTAGCATGTGTCTGGGTCCGTCTCCCCAGTATTTCCCTCTAATCAGGAAGGCCAGACACGTGCAGCCTCTGGCTGTGCCTCGCCAATTAATTGTGTTTTGATATCGCAAGCTATTTTAATGTGACCGCCTTTTTGGTGTGTCACTGCAGAGCTCACAACTCCTCTTCCCTCTCTTTAACCTTCTCTTCCTCCTCTTTCTCTCTCCCTCCTCCTGTGCCTGCGTGTTCACATCTTCCTCCACCTCCCTTTTCTCCTTCTTTCTATCCTACAGTTGGACCTACGTGCCGTTGCGATGAAATTAAAATTTCCAAGCTTGATCGAGTTAAATCGTTCTGACGTCTCTCTCTCTCTTCATCTCCCTCTCTGTCCAAATGTCTCCCAGCCGTTTGAGAGCCCGAGCACTTGTTGGTGTGCGCGGTGTTAATCAGGCTCAGTCTGAACAGAGGGGAAGCGACAACTGATGCTGTTAACATGATGATGTTACTGCTCAATTAATGAGCCACTCTCTTAACATACCATACTCTCCTTCTGCAAACTAGTTTACACTCACCCAATGCAGCTGCAGAGGGATTTGTGTGTGTGTGTATGTGTGTGTGCGTGCGTGTGTGTGTGCGCGTGTGTGTTTTCGTGTGTGTGTGCGCGTGTGTGTGAATGAGGGGAGGTCAGACAGAGAGAGAGCCATTCATTAGCTGGATGAATTAGGAACTGTTTGAAGGTATTGTAAAGCCATTGCCTTTTAAGAAACTGATTGTGTGTGTATTGAACCAGCCTAACAAAAGAGCTAAGTTGTCTTTATCTTGCATGAGCCCAAGCTAGCAGTAGCTCCTGCAGTGCTGTGGCCAAGCAAGGCCCCGCTGACTCACTCTCCACCCTCGTCATGTCGCCTGCTCCGTCACAGGGCACGAGACTTCTCAGATGTTGGGGTGCGTTTGTTTCGCATTTGGTGTCTCTGGGCCAGTTAAACTGAGATCATCCCTGTTCAGCTGCGCCGTCATTCACCTCCCCTCCCTGGGCATGTCTGGTGTGGGGCCGTTCCAGGGGTCAACCCTTCAGCATCAATCTGGTTTACAAGCCTCTAAATAAGTATTGCGCAACACCGGCCCGCCACATAGGACGCTATAATGCATTCTGCGCTGAACAAAGTTTCATCTGACCTGTCTACTTGCCCGTGAGATGGTATTTACAGTCCTGTGTGCCCCTTGCAGTGTTTTTCTGCCTGACGTCTAGCTATAACTCACCCTTCACTCAGCATGCTAACCTGGCCCCATAAAAAGGTTGTTATTGTAGACCCACACTGTGACTGCAGGGTCCTGGTGGGGGCCCACCATATATGGAAATATGTCCTTAAAGAGCCACTTCAGCCAGCCCACCATGCATATCATGTTAACATAGATAATTAGTTTGGTTGGTTTTGAACTTAAGAAATGTGACGTAAACAGAGTTTTTGTTTTTATGTTCTTACCCACCGACCAATGATATTTTTCCTATGCATGCCGGATTGACTGAGAACATAAAAGAAATATGCTGTTTATATAACATTGTAAAGGTCTCATTTAAACCATCCAAATAATTATGGATGTTAGCATGATGTTTAAGATGACTTCACTTGACCTAAGCGAATCAGCGAAGCTGTAGGTGCAATGAACCGTGGGAGCTGCCAGACTATACTACAGTCTGAGATCGCTGGGCTGTTTACAAACTGTTTATTTGGCATTTCAGATCAAGCTGTATGGAAATGTGTGTGTCTAGCTCTGTGATTCAGGACTGGGCTGGCTGCGTGAGGTACCAGTCCTGACTTGATACATAGAGCATAATCACACAGTCTACATCTGATTCCGATGAACCCTTATTATTTTCCTGGGTCTGTGTACAGAAGAGAAATGTGATTTCCAGTTAGTCTGCTCCCCAGACCAGGGTCAGGGCGCCTCCTTCTGGTCCTCCTGTCGTGACCCCCAGGAGAACCAGGGACTTGTACTGCTTCCTGACAGACAGAGACTCCAGTCAGGAGAGGAGAAGCATCGGGGTTCCATTCATGAGAAAGGGGACCTTGTGAGAGAGACTGTAACATGTCATGTTTCTCCTCTAACATCAAAGACTGTTTAGGTACATGTGGACATGAAAGCACTCTTACAGTCTGATCCTGTGCAACAGCAGAGCTGGATCTGAACAGGAGGACGTAGGTGCTGTTTATGTTTGAGTGGAGCGGGTGGGCTTAATTCCCTGCTGCGGACAGCACAGTGAATCTGGTAGGCTGGAGCATTTGCCGTGGTCCGTGTTTTCCTAGCATCAAAACCGGGGGGCTGAATCGTGTAAATGGGTCTTTTCTGTGGCGCCCCTGTTGTCCCCTAACTCTGAGGCCCTCAGGGCTGCCCAGCTCCTGGCTCAACACTGGGCTGTCTGTCTGGTAGCAGCGGTACACTCGCTGTTTTAGGGACCGTGAAGAGGGTTGTGGTAAATTTATGTGTTGTGTGTGTGTGTGTGATGTGGTTGTGTGTGCTCCGTGGTGTGCACGCACGAGAAAGATGCGGAGAGGCCCCCCCATTTCCCCTACCTCACTCTCAATCCCTCCTCCTTCTCTCCTCAGCCTGCCCCCCCCTTGTGCGGACCCCCCCACTCCTCTCTCTTTCCCCTGCCCCACACTATTCGTTGACCCCCTACTCTCTCTCTTCCTGCCTCCGCCCTTGATTGGAACCCCTCTCTTCCTCCCCCCTCTTCTCTCCTCATTAACAGCAGTGTACAGTCCCAAGATTGTTAACCATTTCCCCTTCACAGAGTGAGGCTGTTCCAGTACCCAGGGCTTGCTTTCAACGCACTGTGAAACTTCAGGGCTTCAGGAGGTTGCTGAGTACATACTTAGAACTGACCTCGCGTTGATGAGCTGTACTCCTATTTATCCCAAGAACCCCACTTCCTTTACACCAACATTAAAACCTTTTTTCTCCACTCTTCTACTTTTTCTCCCTTTTTCTCTCTCTCTCGTCCTGGGAATCAGACTTCTTCTTCCTCCTCTCCCTCTTCTTCTTCCTCTCCTCTTCGCCTTCACTCCTCCTCCTCTCACTTTCTTCCTCTACCTCATTCTTCTTCCTCTCCTCCTCCTCCTCCTTCTTCCTTCTCCTCCTCTTCTTCTTCCTCCTCTCCCTCTTCTATCTCCTCTACCCTCTCTTCTTCCTCACCCTCCTCCTCCTCCTCCTCTTCTTCTTCCTCCTCTCCCTCTCTCTCTCCCCCTCCTCTCTTCTTCCTCCTCTTCCTCTTCCTCCTCTCCCTCTTCCTCCTCTTCTTCTTCCTCCTCTCCCTCTTCTTCCTCTCCCTCTTCTTCCTCCTCTCCCTATTCTTCCTCTCCCTCTTCTTCCTCCTCCTCCTCTTCTTCTTCCTCCTCTCCCTCTTCTTCCTCTCCCTCTTCTTCCTCCTCCTCCTCTTCTTCTTCCTCCTCTCCCTCTTCTTCATCCTCCTCTCCCTCTTCTTCCTCTCCCTCTTCTTCTTCCTCTCCCTCTTCTTCATCCTCCTCTGCCTCTTCTTCCTCTCCCTCTTCTTCCTCCTCTCCCTCTTCCTCCTCTCCCTCTTCTTCCTCTCCCTCTTCTTCATCCTCCTCTCCCTCTTCTTCCTCTCCCTCTTCTTCCTCTCCCTCTTCTTCATCCTCTCCCTCTTCCTCCTCTCCCTCTTCTTCATCTCCCTCTTCTTCATCCTCCTCTCCCTCTTCTTCATCTCCCTCTTCTTCATCTCCCTCTTCTTCATCTCCCTCTTCTTCCTCTCCCTCTCAACATTACAAGATACCAGGGTACATGGATGCAAATTCTATGGTATCATTTATTTGGTTTGTTGCAGGAACAGTCCAAACAAAGAAGTTGACTTTACATTGACTAAAAAGGCACACATACGTTTTGTTTGCTCTGCTGTCTGTAAAGCAGGTTTGGGCATTGATGACTGATGTTTGAATGAGGACTGTTTGTGCTTGTTATGAGCTGAAAGCTGTTCCACAACTAGCTGGTATGTCTGTCTGTCTTTCAGTCTGTCCTGGGGGAGTTCAACCCAGCAGGCCAACAGCCAGTCTTAGCTAAAGCAAACAAACACTGGGTATTTAGACAGTGTATACCTCTGCTGTGACAGGGGGGGGTGTGTGTGCGTGCGTGCATGCGTGCGTGTGTCAGGTCTCCCAGGAAGCGTGAGTGTGTGTGCATGTGTGTTTGCAGCAGAGATGGGACCAGATTATTTACATTGAGAGGAGTACATGTCTGGCCTCTCCAGTCTGAGGGGAAAGATTGACAAGTTAAGTGCATTCTTTTAAACAACTCTCTCTGCTGGCTTATCGCCAAGACTTCATAACCTTTACTTGTATAAATAAACAACATGGATGCCATTCTCTGTAATGCGCGTAACTGACTGTTTCCCCAAATGTAAGCCTGTTTCCGCACAGTCCCCAAGATACTGGCTGGTGTGAAAAGGCAGCTTACAAGCTGATGCGAATGTGTAACAACCATGGCTAAGCCTTGTAGGGGTGACTTTCCCCTTTTGTTTTGGATCATCCTATCCTCCTGGAAAACCTAACCCCAGAGCTGGCTGTGGCACGGAATACACTTTCCAGTGCTGGCGATGGTCTGGTGTGGGGCCGGACAGACAGACAGACAGCCTGAGCAGAAAGACAGGCAGAGAGAGTGGGGAGCCACAATGCAGACAGACCGACTAGAGAGACAGTTGGGATGGGCAGTGACGGTCGTAGGAGGGATTAGGCCCTGTTTGTCTGGGAGCAGGAAGTGGGGTAACAATAATCCAGTCTTCCACTAAACCAACAGGAGAGAAGCTTGGTCTCTTTGTTCCCCCATCCTCCCCCATCCTCCCCCCGTCCACCTCCCCCTCTCTTCTCCTTCTCCCCCGCTGGGCTGGACAGAGAGGACCAGTACTCTGGAATAACACCCTGAATAAACAGGCCCGGGCCCCAGGAACACACACTTACACACAACACACACAACTCACACCAACTTAGAATCCCCTCCCCCGTGCCATGTACAGTTCCGTGTGACTCAGAGAGGGTCATAGCAGGTACTTCAATATATTTGTGCTCCCAAGCTTGATCAGATTATCTGTGGCTATATTGAATTTGAATCCGGCCGGGATGTTCTCACACACGCGCACACACAAGCGACGCGGATACATTTACAAACACACGCACATTTAAACATATACTGTACACATTCTCTCAGCTATCTTCCCCTCGCTCACACACACACACACATTTTTTTTTTTACCTCAGCTGTTTAGAGCAGCTGGACAATGGACATGCTTGTTTGACTACAGTCCCCACAGTTATATAAAACCCAACACACCACAACACTCACAAGATACTGGTTGAGAAATATTATGGGCTGTCAGAGGGAAGGGGAGGAGGAGAAAGTGTCCACATAACTTGGTCTGTGTCGTTGGTTCTAACAAGTCAGGACGCTCATGTTTCATGGATGTTTATGTTTAGCTCTCCAGCCGATTGGTCAGAAGATGACACTCTGGCTGAGAGGCTGTTGCCTAAAGTCCTTGTTGTTGTACACTCATCGTGGTCATGTCCCCCAGTCTGTGGAGTGGTGACAAGTTGGACAAATGTTAGGGCAAACTGGTTGAGCAGCGTTGAGGCAGGTAGCTTGTAGAGTTGAGCAGCATTGAGGCAGGTAGCTTGCAGGATTGAGCAGCATTGAGGCAGGTAGCTTGTAGAGTTGAGCAGCATTGAGGCAGGTAGCTTGCAGGGTTGAGCAGCATTGAGGCAGGTAGCTTGCAGGGTTGAGCAGCATTGAGGCAGGTAGCTTGTAGAGTTGAGCATTGAGGCAGGGCTACAGTGTCTAGTTGGGTGGAAACAGCCCAGTGAAATGTCCAGAGTGGTTTTGACATTTCCTTGGCCTAAATTTTTTCACTCCTGTCTCCTAGAGAAAGACTCTCCTTCTAAATGGCTGTTTTGACAGGCATGGGCAGCAACATGCCCTCGAGTGTGTGTGTGTGTGTGTGTGTGTGTGTGTGTGTGTGTGTGTGTGTGTGTGTGTGTGTGTGTGTGTGTGAGTGAGTGTGTTTATCACATTTTCCTCTGTGGCGGTAGATCATACGATGACTTATTCACCCGAGGTGATGGCGAACAACACGACGTCTCTGAGTCGTGTGTTTACGCTCCCGCTCTGCTGGGTTCTCCGTCAGTCATGTGCCCTGGAGGGAAGCCATCACCAGTTCACACAGGGGTCAGGATCCCGGGTCTAAGTGTCGTGGTCCCTGCCTGACCTGGCACAAATACACGCACCCTTTGCAAACCCACGCCATTGACGGGACTTGTTGACTCATGTTGAATGCTGTTTATGTGTTCGGAGTTCGATGGAAGACTGCGGTTTGGACGTCTGGATCCTACTCTCACAACAGTGGCCCTACGAAGATAGGATGTTGATCCATCTGTTGGACAACACTTGAGCCATTTCTCTGCGTACGTAGTGTATAGTTTAAAGCTGTTGTGTTCTAACCAGGAGAAATGTGGGTTAGACTTTCTCTTTCCCTTTCTCAAAAAAAAAGAGAAAAAAAAGGAAGAAAATCATTTTTCTCCATCTTGGTAGAGTTGAAGCTGTTTTAAAATACTCTCAACAGTATTTATCATCGTCATCTGGTCTGGAGACACGCCTTAGTCTGGAGGAAACCCAAACATATCGGCTCCACATAAGAGATATGAGGCTAATAAACCAGTGAGGACCCGCCCTGCTTTCAAATAAAACACTGTCAAGATATAATAAGCTCCAATAATCAACCTAGAGGTTCACCCTGCAGCTTCGCCAAACACTCACACATATGGCGTCCTCTTATAGCTCAAGCTGAAATATTAGCAATCGGCCTGTAGAAACGAATTGCGTGCCTGTACGTTCACGTGTGAAAACAGTCTCTCCCACCAGCCAGTTGGTCGGTGTTGGCAGCCGTCCGCATGGCTAAGCTGGCTCCTGGAGTTATATTTAGGTCATGTCTCCGTGTCTGTTGGAGCTGCTCTCCGTGTCATTAAAGAGAAGGGCTGGCTTGCTGCTTGCTGCTTCCCCTGGGTCTGGACAGGAAGTGCACTTGGGATACTTCTTGGAACGATAGGGAGGACCGAAACGCCGGGGTCCGATTTTCGAGTTTCCGCTTCTAATCTCCTTCTGCCGTCTCACCGGTTTGGCCCGTTTACGGTCGTCACAGTAACCGCGTTTTGTTGTGTTCCGTAGCTCTGCGAGAAGCACTGTGAGAGACTGCACCCCGTCCCCCACCCCGTCCCACACCCCGTCCCACACCCCTCCCCACCCCGTCCCACACCCCTCCCCACCCCACCCCTCCCCACCCCCAGGACAGCAGCTCTTCCCCAGGCTGCCCCTGGGTTACTGAAGGGGAGGGTGGAAGGGATATGAGATAACCAGTCCGCCACAGCTGCATGGCCTTGTCCAAGTTAACTGAGGACAGCTGCTGAGGGCTGAGAAGGGGAAGAAAGAGAATGTTCTTGCTCAAACGCCAGGCATTCCTCATCTCTCCACCAGCCCAGCCCTCCCTGCCTTGCCTAGCCTGTCCCAAAAGTTTTATTATGTCTTCCGTGGATTCCATGATGTGTTTGAAGTTGTCTCCGCTCTCTGTGATGGTGTCTGTTCAGCACATAACTAGAGTAGCCTGGATCACTTCATGTCAACAGACATGCTAAATTTTCTGTCACGCCAACGGTCTTGGCTAGTTCAGCAACTTCGGCTGAGTTCAGACATTCACAGCAATGGGCCCGTCTTAGCTAGCCTCTCCTCAGCTAAGCCTATAGGGATGTTTAGCTCAGCTAGCACTGATGGC
Source organism: Plecoglossus altivelis (assembly GCA_036571765.1). NCBI lineage: Eukaryota > Metazoa > Chordata > Actinopteri > Osmeriformes > Plecoglossidae > Plecoglossus > Plecoglossus altivelis. The sequence goes on from BROE01000009.1 coordinate 5,728,144, forward strand.
TAAAGCAGAGCTGTTGGCCCCTGTAGCGTGTCAGATCTACTGTAGACCAGGCCAGCTGTGGGGTGAGAAGGTGGAGCTGGCTTTAACAGGCTGGCTGTTAACTGATGGCTGCACTAGCAGATAGGTCAGAGGGTTCTCACACACATGCTATCCATTTCACCCGAATCCTCACATCAGCGATGGTTCCTACATCACACTGAAATCATTATAAAACAAATGAAGGTGGAATGACAAACTATATGGCCGGCTAGGTAAACCCTGAGATTGTGATATGTGAAGCCATGTTTTTACATTTTTTTCATTATACATTCTCCATCGGACTGAACAGCAGTCCCTCCCTCCCTCCCTCCCTCTCTCTCTCCCCCCCCTCTATCTCCCTCTCTTTCTCTCCCTCTCTCCCTCTCTTTCTTCCTCTCTCATGCCTTATGCTCTGTGATGCTCAGTGAGATATAGTTGCTGTCACAGATGGGCAGGAAGCCTCCGTGAAACTTTAGCCTCTTGTTATTGAAGGTGCTTGTGTGCAGACGTGGTTATAAGGGAAATGCACACATATGCGCATACTTGTCTTGATAGTCCTCACCTCTTCACCCCTGGCTCTCCATGTGGGGATAGGCTGAGTCCGGCTGGCTCTTCCCCGGGCCTGAGGGCCTTTGATCAGGCTGGCGGTGGACAGACAGGCTCCTGGGTGCTAAGCCACGCGCCAAAGGGACAAGAGGGCCGAGGGGCCTGCTTTCACAGGTGGAAGGGTGGGGAGGGATGAGGGTGGGGGGTGAGGGGTCTAATGGTGAAGCTCCTCTTTCACACACACACACTGTCACACACACACCTCTCCTCTTACAGCTACTTACCCCGGTGTGCGTTTGAAGTCGCCGACTGACCACTCCCCTGGGTGCAGAGACAGACAGATGTGCATGTCAAGAAGATTATCATCCAATATGGCCGCCCTCCTGTGGGAGCCTGGGAAGGCGTTTGGAGGGTTAGGTGTCTGACAGCAGTAGCTGTCTGAGGGTGGAGGGCTGGTGGTCTGCTACCAGGACACGCTGATGGGCTCTCAGTAGCTGCTGAGGGCATGAAGCACCACTGGCTCACCTAAAACAGAAGCCTACTTAGACCAAACTGGAAGCCTAAGTATCCATTCAATGCATATGCATTCATTTAAAGGGCCATCTCTCTTTTGTTTCTCTCTTTGCTTCAGTGTGTTTGTCCTTCGTTCTTTCTGTCTTACCAATCCTGGGACAGGGTGAGCCTGTCTTCAGCTAGCCCAGACTGGATGGCTGAGTAACATGGAGGTTTCTATTGTGACATCATATATCCTGGTTTCACCTCAGACCCTCCTTAGTCTAGTCCTCTGTCGACTGTCTGCCTCTACCTTGTCAGCCTCTACCTTGTCAGCCTCTACCTTGTCAGCCTCTACCTTGTCAGCCTCTACCTTGTCAGCCTCTACTCTGTAGATGTGCGTGTGTGTGTGTGCGTGTGCGTGTGTGTGTGCGTGCGCGTGTGTGTGAGGGGGGAAGGGGGTTTGTTCCAGTGCAAGCTCCTGTGTTTTACAGAGTATTTTTCCTTTTGTCCTGATCAGGCCTGCTGCTCTCCTCATCTGGTTTCCATCAAAGATACTTTAGCTCCCGGCCAAACCCCCTGCCCACTCACTCACAGGCACTCACACACACACACATACACTCCAGGAAGCACTTTCAGACCCCCACCTCCTATCAAAGCCCCCTCTCCCTCCCACCCACCCTCCCTCCCTCCCTCTCTCTCTCTCTCTCTCTCTCTCTCTCTACCTCCCTCACACACAGTTCAGATATGCCCAGCATCTTGAATCTATCACCATTGTCTCTAGTAGCCTCCTTTGCTCTGCATGAGGATTAGCAAGCATGTTTCTGTTCCAGACTCACACACAGGCCCTGTCCAGAATGTGGGCATGTGTCTGGACAGAGCGCCATCTTCCAGTCTGCTGAGCTGAGTCTCTAGGTCTGGAACGGTCAGTCAGTTCATGGACAACCTTCTTTTTTCCCTCGAGGTTTTATTTTATTGGAAAATATAGCCTCAATGTTGCATCGTTAGGCCAAGTTGTAGCCTTGTTCCATGGTAGCTATGTAGCATTCTGTCTATGGTCATTAAAACTGAATAGTCTGCCATGGTTTAAAGCAACTTGGCTGCTGAAAGGATATTTATTTCTACATCTGTCAAAAGGCAATACCCACGTCTTTATAAATGGCAATTTCAAGTATTGTAGTGACAGTCAGGCAAGTCAGATAGACACGCAGGCAGGTAGACAGGCTGTCAGATAGACAGAGAGACAGCAGTGTTGGCAGATGGTGTTTCCATGTTGGGCAACGTGCCCGCGAGCCTCGTTGACCTCCTCTACCTCACAAACATGCTCTGGTCTGGGCTGGGATACAAGGGCCTGGGCGCCCGCATTCTTGGAGAACTCTGGAACACCAAACTGCGAGCGCCGTCTCACCGTCTGTCACTATGACTACGAGTCCCAGGTCCATCCCCTTCTGTCACTTCCTAGTTGGAGTCTAACGACAGTCTGAGGTTCAGTTCGGCATCTGGTGCTCCGGGGCGAAGGAGTGGAGAAGACTACAGCCAGGTAGGGTCAGATGTCCTACAAACCCAAATACCCAGAGACCTGGAAACTCTGCCAGCTGTGCAGGCCCCAGCTGCTGTTGTGCTCCTCCATACTTTGAGCTGTATTGACTTCATTTCGTAGGGGAGGGATTTGAACCTGTGTCCATCTGCAGCGAAACCCTCAACTACCAAGCTGTTTTCGATGGACAGTGTTCATGCCAGACTTGTAGTTGGAGACTGCTCACATCACTCTTTTGGCTAGTGCGTCGATTTTGCGTGTGAAAGCCAAATCACACATCAAACTCAGTTGGTCCCAGTTGCAGCTGCACTGGTGCGAGCTGCAGGGGTAAATAAAAGTAGCACTGAGAGATGCTAGCTGATACGCTACTGTGGTGTTGACATGGAACCAGATGGTTGCTGTGGTTTCAACCGGGCCTTCTAAGGACGTTGCTCCCCTCCAATGTGATCTATAGTCTACAAGAACTCTGTCAGATCTGCTCTCCTAATCATCTCCAGACAGACATGGCTGTCCACAGCATCCACTCCAGAGTGCATCTACAGGACGAGCCCAGGATGTCGGACTCACTGGCACTCAGTCAGATTAGATGCTTGTGCTGCCCTGTGGTCCGTTGATAAGACTGTTCAAACACTGTGTGTGTCTGTGTGTGGTGTGTGTGTGTGTGTGTGTGTGGTGGGGGTGTGTGTGCAGTGTGTGTGTCTGTGTGTGGTGTGTGTGTGTGGTGGGTGTGTGTGTGTGTGGTGGGTTTTGTGTGTATGTGTGTGTGTGGTGGGGGTGTGTGTGTGTCTGTGTGTGTGTGCGTGTGTGTGTGGTGGGGGTGTGTGTGTGTGTGGTGGGGGTGTGTGGTGTGTGTCTGTGTGTGTGCGTGTGGGTGTGTGTGTGTGTGTGTGTGGTGTGTGTGATGGGGCTGTGTGTGTGTGTGTGTGTGTGTGTGTGTGGTGGGGGTGTGGTGTGTGTGTGAGTGTGGGTGTGTGTGTGTGTGTGTGTGGTGGGGGTGTTTGCTTTCCACAGCTGGCCAAGTAGCCTCATTAAGTAAAAATCATTCTTTCTAGCTTCAAAGGGGGGGGGGGACCATTTGCTATGAATCTTCCCCCTTCGCCAAACTTTTCCATTTCAAATCATTGAAGATATCGACCCATCCTACGGACGCTTTTGAACAGGCGCAGGTGGAAAGTAAAAAGAGCTGCATTAGCATGTGTGTGGAGGATGACTGGCTTAGCATTCTGTTCCATCTTCAGTTGTGTGTCCTCTCCTGTGTGTGAAAGTGTGCCTGCAGTCTGTTTCAAGTTGGGTCTTTCTCAAGGACCATGGGACTCTCCTGGGATGGGCAACCCACTTAAAATAGGCTAAATATAACCTTTCCCTCTCGCAGGGGTCTTCAGGATGGGGGCTCGTGTGTGTGCGAGGGGGAGGGGGGCAGGAGGGGGGGGGGCTGGTTCCAGACCACCCCTCCACAGTATAATGAAGTGGAACAAAGCCTTAGTTGAGGGCAGGGTAGTGGCCACCTCCGAGACCACTGGGAATTTCGATCCTCTACTTTCATGTTTGGGGTCTAGGATAGATCACTATCCTGTGGCCCCATTCTGGTAGCCTGGGGCTGGACAGTCGTTGGGCGGTTAGGCTTGTGTACCAGGGTGTTGGATGTTAAACTGGCTTCACATACCACCAGGCAACATCTGCTGAAGTTATGGGATGAACAACAAATTATAGCGTCTGATATGGTTCTGGCTGTGACATCAGAGGCTACGTTGAAGCTGTTTGGAGTCTCTCGCTAACACAGTACGCTTCTGGCTGTCTGAAGCTGTTTCAGTTGGGCTGTTTTTGAGGAGTCTGGTGAGGTAGGGGTTCAGATGGGATCTGGCCTCTAATGAAGAATGCTTACACATGTCTCAGTTGTAGCTGACCCAACACTGACCTGCCCCTACCACCCTCCCTCTCTCGCTCTTTCTACTCTCCATCTCTCTGCCCTCTCTGGTTCGCTTCTCTCTTTTTCTCCACTCCCAGTCTCCCCCCCCCCACACTCTCTCTGTTTCTCTCTGCTCTATTCTTTGACCTCTCATACCGTTCTCTTAGCTGTACATGAGGGTTTTCACTCCACTCTCTCCACTCTGCCTGACCGGCCACCAGGTCCAGAGATGAAAAGCCTATTAAGATTCCTCCTCCTCCTCCTTCTTTCCCTTGTTCCTTCTGAGCGATGGAAAGAAGGGATGAGAGGCGTGTTGGAGCTTCATGTAAATCCCTCTGTCCCTTGCTGCTAGTCTTTTATACCCACACAGCTGCTTGTCTTCTGCACAGGGGCTTTCCACAAGGCTTCAACCCCACCACACACTCGCATGTGTGTGCGTGCGCGTGCGTGCGTGTGTGTGTGTGTGTGTGTGTGTGCGTGCGTGCGGCAGGGTCCACAGTTCTCTTTGCCCCCCTGACAAAGGCCGTAACCCCTGACTTTCAATTAGCGACCTCCAGCCCCCTGACCCCGCCCCTATACCCCCCCCCCCTACACCCCCACCCCCCTGGCTGTGCTCCCCCTGTAGAAGCAGGGGTTCTGTAAAGGTGGGGGGTCAGGGAAGTCCCTTACAACACAAAGACTCTATCAGCAGCCCATACAGTAGATCCCCTTGGCCAGCAGTGCAGACATGCAGGGTTAAAACACCCATTCAGCTCTCTGATTGACTCTGTTAGTCTCCAGTGGAAGCAGTTTAAGGCTGACCTGGGTTGGCCCCTCCACTCTAACCCTCCCTGTTGTCTACCATCTCCCCGCCCCTCCCTGTGCCCCCCGCCCCTCCCGGTGCCCCCCACCCCTGCAGCCAAACCCCATGATGGATACTCAGCGGAGAAGGGGCATCGTTTAGTCTTGAGGATGAATGGCAGTGTGGGGTTAGGGTTAGAGACAGGGTTAGGGTTACAGGCGGGGTTAGGGGAAAGTAAGGGGAGAAAGACTGAGCGTCAACATCCATCTCCGACTCAGGCATGCCCATCCTGTCTCCTGACTCGTCTCGTTTCCGCTCCGCCTTCCTGTCCCGACTCCCTTCCATCCCCAGGGCCTACACCTCTGCATCACCCCTCTGATTGACTCCCTCTGGTCAGGGGGTACATAGGCTAAACGGTGTCCCAGAGAGAGCCAGGGTGAGGAGTAGGTCTTCAGAGCCTCTCTCCTCCAGCCCAGGGGAGCTTGGCGCTGGCTGGAGCTGCTAGGGACTCTCTGCTCTCTGCTGCTCGCGCCCACTTTGATGTTTTTCCACGTTTAGCTCGGAGAGAAGCTCCCAGAGCTGGGAGGTATTTTCCAGCTGAGGTGCCTGGAGGAGGCTGGAGCCGTGGAGCCAGAGATGTGTCATCAGAGACTCGCTGCTTTGTTTTCGACCGCCATGCACACTCCCTATTTTCTTGTTTCTGGACCATTTCGCTCATGTAGCCGCCCTCGTTTTCTTCCCCCTTTCTCAGTCTCCCTCCAGGAGTCGTCGGTCCTCTCAGCGCCTCCCCAGCACCTCCCCAGCACCTGCAGGGCTCTCTGCCCTCTCCTCCTCTCTTCGCTCTTTGTTTTGATCCATTTCCAGCCACACATAGAAATTGTTCTCTTACTTTTTTCTATCTGGATCCTTCTGTCCACCCATCTCTCTCTGCCTTTCACTGTTAAGAGCAGTGATTGCTCTTGGAGTGCTGGTTGTTTTGATGAAACGTGTGTGTGTGGGTGTGTGGACATGTATGTCTGTGTGTGTGTGTGTGTGACAGCCATGCCTGCAGGCAGGGTCAGTAGTTCAGTGGTTTCCATAGCTGTGTGTCTGTAACACACAGCTGCAGCAGGATTTGCCCTCCTCTGCTCCTCCCAGCTGAACCAGCAGAACCTTAGTAGACTGCCTGACAGGGCTTGCTTTCCCATCGCACCTCCTGCAGGATCAACAGCCACGTATTGACTGCTTGTCAGTTTCACATGAGATGTGTTTTTGATGCTGATGAATTCGTGTCTCTCTTAATCAGACGTTTTGTCGTCAAGATGTTTGTTTTGTCAGGTCATTAGAATGTGTTGTTCCCCTCTTTAAATACATGACATCATCTGTCTAGGTGCACTTGTGGGATAAAAAAAACCCTGATAGCTAGGCTCAGTCTGAGGGTGTCATTCCTTCATTTATTTACTGGGCCGCTCAGAGCATTACAGTCTTCCCTAAATGAATCCAGGTTTGTTTTATTGTTCACTTTATCATCCAGGGCTCTCATTTAAGTACAGCCCTCACCAGCCCCAGGAACCATAACCCTGGATAGGAGAGAGAGAGAGAGGCGTCAGGAGAAAGGAGGGAATTGGAGAAAAGAGTAAAGCTCTAGTTCTCCCTCTGCCTCACCCCTCTCTCTCTCTCTCTCTACTCTCTCTACACTCTCTGTCTCTCTCTCTACACTCTCTCTCTCTCTACACTCTCTCTCTCTCTTGTCTCTTATCTCCTCACATCCATCGCTATCTGCCTTCTTCTCTGCCTGGATTTGATTCCCTTTCTCCTTTCTGGATGTCTAACCTAGCTGGGAGAGGAGTGTGTGTGTGTGAGAGGAGGGTGCGTGTGTGAGAGGAGTGTGTGTTTGGGAGCGGAGTGTGTGTTTGGGAGAGGAGTGTATGTTTGCAAGAGGAGCATGTGTTTGCAAGAGGAGTGTGTGTTTGCAAGAGGAGTGTGTTTGGGAGACGAGTGTGTGTGTGTGAGAGACAGGAGTGTGTGTTTGGGAGACGAGTGTGTGTGTGTGTGTGAGAGAGAGAGAGGAGTGTGTGTGTTTGGGAGAGGAGTGTGTGTTTGGAGAGACTCTCATCTGTCAGTTCTGCTTTACCGAGAACATGGTGGAAACATTTTTAAGTGTTTGCAGGTGTCCACTGAGAGGAGAGCTGCCTCTGGTGCACGTGTGTGTGTGCGCCAGTGTGTGTGTGCGCCAGTGTGTGTGTGCGTCAGTGTGTCTGTGTGTACGTCAGTGTATGTGTGTGTCAGTGTGTGTGTGTGTGTCAGTGTGTCTGTGCGTCTGTGTGTGTGTGTACGACAGTGTGTGTGTACGCCAGTGTGTGTGCGCGTCAGTGTGTCTGTGTGTACGTCAGTGTGTGTGTATGTCAGTGTGTGTGTGTGTGTGCGTCAGTGTGTCTGTGCATCAGTGTGTGTGTGTACGTCAGCGTGTGTGTACGCCAGTGTGTGTGCGCGTCAGTGTGTGTGTGTCAGTGTGTGTGTGTGTCAGTGTGTGTGTGAGTCAGTGTGTGTGTGTGTGTGCGTCTCTGTGTGTGTGCGTCTCTATCATTGTCCTGCCTATCTTGCTTCCAGACCTCAGGCCTCATGGCCTTATCTTACTCCCCCCTGTTCCTCCCTCCTGCTCTCCCGTCTCCCTTTGTGAACATCACTCTCCGTTTCATGCTCTCTCTGCTAGACTTCCCTCTCTGCCTCCCTCTTCTCGGTCTGCAGAAGCTCTGTCTCTCCATCGTTGCGTGTCTAGAGTCTAGCTCGCACCACCTGGCTCCCCTCTGCTCGCGGTCTGAGTTTGATCTGACTGTGGATCGGTTCATCTGTTGTTCCGGTCATCCACAAAGATGTGATGACTGCTCTGGGTTTGTCCAACCAAGCATTAGCCTGCTTCCTAGCAGAACCTCCTAGCATACATCAGCAGTGCTCCAGAGAAGGAGAAGAGCCTATCAGGCAGCAGGATGTCTGGATGACAGCAGCAGGATGTCTGGATGACAGCAGCAGGATGAGGCAGAGAGAGACAGTAAGCTGGGACATGTTGCCACCTGTCTCAGCCATCTAGGAGGTCACCCCCCCTCTCTAATCTGACCGTGTCACCAGCAGCGCGATGGCGCCTCTATAAATACGGAGAGGATCTGACATCACTGCCACCGCACCACTGCAAGGATTAGCGCCTGTTTGTCTGTTGGACGTCTGCTACGTTTAGCTGCTTTGATCTTGAGCTGTAACTGGTTAAATTATTTTTTTAAATGGTGTGATGTATTTATTACAGGCCTTCAAAGATGTCCTTGAGCTACTAAGTGGACAGAGAGGGGGTACACGCAAGAGAGAGAGAGAGAGAGAGAGAGAGAGAGAGAGAGAGAGAGAGGATTTACTGCACGGCATTCTGGGAGCTTCCTGTCTCAGACTCATTCCTCGTCATCAGCAGATAGCGAGCCTGGCTGATAAGAGAGACACCACTACCACTGCTGTGTAAGAAGCAAGCAGACACTGGCTGACAGCTCAGACGGCTCAGTTTACAGATAGTGGTCTCTTTGTGTGTGTGTGTGTGTGTGTGTGTGTGTGTGTGTGTGTGTGTGTGTGTCTCGCGCCAGGACCCCATTTCCCAGATACATGGGCTCAGCTTTGGGACTGAGCTTTGCTGCTCATTCTGCACTAGAACATCCTCTCTTATCCTCTAATCAATACCCCAAAAGAGGGAAAGCAGAACTGCTTCTGGTCTGAATCCTCAAAGACGGTCCGAGAAGCAAACCTCGTCTGCTTGCTTGCAGCTTTTTTGCAAGAGCTCTGAAACACAACAGCATTAATAAAACATGGGGCTTTTAGTAGGTTTTTGCTCCTGGAAAGAACGGAACAATGGAGTCTTAATGGAGCTTTCTGTACATGGACACCATGTCCGCCTCCCACTATCTAGAGACAAAAGCTCTAAACAAACACGTCATGCTCAGAGTGCATGCTGCATCTATCTTTAGTAGCACAATACTGTAATTGAAGGCACTGAGCTAAGGAACACAGTACTTTCCAGAACAGGGGTTTTCAGTGCTTTTACAACAGTTCACAATACAATAGTATGTTATTGTGTGCTTAGACGTTTACCGATTTCCACCGTATTGCAATTCCATCGGTTATTTGAGCGCTGAATGAAAGTAGGACGTGAACCTGTGGTGGTTCCAGTATGATCTCTGTTCTAGGCTCAGTCAACCTTCCAGATCCAGACCTTCTCATGTTGGCTTTGGTTTATTTGTTGGTTTTGCTCTGCACATGCTGAACTCAATTTAGCCTCTTTCTACATTGCTCTGCATACAAGTCTGAGGTTGGCTTGCAATGAATACTTGTGACAAAGCTTTGAGGTTGTTTTCTGAATAGTCACATATCTAAGGTCTGGCATAGCCTTGGTCGGCATTCGAAAGGGTTTTTGAAATAAAAACCTGTTTCTCTGCCGTGTCAGGCAGGAGGTCAGAGCGTGGTATTCTTCCACTACGTTCTACTTCTTTTTCATTTTCAGATAGCCTTGCTAAGGTCTAACCTTTTACAATCGGGGTCCATTCAAGTCTGAACCTGAAATCTCTACAAGGGAGAAAGTCATTGGGCATGTAAATGCTCCTTTCAGAGTTCTAGGACTCTCGGTCCTGAAGCTCATGTGAAAGACGGAACCACAGACGGCCGTGTCAACATCTCCTGTTCCAGCCTGGCTTGAGGAGGGGCCGTTCAGGAAGAGGGTTTGTCAGATTCATGTTGGTTATGACATCTGATCAGGCCAGTTCTGCTCTGCAAACACTGGATGATTGGATGAACAGTCAGTGAAGCTGTGTTATCAGAATCCTGATATGTCACCAGTTCCTGCATCCGCCTGTGCTCTGCTCCCAGCTGGAAGGATAATGCCTTCCTATTGAGATGTCTGAGTAGCAGTCTATATGAGCTGTAGGTCTGTCTCTGACTAACAGTCTACATGGGCTGTAGGTCTGACTGACTAGCAGTCTACATGGTCTTTAGGACTGTCTAACTAGAAGTCTATATGGGCTGTAGGTCTGTCTGACTGTCTTCCTGCAGTCTCCATGAACAATAGGTCTGTCGGTCGGTCGGTCGGTCTGTCTGTCTGTCTGTCTGACAAGCGTCTACATGAGCTATAGGTCAGTATGATTGTCTCTCTGTATGTCTGACCATCAGTCTGCATGGGCTGTAGGTCTATCTGACTGACTGCCTGCCTGTCTGTCTGTCTGTCTGTCTGTCTGTCTGTCTGACCAGCAGTCTAGAATGTGCTGTAGGTCTGACTGACTCTCTGCCTCCCTATCTACCAAATACTGTAGGTCTGACCCATCTGTCTATATCGCAAAGTGCGAACATTTTTGGCAGGGATATTTGGATCTTTCACGCAGCTGTGAATATCTGTTAAGGCCCACAGAAAAGTTAAATCATTTCCCGCCTTGTATTCATGCTTCAAACGCTTGGCAGAACTTGGGGAACCGCAGTGTTCTCCAGGGAACCAAAAGAGAGACTGGAGGGAGGCTAGGGAGAAAGGAGAGGCTGGAAAGAGGCAGTCGGGAGGCAGGCTGAGGGGGGGAGGGAGCAGGAGGTGGGGCGTCAGGAAGAGGCAGAAAGGCAGCCAGTGGAAGGCCCTGTTTCAGGGCAGTGATACTGGAAAATATGAGCAGCCTCTCTCCTAGAGTCGCCCTATTAAGACTTTAACAGTGTGACTAAGAATCTTTTGCTATTACACATCGCTTATGCCCTCATACCATCACTCCCTACAAGCCCATTTGGAATTTTTGCTGCTAAAGGCTGTTTACTTGTTCATCTATTTTATTAGCTCCAGAGAAGTTTTGTCCTCCATATCTTTACCAACTCCCTCTCTGTGTCAGCGTCTCTCTGCTCTCTCCCTCCGGAGCCCTGAGGTGTGTGTGTGTGGTGTGTGTGTGTGCTGTGTGTGTGCTGTGTGTGTGTGCTGTGTGGCAGGGAGCCTGTGGAGGAGGAACCAGGCCTGACCTCCATCCATCTGCTGCTGTTCTCACAGGCAGCCCTGTGTTCTGCCCTGCAACTCTGTTTTGAAAACACTCTGTCAGGAGGAGAGTCTGGGCCTGGTGAGGGGGAGAGGGGGCGCACACACACACACACAGACATAAACACACATACGCACACATACGGGAATAGATACACACATAAACACACGCTTCAAGGATTGGACACGCACACACGCAACCAAGAGTGGACACACCAACACACAAACACACACCCACACATCCAGTGATGTACACAAGCCCACACTTCCCGGAATGGATACATACACACTTTTTCTCTCTCTTTCATTTAACACTCACACAATCCTGCACAGACACACACCCCTCTAAAAGACCCAAGTTTATTTACACTACCATCTTTCACACTCCTGCTCTGCTGACTTCATCTGGCACACTGGAGGTATTCTGTCTGCAGAGATGCACGAGGTCCAGCCGCAAGACTCCCAGCTACCACATTGATTAGCTGGAGCAGAGTTCATCCTGTTCACCCTGTTCACCATCACAGGGTAGGGATGGTATCTGACCTTGGAGAGAGTTTAGTTCCCACTGAAGATCTGAGGTTTCCAAGGAACTGTTTCTGTTTCTGTCCATTGTGTCTCTGTTGAGATAGGATCTTCTGTGGATTCTGTAAGTCAAGTTCACCATCAATAGTTGCCGTGTTTATTTTCTATTTCAAGCTTGCAGTTACCCTTCTGGCTAACAGCACGGAGAGACGACCCATGTTGTGTCTCCCATGAGAATGTCTACCCCTGGGTGGTCAGAAAATAGACTGGGTGTATGTGCGTACACTATATATGTGTGTGCGTCTATATTATTTCTGGACAAACAGGCTTTGAGCCAAGAGTGTGTGTGTGTGTGTGTGTGTGGTAGGCTTTAAGACTGCGTGTTAGTGTGTTTGTGGTAAGCTTGTGACAGCTTGTGATAGTGTATGTGTGGTAGATGAACAATTGTGTGGTGTATGTGTGATAGGCTTATAACTGTGTAATAGTGAATGTGTGGTAGGATTATGACTGTGATAGTGAATGTGTGGTAGGATTATGACTGTAATAGTGAATGTGTGGTAGGATTATGACTGTAATAGTGAATGTGTGGCAGGATTATGACTGTGATAGTGTGTGTGTGGTAGGATTATGACTGTGTGATAGTGTATGATAGTGTGTGTGTGGTAGGATTATGACTGTAATAGTGAATGTGTGGTAGGATTATGACTGTGTGATAGTGTGTGTGTGTTAGGCTTATGACTGTGTGATGGTGTGTGTGTGGTAGGCTTATGACTGTGATAGTGTGTGTATATGTGTGGTAGACTTACGACTGTGTGTGTGTGTGTGTGTGTGTGTGTGTGTGGTGTGTGTGTGTGTGGGGTCGGTGAATGACTGGGTGGTGTGTGTTAGCGTCATCCTAGGCTAGACCCCTGTCTCTCACCAGCCCTCACAGAGGAGCTGAACACCATCCAGACATACATGCCAGCCCACCCCCTGTGGAGCCATGGTAGGCTGCTTCAGTGGAGCTCAATCCACAGTCTACCCAGGCTGTGATGTGGCGGGGTTCATCTCTTCTGAGGGAGCCGTGTGAAAGCTTGCAATGGGGGGAGAAAGCCTTCCTAAATATAATAACATCTAGAAGGAGTCCAAACATGAGCACACAGACCAGGCCTTGCATTAATGGAATAGAAGCAGACTAAACATCCCTGTTCTTCAAACAGTGTTTAGAACCAGATAGATCTTAAAAGGGTAGCTAAAATAACAAATAATTAGCGGATTTCCCTGATAACAAGAACGTATGATTCAACAGGCGTCGGTGGAAGAGAAAGGTCACTTGCGTTGTTATTTTTGGGTGAACTGTCTGTTTAAACAAAGCCAAACTTGTTTGTGTGTGTGTATGTGTGTGTGTGGTGGGTGAGTCACCTTGCAGCATTACGGGCTCCTCTGTCACTCTTCATCAGTGTCCGTCAGAGAGGCAGTGGGGGGCATCAACAAACACAAACTTTTGGATCCATTCTGATGGTAAAAGAGCCATCGGTCATCCTTTCTTTTTCATTGCTGGGTAACTTCTAACCTGCCTGGTGCTGCTCTTGCTCTTCATCCCTGAGCCCCAGGCTCCCAGCCTAGCCCTGGGGCCCCAGGTCCCGGGCCCCCAGCCTAGCCCTGGACCCCCAGGTCCTGGGCCCCAGTCTAGCCCTGGGCCCCCAGGTCCTGGGCCCCAGCCTAGCCCTGGACCCCCATACCAGGTCCCGGGCCCCCAGCCTAGGCCCCAGCCTCCCATGTCAAGGCTGTGTGTATACATATCTCAGCCTCTGTCTGGTCAGATATCAAGGTCTTCTACACCAGCTCTTCCTCACACACACACACACACACACACACACACGTCTCAATACTAATGCCTAGTAGTTTCTCCTCAGCTCCTACCCTGGTATCTCTGCTGATTAGATAGCATGATGACTCCTTCTGCCCAGACAAGACTGTAGGTCCATTCAGAATGACCTATCACCTGTTGAAACACCATGTCTTTGTAACCTCTGTAACCTTCTGTGTTTCAGGGGAGGAGGCCCAGGGAGGCTCCAGGCTGATGGCTGTCCACCTTCCCTCTGCCGGCCTGGAGGAGGAGGAGGTGGTGGAGGAGGAGGAGGTGGAGGAGGAGGCCTCCATCAGCCTTGGTGCTCCAGGAGGACCAGACTCCAACTCCTCAGGGAATGATGTGTTCTAATGAAGCGACTGATGTCATAGGACCTGCATCTACACTCCCACTCTACTGTCCCTCTACTGTCCCTCTACTGTCCCTCTACTGTTCTTCTACTGTCCCTCTACTGTCCCTCTACTGTTCTTCTACTGTTCTTCTACTGTCCCTCTACTGTCCCTCTACTGTCCTTCTGTACTCTTCAGACTAGATGTCTCCAGAGATCAGCTAACCACTACAGATCTGCGTTTTTTGAATTGTGTTTAATAAAGTTTTTTTATATTATTATAGCTAATACTGTCTTGACCTAAAGAGAATTTGAGTTGCCTACAGATGGTTTTAGGTAAATAAATAGGACATGACTTTTGTTCAATGGTAGAGCATGAGACACAATCTCCTTGTGATGTGTTGTTTTCTGCACTGTAAATTCAGATGCATTTTGACATTATTACAACCGTACATCTCAGTTATGCTGCGTGGAGTTCTAGAGACCGTTGGTTGTCATGGTAATGATAACAGGGCAGATGAAGTGTGTGTGTGTGTTTGTGTGTGTGTGTGTGTTTGTGTGTGTGTGTGTGGCTTCAGCTAATGACCCAGTAGCAGGTCTTCCTGGCAGAGAAGTCATCCAGTATTGATGATGAGCTGTGCAGCTGTGTAGCAGCTAGCCTGTGTAGCAGCAACACTGTTCCATGTCCTCCTGCCAGTTTTGTTGTCTTGCACCTGGTCTGGTGTCAGCAAGATGCTGTCATGTCTGTAGGGTTTAAACACATCACCCATGGCACCTGGTGAATAATAGATCGACTCGGCCATTTTCAGACGAGACCACACAGAGAGACTGTTCCATGCACGCACACATACACACACATGTTGCAGTCACACAATCTTACACACGGAAACACATTCTCACGCAAACAAACATCCTGCACACTTCCACCCAGAGAGACGTCGCGAAGCTGACGGTTCAAATATCCCAGAGTGTTGCCGTGGAGATGAACCCTATAGAAGAAGCACGACCCTTGCAGACACATGTAGCGCTGCGACTGTGGTTGTACATAGAAGAGAGACATTGTTGGGTGGAGCCCTGCTATCTGCTCTAATCCTCCCACATGCTCTAAAGTTTGTCAGCCTCCCACTGAGAGATTGCGTTCAAAGACTAAACGATGGATCCATTTTCTGGTTTCGTTCCAGCCAGAGTGAAGCACAGCAGACTACCAGTGCATTTAGATAACACTACTTGTAAATCGCTGAGGAGTGCGAACATGTTTACCCTCAAAGCACAAGACCTTCTTGTTGTTTGTGTACTTCCATCTGAGAGCCTGGAAGGGGAGGTTTAAAAACCAAAGCAGTCTTGAGGCTTCAAAAATATCATTTATATTTGACTCAGTTTGGCCCACATGAATGACTGAGTGGTTCATTTCTAAATCCTAACCCTATTTAACGTTCAGCCGGCCCTGCCTGGAGTATCTGATGGAGCTTGTGAGATTACGCACACAGAGTTGTCAGAGTCTGACAGCTTGGTAGAAACAGGCGCTTTACTTCACAGCTGTAATCAACTCGGTCCCAACTCATGGCCAATGGGTTAGGGGTTTAACTTTGCAAGTTCAAATTTGAACTTTAAACCTTAAAAACATTCCAGGCCTTCAAAGGAGTCTACTGCATTGTAGCTGTTTCTTGACAGACTGAATGTGGGCTGGAATTGAACTGCAGTTCAAATTAGTTTGCTCAGCTTCTTCTAGAAGTCTCTATGGTTTCTCTGTGGTATCAGACAGACGCCTTTTCGGTCTGAAAGATTCATCTGTTCTATCATGTATGGCGTCTAATTTATTAACATCACCGTTTGAAGGATCCCCGATGAGCCTGAAAGTGGCAATTAAAATGTTCCCATAAATCAGTTTCCTTCTCTAATTGATCTCATGGAGAGATTTCACTCCAGCCCTCCATATCAATCCAAGGGTGTGAGTTCCTCATCCAGTCGGTCAAGATGAGCTTAATGAGCTTGTTAATGATGCAGGCTAACTAGACAAGGAGGGAATCCGTTTGTTTGGCCACAAGCAACAGCTTGTGGTTTCCTCAAGGTGACAGCCACTGCTAGTTACAAATGCTGTTTTAATTGGTGTGTATGGGCGGAGTACTGGAGAATGATTACTGGGCCTCTGCTGTTTTACAGAGGCTTCGCCAAGGAACAGCAGCGGGAGGTTTGGGCCTGTGCTGGCTGTGTTCCAGGGCTGTGTTCTAGGGCTGTGTTTTAGGGCTGTGTTCTAGAGCTGTGTTCTAGGGCTGTTCCAGGGCTGTGTTCCAGGGCTGTGTTCCAGGACTGTGTTCTAGGGCTGTGTTTCAGGACTGTGTTCCAGGACTGTGTTCTAGGGCTGTGTTCCAGGGTTGTGTTCCAGGGCTGTGTTCCAGGGCTGTGTTCCAGGGCTGTGTTCTAGTGTATTCCAGGGCTGTGTTCTAGGGCTGTGTTCTAGGGCTCTGTTCTAGGGCCGTATTCCAGGGCTGTGTTCTAGGGCTGTGTCGCAGGCATGATTGGCTGGAGCTCTTTGCCATATCAGTCACAGTCGGAACAAATGCTGTGCAACTCTATCTGGCAGCTCGGGGTTGTTTTACCGTCCAATTGTATCGTTTCATTCCATCAGGAAGACAACATTCCAATGAGCTCAGTGACTTGGAGTTTTCTCTCCAGGTCTGAAATTAATTATGAAGGCTGAGTTGTGCAGCTGGTGGATCAATTCCATACAGATGGTGTTTGTGTGTTTGTCAGTCCATGACTAACACTTTTCTATGTAAATTGCACACTCAGAGTCTAATCCCCTCTTCCTCCTTTCCTGTCTTGATGAGTGACAGGTTGGCCATATTGAGTGCTGTGTGTGCCTTCTCATTTCGTGCTCAAATAACCTGCATCGTTCTTGCTAAGCCACGAGAACTGTTGTGTGTCACAGAGCTGTAAATATTTGTGATCGTTGAGCAGAGACCACCGCACTCCTGGCACTTGTCCAGCTGCACAGATCCTTAAAGGCTGGAAAAACACTTTCTATTCAAATCAATTCCAACAGGAGACCAAGTCAGACTGGCAAACAATGCAAGTAGCGTCAAGTCTAACAAGGCACACAAGAGATCTTTCACCTCATCCTCCCTGGATGAATCAAAAATGTAGAATAGATGATAGTCTGGCGTTCTGTTACGCAAAGTACCGGTTTAAACCAGTGTAGAGGAGTGGGCTAGTTCACTTTTCATGGTCCAGGAGTGTTGTGGAGTCTACACATGGATTCAGGCGTTCCAGGCTGCTGGCAATGTCCCTTCCTGATGACCTCACCGGGGGCCACAGAGACAACGATTGTCTCCACACGCATTTTGGAAGAGGCCACGCAATCACTGACCTCAGTCGGAGGACAGGATCCTTACATGCAGAAAGAAAAGAGAAGACAGACGGAAGGCATGCGGAGAGGAAGTGAGAAAACCCTCTTGTGTTCATCCTCCCATCCACCGCCTACGCACGGGCACACACCAACACACACCAACACACACTCCAGCACGCACACACACCAACACACACTCCAGCACACACACATGCCACACACACCAACACACACACATACCACACACACCAACACACACTCCAGCACACACATATGCCACACACACCAACACACACACATGCCATACACACCAACACATACTCCAGCACACACACGCCACACATATGTCAACACACACGCCACACACACCAAAACACACTCCAGCACACGGACACACAACCCACACCACCACCCACTCCAGCACACAGACACATCACCACCCACTCCAGCACACAGACACACCAACACACACTCCAGCACACAGACACACCACCACCCACTCCAGCACACAGACACACCAGCACACAGACACACCAACACACAATTCTCAGAGACGCAACTCTCCAGGCAGCTGTTTTCTGCAGCTGCATTGGAACTGCTGGGAAGTTGCTCTATCCACTCTCACAAAGAGCCTTTTATTTTAGCAGTTCAGCTCTGAGCACTGGAAGTGTTGTGTGTGTGTGTGTGTGTGTGTGTGTACAGGGCACCTCTGAAATTAGAAGGTGAACAAGCAGAGAACGTTTCTTAGTTTTCCACAGACATTTTCCTGGTTTCATAATAACATTTGGGCTTTGTAATTTGGAACGTTAAATCATGGGATAACTGCTGTCATTAAATCTGCAGTGCCCAGCTGTAGACCAGTTATTATAGTATAGAGTCAACTACCTGTGTATGTTTATGTGTGTCAGTGTGTGTGTCGGTGAAAAAGGTCCTGTGATTTCTGCATGTCTCTGTATAAGCAGGTTGACTTATTCAGATGCTGTGTTGGTCTGGGGTTTCACAAGGAGAGAGAAGACAATAGCAGAGGGCTAGAGACCCTGTATAAATAATACATCAGCATGGAACACTTTGCCCCAACCACAACCTCAACCATAGCCTCAGCCCCAAATCTTCCCCCAACCCTGGCCCCAGCCATAGCCCCAGCCCTAGCCCTAGTCCTAACATTAGCCCATTCCTAGCCCCAGCCCTAGCTCTAGTCCTAACATAAGCCCCAAACCTAGCCCCAGCCCTAGTCCTAACATTAGCCCAACCCTAGCCCCGGCCCCAGCCCTAGTCCTAACATTAGCCCAACCCTAGCCCTATCCAACCTCAACCCTACAATATTCATTCAGACTTAATTAAGCAAATAGGAACAACAACCTGTGACTTTCACAGCAATGTTGAATGAGTTTCCTGAGGCTGTGCCCGCGGCTGAAGTCCCAAGGCTAACACTAATCCTACCACTGCCTTTCCAAGACTCGAAGGGCTTTCATCCTTTTATGGATGATGTCCATAAAATATAAATGGAGAAATGAACAGGGAGGGATATTGAATACAATAATTGATTTTACCATCACCTTTTCATATGAGAATTGTCTTTTATTGTCAAATATGCTGGGGGGGGAACGGGTGGGGGGTTCCAGATCAATATTCCCATCCTTCTCAGTGATGTGTGTGAACCTCCTTCCTGGCTCCAGAAGCCTCTGGGATGGAGGGATTTGGGAGCCGATCTGTCTAACATGTCTTTTCATATACTTAGAACTCAGTCCACACACATTCACACATAGATCCACACATTCACCCACTCCAGGAATCTTCTCATGAAAAGTCCCTTGTATATCTGTGGCGTGGAAGTAGTTTGACAGAAATCTGTAAAATATCATATTACAGATGTGTGTAAAAAAAAATGTGTTCAATAGAAAGGTCTCTAAATCAATCTGTCTGCCAGAGTATCAAAGACTGAGCTAATGGCAGACTCTTCTGTGGTGGATTGAGCAGGGAGGTCTGTCTTGCAACACAGACCTCTTATCCTCGTCTGTTCTTCCCACCACCCCACACTCTGCTGAACAACCTGGGTTTGTATCCGAGGTGTCTAAAAACATTCTACGTTCTGTGCTCTGTGCCCAACTCTAGGTGGTAACCAGCAGGTCTTAGAGAACGCTGAAAGCAACGGAACACGATTCTATATGTGCAAAAGCTCTATCAAAACTTTAAGACTGCAAACCATTTTCCTGTTTTATATGAGGTGAGATTTGTTTTTCTAATCCTTAGACTGCCCAACACCCCCCCCCCTCCCCGGGGCCCCCACATGAGCAAGGATATGCCCATGCAATCGCCATGGCAACCCCTCATCATCAGCCTCCCTCCATCAATCCCTCTCTCTCTCTTCTCACACCCATTGAACGCACCTCCCTGTCTGAGCTTGCCTTTCCAGAGATTCATTTGCAATTAAAACCCTGAGCTCTGAGTGTCTGATCCTTTTCTGCTGTCTTCCTTTCCAACCCCCACCCCCCTTCTCTCCCTCTCTCCCTCTCTCCCTCTCCCCTTCCCTCTTTTGCTCTCTGAACTCTTGGATCTGATTTAGTTGCCGTAAGGAAGTTGGTGAATTTTTCCAAAATGCATTACTATGGTGGGGAATCCTGAGGATGTAGAGAAAACAGCCAGGCCATAGAACCGTCAGTGCAAAACAACAGTGTACAGCTGACAGGACCGCTGGACTGTGCTCGCTCAGTCAGTCTTCATTTTACAGGGGCCATTTAGAGGCTCAGGTGGGCAGGATCACACACAGAGCAGCAGGTCTGAACAGCAGAGTCACCTGAGCTGCACTGTAACTGGGTCTCATCATCATCATCATCTTCTCACATGTGCTTACGTAAGGCTCCTGACCCTGTGCTCCGAGCTCCTGGGACCTGGACTGTTGGTCTAGGTTGTTCATTTGTGTTCATCTGATTATCAAAGTTACAGGTTAGACACACGGACAACGTTCGTGACTCATAGCCGGATAGACTACTATATTTAGTACCGTCCATGCAGTGAGGCCTGTGACTGAGATGAGGGCATGTGCAAGTCACCGCAGTCTAACAGATACATTCTCTCAGTAGCTATTCACTTCTACCACAGTCTACAGGAGCCCTACTATAGGAGGAAAACTTTTGGATCCAATTCAGGATATGAACCATCAAGCCAGGTCTGTTGTACAGAGAATCAAGCAAGCTGCGCTTCCTGTTTCTGGACACGCTTCATTTGTTATTACTGAAGACCAGCTGGATGCTTAGCTAATTAGCAACGTTTAGCTCAAAGGGGGTTCCAAGAGGCGGTGGAGGACAAGCTGTCTTGAACAAACAGTTTTCCTCTACAGTTTATTTCCACTATAGGTGTCTGCATGTGTGTGTGTGTATGTGTGTGTGTGTGTGTGTACGTCTGTGTGTGTGTGTGTGTGTGTGTCTGTATGTGTGTGTCTGTGTGTCTGTGTGTCTGTGTCTCCCCAAGCACCATCTCTCATGCTGAATGTTTCTAAAGGGCCTTTTAAGCTGTGGCCATAGAGACTGGAAGCTGTTATTGTACACACACACACACACACACACACACAGAATCATTGCCTAACCATTAATAGTCTTAAAAGAGCACAGTTGCAGTTAGGGCCGTAGAGAGATGTCTCGTTGAAGTCAGCTAAGTATGGAACAGAACAGTGGGAACCAATAGTTTGGTCGTTGTTACTGACCCAAACAGTTTGTTTGATTGGGTTCACAATAATGATTCACATTGCAGGTAGCACTACAGTTGTGAAAATTATTGGTTTATGATGTAACCATGACGCACTCTTGGTGAACAAATCTTAATCATAGCAATAACTACCAAGCAGCTTAGCTTCCAGATCTAGGTGTTTTAACGGGGACATTGTGTTCAAACGAAAATGGGGATTTAGTCCGCGATCTGAGGTCATGTGAAATGTAGGCTTCTAACACTTCTTACTCTTGTAAAGCCTCTTTAACACTCTCTCACCTCCTAATCTAATATATGCTGTTTTCCATCTTTCCGTTCCACCGGAAATGGAGGTAATGGCCTGGACTCCCGGGGGCCCAGGCCCCAGAATTCATTCTAGGTCTCAGCTCTACTCCTGGCCCCAGAACTCATTCTGGGTCTCATCTCTGGAACAGGATGAGAAGCAAAAATGGACTGTTTGATTTCTGTGTGTAAGAAGCATGAAATATTAATTTGATTATGAAATGTTTATGAACGGTAACATAGTGCCGAGTTTGACAAACGTTGCAGTTTAGGGTTTGTTTTGTGTCAACGATAGAATGAAAGGTATCATTTAAGTCTTTTTCTTCATCAAGCAAAAAAGGACAGTGTTGGAAGATGAACATTCATTCTGCAGCCACACGTACACAATACAACACAACACACATACACACACAGATCATTACCCTAGCCATGGTCTTAGCATATCCTGAGCATACGAGCAGGAGAGACAAGAATGCATAAGACAACTCAATCTTCCATTCAGTTCAATGACCTAGAATGATGTCATTGGCCAGAAATAGGAAAAAAAATATATAAATAGATATTCACCATGAATCATCACCGTCAGTTCAGATGCCTATTAAGGCAATCTTGGGGTAAATAAACCACCACAACAACATTTGTACAGAAATACAAGGGATATACATGGTTAGGTATTTCCTGACCAGCTCTCATTGATGAGCTGAGCTTCAGAGTGAAAGTGTACAAGACATGGAAAGTAATATGAGAGCAATAAGCTTCTTGGTAACAAAACCCTCAACCAATGTGCGCTTGCTCAATTTTTGCTTCGGCATCAGAGTTTACCCCTGCTTTGATGCACTTGTATTAATTTATGCTCTGAATCCACGCCAGCCAGCCAGCCCTACATAATGGCCTTCTTTGCTTGTTAAATGGGCCTTACAAAATTCATGAGGTAATTAGTCAGTAGACAGGATTAAAGGGGAGAAACTCAGACTTTGTGTGTATGTGTGTGTTTGTGTGTGTGTGAGTGTATATATCTGTGTGTGTGTGTGTGTGTGTGTGTGTGTGTGTGCGGTGCGTGTGTGTGTGTGTGAGTGTATATATCTGTTTGTGTGTGTGTGTGTGTATGTGTGTGATAGAGAGAAAAAGAAATAGAAAGAGGGAGTAGAGGTGTAATTTGTGTCAAGCAGGCAGAGTGTCAGAAAAAAAAACATGTTATGAAGGGATGCATGTTGCAAGTGTCAAGATAATGATGATGGCATTCCTCTTCCAAGCTACTCTCTCTCTCTCTTTCTCTTTCTCTTTCTCTCTCTCTCTCTCTTTCTCTCTCTCTCTCTTTCTCTCTCTCTCTCTCTCTCTCTCTCTCTCTCTCTCTCTCTCTCTCTCTCTCTCGCCTGTCCTCTCAGAGCGTTAATGGGTGCAAACAGGAATACATTCTACCAGTGCCATCTGACTGTAACACCACAGACACCACTCTCTCTGTCAATGCAAATCACTAGCATCCCTCTGGAGCAAAATACATCTGTCTTAAAAGGAAGTCTTAGGATTAAATAAATGGTGGAACTTTTACACTCTCTCTTTCTCTCTTGCTCTCTCTGTCTGTCTCTCACTGTGTATTCCTACCGTCTTGGTAAAGGATTGCTTTTGGTGTGGTTTTGTGGTTGCACATACACGAATGTTATTTACCCTGGTGCTGCCTTTGGGTCACTGTGACCCACCTTTGTAGTACAAAAGGTGAATCACAACGACCCCAAGGCAGCACAAGGGTTAAGACACCAGTATTCACCCTCAAGCACCTACTTTTGCCCCACCCAGTACTATACTTATGGTTCATTGTTTCAATCATTAAATTTTATCTCCAATTTCTCACGCCAGATCTCTCCAGTCTGTCTGTTGATAGGATTTTAGGACTTTTATGTAAGGGTTGGGATGGTCCATCCAAATTTTGTTTGGATGATATTTTGAGCTTTTGAGTTAAGATTTTAGAACTACTACTATTATACCAGTTAGTGAACTGAGTAGGTGTTAGCTCTGGTCCTCCTGGCTTGCATCACTGCCGGACCGATGCCCGACAGGTCACCCTGCAGGGGTCAGGGGTCAGGGGTCAGTGGTGATGTTCCACACAGCTGGTTCTTATAGAGCGGTATGTCTATAAAGCCCCACACGAAAAAATCCTAAATCCTTCGCTAATTTTCACCTTGGTTTTCCTTTGAAAGTGTTAAAGTAGAGATGTAGCTGACAGTTATTAAATCTGAACTGAGTGATGCGCAGCTACAGTACTGTGTGCCTAATTAGCGTGAAAACGACTGCAGGGTGACTGAACAGCACTTATCAGCGAAGCATATCATCCTTCCAATTTAGAGGGCCTGCTCTCCGTTGGGGCTATAACTGTCTAGTTGTCATTTAAAAATATATATATATTGAAACACTGGTAAAAATATTTTACGTCATAAAGTATTGCTCTATCTCTCCCTTTCCATTTGTCTATATCTCTCTCTCTCTCTCTCTTTGTAGTCTTTCCATTCCAAGTGAAATGTCAAACTCCTAATAGTTACTGTGCGACACAGCGGTCTGATCCCGTCTTCGTAGCGGTAGTTTCACAATAGAGGGCGCTCTCATCTTAAGGTTACACTAACACGGCGCGTGCATGCTCATAGACAATGGCAATCCTTCTTTTCTTTTTTTCTTACATGTGCAAATGAAACATGATTTATTGCAAAAAAAATGCAAAAAAGTTCGTAACTCAATTAAAAACTGTCGTCCCAAAAAGTATCCAAATGGTAATGAATTAGTGCATTCTTTGAGTAGCCTCACAGGGCCTTGGTCTTATCCGTGTCTTAGATGAGAGTCGGCGGGCACTAGGACAGCACAGTAAGATGTGGACGTCCGTTGTCCGCTACATCGCTGAATTGAACTCAAAATTCAGTCAGTGCGCACAGAGCGGCTTGTCCGTGGTGGTCGTGAACGTTAAACTTCTGTAATTCTCTCAACTGAGCGTTTATCATTTTTTGTACTTTTTTTTGCAAAACTTATAGATTTACCCGTTTATGGTAAAAATATTGGTAAAACTTTGACAAAGGGACAACGTTTTGCGCGTGCATTTCCCCCTGATTTTATGCAGGTCTTTGGGATTGACACATCGTAAAAAGTTATGGACAACACTGGACTGAAAAGATAGGCTGCATACATGAATTATGTGACATTTTATTTTCAACATCCTCGAATCAGTATGGGTTTCTTGTGCCTTTAGAAAGTGACCACATGTGTCTCGTAGTTGACAGTGTGATGTTGTAAATCTCTGGTGGTCGCTTGTGGATGGATACAATGAAGCAAACGGAGATGCTGCCTTCAAAAGACGGCACACAGATACGCGATATCAGGAGGGAATGCGAGGCTCGTTCGCGAGAACGGGTGGAAGGTGAAATGGATCGTCTCCGTATTCGGGAAAGACTTGAAGCAACGCTTGCGGGTCTGGGGGAGCTGGAATACTTGAGACAGAGGCAGGAATTACTGGTCAGAAATGTGCTTAATCAGCCGGAGGACGCGATTGCAGTTGGAGATAAACCCTGTGTTTCGCGAGAGGAGAATTACTTGAACTCTGAGGAGAAACTTCTCGAGGAAAATATTTTATTGCTGCGAAAACAATTGGTACGTACGCAATTTTCCCTTCACTATAATTTTAGTCATTTTTTATTTTTGTAATAGCCGCGTTTGCATTCTGCTGTGCAAATCCAATTGGACCTGCACCCAAGGGTCTACTTAGTGAGGAGGCACGCTGGCATCCTGCAGTCCATGGAAAAACTGAACATCATAATAAAGTTGGCCACGTTTGCTATGCTCGCATAGAGATGATGGCCAACAGTAAAGGTAGATTCAGCAGTTTGTCATTACAAGTGCGAGATTGTAGGCTCCGTCTTCCGAAAGGCATTCTAACGCCTTTTCCCGGTCAATTAAGATAGGCCTGCCCTTTATTTTTCACAGGGAATATTTGTTTAGACGGACCATTGTTATTAGTGTACACTGTGAGCTATAGCGAAAACCTCTTACTATTTATCCCTTGCTTAATTATCAGTCGCGAGAATGCCTACTGTCAGACCATTGCTGTTGTTTTCCCTGAGAAACGCTGGGAATAGCAGGATGGCCATATAAGAATGGGAATGAGTGTTATTTAAATCGAGCTTCCTGAAGGTCGCAGGAGATTCCTGGTGCACTAATGCGGTCTGCGAGGGGGTCCAGGCGTCTCAATGAGATTTGCCGATGAGTTACAATAGACGGGGCGACCGAAATTAACTTTTACAAGCAGATCTCCCACCTCCCGCTGGTGGTAAAAGGTGCTGAGGAGTTATAGCCGTGCTCGCCTCATATGCAGCCGTTTAAGCCGGTCAAAAACACCCGTTTCCTATTTGAGTCCTTTTTATCCAATGTTAATTGAATCAGGAAGAAATGTGGTCGTGGAAAAAGTTACATCTGCTCTATGATGATGTAGGGCCTGTTATCTTAGGCGATTCAAGATGGGTCATAAACAATTAACCAAACAACATATTTGAAAATAGTCTGTTTGCACAACAGTCACGTCCCATCCTGTTGATTCAGACAGTCAGGGAGTGAAGTTCCTTTTCTGCATTGAAAAACAATCACTGACTCCACGCCTCTAAGGTCTTTTGCTGCAAATGGTGGTTTGTTAGTGTGAGAAGTAGTCTCCAAAGCCCTATTCTGCTCTGACGCTGAAACTCATTAATCATTGCTGACTCCTGTCAGAGGCTTGGCTTTACTGCCTGCCATTCCCTCTACAGAGGAAGTACTTCTCTGCTACATATAGCCTACCCTGACTGACTGGAGTCTGGCCTGAATTATTGGAACTCCGCAGCAAATGGCAGCCTGGGCCGCATTCCAAACCAACCCCTGGACCCTCTCTACTCCTTAAGATGTAGGGAGATAGGAGACGTGTTTCTGACTTAGAACTTCTTCCACCAGCCTCAGAGGGTGACAAAGTACAAAATGCTGAAAGAAAGACAGAGAAGATCAAGACGGCGGTTCATTTGTGTTACTTCTGCATCAGACTTTTGTTAGTTTGGATTAGTACGCTTCAGCAACCTTGCCTATTGCTTGAAAACCTGAAAAGTCCACCGATCCATAGTGTAATGGTAGACACCAGGGTACGTTGAAGAGGTCAGCGGGTTGAATTCCACTTTGTTCGCCTGCCCCAGCCCCATCCAGCAGTGTCTCTAGGGAGGGTACAGGGTATGTTGGATGGAACAGTTGTTAGAACAAGCCGGGCCATCCATCAGAGAGCAGGTCATTAGCTGGATGGTGTCTGTCGTTGCCAACCTTGCCCCCACCGTCGACGGGGGCGGGGGGTGGGGGCGGGGGTGGCAGCTTCTGCACTGGTGTGGTGTCCTCCACACTACAGAGTGGCATGCAGCATACCTCATGGTCTGCCTGTGGTCATGAGTGGCCTGTTCCACATTGACTGCATAGCTAGCATAGCCCACATGGCTGATCTGAGCTGGGGCTGTCAGCACTGCCACCAGACATGAGTCTAATCTAGCTCAGGACTAAAGCAGTTAATGACCACTGATATCTGCGACCACAGTCCGCCTAAGGGTTTAAAGACACTATACATTCAGTAAGGTGTGTGGATCATTCAGTCATTCACGTTAGTCCTACTGTTGGTTCTTCTCACTGGATAAACTGGAGTATTGGAGATTTAGTCTTAAACGTGAACAGGAGGGATTGAGGACATGAATTTTCCTATAGGCTGACTACGTGAAACAGGATGTCGAGGAATGACAATTTCCTGTTTCCCTTCAGAACTGCCTGAGGAGACGGGATGCTGGACTGATCACGCAACTGCAGGAGCTGGACAGGCAGATCAGCGACCTCCGATTGGACACCGAGGTGTCACATGATCCGGGAGAAACAGACAGCCGGCCAAGTTCAGGTCAGTAAGGACCTTCTGACAGCCATGTGTGACAAATCGCATTGGACGATTTGTCTCTTTTTTTAAATTTCTAATCTTATGTGGTGCAGTAATCAAGCCCATCCATTGTGTTGGGCAGCTACTGATATGGTAACGGTCACATTCTGGGTGTCTGGTGTGTCGCCTTATCCACCAAGTGAATTGTACACACACATTCCTAATGAGGGAGGTCATGTTGGCCAGTGTAATTCTGTCAGTCTCACCACAGACAGAATGCTATATTAAGAGTCCTAGACTAAGATTAGAACCAAGGACGTGAACTAAATCACTGTATCAGTGGAAGCACACAAGAAAGAATGTTATTGTACAGCCTTCCTATAAGTCATCTGACAGGTAAACATTTTTTCCCTTGCAAGACGATATCACACCATATTCAGACCATATGAAGAGAGTATCAAGGCATGAGTATATCTATAATAATACCGGTTGGTGTTGAAGTAGGTTTTTCCTAGATTGATCAAGTTTCAGACGTTAAGTCCTGGACACATTTTTTTTCCGTCTGTCGTCAAGGAATTAGCATTCCTGTCTGTTCCCAAGCTTGTTTGGTAAGCAAGCCGGTTACAGAATAGTGCTTCTAACTTTAAACTCTCTCCAAATAGCAAGAAAACCAAACCTTGCTCCTAAAGGCCGCATCTACTCGAAACCTGCGTGTTTCTCAAGTGCTTGAGATTTCTGCCTTCATCCTTTTAATAGCTCAGGCTGTTGAGTAATAAATACTTTGGATGACAGCTCCTCTGTATCTCCTCTCTGTGGGTGTAAAATCAATGTGTTAAAATGTCTCTCTCTGCTCTCTTAACCCTCTCCTTCTCCCACTATGTGCTCGCTCCCCCCCCCTCCCTTCGCCCCCCCCTCCCCCCTGCCACTCTCTCTAGCCTCTCTCTCCTTCTGTCTCTCTGTCTCTGTCTCTGTCTCTCTCTCTCTAGGTTTTTACGAGCTGAGCGATGGGGCTTCTGGCTCTCTCTCCAACTCCTCAAACTCGGTCTTCAGTGAGTGTTTATCCAGCTGTCGCTCCAGCACCTGCCTCTGCAGTCCTCTCGACACCTCCCTCTGCTCCTCCGACGGCAGGCTGCGCTCTGCAGGTGAGAGAAGGCGCCCCCCCCCCCCCCCCTCACAGCACCTCTCACCTCTCATTCCTCTTTTATCCCCCTCTGCTGTCATCCCCCAGCATTTCTCTTTATTTATCTTAACTTGATCCGTTAGTTATTCTCCTTTCCCTCCTTCCTTCTTTCCTCTCCTGTCTCGTGTCAAGGTCAGAACATCACTGTGGTGTTTGATGTCACATGTGGCCATTCTGGCCAGAAGTCTTTATCCTTTTGTTCTGTTTACTCTGTAAACATCACTCTCTTCCCTTCTCCTGGAAGCCCCCCTGCCTGCCCCCCTGCCTGCCCCCCTGCCTGCCCCCCTGCCTGCCCCCCTGCCTGCCCCCCTGCCTCCCCCTTGCCTGCCCCCTAGACCCCCACTCTCTCCCTTCTCCTGGAGAAGCAGCCTTTTATGTTGGCTGTGGTTCAGCTCACCTCCCAGTCTCCCTGCTGGTATTGTTTTAGCAGATTTTAGGATATATTTACACAACAGTGTCATTGAGTTCTGGAGGGAAGAGAAAGAAGGAAGGAGCAAGAGAGAGAAAAAAGACTGACACAGAAAAAGATACAGGACAATGAGCCTGCTATTGTGCATAAGGAGAGAGAGGGAGAGTGGGAGAGATTATTGTCCATATGTGTGTACATATATACAGGGAGAGAGAGATGTGGAGAGATTATTGTGCATATGTATAGAGGGAGAGGGAGCTAAAGACAGGGAGGACCAGTATGGAGCTGAAAAGTCAACTGAAGAGTTGTCCCAGCCAGGCAGATGGTTCTAGAAGCCACACCTATGATAGGAGTCAAACAAAAGGGCCATTAACACGTCTAAAGCAATTACCACCCCCCTCTCCCTTCTTCAACACAAACTCAAACACCCTCAGTCTGCATAGAGGATGCCATCACAGCTTCTCAACAGCAGTCCTGCTGCTGGCAACTGTGACATTGTTAGCGGTGCATCCTTCTGTCAGAAGGATGGTCATAGCCAATTACCATATTGCTTCAAGCTTGCAATCTACATGGATTTTGTTCTCAAACTCTGTAATGGACAGATCCCATCATGACCTCTCTCCTTTCCTCTGCAGATGAGTTGGGCAGCTGTGCCGAGTGCGAAGGTCACTGCGAGGAGCTGGCTTCCGGAACAGTCCGCCGCTCCCTCTCCGCCCCCTACCCACCCTCCCTAGATGGTAGCTCGGACGGACCATCTAAGTACCACTGTGACCTGGTGGCAAGGAACGGCAGTGACATCTATCGCTACCCCAGCCCGCTCCACGCTGTGGCAGTCCAGAGCCCCATGTTTATCAGCTCTCTAGTGCCCCCTGGGAAAGAGGACTGTGGGCAGGGAAGGGGAGGAGGAGGAGTGGTTGGAGGAGTAGAGCGTGAACCCTCTGGAGATGCCCAGAAGCCGGAGAGAGAGAATGTTCTGGTACCTCAGAGCACCTCCTGGCCTGCCTCCCAGCACACGCCGTCCCATAGACGTCTAGACAGCTACATCTACAGCCTGCTGCAGAGGAGAGCCTTACCCCTCCGCACCTCCAGGCCCAGGACCAGCATCAGCACTGACCCCTCCAAGAGCATTCTCCGGCAGGCCAGCTTGTGTGTGAGGCAGGGCGGTGTGGTCCAGGGCAGTGCAGGGCAGATACAGGGGCAGGTGCTTGGGAACGGCACTCTGAGGACTTCTGAGGTGAAGCACAGCTGGCCGCCGTGTTTGCAGACGGGGACAGCGGGTACTGCAGACCCGCCCTCAGCCTCCCCTCAGAGGCAGTGGTCAGGGGAGGACGTGGGGCTGACTCTCCAGCAAGAGAGTACCCTGTCTCAGTCACACACTCAGAACGGATACACAGTTCCTAGCAACCAGCCTCAGAACGGATACCCAGTCCCTAGCAACCAGCCTCAGACTGGATACACAGTCCCTAGCAACCAGCCTCAGAATGGATACCCAGTCCCTAGCAACCAGCCTCAAAACGGATACACAGTCCCTAGCAACCAACCTCAGAATGGATACACAGTTCCTAGCAACCAGCCTCAGAATGGATACACAGTCCCTAGCAACAAGCCCCAGAACGGATACACAGTTCCTAGCAACCAGCCTCAGACTGGATACACAGTCCCCAACAGCGAAATTCTTAGAGATTCAGTCCCTAACACCAACAGCCTGCTGAAGAAAAAGAACTCCTTTTCGGCTAACAAAGGACCTTCGTCAGCACCTCCTCTACCACCTAAGGATTACCAGGACCTGGGCAGTCCCAAGGCCAACTCCTCTCCTAAGGAAGGAAAAGTACAGTACCAGTCCGGATCAGCGGAGAATATCCTGACCAGGACCGTCCAGACAGCCACGCCCAGGAACAGCCCCAAGCCCCTCCTCTCTGACCAGAGTGGGAAAGACGATAGGCCATCTCTGGAGCTGGTTAGCTTAGGCTCCTCCTCCCAAAGCCAAGATGAGGGAAGTCACATGGTCAGCGCCCAGTACATTCCCGCCCAGCGACAAGCCGTCAAGCTACGCAAGGGAGGTGGGAAGAATGTCAAGGTGGTGAAGGTGAAGAACGCCGCTCTAAAACCTCGGCTGATTACATCTGCAGGGCAGGGTGAACTGGAAACCTTGACAACCAAGGAGAAGCAGCAGCCTCGGGCTGGGAACAGGAAGTCCCGCCTTCCAGAGGATGCATCCTCCCACGTCCACAAGATCTCCAAGCGAGGGGCGTCGTCCCGAGCAAAGCGCATCCCCGCCTCAATCCCAGAAGGCCGAGTTCTGGAGAAGCACGTGAGCGCTGTGGTCTCCACTGGCCGGTCACACGCGGCCGTATCCAGGCACCATGGTCACCATCACCACGGTCACCGTGAGGCCGTGGTTGCCAAGCCCAAGTACAAGCGTAGCGACTACCGCCGCCTGAGAGCCATCACGGAGGCTCCCTACGAGGAGGCCTTGAGGCGGGCGCAACGCAGGCAGAGGAGGGACGTGATTGGCCATGTGGCCACTGCTGCCACCACCATGTACCTCCCCTCTAACCTCCAGTTCACAAGCCCCTACGCCTACGTGGGAAGCGACTCCGAGTACTCTGCCGAGTGTGCCTCACTCTTCCATTCCACCGTCATGGACACCAGCGAGGACGAGCGCTCCAACTACACCACCAACTGCTTCGGAGACAGCGAGTCCAGCGTGAGCGAGGTGGAGCTGGGAGGAGAGAGCAGCAGCTCCAGCGACTCGGAGGAGAGCGGAGGAGCGCTCAACTGGCCCCAGTTTGGCCAGGCGGCGGCCGGGTCGGGACCCCACGACATGACCCCCGCCCAGGCCAAGGCCTTCGTCAAGATCAAGGCCTCCCACAATCTGAAGAAGAAGATCCTGAGGTTTAGGTCTGGGAGTCTTAAACTCATGACCACCGTTTAAAGAGGGTCAGGGTTTCAAACTGATGACCAACCTTCAGACGTTTTGCTGAACCAATCAAATTGGCTGTCCTGTTTGCTGAACAAGTGCCTAGGCTGATTAAGGTTAAGGTTTGTGTTTAGTAAGAAAAAGAGAGTGAACTTCTTTTCATCGAACGGTATCAGGCTCCCCGTAAAGATGGCTGATCGACTTAGATGAACTTTAAACTTGGGAAGAGTGGATTGCCATTTCTTTGGCCCCCGAATTAGAGTGGAATTGGTGATCCTTCCTCTCCCTGCACTTTCCCTCAGATGGAGGACTGGAAGGAGTGGTTGACTTGCCCTGATCTGCCACACTGTTGGTTTATGTAGCCTTCTTTTGTATTTATTACCATGGACTCTAGATGTTGAGAGCTCACCCAAACAGTCAACATTTAAATGCTTTGGAAAGGTACCTGCTTTAATTTGGTTGTTTTTTGGATTATAGATATTTAAAACGTAATATATTTGTTTGGTACCTCTTGGATATCTATGTGTGGTACTATTCAACTGGTGACTGAAGCAAAATTTGACTTCTGTATGAGATTATAGCTAGGCTGAGTCCACAGGGTGAACAAAGATGTTATGGAAAACTTCACTGCTGATGATAACATGGCACTGTGATATTTGAAATCAAATACAGACCATAATATGCATGAACCAACTTCTTTACCCTCATCCTTGTTGTCGCTATCAACTTTAACTGTACATGTTCTGTGGTTGTACATACTGTATAATGTCTTTATGTTCATAATGGTGCTTAATCCTTTTTATGCTTTATTAAATGTCTGCTTTAAAATCATGATGTGGTCTCTTGAAGTTGTCTTTGTAAAGTTAGTCTGGTCTGCTGATGGCGTGTGTCCAGATGATTCGCTGCTTCTCTCACTCAAACGAGAAGCTTTGTGATCACTTCCTAGTGTGTGCATGGCGCCTCAGTTAGTAACACCTCACCCAGACCGTCACACATCCCCACTCACACCCTCACGCATGAACCACACACCACACCCTCATGCACCGACCACACAATCCACACCCCCATGCACCAACCACACACCCTCACACACAAACTACACTTACCACACGTAAACTACACACACTATACACCCCAGCACGAACCTCACACGCCACACACACACCACACACAAACCACACACACCACGCATAAGCCACACACACTACACCTTCCAGCACAAACCACACACACCACACACCAACCACACACCAACCACACACACCAACCACACACGCTTGTCACAACAGTCAACATCCACTAGATGAAGTCTTTCCCAGCCAGAGGAAATGAACGCAAAACCACAACATGGTTAATTCATGAGCCGAGGATGAGGCATGAGCTGAAATTACAATGTAGGTGGTACATGATGTGTGTGTGTCTGACCTTCAGTTCAATGATACATCCTGGGGGTCAGGCAACATGCAGTTCCCCTGTCATCGTTCCATGTTACTACAGTGTATGGAGTCGTGTGTTCAATTGTGCTTCTGGGGAAAAAAGGGGGGGGGGGGCTGAAAACGTGGTGTTGGTATTGATTCTCTGACGTGGGTGTGAATAAATGTGGCCGCACCTTCGTCTGCGGAGGACTGAACCCCTCCCTCTCACCAAACATCCACCGTTAGACCAACAGGATGTTCTTGCAGTCCGAAGGAAACATTTGTGTTTTTATGGTCTCCATCTGTCCCACCTGCCACCTCAGAGAGCTTGTCTGGGTTAGCATGCCAGTAACACGCTAATATACTTCATACCTCAGACCTTCTACAAAAACATGACCGTGACATTTTTAATTTACTACAGAAAGGTCAGGCCGGATGGAGGCAAATTGTGTTTCCAGTAAAATGCAAGCGTTTGACCTTGTTTAGAATATCCACTCCGAAATTGCGTAAACATGATGTTTTATTAAATGAATAACATGTTGTTAGAGGATTGGGAAAGGTTAAGATTACTGGCCTATATTCTGTTGGTATTTTAAATAGTCTCCCAAGCGATGAATTACAATAACAAAAAGTACTTTACACGATAACTATAAATTAAATTATAGCCTGAAAGGTTTTTGGAAAGGATCTGTGCGTTCTAAAGTTCTATACGCGT
Organism: Plecoglossus altivelis; assembly: GCA_036571765.1. Taxonomy (NCBI): domain Eukaryota; kingdom Metazoa; phylum Chordata; class Actinopteri; order Osmeriformes; family Plecoglossidae; genus Plecoglossus; species Plecoglossus altivelis. The sequence goes on from BROE01000009.1 coordinate 5,761,989, forward strand.
TACTGTTAATATAATGGGCTCACCGTGCCCCAAATCCAGACCTTGCACCTATCACATATTACAAACTCCCCAAATTTCACGAAAACTCTCCTCATAAACAGTGTTTATAGAGAGCTTTGTTTTCATGAAATGAGAAAGCACTTGAGTCATTAGACGCCCTACAAACCAGCATGTTCCTCCCAGCCAGTTCACTGAGAGTTCACTCACCTCCACAGGAATGGCAGCCAGAGCAGTTAGCATTTCTGCGGCTCGCCACAGTCATATCGACTAACTTAATGTTGCAAGGAAAACTGATATCATGTAGCTGAATCAGCTGGACAGAGATAATTGTCAGATTGACTTTTGGGACTAATGCTCTGATCCATTCAGATATGGTGAAGTTTGGAGAAATGAGGAAACACTGGCATTGACTCGTTCCTCTGTGTGTGTATGCTAGTGAGTGTAGAGAGAGACAGACATCACTGTCGTCTACTCAGGCAGTTTGTTTAGAGTTGCTGTTTGGAGTTGGATGACACACACATACACACACGCAGGCTCAAACACACACACACACACACACACACAAACGCAACAGAACTCGGCTCTTTAAACAGGGGCTTTCTCTCATGTCACTCCAGGGCCTCGTTGGTGAATTTAATACCTCGACAACTGGTGGGCAACCCTGTCTGACTTACAGTCGCACGCAAACGCAATGCAAGGCTGTCCTGACATAGACCCCCGTGACCTGTGATCAGAGCAGGGATGAAAGGAGGGAGAGAAAAAAATGAAGACGGACAGAGAGAATAAGCGAGGGAGGGCAAAGTCAGAGACTGAGAGAAGGAGGCAGGAAATTGCGAAAGGAAAAAAGAGAGCGAGTTAGAAGAAGGGAGGAAGAGAGGGATGGACAGTTTGAAGGGGAAGGCGTGAGAGAGATGGTTATCAGATGGCCTGAGGCACTGAGGCATGTTGTGTATGCTGACTGCTGGGACCATATGGCGTGGACAGAGAGCCCATCCCTGCGCTGTGAGGAGCTAGCATCCCATAGCTAGAATGGCTAAATTACCATGGCTACACAGTATAAGCATCATTCAACTACCACTATAATACTATTATGGGATGGTTAAGCTAGCTCAGCCAGCCATAACCTAGTTAGGTTGTTAAGAGAAACAGGATAAGTTTGAGAGGAAAGAGTCAAACGTGGCCATTGACAAAAGACAGTCTTTCCCAATTGAAATAACAGGAGAAAAGAACATGGATTTGCGCCCACGACGATTTGCGATCATGATGGACGGATGTCCTTCCCTGAGAGCGAGACGCGCTGACGTCACTGATCCTGCTGGACCACAAAGGAAACCCTGCACTTCCTGATCGTAAGGATCAACTCTACCTATCATCTAACTCATGTCTGTGTTTCTCATTCTCAAATGGAGTTTGCTTTCTCCTTAACAGTTTTTTAATGGAAGAGTCTGTCTCCTGTGGCGCATGAGTTATTCAGATATGTTGACAGTATCCTTGCAGAATGTCTGGAGAGAGCTGCCCGGACCATTAAAACGCAATACGTTTTTATGAATACTTGATTTGAGAATCCCCAATACGAGTAGCTTGAAAAATAGATGAAGGCTTGGTTTACGTGACAAGAAACATCATCCTGCTGTGATGTTATTTAGATATCTTTGTTAAAGCTGTGCATCACTGCCACAGAAAGACAACGCAGCAACGCAGGGTGAAAAGCACGACACCCCTGTGTATGTGCCAGCCTGCATGTGTGTGTGTGAGAGAGAGGAGAGGATAAAACCTCAATTGAAAGTGATGAAAATATAAGCTCTCCGCCCCCTCATTGAGTTGTGCTCTGGTGTCTCGTTCCAGCAGCATAGCAGGCTGTGCACCACAGGCAGCAAGGCAGGCTGTGCACCACAGGCAGCAAGGCAGCCACCACACTCCTCAGACTGGGAACGCAGACAAACCCCAGCTCCGGTCTTTGGCCCTGTCGTGTTGGTGACAACCGGCATAATGTGATGTTGTGGAGACGGCGCTGTCAGCGAGGTCCTTGAGTGTGTACGTGCGTGTTGATGTCATGGCATGGCGAGGAGTCGCTGTCTGCGGAAACGGACAGATAGATGGACAGACTACCAGGGGAAAAGGCAGACAAGCAGACAGACAGACAGACAGACAGACGGATAGACAGACAGACAGACAGACAGACAGGCAGGCAGGCAGGCAGGCAGGCAGGCAGGCAGGCAGGCAGACAGACAGACAGCCAGGCACAAAGGCAGACTAGCAGGGAGCCGAACCTCAGCTGGCCAGCAAGCCCTCTGTGCCACTGAACTAAACTGGTCCCAGAGGGTCATTACTTCTGCTGGACCAGCATGACCCAGGTCACCACAACCGTGTGTCAGCTGTGACAGCCAGACACTTCAGGGTGCTCTTGATTTTTGCTCCATCCCAGCACTGATCTCTGGCCCCTGCTCCTTCACTGCCTCCCTGCTGGGCCAAGCTGCCCGTTCTGACAGTAATCACACCCTTGTGTGCGAGTTTGCCCATCACCAGTGTCTGATTGGTTAGTGTGTGTGCGTGTATGTGTTTATGTCAGTACCTTTGTGTGTAAGGGAGTGAGGTGTATCTGTCTCAGTGTATCTGAGTGATGTGTATGTTTCTTTGCGTTGGGTGTGTGTACTGGAGAAGTTGTGTACGTGTGTGTGTATGTGTGTACGTGTGTGTGTGTGTGTTTGTGTGTGTGTGAGGGTGTGTGTGAGGGTGTGTGTGTGTGTGTGTGTTTGTGTGTGTGTGAGGGTGTGTGTGTGTGTGTGTGTGTGTGCGCGTCCTCATGGGAAATCCCCAGATGCAGAGCGACTGAAACCATCATGAACTCCACAAATGATGGTGGACATAGTTCTCAGAAACCACATGCTAAAAACTGCATGTCACTCTACTGGATGTCGACGCAGTCTAATGATGTAGTTGTGCTTTGCCCTACTCTGTCTTCCCTCCCTCCTCCCCTCTTTCCTTCTCCCTCCACCCTCTCTCTCCCTCCTTCCTTCTTCCTATCCATCTTCTTCCATCTCCCTCTCATTGATCTTCAGACAGTCTGAGCTGCCATAAACCCTAATAGAGAGGAAAGAGGGGAGATGTGTGGAGATGGGGTTGAAGATAGTAAATCACCCAGGAAACAGACAGAGCCAGCCAGACGGCTAGTCCAGAAACACAACATCCCCCAGCACGTCTTGTTCCTGGCCATTAGCCTATCAGGTCGGGAGATCAGGGAGAGGCTGGGTCCTTATGTCTGGGAAAATCTGTCCCGTGGCAGCCTATGGGAGTTGATTGGTCATTAGGTTAGTATGAAACGTAAAACCTGAATGAAGTCCATGTGCTGTGCGATGTTGAGATAGTTGGCTGTGCGATGCGAGCAGCGGTGAGCATGTTTTTCTCAGTCCTGAGACATAGTATTGGTGCCCACTGTAGAATGACTAAGAGTGACAGAGTTAGAACATGGTGGGGGGGTGGAGGAAGGGGGGTAAGAGAGAGAGAGAGAGAAAGACAGAGAGAGAGAGAGAGAGAGAGAGAGAGAGAGAGAAAGAGAAAGAGATGGAGAGAGAGGTGAATACCCTGGTTATGTAGTTTGTATCTCTACAGGCAACGTGCATGTTAACAGTCAGACCAGGCAGGAGGAAGCTAAAGCAGAGCAGTCTGGGATGGACAGGTCATAAATCTGGATCTTAGATTACTGCTTTTCTATTCAAATGAGCTCCCTGAATGACCTCTCTGCAACACTCCAGGCAAACTGTGTGTGTGTATCTGTGTGTGTGTGTGTGTGGGTGTGCACGTGTGTGTGTGTGTGTGTGTTTGCACGCACGTGTATGTCTGTGAGAACATTTGTAAAGTAGGTGATATTTAGAAGGTGAATCACGTTTTTAAAAATTTTTATTAAACAGACTATCTCACCCGGCTCCAGGTGTGTCCCCAGTATGGTTCAGGACTGGGGACCAGGGGAGCAGCAGGGGTCTGTCACACACTGTCACACACTGAGCTTTGGTCCCCCAGAGGGGAGAGAGAGGGCCTTGGAGAGGTCAGGAAAGGCCTCTGGGGTGAAGGTAGTGGTGGGATGGGAAAGGCTCACCAGGACTCCTCTCTGCTCATTTCCATGTAAGCAGAGACCCAGAGTCCCAGAGGCCCAGAGGCTCAGAGACAGTGAGACGGAGACAGAGACACAGACAGACGGAGACAGAAAGACAGAGAGACAGAGAGACAGAGAGATGGAGACAGAGAGACAGAGAGACAGAGAGACAGAGGCACAGAGAGACAGAGAGACAGAGACACAGAGACACAGAGAAACAGAGAAACAGAGAGGCGGAGACAGAGAGACAGAGAGACGGAGAAAGAGACACAGAGAGTCAGAGAGTCAGAGAGACAGAGAGACGGAGACAGAGACACAGAGAGACAGAGAGACAGAGACAGAGACACAGAGAGACAGAGAGACAGAGACAGAGACACAGAGAGCAGCCTTCAGGGGCTCCCTGGGAAGCTGTAGACCGTGACTGGATTTGCTGCTCTGGTTTGAAGGGATGTGCTTCCCTCTCAGAAGTTTCTTCCTCTTCTTCTCTTTTGCCTCTAAACCTGCTTTGTCTCAGATCTGCCTCTGCAGAACTCTCCCCCTACCTTTTGCTTCCTTCAGCTTCGCCTCAACTCTGCTTCTACTCCTGCCTCTCTCTTGCCTCACCCAGCCAGGGCAAAAAGGCAGCCAGGCAGGCAGCCAGGCAGCTGGATGGACAGCCAGGCAAAAAGAGAGAGATGCAAAACAAAAGTTTTTATCTCCGAAATTGCATAATCATCGCCAGCAGTGCAATAGCGTAATGGTGTGAGTTGCATAATGCACATTTTGTGCGCACGCACGTACCCTTTCAGATGCTGGCACGCTCATACACACACACACACACTCACTCAATGATTTATCATTCATGTTGAGTGCACAGGGTAGAGAACAGCTCCAAAGGCAGCAGAGACGTCTCATCTGCTCAGACCTCCCAGCACCAGAGTCATTAAGGCTCTCAGCCCGTCCTGTATATCAGTCTGGGCTGCAGTCTATGGTCAGGCTGGGCCTGTCTGCTGAGACAGCTCTTCACTGGCTGGGTCAGAGCAAAGAGCTTGCTGTAATGAAGCTAACACATGTAATGACCCTGAGCACCCTCTCTGATGAAGCGATGATGTAATCATACATTGCAGCCGCATGATTGGTCTTTCATGCTCCCTTTAAAAGGTCGTGACACCTGCGTCCTGTCGTAGTTTTAAAGCCCCAGGAACTGTTGCAACTGTGCGGTTTATTTATGAACTGATTGTGTGTTTTTTGGAGAGCTCTCTCTCAAATAAATAAACATGTCTGTACACGCTGTCTGAAAGCAGTCAAGTAAATGTTGTCGCTGTGTTTATGAGGAGTAGCGTTAACGAGGTCACAGTCTGCATGCTCCAGAGTGTTATGTAAATATCAGTAATCCTGGTCTGTGTTTGGATTTAATATGTGGCAAGATCCAGCGAATTGGCTGGCTGGGTTGACTGGCTGACTGGTTTGCTGACTAAATGACTGGCTGGCAGTTTTGACCTTTCTACATCTTTCAGAACTACAGATGGAGCGGTTAGGGCCTGGGGCTGGACAAGTCACAGGAGGTCATTAACTGTCATGATATTGGTGGCATCCAAAAAGTTAAAAGTGGATTTTCCACGTCTCCCTAAGTATTACTGTGGTTATTAGAGTTCATTTAAAAGCTACAATGTGGTCCAAGTTATTTCCTAATAGAGCTCTCACACAGGGCCCTGAGGCCTGCGGATGTCATGGTTATAATTACGTATCTCAGTAATACCCCACCATTACCTTGGTTGTAAATAACCCTAAACGGAGGCAGGGCTGGCCAAACAGAGGTACTTTAGGACCATAAATGAACCTCTGATTGAGGTGTGGTAGCAATGTGTGTACTTTTGTGTGTGTGTGCGTGTGCCTGCGTCAATGTGTGTGTGTGTTTGAGGGCGGTTGGAAGGGTGGTTCTCCACAGGTCAGTTTGGAGCCTTATCACCGTCCCCTTACTCTGGTTGTCAACGACAACCCCTCATTATGATAATGAGACAGTTGGAGATGATGACTAATGGAGTTCTAGAACAGTCTCCTCCTTTCCCCCACACACAGCTGCCCTCATCAAGATGGCCGCTGAGTCGACCCTGAGCGGCTCCATCTCCCTTGTTCGTGTGTAGGAGTCTGCCAGTGCCTCCAATGGAAATGCATGACTATTATTTGACTTTCAATGCAGGAATGCTGCCATCTCCTAGCAAATAAAGGAGAGTGATGTGGCACTATTACAAACACGTGGTCTTTACCTTGATGCACATCGGTCTATTTTCTGCCTCTCTCTCTGCCACTCTGCCTCTGTCTCTCTCTCTCTCTCTTTCTGCCTCTCTCTCTCTGTCTCTCTCTCTCGCTACCTCTCTCTCCCGTTCCCTCCCCCCTCCCTCTCGGAGGTATGTGAATGGGTTCTGCTATCACCTCAGAGATCTGACTGAAGTGGACTGTGTTCCTCCAGTCTGAATGGTACAGAGTCCCAGAGTGCTCGTAGCTCTACATCCCCTCTCACCTGACGCTCTCACTTAACAACCCTGTCTGTGGGAAGGTGCTTACATCCATCTCCAGTGCGAGAATCATTCCTTCATTCATTCATTAATTCATTCAGTGTTTCATTAATTAATTCATCTTCATTTTCGTCAAAGATCAGATCTTTCATTGTTCAACCAGCCATTTTCTTTAAATAGTAACATGTTTGCAGCGTAGCTATTTAAAACCGTGACGGAACTGAAACTGAAAGTGGCGTGACGTCGTTTTCTCTCCTTATATTCTCTGGTTCAGTGAAAAGTGAACACTTATATATTTACACTTGGGTAGTGGAGATTGAATTAACAAATGAATGATTAGTTTTGCTGACATTAAAAGGGTTTGGGTGGGCAAGGGTTCCTCGACGTGGTACCACAGTCACACCAATTTTTACAACAATATATCATTCTTTTGAGTGGAATTATCACCAGTCCAATTTCAATCACTTGACTGTGAAAAAGCTTGTCTTGTGTTGCAAAATAATCAAGCATCCAATGTCCTTTATTCACATTTGTAAACAAGACAGTGGTACTAACAATACCCTCACTGATTACTGCAGAGTATCATCAGTGTGACCCCGCCCCCACGCTCCCTGCACACACACACACACAGACACAAACACAGACACAGACACAGACACACACACAAACACAGACACAGACACAGACACAGACACACACACACACACACAGACACAAACACAGACACAGACACAGACACAGACACACACACACACACACACACACAGAGACACAAACACAGACACACACACACACAGCAGAGTCAGAACAGGGCATTTCCTCTTTGTCTCCCCTGTGAGGAGTTCAGCATGATTCTGATCTGAAGGAGGTTTCTCAGAGCATCTCTCCCTTCAGCTCTCTCTCACAACATGTTTTACCACGGGTAAAAACGCTTGTTTTCGGCCTTCAGTCATCCTCTGACTGAGAATGTCTTTGTCAGGAGGCAGAGGAATGCACTCTATGTGGTTCCCCCCGTACTATATTGCGTGACTGTGTAGATGTGTACGTGTGTGCTCATGTGTGTGTGTTTAGGAAGCTGTGAGTTTCCAGGCAGGCAGAATCTCCTGCTGTGAGTCTTCCTCTGAGTCAGGTGCTCACCCAGCAGAGCAGTCAGCAAGGTCAAGTACACACTCACACACACGCACACACACACGCACACGCACACGCACACACACACACACACACATACACACACACACACACGCACATGCACACACACACACACACATACACACACACGCACACACACACACATACACTGAAGCGTTGACTGTCCAGTGTTGGGTTAGGTTGGGCCATGCATCAGACAGGGTTACGAGAAGTGGTCAGTGAGTTGCTCTCATCCCTGGGTTATAGCATTTTCTCTCTCTCCTCCCTGGGTTATAGCATTTTCTCTCTCTCTCATCCCTGGGTTATAGCATTTTCTCTCTCTCTCATCCCTGGGTTATAGCACTTTCTCTCTCTCATCCCTGGGTTATAGCACTTTCTCTCTCTCATCCCTGGGTTATAGCACTTTCTCTCTCTCTCTCATCCCTGGGGTTGAGGAAGGAACTGAGAATCAGGCAACAGACACACACATACATACGGACACACACACAGAGACATGCATGCTCATGTACACATGCACACACACACACACACACATGTACGCACACACATTACACACACATACACTGACATTCTGGCATGCACACATGCACACATACACAGCTTCACATGGCTGCTTCTCTCACCTCTTGACTGGAGCTGGTTTCAGTCATGGTAATGCCACTGCAGAGTCTACAAAGAGGAGCGAGTGATTGTCTGGCTCTCTATCTGCCAAAAGGAGCTGAAAAGACCTCCAATTGAACGGGATGACTGCAATTAAGGGAGAGAGCGAGAGTGTGTGTGTGCGTGTGCAAAGTGTGTGCGTGTGCGAGGTGTGTGCGTGTGCAAGGTGTGTGCGTGAGTGGAGTATGCACGAGTGTGTGTTTGGATGATTGGACTCAGGAAGGGCACACGCTCAAGGTTTTGTCAATTCCATGTGAATAAGAAGAGAATGATTTATGTCTGTCCTTGGCTCTCTGTGGGCTACAGGAGAGCACTATTAGCACTCTGGGTTTAGTTCCTTCTTGCTGGAGGCAGATGGGTTGGCGGTTCTGAGGAGATTCTGTTCTGGATACAGTCAGGAATAAGTTAACAGTGGAATGTTAATTGTCATTCTGGGTCAGTTTGCCACTGAAAGAACAGAGTCACTTGTTTCATGTTGTTTGTTGTGCTGTTCAATGAGCGTACGTGAAGTCTTCTGGGGCTTTGCTTGTAAAGAAAACAGTGCCGTACAAAAAAAAATTTTTTTTTATTTTATTTGTAATTTTGTTGATGTGTTGTGTTGGTTTCTAAGAGTGTAAGATATATATATAGGCTAAGAAGGAAGTGTGATGTGAGGCTGTGATCCTTAACTCTCCTGACTCACGCTGTTTCATCGACGTTAAACCCAAGGAGCCACTCCTACACCTGATCACTCAGGCAGGTCTGGGGACAATCAATAGTACCATATCTAGCAGCCCCAGTCCTCGGTATCACCACACACAGCATCTCAGTCACTCTGGGACTGTGGTCGATAACACCACACTGTACCTCCTTCTGGAAGGCATTGCTCTTTGAATTAGTGTTCTTTAAATGCTCAAATGACCCAAGTCTGTGAACTCAGCAGGCCTCTCCTGCTTTGTTCTGAGAGCTAGCTGTTTCTCCTGGCTGTCCTGTGGAGAGGCGTGGCCCTGACACTGGGAGAGACTGGCAGGGGGTGAAGGAGGGAGGGGAGGGAGAAGGAGGAGGGAGAAGGGGATGTGGGAAGGCATGGAGAGGGAGAACCTGCGGGGAGAGGGGGAAGGGTGAGAGTGGAGATGTGAGGAGGTATGAGTTTGACACTGATGGATGCAGGGTGAGGAGGGAGGAGGGTGGGGGTAGGGGAGAGAAGGGTTCGTTCGTATGTGGAGATTAATTCAAAGCAGCTAATGGAGAGAGAAAGAAAGGGACTCTAGGAGCGCGGCGAGCAGGGAGACAGATTCGAAAAGTGAAAAGAGGAGAGAGAGGGAGAGAGAGAGAGAGAGGGAGAGAGAGGGTTGGCTGGAGAAAGACGGAGCCTTCTGATAGCCCCGGCTTTGAAATAGTCTCCAGAAACCGAGACACAAAACAAGCTAACCATAACCAGAGTCTGCTCCTTTCTGCTCTCTCTAATGCTACTGGGACTAATACTGCACAAGTGGTCCAGGGAACCGCTACACAACTGACACAGGGGGCAGTTTGATTTAGCTGACTGAGGAATATCAAAGATCTGACTTTAAAGAGCATCAATCAGAAAAACAGACTGCTCCTGAGCACTGAGTCGCTTGTAGTCTGGAAATAGTACGTTACGCATTATCTTTATTGTTAGGGATTATGGAGAGGGGCTTTTGGAGGGGATGGTAGTGGGGGGTTGGTGGTGATGAAAAGGTTGCTTTCGTGGACGGCGAAAAATGGTGGATGTAGAGTGAGGCAGGCAGGAATCAAAGAATAGTACGAGACATCATTTGAAGAGGTCGCTCAAACGTCTTGGCCGGTCATGAGACAGGCTGGAGCAGAGTTTTCTCTCGTAATAGTTTTACAACCTCTGGAAACATGGATGAAACCTCACGCAGATCTGGAGAAGTCAACTTGGAGGACCTCTTGCCTTCAACTTCTTTCTTTTTTCTTTTTAACACTTGTTTTTTTTGGAAGGATGGAAAATCCCTTTACACGAAAGGTTTAACATGTAGGAAGTGTAGAAAACAATTGTCGAAGCTGAACTTCATTCAGAGTTGACAAAATGAAGCTGTACTGAGTTCCGGGAGTTCCTTTTTGCATTTGTTTTGCTTAACATATTAACATTGCCTTAGGGGTTTGTAGAATATGAAGTTCCTCCATGTCTGTGTGCACTGCACACAGAAGGAAATTGTTTGTTCTTCCAATAATTAGTTCAATTCCATGAGCATGATTATCCTGTTTCTGGTCTTGGTCCTGGTCCTGGTCCTGGTTCTGGTCCAGGTCCTGGTTCTGGTCCTCTTCCTGGTTCTGGTCCTGGTCCTGGTTCTGGTCCTGGTTCTCTTTCTGGTCCTGGTCCTGGTTCTGGTCCTGGCCCTGGTCTTAGTCAAGTGAAACTGTGATTTGGGGTTCAGACATGAGAATCCCAGGGTTCATTAGCAGGGTCATGACCTCTGCTATCCTGCTCCATCTGACCTCTGACCTCCACAGGCTCTCATTGGTAATCCTGGAGGTTATCAGCCCCAGAAGTCTGCATCAAAACCTTCTGAAATACACACGCACACACACACACACACACACACACACACAGACAAATACACTAACACATGTGCACAGACACATACACACTTACCAGTCTCAGAGGTCTACATTAAAACCATCTGAGCTGTTATATGGGAACTATCTACTGGTTCCCATGGGAACCGTCCACAGGTTCCCATGTCAGGCTGTAACTCGTCTGTGTGACATATCTGTAACTTGGCCAGTTCTGGATATCTGCTCACCTGACCAGACTCAGACACAATTCTCCAGGATAAGTGGAGTAGCTGAAATTCAAGGGTTGAAAAAGAGATGAGTGAAAGAAAGGGAAGAAAGTGGCCTGAGCAGGAAGCGACAGATGAGTAGGAGGAGAAGAAGAGGTGAGAGGTGAGGGAGGTGGAGGGAGGAGTGTGAGGGAGGTGGAGGGAGGTAGAGGAGGAGGGAGATGTTGGAAGGACTGTGAGGGATATGGAGGGAGGTGGAGGGAGATGGAGGGTGGAGGAGGGAGAAGGAGGGAGGTTGACAGAGGTGGAGGGAGGTGGAGGGAGGAGTGTGAGCATTCTATAAGAGACAGAGTCAGAGGGAAGACAGAAAGGTTCAGCTACGACTGACAAGGTCATCCACCTGGTCAACCATGACCACACTTACAAACACATTGCAACACTGCAAGTTTCTAAAGGTCCAAAAAATAATTCAGATACAAAGGTCACATCTTTTAACCAAAGGTATAAAAACGAAAAATCGTAAAAAATGCTTCAAATGCTAAAAAAAACCTTTTTAGGTCGTATTGTGTTGTAAAAAAAACTAAAATACTGACCACTTTTCACTGAAACACTAAAAAAAGGGTAGTAGTAAGGACTATGTTTTATTGAAGTATCTTAGAGCCCATACTCCATTGACTTCAGTAATAAAGTGAGGTCAGTATGTAAACCTTTACAGTCTTTTCAAACATGAGTATCTGTACATCTACTTGAGTGAAGGATGTGTTGACTTTTGCCATCTTTGAATGTACTTGTGCTTTTCCTCTGGCTGTACTATCCATGGACCAACACTACAGATCTAATGTTCACATTGGGGTTTTAAAGGTTGGCCTTCAATTCAATCAGCTTCAGCTTCTGCTTCCAAAGAATAAATTGGTTCTTTAAAAAACTGCAGTGGTGCCGTCAACTGGCAAATGAGAGAGAGAGCCTTACAATTAAGAAGGTATTTGTGAGGTTGTTATTTCTGACGTCCCTGGGAGGTGTGGAACAGATGAGAGGGGGAGGTTTATGGAAAATGTCATTCCCCGGAGGAGAAAGGGTGTGTGTGTTTGCATGTGTCTGTGTGTTTGCATGTGTGTGTGTGTTTGCGTGTGTGTGTTTGCATGTGTGTGTGTGTGTGTGTGCATGTATGTGTGTAAGATTGTGTGCCAGCTCAGCCCAGATGGTGAGACAGTCCGCTGAAGCACAGTACCTGTGTCCACCTGCCCCCAGCAACAACAGGAAACAGTCCTGCACTACCTGGTCCTGGTCTTGGTTTTAGTCCATGCTAGATTATCCTGGGCCTGGTCCTGGTTTGGTGTAGACCCTGCTGGCTAATGTATTCTCATCTAATTTCTCAGATCTGCTTGGCTAGAGAAAGGCTCCATGCATCTTTCATGTTCCCTACCCTGCAGGTTCATTAGGGAGATCTGTTTTTGGCTTCTGGGCAAGCACTGACAGCTCCCCAACACAAACACACACAGAAATGCAAACGTACGCATGAGTAGCCGCACACGCACACACACACACACACACACACACACACGTAATCGCATGCCTCACACGCACACAAACACATACACATTAGGTTGGCACAAGAGTACGTTTTGACACCAAACCTGATCAGTTTTATTGTGTGTGTGTGTGTGTGTGTGTGTGTGTGGCATTCGATGGAGGTTTTGTGATTGAAAGCATTGCGTCACCACCACCATCAACACTGATAATCAATCACTGATGTTATGGGTGGCGTGCAGCTGTGCCTGTCGTAAAAACATGGCGAGAGAGAAGACCCCGGCCAGCTTCCTGATGATTTAGGGTAGCTGACAGAATGCCTGCTGCATTTTTAATCAGCTGTATTTATACTAGGCCTCTCATGGCCACCGTTTGACATTCTAAGTTATCTCCAGCTGAGGTACTGACTGGCTGGGATACTGCATTTTTTATAATCATCTCACAGTTCTTTCCTTCTTCTCTCCTCTCCTCATCTCCTCTCCTTCTCTCCTCTCCTCCTCCAACTCGAACGGGGTCTGCCCGCCAACACTACTTAGGCATGCACAAGTCTCAGCCAATCCGCTTGCGGAGAGCCGGGACGTTCAGACAAGGTGACCCCCCCCACCCACTCACCCGCCCACTCACCACCCACACACACACACTCGCCGCCACCACCGTCATTTCCAGTTTGTAATACTTTCTTCAATCTAAAGAAAGAAAAAAGACTCCAACTGCTGGACTGCCGCGCTTTCGCCCGTTTCCACGGAAACCAGATCCTCGGCAGGAAAGCCAGAAGTGAACCATCCGGCCAAATGTTCGTCTGTGCATGAGTGTGCGAGAGCGTGTGTGTGTCAGAGAGTGTCCTTCTTGTAAAAGCAGATTTAACCCATTCAGAGTGGAACACTTCAGATGTATCAGGCTGTTGGTTTAAGGTTTTGATTCTGGAGCTGTTTATGTGTGTGTGTGGTGGGGAGTGGGAGGTGCAAGACTAACTACTTCCCCTGGCACAGATACAGAGAGTCAGATCTGGCCTGTTGGTTGTCACATTCACAGACAACACAATAGGGTAGGGTGCGAGAGAGAAAAAGAGAGAGAAAGATAGAGAGATAGATTATGAGAGAGAGGAGAAGAGCGGAGAGGAGAGGAAAGGAAAGGAGAGAGGTCCATTAGTTTAATTCTGGTGATTTAGCATGCCTCCGCCATATGGGTTTCTCATCGCTAGGCTGCTCCCCTGTGTTATTAGTAGCTAATCCTCCCCAATCTCCGATCTCTCAGTCACTACATCCCTCCATCCCTCAATCCCTTCATCCGCCCGTCTATCAGATTCTGGTTTCATTGGCTAATCAAACCCAGAGAGTGGAGGAAAAGGCGATTGAAATAGCAGAGGGAGAAGGAGAGCGGTGAGATGCTGAAGAGATATTACAGAGATGCCAGACTGACGGAGATCCAACACCGGAGAAGCTCAATGCACAAGGCTACGTCACCGCAGATGCTGGAGGTGGCTATCCCAGCATGCAGCGTTAGCACGCTGCCAGACTGGCTGAAGAACGGAGACGCTACAGAGACCGCAGCTGCAACGTCGAGAGGGACGGAGGAAAGAAGGGAGCTGAAAACGAAGGAAAGACGGCGGAGGGGAGGAGAGGGTTGGAAGGGAAGGAACGAGAGAGGAAGCGAGGGATCTGCTGAGACAGACGTAAAAATCAGTACGGATAGGAAGTGGGCAAGACAGAACCTCCATGTTTGTTTGGTTTTCCTTCCATTCCTGAACTCCCCGCCTCCCTCCTCCCACTCTCCTACCCTTCTCTCCCTCTTTTCTGTCTTCTCCTTCTCCCCATCTCCTCCGGGTTTTGGCCTCTACCCCATCCATGTCCTTCCCATTCTTCTACTCCTTCCTGTCCTCCCCCGCTCCTTCCCTCCACCGTGTCCTAACCTCCTCAAACAGAGAAGACTAAAACAGAGAGACTAGACCATCTCCCTGAAGGCGGGTTCATCGAGTCTTTTCATTAGAACTATTAGAAAGACTTGACAGGGCTGCCTAATAAACCTTCTTCTCGTTAAATCTTCAGTCTAAGTCCCTGGAGGGATCCTGTCTCTGTCTCTTTCTGTGTGTGTGTGTGTGTGTGTGTTGGAGAGTCTATGTGTATGTTGGAGAGTCTGTGTGTGTGTGTGTGTGTGTGTGTGTGTGTGTGTGTGTGTGTTGGAGAGTCTGTGTGTGTGAGTGATTTGCCTTTTTGTAAATGAGCAGTGTAGGAATTATTAGGATTTGATTAATACAGTTCCACATTGAGCTGAAGCGATGAGCAGCCTTTGTATCTCTGATAGCAGATTAACCTATGAAGGTCCTGGGGCTGATTACACATACTGTAATTACACCCACATCCACACACAAACACACAACACCCCACACAACACACCACATAGCGTACCACACACATGCAAACACACAGACACCCCCTGGGTTTAGGGGTTAGACAGAGTGGGATTCTGGAACTCTCTGCTTCGGAGGAAGGCTGACGCATCACACACACAAATAACACACTCACATACACACACACACATCACACATCACACATACACTCACATCACACACATCATGCACTCAGATCACACACATCACATACACACACTCACACAGACACACACACACACACACACACTCATACACACATCACACTCGCATCACACACACACATCACACACATGCACATACACTCTCACACACTCACACTCAATAGGCATTATCAGTCAAGGAGTCATGGAGGGAGTCATTGTGACTGAAAACCTCATTGCAAACAAGGACAGGAATCACTATTTAGTCTGGGTCAGCAAGTCATTTAGTACAGTGAGTCATTTAGAAACTGATTCTATTCTTCAAAAACACCCATACCATAATGACCAGGGGTTCTGAGCTGGAAGTATTACAGTAATTGTGACTATTACATATGACCAATCAGAAAGCTCCGTGGCCTCCCATGGTGTCCGGTCTCATGGGTTATTCATGTGGTTGGATGAAACCATAACTCTTCATCTGTACCTGACAACACAGAGGTCAGCAGGGGAGCACATAAACTACTGTCCTCTCAGACAGCTGGGACCCCTGGCTCCTCCACTCTCCTCCACTCTCCTCCACTCTCCTCCACTCTCCTCCACTCTCCTCCACTCTCCCCCACTCTCCTCTCCTCCACTCTCCTCCCCCTCCTATCTTCCTTCTGTAACAATATTTGTTTTCACACTTTGTGCTTCCCGAGTTTATGGGAGGCAGAGGTGTCAAGAGTGGAAGTCTTCACACACACAAACACACACACACACACACACACACACACACACACACACACACACACACACCTCCCCAATACAGTGTTTTGGGGAATAGTGAAGCTTATGAATACAAATGTTGCTTGCATCACTACGCTGCCTATTTTTTTGTGCTACTCCTGCACTGGACAAAAGACAATTATTTAAAAATGACTCTTGAGTAATGCACATATATGCAACATACCATTACTAAAGCAAATATAATGATAACTGGTTGAATGAAAAAAACAAGAATGACTAAGCATCTAAGGAGCAATGATGCTGTTTAATACTGTAAATAATTTCCATTTCCTTTATTTCAGTACTTGCAATTGAGAGAGTCAATTTAACCTAGAGAATTTGTTCGTTCTAACAAGCCTTTTCTCAGACAGAACAGTGTAACCATGGTTTCCTACACAGTGGCTTGAGGTTTTAGTGATGTCATGGCAACAGAG
>BROE01000009.1:5783387-6085970 GCA_036571765.1 Plecoglossus altivelis
GCCTGTGTTTGGCTGGGCACCAACGCGGTGGACTTATCTGTCTCTGCCTGGCCTGAATACCTCATGACTGGCTGCATGTTCTATCAGATGCAGCCTATCCCCCCCCCCCCCACCCCCCACCCCTCCGCTCTTCCTTCACCTCTCGTTCTATCCTCCTTCACTCTCTTCCTGTCTTCCTTCAGCCTCTCCACTATCCCTCTACCCTTGTCTGTATACTTGACATGGCAGTTCTTGTTCGCATGCCATCTCTCTTTGTCTCTCTCTCTCTGTCTCCCTCCACCACTGGGACACACTGTCCTATATACCAAACAGGGTTTGTGGGCTATTCTCCTGGAATCCCTCACCTCACCTCTCCTTTCTCCTCTCCCTTCAATCCCTCCCCTTTTCACTCGTCTTCCTAACAAACGATAAGACTTCCAGCCCCCTTCCCTTGCCACACACACACACACACACACACACATGCACTCTCTCATATCCTCCCCCAGGTAGATTTATGTCTCTGTCAGCAAGGAATTTCTCTCAATCGATACATGTTTGCCTGGTCCTGCATGCTGCTGTCTGTTGCTTGTCTGGCTGCCTTACTGCCTGCCTGCCTTACTGCCTGCCTGCCTTACTGCTTGTCTACCTACTGCTGCCTTACTATGACTCTGCTTGGTCTGCCTTACTGCCTTACTGCCTTACTGCCTTACTGCCTTACTGCCTTACTGCCTTACTGCCTTACTGCTTGTCTGCCTTACTGCCTGTCTGCCTTACCGCCTCCCTCCTGCCACTCCGCCCCACAGCACAATGGGGTTTCAAAGCTAATCAGCAGCCAAAATACAGTTCCATGCTGGATGTTCATTTCATAAAACGTGGAAAACATCTAAAGAGAGACGCTCCCTTTGTGGAGCCTGGTTTTGGTCCAAACTCCTCTGCTCCGTCCTTGCTGCTGTCCTTGCCTCCCTGCAGTGCTGTGCTGCCCAGAGCCGCTCAGGCACTGATCAGCAGAGTGTGGATCACTGAATGTGGATCGGGCTGCTGTATCAGGTTGCAACATCAGGCTATCACAGAGCTGCAGAGTCTACCTGCCCAGGAGAGTAATGACTGCAGCACACACAGTCTGCGGGATATTTGTCTTCCCAGCTTTTGAGTGCCCTGGCTGCACCACGGCTTCAAACGCGGCACGAAATGATACACCACAAAAGGGGGTATCTATTCAGTGTGTGTGCAATGCACCATCTGCCTGTCTGCTTTACTGCCTGTCTACCTTACTGCCTGCCTTACTGCCTTACTGCTTGTCTGCCTTACTGCCTGTCTGCCTGCCTTAATGCCTGTCTGCCTTACTGCCTGCCTTACTGCCTTACTGCTTGTCTGCCTTACTGCCTGTCTGCCTTACCGCCTCCCTCCTGCCACTCCGCCCCACAGCACAATGGGGTTTCAAAGCTAATCAGCAGCCAAAATACAGTTCCATGCTGGATGTTCATTTCATAAAACGTGGAAAACATCTAAAGAGAGACGCTCCCTTTGTGGAGCCTGGTTTTGGTCCAAACTCCTCTGCTCCGTCCTTGCTGCTGTCCTTGCCTCCCTGCAGTGCTGTGCTGCCCAGAGCCGCTCAGGCACTGATCAGCAGAGTGTGGATCACTGAATGTGGATCGGGCTGCTGTATCAGGTTGCAGCATCAGGCTATCACAGAGCTGCAGAGTCTACCTGCCCAGGAGAGTAATGACTGCAGCACACACAGTCTGCGATCATATCTGTCTTCCAGCTTTGAGCTGCCCCTGGCTGCCCCGCACACACGCTCACACGAGCACAATGATACACACCCAAAAAGGGTCATCTATCATGTGTGTGCCAATGCACCATATGTGGTTGTGTGTCTCTGGGAGGGTGTGTGTTCACACGTGCATGCTTGTGTCTCTATCTGTGTGCAGGATACTTGCGCATGTTCACGCGACTGCGGCAAATTGTCTTGAGGTAGCTCCTATACTTAATGAGAATCTCACCAGTGATGGAAATATGAGTGTCAGTTCTAATTCAATTGGCCTGAGGTCCATCCACACCATCACACGCACTCCAAAGCCCCCATGCCACAGATTAATCTGAATCCAATACAACCTGACCCCCGTGACCCCTGCTTCCCTGCCCCCGGCTCCTGTTGCCCCACCCCCTACCCCCCCGTGTGGACGATCAGAGGTCAAGGGTCAGAGAATATTTGAGTTGAAATCCGTTTTATGTCTTTGTCGGTAGATTTCTATTTCCTGATGGAGATTGAACAGCTTTCAGTATAGACCCATGATAGTCCCCTTCTGGCCAGTCACCTCCGCTCTCTCCACATCCAATATGCCAGGATTCCTTGGGATCGTTCAGATTGTTGTTTCTCTCCAGTCGGTGACATCATTTTTTCACAGGAGACTTTCCCAGAGCCTTAATGCCAGCAGCTGCATTTATAAATCGTGTCCTAATTTGGCACATGTGGAGGATTTCAGCTAATGAGCAGCTTGGTTGGGAGTTGTCTCTGCCCCGGGGGAGATCAAACCTGCTTACTTCTGGAACCACCAGCTCATCATCAGTTTACGTACGCTCAGGTCTTTTTCTGGGAAACATCAACAAACATGTCTCAGGACGAGAGGCTCCTGTTGGATCCCTGCCTCTCGCTCCTGACCTCCCCACCCCAGCATGGACGCCTTTGAACTTTCACCTCTGACTTCAGCGTGAAGAAATCGGTTTCATTTGAAGTCTCCAGTCAGTTGTTTTAGGCCTAGAGAGAGTGTGTGTGTGTGTGTGTGTGTGTGTTTGTGTGCGAATTCTGAGCACTCTCATGTGTGCGTAAGTGTGTAACGACAGTTCTAAGTGAATGGACTCGGAGGCAGAGCGGTGAGACAACGTTCCGGATTCATTCTGCAGATCTTAAAAGCTCATTTGTGTCTGAGGTTGGGAGGTGGGGTGGGGTGGGGTGGGACTAGCGTAGAGCTGGTTTGGAGCAGAGTGGGGGTGCGGCAGAGTGGAGGTAGGGTGGAGGTGGGGTGAAGATGGAGGTGGGGTGGTGGAGGTGGGGTGTGGCTGGGGTCATGGTGGATGGAGTTGAAAGAGGGCACTGATTTATCAGGTCACCCAACACATCGTTTAGAGAACTGAGATTTCTCTTGAACGTTCTGATGATGTCACTGGATGAGGAGATAGGGCGACCCACACACATTCCTGCCTTCAAACTGTCTCGCTTTCACCTCAGCCATCACAGGAGCTCAGCAGAGAGAAGCTCAGATCTCTATCAGGACATTCTCGTCTCCTCTCCTCGCCTCCCTGTCAACTGTTTTCATTTGCATTGTTGTACATTGAAGGCTGCCGTATGTCATTTTAGCTTGGGAAATTGAAATGAGTCGCTCAGTTCTATGATCCCTAAAGTAAAGACACGAACAATAAGATTAATATGGGCACGTTGGTGTTTCTAGACACACCTCCTCTGGGTGGTAGTCCATGACAGCATGTTTGTCTGGTTTCTTGGTGGTGCCATGTGTTGAGGGGGGCCTGATGGGAACAGCCCTCTCCTTCTCTAAGCAAGCACAGCCTGCTCTGCTACACGAGCATCTTGAAATATTGCCCTGTCATTTCCACTCAAGCGTCTCCAAATTCCCCCTATCAGTTAGCGTTCACACCTCCTCTCTCTCCCACATCTCAGCCCTGCAGAACGCCCTGAAGAATGCACTCTCTCTGTTCTCTCTCTCTGTTTCTTTCTCTCTCTCTCTTTCTCTCTCTCTCTCTCTTTCTTTCTCTCTCTCTTGCTTTCTCTTTTTCTTTCTCTCTCATCTCTCTCTGTCTCTGCCCCTCCTTTCTTTGTTCCATCTCTATATTTCTCTCTCTTTTTCACTCTCACTATACATGCAGACAATTGTCATAATGTAATCACGAGGGCTACAAAGTGTAGTCTATTATATATTTGACGCCATGGGCATCATGTGTCTTCATTTTGCCCTTCATTTCCTCCCTTATGTTCTGTGTGTGTGTGTGATTGCAGGTATGGAAACCATTCTGCAGTTGACAGGTTAGCATTTGGACTGTCAAAATGCTGTTATCATGGTCTAATGGTAGTCACAAGGTTTGGCAAACAGGAGTTGAGGGTTTGATCCCTGCATGTGCTTGTTATGCTGACCTTCAGGCCTACTATGTGGTTCTGCAGGTTTCAAAATACAGGTCAGCTCTATGTTGTCTTATCAGTCACCGGATCTTTAAAGACCCCTCCCTCCCTCCCCTCTGTGTCCTTCTCTTCTCCGCTCACTTCTAGACTGGCAGGTAGACTACCTGGCACCAGCACCCCTTGTTAACCTGTAGGTCTCATAACACTGGTGTGTGTGTGTGTGTGCGCGCGCGTGTGTGTCTGCACGTATGACTGAGAGGCGAAGTGTGTGCAGCAGGGCAATATGGAACCAAACGATGTGTGACAGCCAGACTCAAGTCCTGCTGTCCACTAACATGACCTCAGTCCTGCCCCCACCTCTCCCCCCTCAGACCTGTGACCTGAGATCTGACAGGCGCTGGATAGGTACAAAGAGAACAGACCTGCACTGACCACCATCTTGTTCTCACCTATCAAAGCCTCTCACATCACAGCTGCATGCTGGGCTGAGATGTAAGTGTCCACAGAGACATAAGGAGGGCAGGGAGTTACACACGTCCTCTGGATATACGGTTCACTTGAGGTCACGTGCTCCGCAGGCAAGTCAAATGGAGTGAAGCAAAGTTCTCCCGTCTCTGAAGAAACACAATTAGTTCCACCGAGCGAAAACAAAAGTGTTTAGTCTTCTCCTGAAGCACTGGCAACAGAGAGTCATAATAAAGCTGGTGATTATCAATGATTACAACGGTGCCGTGAAACCATTCTCTCTGGCGAGAATGTCTGCGCTCCCATCATTCCGATGCTCCGCTTACATCACAGACTTCACGACCAATCAGGTTTCCCTGTGCCGTTGTTCTATAGACTTGTGAAAAGCATCACAAACCAAAAGCAGTGGGCCTGATTGTTCTGAAAGCTCAAATAGTTCCATGACCAAAGTCGAAATAATATTTATTTTAAAAACATATGTGACCCCGTAAATTGGATTTAGACAGCTTGCACGTCATGCATTTTATTTGTGAAAGGGGCTGACGATCGCTGTATCCAGGACTGCTGTACTGTGACTTTGATTAGTGGTCTAGGTGAAAGCTATTTGAGTCTCCATAATCAAAAAGTTAACCAATAGAAAACAAGCCCCTTATTGTTGCACGTCGTCCATATTAAACGTCTCTGGTCTGGATGTCGGCCTGTATTCCCACAGAGTTCCAGAGGGGCGGGGAGCAGGATCCATCCAGCCAGGAGATTCCTTTCCTCTGATTCCCTCCACGTGGAACCAGGAGGCCTGCTTCTAATTCATCTGTGAAGATCTTATCAACGGGTGTGTTTGTTTTTGCAGCCAGGGCAGCTGCAGGAAATCACCCCTGTCAGAGTGGGCATGTAAGGGGGCTGGTTATAACTACAGATGTCTCCGTCTTTAGCGGTTGTCGGAGTGGGTGTGAAATTAGAGATTAGTTCAGAAGGAATCTGTCCATGGTTAGCAAGACATGCAGGGATGTAGATTTGCCAGTATGAAGGGAGAGCCAAATGAAAGGAGTTCTTTTGAATGAGCCACAACCCGTCACCAAGCCCTTGATAGCCAGAAATCACTAAACCAGATTTTTCAAACTGCGAGAAAAGTTGTTTGATGTGAAAACTGATTTTCATTAAGGAGCAGTCATCCTCCAGTGCTCTTTCTCTCTCTCCCCTTCTCTCTTTTGCTCTCTCTCTCTCTCTCTTTCTCCCCCCTCCCAGTCGGGGGCTCATCCTGCCGTCAGAGGGGGCCGACATCTGCATTGTCCAGCCAGACCTCTGGGGCCTCGCTGGAGAAAGAGAGACAGCGAGAGATAGAAAGCAAGTCAGCCAGAGCCAGGGACGCTGCCGGAGAGAGACAGCTTCTCCCTTTCAGCCCATCCAGACCCAGCCTGCTGGAGGTGGTGTGGTGCCGTTGAACTCCAGACAAATGAGCTATTGTGTCTCTGCTGAGGGACATTGTCTCTGTGGAAGCAGAGCAGAGTCAATGTGCTTGTCAATCACTTGACTTCTAACCGGTGAATCAGCCCGCTCCCTGGGAGTCAGAGTGCTGGACCTGACAGCCAGATGGCTCATGTTGAACCCAGACGCTGCTTTCCCAGAGAGCCCAGCTCATAGTGACAGCTTGATGGGACCATGCTTGGAGATTACTTGTTTTGATGGGGGACTGGCAGATAGTCAGCATATAGTGTTCCCCTGTCTACAGGACCTATAGTCATTTTCTTCTCGTAGATAATGGTTGCCAGTGTTTGACTTTTGGTGGGTGAGGAGAGAAAAGAAGGGAGGAGAAGAGAGGAGAAGAGAGAAGAGAGGAGAGGAGAGAAGAAGAAAGGAGAGAGCTGTCAGATTTATTGGATGGTCGACAGCATGAAGATGTTTAACAGAGCATCTTAAATGGGGCATGAAGTGAGACTGAGAGGCCTCTTACCTGTCTGTAGTTGACAACAGTAACAACTAAAACAACAGTCACTTGCAGCAAGAACATGTCTGTCAGTGCTTCCCTTGTGGGATTAGGTCAACACTAGTCCAACACATGCACACACATTTAGCTGTTTCTTTTTCGAATACACAAAGTCCAAATGGGATTGTGGGACGATCTTCAACCCTTTTGTTATCTCTAAGTCACATGTAGCGTTAAAGTAAAGGCCTTATCTTCTGAGGTTTAAGTCTGAAGACTCAGATGGGACACTTATAGACACATTCACAATTCATGGGTAGTTTCCCTCCCATTTGACATGGAAGCTCACAACTAGGGGAACTTCATCTTGCTGTCGGTGAAATGCTCATTTGTGATTTCCACACAAGCAAAGACCAAGTGAAGACAGCAATATCTTGAGATTTTCCTTCGTGAAAAGGGAATTCTAAATATTGGCTCTGTCCTGGTAACATGCTGGTGACGCAAGGGTTGTAGGAACCAGATTGTTCATGTTTTACTTTGGTGATGTTGTGTGCATGTTTGGGCAGTGTTGTGTTTGTAGTCGAGGGTTTTGGTTTGTGTGTGTGTGTGTGTGTGTTTGTGTGTGTGTGTGTGTGTTCACGACAGTGTTTAGGACTTTTTGGCTGCCTTGACAGAGACTCTGTGGGTGGTTAATGAGGTCCATGTTAGGTTCTGTGCAGGGAGAATGTTTTATTACCAACCTATCTGTATTTCTAGGGTCATGCGGTGTGCAGGGCAAAGGAACCGCTTTGGAACAAGAAATTTGTGGTTCAGAGCAATTACATCCGCACTGACGTCACCAGGTAAAAACTGTGAACCCAAGCAAAAATACTGTACCGTTCATAGATTGTCTTGGCCATCAACCTTTCCCTCCTCGTTCCCCTCCTCTGTCCTCTCCCTCTCATCCACCCCCACTCCACCTTCACCACCACCTCACCCCCCCACCCCCACTCATCCCCTACCCACTGGTCTTCTCTGGTCAAGCCTTATCTCTATTAGATTACACACTGTAAAGTTTAATAGAAACTCATGCTGTCTCAAATGACAAGCTCGACTTAGGTTGGCAACACGGAACATCAACAAATGCTGTCTGGACAGCCAGGGCTGCTGGTCTCATGATAGTGTGAATGGCTGCTTGTCCTCTACGGACAAGACATCAAGTTAATTTTCCCTGAGAGAATTCAATCACCGATTAACCCTGTGAACTCCTTCTCCAGAGAGTTGGTTCTCAAACGTGTGCTTCTGTGTGACCTAGCATAGAATAGAGGCTAAAGTCCTGCATGACCTCACTCTTCTATATGGCGGAAACCTCGATTTTTCTATTCATCTATTGTAGATAAACACTATCTGTGTATCTGTTGTGGATAAGAGTTTACTACTCTGTTTCACAGCCAGGGGACTGTTAACAGGTGGTGTCCTGTGCTGCGATTGGTGGATTTACGAAGCCAAGTTACTCCTGACGGGTGACCCTGCGCTTGGTACAAAGTGTGCTTCTTTGATCAATTACAGCGCTATCTATAGGACAGACGAGTGGTTATAGACGAACAGACGAACTGACAGACGGGCACAGGCCCGCACACACGCCCGCACACACGCCCGCACACACAGTCACAGACAGGAGTCGAAGAAAGCGTTACGCTATAAAACCCATTTATGCAATAGTTTCAGAAGTGAATACCAGGTGTCGATGCTAGTCTGGAAGAAAAAAAACACATGCGCACACGGTGTGTGTCTGGAATGTAGAGGTCAAGATCGAATCACAACGCGTCTCTGTAGCTAACCTGATTACGCTGTAGCGGGCTCTCATCAACTCATTTTACCCACATACTGACCTCCGCTGCTCAGGACTGTTTGAAGTCGTCCCCCAAAAACTCTTGAGATTTAGTTCAAACGATGACATTCCAACCCACTCATATTCCAGCTCTCCAGTCAACAGCTGCTCCTGCTGTCTGAGCTAGCTTCCCAAAGCTAAGTCCCGTGCGCAAAGCTTTGGGGAATTCTCATTTGGCTAATGGCCGCCAAATCCAGTTGAAGAAAGAGCTAGTTGATAAGGTTAAGTGTTTAATCTTATGATCCAACTTCCAAGAGCCCCTCAGTCTTCATTGTGAAATGACGGTCGCTTCCAAATCTGTATGGAATGGAGGTATGCTGGAGAGGAGAGGTATGGAAAGGAGAGCTCTTATGGTCTGCTGTCACCGTGGAGATGTGTCGAGATGGATGAACTTGTTCCTTTTCTGCAACCGTCATCACAATAGGAAGGTGGACAAATCACTCCCTTGCACACACATACACTCACAAACAACATAACTCTGGCCACTCTAATATGACACTGGGGGAAAACGATGCGCTTTCAGGTGGAAACCAATAACGCTGGAATTCAGTGCATCAGACCAGATAAAATAACGATTTACCACAATGTTAACATGAGTCTAACAGAGGCAGGGCATCTTGATGATTATTCAGTTTGGTTTCTCAGGAGCTGGTTACACAGAGCTGAGACCTTCCAGTCTTGCTTCTGTCTGCAGGGTTAACTAACCACAGAAATAAACAGTATAGATCAACCTGTTCACTGATTCTCTGCTACAAGCTGATTATTCAGTGCAGTGGCTCGTTTGTGTCTACACTAATCAATGGTTTATCCAATAACAGTCTGTTGCTTTTTAAGTGTGGGAGAGAGAGCGATAGAAATTTCAGGGCTCCACAGCACAGAGCCATGGAAATTAACTTGGATCAATATAATACTTTATTTAATTACCTAATGCAGCCCAGCATGTGGGTGTTTCTATGTAAACTGTGACTCTGATCATGTGACTCATTAGATTAAGTTTACGTTACTGGGCGGAGAGTCGTGAATCCTCTGAGTTCATTACGTACGGACACGGCTTCTGTCCAGACAGAAGCCGCTGGTGAGTCACCTATCAGTGGGAAGCAGCTGACTGTCACAATAAACATCACACACACAAACGCACACGCATGTACGCACACAATCACATACACTCAAAAATGCAGGCACAAGCATACAGTCAGGAGGGACACAGACAAAGGCATTCACACCTACGTGTGCATATCGACACAAAACACCCACGTACATGTAATATTTGTGAGTGTTGTTATTGCAATGTCTACAGTCAATCTGTATGTGTTGACCTCTGAGTCTGCACAGTAATAAACAGTTGGCTGTGGTTCAATACCCTCTTAAAGGCATTGGGCAGTATCCTGTTAAAGGCATGGTTTTATGTTCTCCCTTTCTCCAGTAAGAGTCCAGAGTAATCATAATGAATGGACTGTGTGGAGAGACAGGCTCTGCTCAGCATATATATGAGAGTGAGCATATGTGTGTGTGTGTTTCTATAAATGTGTGTGTTTCTCTATGCATGTGTGTGTGTGTGTGTCTATGAATGTGTGTTTGTCTATGTGTGTGTATGTGTGTGTGTTTGTCTATGTGTGTGTGAGTGTGTGTGTGGGAGGGGGGTTAGGGTGTGTGTCAGTGCAGTCATGCATTCTAAGCTTAAAGGAACAATGACCTTGCCTAAATCCTCAGCTTAAAGGGGAATACACACAGTGGGGTAAACACAGGCACCAACACAGGCACCAACACAGGCACCAAGCCCACTCTCTAATTACACGGATGCATACAGACATATTCACTCTCTCTCTCTCTCTCTCTCTCTCTCTCTCTCTCTCTCTCTCTCTTTCTCTCTCTCTCTCTGTCTGTCTCTCTGTCTCTCTCTCTTTCTCTCTCTCTCTCTCTGTCTCTCTCTCTCACTCACTCTCTCTCTCCACCTCCCCCTCCTGCCTCTTCATCTATGTCCTCCTCGTGGAGGGTTCATCTAAATATTGACATCCGAATATAATTCACACGTTCCGGGCCAAGTCCCCCCTATGTGGAACCCCCTAAAGGCATATTCGAGTGAGGAAACACACACTCACATACACTCACCCTCTCATATTATTACACACTCATACACGTACACTCACACACCCACACACTCTCTCACACACTCATACACATACACTGGCACACTCACACTCTCACACACAAGCATGCACATACGCTGGCACCCTCACACACACACACACGCTCACACTCTCACACACACTCATACGCATACACTGGCACACTCACACTCTCACACACACGCATGCACATACGCTGGCACCCTCACACACACACACACACTCACACTCTCTCACAGACTGAGTGCATCAGTGTAGTGTCACCATGTGCTGGAGAAGCATACAGGGCAGGCCCAGCATGGAGCAGTAATCCCCAGATCAGAGCAGTGGAGCAGGGAGTGACAGGAGCACACTGGGCGCCCCTATCTGCCCCTGGGATTAGGGTTCATTTCTAGGACAGGCCTCATTCATAGACAATAGGGGTCTTTTTCATGGCGGATTGTGGGGA
Organism: Plecoglossus altivelis; assembly: GCA_036571765.1. Taxonomy (NCBI): domain Eukaryota; kingdom Metazoa; phylum Chordata; class Actinopteri; order Osmeriformes; family Plecoglossidae; genus Plecoglossus; species Plecoglossus altivelis. Next base: position 5,794,326 of record BROE01000009.1, read on the forward strand.
TCCTTTAGTCCCTTCCCTGGTGTCCAACATGGTTTTGTATTCGATGTCGATGGTGTTGATGTTCATTGACCACTATAGGATCTAAGACTAGAAATGCCACGCTGTGCTCTGAGAGAAGCGGGGAACCAGTATGGGATAGAAAATGACCCGCACCAGAACGCATGTACAAACTCACTTGCAGAGCCGTGCAATCTTGTCATGTGCACGCGTCTTTGCTGGGGTCACCTGTTATGAAACGGAAAACCTTGCCTTTGTAGGGATTTCAGTTTGGGTTTTAGTGTTAATATTTATCGAACAAGGGCAACACTCGGTGACACCCATAACCACGACAGATTTCATGATTATGTAAAAGATAAGACTCTTAACCATTCTGTCATGGACTTCTGCTGTTTAGCTGCTTAAAGGGCAAAAATACAGAAAGCTAGACATGTTTACAAACAAGCTAAATACCAATAGTTGAATAATCACAAACACAACAGACTCCCTCCAAAGAAACAGTACCCCTAATATTAATGAACATTATTCACATTAACACCACTTCTCAATCTTCCCACCACTTTCAGCACAATATGTGACAGAAACACAATAATCCAATCACAGATCGGATCTTTTGATGGACAGTCCAATCAGCGCAATCGCACAAGTCCATCTGACTGTTTTTTCGGTGCAGGGATCTGGCCCTCATCTCTCAGCCTCTGCCTTTCTCCTTATCCTTTGCTCTCGGTCTGTCCCCATAATTCCCATGAACCAACGTTGCGTCCACACTTCCGTCATGCCCAATCAGCTGGAGGCAGACGAGGAGGCCCTTCCGCCAGATTGAGACCCAGCCCTGTCTCAGCCTCAGCGTCTCAGCCTGCGGCAGCATGGAAATGGCTCCAGTCAGCTAATGTCCTGCTCCGCTGCACATGGACAGGAGAGCTCTGGCAGGAGCCCACCAGGAACATGACATCATAATTGCAGTCTGCGTCTAAATCACGCGTGAACACGCACAAGCACAGAGAGACATGCACGGGCACACGCAAACACACACACACACACACGCTTGTACCCACGTCGCAGTAGGTTAAGATGGTTTTAATTAAATTGTGAGTGCTCTGCGGGGGGTGCTGCCCAGGTTTGTGAGGCTGTTGCTATTAAATTAAGGCCTCCAGCTCCAGATCACATTAATCCAGCCTGCTCAATTGTCATTTTAGGGGGGGGACACACACATTCACATTCACATTCACACCCACACACACACACAGTCGAATGCCTGGTGTTGGTGAATTGTGCTACAGTAATTGCGTCAATTGTTTCAGCCAGACAGCTTGCAGTCCCTGGTTTAGAGCGCTGATGTGGAAAACACTCTCCTTTCACATGGAGAAGAGCCAGACTCATCAGCCAGGGAGTGGTGATGCTACCATTGACACGCCCGATCCGATGTTACTCATGAGCTGGAAGGATCTGAAGCGATGTGGTTCATACCTTGATTATAGTATTCGTGCGGCTTGTTGATTTTTATTGCACAAATTCCCCATGGAGTTTGTTCAATGAAGACAGTGTTCAGACAATTATTGAAAAAAAGCTACCCCAAGTAATCAAATGAAATAGCTTTCCTTCTAATTATTGGTCCTTTATTTCCAAGACTGCAACCTCAATAACCCCTGAATATGTTGCAGTCAAAGGAAAGGAAGATGGATTAACAGGAGAACGCGCAGGGGCAACAGGGTCGAGCTGAAAGCCATGGTTTGGATGTGGTCATGTTGGATCATCTTTGAAGTGAGCAGCTCGTGGTATTAGAGTGCGGTCAGGCATCTGTTAAAGACATGTCCAGTATCACAGAGACTACAAGGTTCCTGTAGCGGAGAGACCTCGGTGTTCCTCTCTGTGATCCTTTTAGTCTCCCTAGGGACTCTCACACACCTCAGCACCATCAAACACTCCAGGGACAAGCAGGTGGAGGAGGTGGAGAGGGTGGAGAGGGTGGAGGGAAAGGAGGAAGAGTGTGTTGGAGAAGAAGGAGATATAGATGAGGGGTTATTTCTCGAACAGAAGATGCCTTAGCCAAAATTCCTGCGGGGAAGACGACTTTCATGTTCAGCCTGTCTAGGTGGACAGACCGACTGTGAGAGCTGGCCAATCACGCCTGAGGTGGCCCTTACCAAGTCAAAGTGCAAAGTTCAGTCCTGTTACTAGACTAGATACCATTACCATCCCATACATTACCTGTGCTTCAGCCTGACAAGGCACTGAGCCAACCGGCTTGGTGCTGAGTTAGCGAGTAAGGTTGATTAATACAACTTCATCAGAGAATACGTGACTCAGTTACATGCAGACAGGCCTCGAATGGAGGAGAACACTACTGGTTTCTCTGGTTTGTGGGATATTGGCGCTACCGCTAATGAAGAATCCAGTTGTGTGCTTGTGCAGCCTGGCTGCCAGCTCAGGGAGAAAGGATGATGACTCTACCAGCTGACCTTGAGATTTGTTAGTTTTGGGTCTGCAGTCGCTGCATCAGCCGGGCAGCAATCTGGATTTTGATGAAAGCCAAACCTCTACATAATGCATGAACACACACACACACACACAAGCACACAGCTTTAAATCTTCAGGCCTGTTGTAATCATTAGTCATAGTTGTGCCAGCGGAGAAGTAGCCAAGCAGTAGAATGGCCCAGACGTTGGTTTAACACCCCCCCGCCTCAACACACACACGCACTCAGACACACACACACACACACTCACACACTCACACCCACACACACACCCACACACACACACACCAACCCTCCTTCCGATGGAACATGTAATGTTTAATGTTCAGAATCACAGCTCTTTAATCTTTGACAAGTCATTCATTCTGCCATTGGAGCATTGGTCCGCTAGCATTGAACAATCTCCCTGTTCAAGCATCGCTAAGCTGATTCACTTAAGTAATAATTGGAGAAGGCTGGGTTTCTTCTAGTTCCACCCTTTAAAATTGGCAGCGTGGCGCTCTGGGAAGAACAGATTCATCAGGGAGAGGATCTAACTCCAATTTCTCCCATGAGATGTTTTCTTTTGTACTGTAGTGTGGTTCTCTGAACGTGACCTGTGTAACGTGGCCTGTTCAGCCCTGCCTGGCTCTGCCCTGCCCTCTGCATGCTCTGCTCTACCTGATGCTTATCAGCCCAGATATGAAGAACAGCTCGCTGGATGGGCCCGGGAGACGGTGGAGGATTGGGCCCAAATGAAGAAGAAGATTTGTTTGTGTTGGTAATTCCTCCTGAGGATAAAGATATCTTACAGATCCCGCCAGACAATTATACAGCGCTTGTTGTCCTCTTGCCCTCTTGTCCTGTGTGTAGATGTCTATTGTTGTCATGTAGTTGTACTGCGTGCTTGTTGTGGATGGTTGTTGTGTACAGTTGCGGTGTGCGATTCTTAAAGGCATGTCCAAAGAGGCCTAGGGCGGAAAAACAGCACATCCACGCTGGTGCTCCAACCAGTATAACTCAATAGGACAAGCCAAGGGAGGAGACTCCAATAACATAGAAAATTATTTGTGTTTAGAGGAGATCTCTATCGTGGAATGCAATGTGTTCTGGTGCAGCTAGGAGTGTTACAGGCCGCCTGCAGAGAAGAGAAAATATACTGCAGGAGAAAAGGAGACGGGAGAGGAAGAAAAGAAAAGAAAAAGAATCCCAACTGCTGTGTTATTTTAACTACATCCTGGTCTTGTTTCCATTACCAAGCGCGCTGATATGCTTCGTGTTATCAGAGGCAGACGGTGGTGGACTAATTCCAGACTATCTTCGTGTACGTTCTGATTTAACATGTATTCTGATTGTCTCCCAAGGAAATATACACCCGCATGAATCATCCTTGTAGAAATAACCTGAACTTCACAACCTGTGTGCGTTGGATCAGCCCTGCAGAGATCCAACAGCAAATAGACCCACTGAAGCAACATTGTGTTTGAATTAGCTAACACATTGACTTTGTATTGCGTTGTTGAAAAGCAAAGCTTTAGAAGCACAGCGTGTAATCCATTTCAAAGTTGTTTGTATTACAGTGCATGGACCTATACAGTGCATGTATGGTGGCTGACCAATTAGTGAGATATTTATCTTGGCTTAACTGTCTGCAGTTTCCATGTCCCATAGGTTTATCAACGAGGGATTTGATTTTGTGGGTCATGTTTCTGGTACGTCTAGGGCTTAAGTGTTATAACCCATTGTACCATAATGAACTATTGTTATTGCTCTACTTAACCATAGTTGCTGGTCTTCGGTCTATTGTTTCAACCGGCTGTACGTGACATAACCTCACATTATGCAGGAATAATGAGTCTATTTGTCTTTGCTATGTAAATTCTCTTTGTTTGAGGTGCCACCAAACGAACCTGATTAATTGTCAACATTAAACATCTGCAAATATACAGTTAACAGCATAATACAGACCATCAGAAGCCAAAGGTTTAAACACTGAACACTAAAACAACATAGATTAGTAGACATTTAGATTGGCTGCAAAGTAGTACAAATATACAATAGATGAAAAACGGTTTGGAAAAGAACAGTCGAACAAATCGCAGATGATTTTGTGTTTATTTGAGGGATAAGAGCGCCACCTAGTGTTTGTACTGGGAACCATCCCCGTGTTTCACACGAGCGTTTAGTGGTTTAGGATGTTTTTTCTTCTGCGACCCAATATGAGTAATAGTTCAGAGTCATAGGAAGATGGTTGCTTTCGTCAAACTCAACAATAAAACGATCATACTGTGGATTAAGCATATGTGGCTGTGTGTGAATGTGTGCGTGTGCATGTATGTGCATGTGTGTGTTCAAAATACGTTAGCGCTGAGCCGCACAAGGCTCGCCACTGTGTCCTGAGCTTGTGAAATCGCCAGCCACTGGCTCAGAACGAATAAACGAATCAGTGTTTCGGAGAAAAGTAAGACAGGAATTACACCTAATTCATAAATAATCAGAAGACACAGACAGACGCTTGTGTTGAATGTGTATTCGTCTTGTAGTCCAGCAGGATGCTTCTCTATGGTGTTGACACAGGGATGTGTCTCCTAGGGAGAACCTTTGCACTGACAAAAGTTGAAAGTATTACTGTACATTAGTGCTTCACAGCACTTCACATAACCTGACTCATCTCTGAAGGACTGTTTTCTTTAGAGGGGAACAGAACAAAGAAAGAGAGGGGAAAGTTTTAGTTCTTCTTTGTTCATGCAAAGTTCAGGTGTTTTTCTTGAATGTTTTTGAGTAGTTACGGAAATGAGAGATATTCAACCTTCAGACGTCGTAAAATCCTTGATCAGACATCGTGCACAGATGCAAAGCCTGCAATCCACAAAAGGTTCTATCCAGCCACCTCCTCCAGTGATCATTTGTGTGTCAATCAATCTATTTTACCTCTTTTTTTCATCAGTAACAAGGAAATGATCTTGAGGTTTACCGGTTGCCATGGTAAGGTAAAGTGGTTGTACTTTTGTTACTATGTACAGTAGGTTGATAGACATGTGGCAACACCCTGTTTCCATGATGACTGTGTTTGTCTGTCTCCCACAAGTTGGGGTTTTGTTTGTCTTTTACAAACAAGGGGTTTTAGAAAGTCTGTCAGACAACATTCCTCCACGTCCACACCCACTTTCACAAGCCATAGAAACAAACGTACTGAAGGTTTGATGCTTGAGGCAGGTAAACACATGCTCTTCAAGACAGGATAGAGGGTCAATGTACAGGAACACACACACACACACATGCACAAACATGTGCGCACACACACCCATACACACAAACACAGAGATAGCACTTTTTTCATTAGAAATGTTTCCAAATTAAAACCATTCATATCACTACAAATCTAGGAACACACACATTGGAAATGTGTTGATGTGTTGTAAAAACGTTGAATACAGGTGAGGAAACCTGTTCTTTCTAGGTGTGTCTCTCCCTCAGGGCTCCAGGCTCTGGGAGGGGCTGGTCATACATATGACAACCCATTCACACCTCTCTCCCACTTCTCTCTCACACACGCCTCACTCTTCTGTTGGGATTCTGACGACAGAGTTTCTCTAATAGTGACTTGTGTCAGTTCACAGGTATGTTCTGGAAATCGTTTTATATTTTCACTTTGGTGTGTTAATCTGTGTTTTAATAACTGTTGATGTAACATGGAATGGGTAATAGGAGGTTATTGTTGATGGAAAGTTACAGAAACTTCCTGTGTTGAGAAAAAGATCGGGGGGGGGGGTGTTTTAGGAAGTAGCCAGATACCCCTGTGAGAAGCAGAACAAGGTCTATAGTTGTCACCAAAAAGGAGAATCGTATATAAACCTTTGGTGCTTGTACAAGCATCTATTTCATGCCTAATTGATACGTTTGTGTCTGGGTGTGGTAACCCAGACATGAACAAAATGGATGACTGTCAATGCAAAGTAGCTTTTATGTAGTGGGAAGGCTTCCTTCCTTTTACACTTGTGACACAAGATGTGTAGTGTTTTGGTCTGTATAGTCCAGAATCCAGGCTTTTCTGCTCCGAGTCAGAGTATACATTGTTTATCCAATGATGCCTGTAGACTTACACATAATTAGTAAGATAGAACAATAAACCAACTGAGAGCTTTATCCAAGTGTCATTAAGACATTTTTCCTGGTATGAGTATTTATTAGATGTTTGATCTATTGAGTTTAATTCAAGCCTTCTACTCTCTGTTTCAGACACAACAATGGATGTAAGTAATTATTGTTGGAGTCAGATTATGAACACTGCATGTTAAACACTGGAGTAAAAATACTTGAGCAACATACACACCTTTTGTCTCACCCTTTCTCTCTCTCTCTCTCTCTCTCTCTCTCTCTCTGTCTTTCCCTCTCACTCTCCCTCCCTCTCTCTCTCTCTCTCTCTCTCTCTCTGTCTTTCCCTCTCACTCTCCCTCTCTATCTCTTGCTCTCTTTGTGCTCATCTCACTTTTCTCTCTTTCAGCTGTCAGATGCATTGGGGGATGGTATGACAACCAACAGCCCCTGGCCTGGTCAGAACCCGCAGCCAGGGGGGGCTGTTTGGCCAGGCCAACCGCCCAACCAGCCAGCATGGCCTGGCCAGCCTGGTCAGCCAGGGGCACCTGTATGGCCAGGTGGTCAGCCAGGACAACCAGCTTGGCCAGGACAGCCAGGACAGCCAGCCCAACAACCCCAGTGGCCTGGACCCCAACCTGGGCAACCCTCTCAGCCAGGATGGCCTGGCCAACCAAGCCAACCCACAGCCCCGGGCTGGCCTAGTCCAAACCCAGGTCCAGGCCCCAGCCCACCAACGGCACCTCAGAGATCTATGGTGAGGGTTTGGATATTGATGAGGGCCTGTCCTGTTCCCTCACCTATAGACAAAGTCTTATTTAGGTGTTTTTCTCTCTCCAAATAGGAAATAACACAAGGTCTAGGAGCAATTTCACACACACCAATGTTTTTCCCCCTAATGCAAAAGAATATCTGTAGCAATAATGATGACAGTGTGTTTGGCGGACGTTATGCTGTCTTGTGCTGTTTCCAAGCTCTGCTGTTTTACCTCCTGTCACAGACGGTGCCCTACGATCAAATGTTGCCAAACGGACTGTACGACAAGCTGCTCATCACCGTCAATGGGAGGATCAACCCCAACCCCAAAATGTCAGTTCTCTCAGATAGCACCAAAGAAACGTATTTTCAGTTCTATGCGGATCTCTATAAGGACAAAGTTCTCTTTAAATTCTTTGGATCTGTAAATGCTTTGTTCTGTGTGAGATGTAACCTCAGTGTGCTGTTTTAAGTCCACGGAACATTGCCTGCATGTAGAATAATCTGTCATCGGATAAAAACTTGTCACACGAAGGCAACTTCCAAAGGGTCTGTGTGTGCAATCATAGAAAGTAATGAGGAGTTAATGAGAGGATTTCAATGGTCAAGCCAATGTTAACTTTAATTTCCAAACCAGAGGGGCTCCTTTCCTGTGGCAGCTGAGAAATGATCCCAGCATGACATAATGTCTTAACTCTAAATCCCCTGCTGATGGTATTTTCACTGACTCCATGACAACGGATACAAAAAAGATGTTATGTAAAAACTGCCGTCATGTAGTAAACACTGTTATGACCATCTCATAGGTTCACTGTGAACCTGACAAAAGGAAATGACATCGCCTTCCACCTGAACCCTCGCTTTAACGACCAGGGCAAGAAGACCATTATCAGGAACAGCTGCATTGCAAACAGCTGGGGCAAAGAGGAGAGGGAACATCCCCAGTTCCCTTTTGCTCCGGGAGAGCCATTCGAGGTGAGGACTAACAAAACACAAGACACACCGATGACCCTGCTACACTGTTCCTGTTCATCCTTCAACTTGAGTTGTGTGTGTGTGTGTGTGTCGCCTGTCTGTGTGTGCGGGTGTGTCCATAGCTCAAGATCCTGTGTACATCCAGCGAGTTCCGAATTGCTGTCAACAAAGTCCACCTGTTTGAGTTCAAACACCGCATGCGTGACCTCCACACCATCAACCATCTGGGCATCTACAACGATGTCACACTGTCCTCAGTGCTGATAGAGAAGCTACCCTGAGACCTGGCCCAACGTGCAGCAGCACACCCACCTGACTCTAATGTGGCTCTGGAACTATGGATCACCTGTAAATCTACATCCCTGGTCATCATGTTTTACTGTTTTCAAAAATGTTTTTACAAGAAAACTTGACATGACTTTTCACCTCCTTCTTAGTTCTTTACTGAAGCAGTGCAATAACGAATTGAGAATTGTTTGTTGTCATTTCAATCAAATAAACAATCTAATCAAGAAGTCGAGTGTGTAATGTCATTTTTAAGTGATCGAAAAAACAGTGTTTCATGCTGCAGTTACAGTATATATTGATGTTGTCCTGTTTTAGGTAGAGAAAACCTCTAATGTATAACGGCTGTTTGATTGTCAGCAGATTCCATCACTGAATAGCACCACTAGGTGGCACTGTCGTGAGGCTGGCTCCTGCTACAAATATCTTCAGACAGCTTTGGAACGTGTTGTATTGTGCAACTGTACGCTCTGTGAAGGGAGAGTTATTTAAGTGAGATTCACGTAAATCCAGAACTTCAAGCTCATCGAACTTCAACTAGATTTACCTGCTTTACATTCCAAACGATCTGAAAATGAACAACTATGCTAACGTATGCAAATATGACGACTAAAGCTTGCACCTGTTACATCTTGTCATGGAAAAGGAACACGGCCATCCCAAAACACACATGCAACACACATGCAACACACACACATACACACACACACACACACACACACACACACACATACATTTTCAACATCGCCATTCCACTGATGTGAGATCATGGATAGCCGACAGAGGGGTAAAGCTAACAGAATGCATGTAGACACATGAGAAACATCTAGAGACTTCCGACAGTCATACCTCCATAATCAACCAGCCAAACTATGTCTGCTTGTAAAGTACAGTACGCTCGCTACCCACTAATAACTGCCCACATACCAAAGACATGTCACCATGAGCAAGGAAGACGAACTGCTCCTCTATATCATCTTGTTTGTTTATTTTTATGGCTAAAGGATATAATCCAGATAAAATTGAACCAAAGTACAGGACAAAAGGAGTTCAGATATCCCCACTGGATACTTTATCTTGATGACAACAACACTGAGCACGGCAGACAAAAGACAGACCTGTTCAAGAGTCTGCAGTGTGCAGTTAATGAGTTCACCGAGGCTCACCTGCTTGAGATAAATGAACTTGGATTAAGAGCAAGAGAGAAGGATGGAGAGAGAAAACAGGAGGTGAAAGATAGCAAGACAGAACGTGGAAAAAGAGAGAGGCAGAGAGAGGCAGAGAGAGGCAGAGAGAGAGAGAGAGAGAGAGAGAGAGAGAGAGAGAGAGAGAGAGAGAGAGAGAGAGAAGAAAGATAGAGAGCACAGAGATCACAGCAATCTATATCTGGTTTGCCACTGTGTGGGTCTCACCCTCACGTTAAGCAGTGAGGTGTGGTCTTTTTGGGTTCAAAGCTCATATTTTTCCACTGATAACAGCAGCTAACAGTACTTTACTGCTGGGAATATGATTCCATGGCAAGTCATAAAGAAAGATCAAAAATGCAGAGATTACACACCTGAAGAAGGTCTTGACTGTTCTCTCCAACTCCTACTCTTTTTGTGTGGAGAAGGAAGGAAACCTTATTTTCCTCACGTAAAGCCTGATCAGTGATACATTTTTAATGGTGGAAATCGACTACTAGAGACTCAATGGAAACATAAGACTGTTGTAATCATTTATTCATTCTCTCTCTTCTACACCTGGCATACCTGCCGTGTAGTCCTGATAAAGGTAAGGAAAAACAATGACTAGTCTTGCAAATCTCTTTATTTAGAGTAGATGCGATTTTGGTGATAGCTGTCTTTACAAGCAATCGTCTCGTATAGCTGAGAAAGAAATAGTTATTTATGGTATGCATGATGAAGTACTGCACAATCCCTCACTTTAGGGCGTGCATGTAAGATTTTTGCGAACGCTCACCTCGATGTTGGAACTGAAATACGTCAGAGCGCTGCGCGCTGCGAGGCACAGTGGACGTCGTTTTCCTGGCTAGCTAGATGTAGTGGTGGCCGCCAGACAGGTTTGTAGATTGCTAGTACGCAAATGTAGCATTAATGTGGTCGCAGAGAAGGAGTAATCGAAATACATGACTTTACACAGCTAGTTTAGTGTCAACTGATCACTACAAATGTTCACATTTATTGCGAAGACTGACGTTTCAAGACGGTGCTGCCTTGCCCTGTGTGAATGCACAGAAAGCGAGAGAGGATTGGGAACTGAGTGATTTCCGAGTTTTCGTCTCCAGGTTGGTTTGCTTGGTCTGATGTTGAACCATGCTGCTGGCAATTCTATGTTAATTATCCTAATGCATGTATGTTGTCTCACCTAGACATAATTTGAAATGGGAAGTCGATAATTGTATACATCTACCTGTCAAAATTACATGTTCACTTTTACTGACTCTTGGAAACAGTAGCTAGCTAGGCAACTTGCTAGCTTCGAGAGCTAGTCGTGTAGCCAAGGCTAGCGTTATAAAGTGCCACATTACTTAAGTTTGAATTCAAGCAGTATGCTGCCAGCTAGCTGGGTAAGCTAACCCTTTCGGCACCGTTTCGGACAACTAAGGTCCGGGTAGGGACAAGCAGTGAATTCTGCCGTTCTTTGCTCATTCTGTGCCAGCTACCTGCTATGGAGATAGATCGCTGCCTATAAGTGATCTAACTTGGCATTTGCTCGCGCCAGCTACTAGCTAGCAGGCTAACTGAGACCAGAAATGCAGGTACTTTTGAAGCGGTTACGTTACTGCCCTAGCTAGCCAGCCAGCCATTCACTACAAATGAACGTTATGCAGCCATTCTATCCCCCGTGTTTGTCCTCAGTTTTGATTGTGCTCCGTTCTAAAGTTAAAGGAGTCAATCACTGTCACATTTCAGTCTCATCAGGGGATGCTGCATGCACCAAGACAGGCCAAGGGCATCACGCCATTGCTGAGTAGGACTTGGAAGTTCTCCGTGGCATCCTATCAATTAGGCTTTAAAGCTAGCAACCTAACCATTTGTCTCGGTCTGAACTCACTTCCTGAACAAACAAGCTTATAGATCCAATCAATGTCTTTGATTAAATTGTAGTTGCGAAAATGGAGTGTAACATGAATGGTTGGTCAATTCTGGCACGGTGCAGGTGAAGGAACACTTTCAATAGAGAGCGAACATGTTTGACATTTTCAGCGACACAGTAATCAGCGACACATGCTGTAGTGACTGTTCCTCTTGTGCACACTTAAGAGAAGGTCGTGTTGGGGACTTCAAGGGAACAAACGGGAAGGAGCTAATCAAGGAATCGATACTAGAGGGATGCCAACAATCAACTGCCACGGTTCTAGAATGCAGTCTTGTCATTCTAGTTCCGTTTTATGTTCTAGAATGTTGTTCAGGTGGCTTGCTGCCTGCTGCTGTTTACTGCAGCTGATATAGGATATGTGGACTTGCTGTGTGGATCTCTGTCATTCAGGGTGTCCTGTTTGCCTCGCTCTCACACTCACACACCATCTCGCCCCAGTCATGGGACTGAGAGTGGCTCAGTGGCATGGGGCCTGTTTGTGTCTGTTTGTTTGCAGTGTGCACCCGGAACTATGTGCGTACAAGTGGTAGAGAGCACATGTTGTGAAGGGGGAGGAATCTGACACCTACTAGCCAGTATAATAAGGATCCTGGCTGCCAGCCTGAGTGGTCCAACTGACAAGTCGGAGCATTCCTAAACTATTGATTACCTAACCTCCACCATATATAGCCACAACCAGAGAGTTCCAGCTCTCCATTGGCTCCTCACTCACAAGACTAGACTTGTATTTATACCCCGTACCCCTCCTCCCTTCCCCAAGCAGAACACGTGCCTGTAAAGAGAGAGGCCAGACCGCTGCGGAGCCCAATAGCAGCTGCCTAGATTGAGGCTGTCAAGGCGAGGTGTCGTTTCATCAAAACCCAGTCCTGAACTCGTATGACCATGTGTTGTTGTGGTTGTCTGTGGGCCATGAGCAAGGAACGGGAGAGCATGGCACTAGTGCTACCCCCTCCCACTGGCCTGCATGCAAACGCAGGCGGATGCGAACACGCTCAGACACCGCCAAGGCAAGCGACATACCTGTCGTGGTCGTTGAGCATAACCCACCCCATACCCAGCGCTCAGGCTAGCTAGTAGCCGCCGTCCCTCTTTCATGTGACCGCCTTCAAAACAGGCGCGGGATATTTACATACCCTTCAGTAACACGCGTGCACCCGCACTCACCCGCGCTCACCCACCCACAAGCTAGCTGATCGTGCCTCTTTGGCCTGCAGCCGTTAAGAGAAACAGCATATCTTCAGTTGGGTGGAATCTACAAGCTGCAGCGGCAGGAATGTGGAGCAGCCGTGCAAATCTATTTCCTTCTATCTGTCTCAATATATCATGAGCTGTCTCCTTTTGCTGTCTGTCGTTTTTTTTCCTAACTTTGCCTCGCTTGTTGTCACTTCTTCTCCTCGTTCTTCAAGGTAAACAGAAAACAAAACGCACACATGAGATCAGGTTAATGGAACCTGCATGTTTGTAAGGACGAGTCTAGTTCCAGCACGAGCAAGCAAGGTGCAGGTTAGCCATCTGGCTGATCCGCTGCGCTTGTTCCGACTTTCAGCTTTAAGGCTGACTAAGCAACCGCTGGTTAATCTGGAGTCATTTGTAAATTCTTTTGTGCAATTCATTTTGTGGAAGAAGCGGATCTGTCCAGATCTGAGCCCAGCGAGGTCAAGGTCTTTTCTCAAGCAGCAGAACAAGGAAAGCTGATGAGAGAACACCCTGCTCTCCCACCCTGCTCTCCCACCCTGCTCTCCCACCCTGCTCTCCCACCCTGCTCTCCCACCCTGCTCTCCCACCCTGCCATGTCCTCAATTGTTCAGAGGAAGCTGGGGATTTGTCGTCTCTGGAAACGAGGTCATATTAGGAATGTGTGTCAAAAAGTGTATGTGTGCGTGTGTGTTCTTAATAAAGATAGCTATGCTGTGTTGCCAGTTTTGGATGGACAGGTCTGGGGCGAGAAGACAAGCCAGTGAAGAGGCCCAGCATGTCTGTCTGTCACTGATACAGACACCTCCTTGTTTGGCTCGGAGACTCCTGTTGCACCTAGCGCTGCCTGCTCGACCTCACCACTGTCAGGAGGGTGCTAGATAACAAACAGTAATGTTCACTATCCCTAAGTCTTGCTGCTAAGCCTTGCCTTTCTCTGGGGGGGGGGTCTCTCTAAGCTGGTGCAGACTGTTCTATTCTCTGAGCCCTTGGGTTAGGTCTACATGTGCATGATGTGGCCTAGGGCAGACTACACTTTGCAGAGCGGCTTGGTCATTGTATTTAACAGACTACGGCTGGCTGTGTGCTGGGACAGGACATGGCATAAGGAGTCGTGACTTGAGACCAGTAAGACCCTCACTGGGACTAGACTGGAAGTGGGGAAGGCTAGTGGGCTTGAAGTGACCGTGATTGGTCAGCAACTTCTCTGCACGGGTGTTTGAGTTCTTGAGTGTAGGTGTTGAACGCAGCGTAGCCTCCATGTTGCTCCATTGTTGGGTCTGTGGTGAGCAGGGCCAGTGACATAGGCCTGGCTTGCAGGATCACAGACTGGCTGCTGGGCTGAACCAAGAGGGACACGAACAAAGGCTGGAGATCTGAGCCCTGCTCTCCCCTCCTCTCTCTTCCTGCTCAGCTCCGACCTACAGTACCACTGTCTAATTGTGGTCGTACCAGGGGGTGCTCTCTGTCTACACACACACACACACACACACACACACACACCCTCCCACTCTCTCTCCCTTCCCCCTCTTTCTTTTCCTCTCTCTCCTTGTCTTTCTTCTCCTCCTCTCTTGTTGCTCTTTCTTGCGCTCTCTCTCTCTCTGTAATACACACACCTCCCTCTTCTCTCTCCGTGCCCCCTCCCTTTTCCTTTCTCCTTGTCCTTTTCCTCTCTGTGTCTCTGTATGTCTGTATGTCTCTCTGTCTCTCTGTGTCTCTGTCTCCCTGTGTCTCTGTCTTTGTGTCTCTGTCTCTCTGTCTCTCTGTCTCTCTCTCTCATTCTCTCTCTCTCTCTCTCTCTCTCTCTCTCTCTCTCTCTCTCTCTCTCTCTCTCTCTCTCACACACACACTGTCTCTCTCTCAGTCCCTTGGCCACAGTTCCCAAAGCAGCTTTTGTTCAGGCTTATCTGCTCTTCATGGCTGACATATCTCTTTGAAAACAAACTGGACTTGGCTTGTTTTCCCCTGCCAGCCAATGTGGGGTGGGGGTGGGGGGTGGGGGTGGGCGGAGGAAGCTTGGAGCGTGTTTCCATTCCACTATTGTGTAGCAGCTTGGTCTGTGGCTATGCCGTAGTAGACGTCCTCACGCCGCACTGTACGGGTACTTGGAGAGGATTCAGTCATCCAGCCCAGTCTTAGATGGAGCGTCTTTGTAGATCTTTTGATGTGCTACCTTTGATTTGACTAACTCACTTTTTTGGGGGGGAGGGTTAGTCAAACAGCGATGTTTACCAGATGGCTGGTCCACATTTAGACTGTTTTGTTGTCATCTGTTTGCATGGATGGGTTTGATAAACTGACATTGAATTGAACTTGATGGAGCTAGGTTGAGTAGAGGTGAAATGAGCCAATGTTTGAAGTAATGACTTGGGAGATCTGAGGACTCCTCCAGATCACAGACCCTGTGTGTTCAGGGGGTCTCTGGGAGTCTCCGTGCATTAGTCTCTCTCCATGTTTCATTTGGGTTGTTACAGGGATTGAATGTTTTGGGGGGGAAAAAGTGGATGGAAGCGGAAAGGTGGTTAACCACAGAAAGGTTCTTCTGTGATGCCGGCTGACTTGTGCTCTGGCTGCCTGCGTACCCAGGGCTTTGGGGGAACAGGGTTCGTTAGCAACCAGCAAAAAGCATTATGATATTCAGCAGCACACTGACTGGCCTTTTGAAAAAACTTTCAATCTCATCAATCCCATCAGAGGCTGATTAAATTAAAAAGAAAAAAGAAAATTAAAACAAAAAAAAAAATAAAAAATAAAAGGAAGGGGTTGAGTCTGGCTGGTCAGTCATCACCTCGTGGTGGATGGGTAGGCTTTACAGAGCTGATTAGATCACTAATTTGGCGTGTGTATGAAACATGCTGTTTTACTCTATTCAAATATACCGACCACCCACACCATTGACTTGTGGTGCAGGAAATGCACAAGGACCTAACCAAATAAGTGTCATGGCAACAAGAGGTGAATAATCACCCACTATCAGCCCTCCATGTCCCCCGTGGCGGAACAAACACAGAGGAAGTAGCTCTCCAATTATCCCAGCATGCACCAGCATGTCCGCTGGGTTTCTGTGTGTGAGAGCTGTGTGGTGGTCTCAGTCTAACTCCTGACTCTCTCCCGTCTCCACGCAGTGGGCGGAGCCCCGAGGTCGTCGTGTTGCAACCCAACACTGCCGAGGAGCGCTCCCGGAGCACTCTGGGATAGGTGGAGCGGACGGGGAGGACCGCCCGATCAGGCGTCTGGCTGGACTGAATGATGGAGGTAAGACACGCCTGACAACTGTTCCTCTGTGAGTCGCAGCGGAGCCTTCAATCACAGGGAACACAGGACGGCGTCGCCCAACCAGCTCTCAGTCTGGTTCCAGTGCCCCACCCTTGCTGCTCTCACCATCAGCAGATCAGATATGCAAGAACCTCTGTCAATGAGTTATTTGAACTGTTTTTCTAAGGTCTTTCACTACTATTCAAATCAACAATGCAAGGATGAGGGTTGGGTTCCGGTCCTGTTTAGAATGCGTCAGGGGCAGGAGCTTAGGTGCTGAGAGGCCAGTCTAGGTGACGTAAACAGGTACCTGAGGGGTTTCAGTTGAACCACTTCTGGAGGAACTGAATTGTAAATCATTTCTTCTGCATACTATCCCTCTCCTGCCTCGCCTTACCCTCTCCTCTCCCCCCCTCCCTCCCCTCTCCGCTCCGCTCCCCTCCCCTTCTCTCCTAGCTTCAACCTTGTGTCTTTAAAATGACGTCCTGTGTGTTTATGCCAAACTGTTGAAGCCACATGTGGAGACTCGTGCAGGCCCCCCTTCCACACACACACACACATACACACACACACACACACACACACACACACACACACATACACACCCACCTCAGGAAGGACATAAAAATGTTACACCATAGTTTGAGCGGACCGGTCTGTGATTGCTAGTATGACTTCATTCCTTACTTCACAGATTGGACGGCTTCCCAGCTGCCCCCCATAGAGTGCAAGTCATTACGGGTGTGTTTCAATAGGCTGAAGATGCTCCCTCTCCTCCGCCCTTACTGCCTTTCTCTCATCTTAAGGAAACAAACTAGAGAGAGTTCCAGGGCTGCAGTTGAAGGAGAGGCGATGGGAGGGGAGAGAGCTACCATAGCCTTCTGAGCCCCAGCCCAGGTCTTGGAAGCTGGGTGGGTGAGGGTATGAGCTCACCTCATCAGAGCCCAGTGACTCACCCTCCTCTGCTCTCTGCTGGGCCTGTAAAGCCAAGGCTGCTCTGTTTTCTTGTATATAACGCTAGTTGTACTTTCCCCTCAAATTAGCTATTAGCTCTGATGTGTGTTTTGGCACGGGTCAGCTCTCTGAGGAAAGGCTGACTTTGCAGGGGTAGGGTGGGGGCCAGGAAGCTTAGGCTGGGATAGGATGGGGGGGGTAATGTAGGACTGGGCTAGGGCTGGGGTGGACTAGGGTAGGACTTGGCTAGGGCTGGGGTGGACTAGGGTAGGACTTGGCTAGGGCTGCGCTATGTTAGGGTGGGACTTGGCTAGAGCTGGGCTGGGCTAGGGTGGGACTTGGCTAGGGCTGGGCTAGGGCTTGGCTAGGGCTGGGCTGGGCTAGGGTAGGACTTGGCTGGGTCGGTCTGGACTGTGGACGTAGCATCATAAAGTATTATTATCATGCATAGAACAGGAGCTGGGCATTCAGCAAGAACTGGGGGTCTGGGGGCTGTTGGTGGGGGTCTGGGGGCTGTTGGTGGGGGTCTGGGGGCTGTGGTGTGGGGCTGGGGGCAGCCAAAGGGAAGGGGCCCATTGCAATGCAATTGCTGGTTGTTAGTAACTCTTGTGGTAGTGTGAGGAAAAACATTGAGGGCAGCAGAAACAGATGGCAGATTGGTAAATAAAGTTTCCATAAGATTTTGTAGGTCGCTCAGTTGACAGTGCGGTGTACTGGGAGCGGTGGAGATGTGAGTGGTATGTTAGTTGAGTTATGGTGACAGATTGGTACAAGAATTTAAAGTATTGTGGAACATGTCTAGAAAAGGCGGACGTTGAGTCAGCTCGCACTTATTGCAGCAGGTCGACCGTCTACACAGTGGTCAGACAGCGTCACACTCACAGGGTCGCAGACGTCACACTCCTGCCGTCTCAGACCGTCACCAGAGTACAGACCGTGTACCAACAGGGGGTCGGCGTGTGGTGGTCCTCTACAGTCCAGACGTGCAATAAGAGTAGCTGAAACTGTGACATGTATTGCAATAGACTCATCCTGGGACGCCATGGCAACTGGTTAGTGCCTCTTTCTTTATTTCGACGATTGTGTACATATAAATACCAAGGGTGTTCGCACTGCTCTGCAACTGGAACTTGTGGATAGATGGATTTCTGACACTGCTCACAATAGAGGTTTGCGTGAAGCAGGTAATGAGATCAAAAAGATATCCTTTTACTCGGTCTCTCTCTCGACCTCTGAATCTCAGCCGCTCTCTCTGCTCGCGGCCTCTCTCTCTCCCCAGTGTCTCTCTCCCTCTCTGCTCTATCTTCGGGTCTAAATCTCTCGCCTCTGATGCTCGTCTCGAATGCTGGTATTCTCACTTGTAGGTGATTTCTTATCTTTCTTTCTCCCTCTTCTGACTCTCTCTCTCTCTCTCTTCCCCACTCTCCTCTCACCTCCCCTCCCCCCTTCTGTTAAAATGCTCCGACGCCCAGAATATGGTACTGCTCCTGGCATTCTGTTCCATGTGAATTCATGGCCATTATCAGAGCTCTTGTTACTGTTCGCGTTCTATTGGTCGGTCTGGATTTCTATACCAGACGAGCCCATCTATGCACCTTCATTGAGTTACCAAGGTGCTGTCGCTGTAAGCAGGAAGTGAAAGGAGCCTTGTGACAGGAAGTGAGTTATTGTTGACCTGTTGTGTTGCTAACCAGCCCTTCCTCAGCCTGTCAGCGTCCAAAACAAAGCAGAGCCTCACATCTGGCTGGACACCCTGCCAACAGCTACAGCTACATAAGCTGGACGTGCAAAATGTCGCCCTGACTTGTTGGAATGTGATTGCAGTACGACACTCTGTCTGCAAGCCTGCACAGTCAGGAGTGACAGAGAGAGGAGGAGGGGGAGAGGGAGGGGGACAGGAGGGTGTGAGAGAGAGGGAGGTGAGAGGGAGGAAGAGGGAAAAGCAAAAGGAGGGTGTGAGTGAGAGAGGGAGGGGGAGAGGAGGGTGTGTGAGAGAGAGAGAGAGAGAGAGAGAGAGAGAGGTGAGTGAGTGAGTGAGTGAGTGAGAGGGAGGGAGGGAGGGAGGAAGAGTGAGAAGCAAAAGGAGGGTGTGAGGGAGAGAGGGAGAGGGAGAGAGAGAGGGGGGAGAGGGAGAAGAGGGAGAGGAAGGTGTGATAAAGAGAGAGGTAGAGGAGGATGTGTGAGAGAGACAGAGAAGGAGGGAGGGAGGATGGGGAGGGCACTGGGTGGGCTGGGGGCTGCAGGCCTTTCAAGGGCACAGTAACTGCGTCTCTCCACTGCATTTCACACACATTGCTGATCAGCCAATCAGATGATGAGTCTGTATGATCCCACCCCCCATCACTTTTAGAAAGCTGCAGTCCCCTTGTCACCTGCACCGACCTCACATGCCATCCCCAGTTTGGTCACACGACACACACACACCTACATTCCCTGCCCACCATAATAAGGTCTTTTGGGCTGTGGTGAACAAGGCCTTATATGCACTTGTGCCTGTCAGAGCTAGAGTCTGTCTGGCTGTCCCTCTGTGGCTCTGTGGCTGTGTGTGTGTGTGGCTGTGTGTGTGTGTGTGGCTTTGTGTGTGTGTGTGGCTTTGTGTGTGTGTGTCTTGGTCAGCTGAGTGCCCAGCTGTTCCCTCTGTTCCCATTATGTCAGAAGAGGGCGGCTGGAGGAACAGCACTTGGTATTGTCAGCAGAGGGAGGGGCAGGGAACAGCTGCAGTTGTTGTTGCCATTGGCCGGTCGAGAGGAACACACCTCATCCTCCAGCAAGCAGCTTTCCACAGAGACTTGTGGTCTGCAGACACTCCTGCTGTTGGATGTTGGTTGAGGGCAGACTGCCTGTTTGAGGGCAACCACCATGAAGGCCTGTTGCTCTGACCTAGCTGCAGCAGCTAACTGTGCGTGCCAACAATGTTGTGAGCCCAAAACAGCTCCTCTGTTTCTAATTCTCTTCTCGCACTGAAAAATGTGTCTTGTTATTTTGTGTATTTTTATTTAAGGAATATCATGATTTATTTTTTGTGCATCTCTTAAACTCAACAACATATTGTCACCTGCAACACAATGACCTATTTTCTCTCCCCTCTTCTCAGCCATGCACCTGAAGCCCCACCCTAATCTACAGAAGCGTGACCTGCGCCTGGAGACCTGTCAGAACATCCAGAGGACTGGTCTTCACCACCAGGGGGCGATGAAGACAGACTGGGGTCTCCTCCCGCCCTGCCCCCGATCAGGCTCCACCAATTCCAGCCCGGCCTCTGGGGGGCGCAGCCCTCTCACTTTCATCTCCACCAATCACAACGTCAGCAGCAACGGTGTCCCTGCCTCTAGACTGAGCGGGGACTTTCACAGTACCTGGGCCCATAGGAGCAAGTCCTCCCCTTCCTCCTCCTCCTCCAGCCCTGTCACCTTCACCTCCTCTCTGCTGCTGCTCACCTCTGGCCTGGACAGCGAAGCCTCGTTCAGCCTGTACCAGGCCCAGTACCAGAGCCAGGACGGGGAGGGGGAGGGGCCTCTGGACATCTGGGCCGTCATCAAGCCCGGCAACACCAAGGAGAAGATTGCCATCTTCGCCTCGCAGCAGTGTGGCGGCAGAGATATCGGAGGCGAGCGAGATGGCAGCGATGGCAGCGGGGGAGAGGAGGAGGGAGGGGGTAGTGGGGGGGAGGGGGGAGAGGTGGCGCAAGAGGCTCCAGACTGCGGGTTGGGTCCGGGGGGCCTGGCGGTGCGGACTGTGTCCATAAAGGTGAAGGGCTGCTGGGAGAGTGAGTGCTCGGTAACCAAGCGGCGCCGGAGGGCCCCTCACCACCACACCGTCCTGCGGGAGGGGGCCAGGCTGCTGGCTCCCCACACCCAGGGCTCCCAGGACAGCAGCCCAGCCCGGGAGCCCCTCAGCCAGCCGCCTCTGTCGCCGGAGAGGGGGGTGTCTGTGGAGGAGCAGGACTGCCAGGTGAAGGAGGGGGAGACGGAGGAGGAGAGGGCAAAGACCCTGTCTGTGGTGGAGATGGTGGCCTTTCTAGAGCAGAGAGCCAGCGACCAGCTCGTGGACTCGAAGCCTGTGTCTTTACGCAGCTCCACCACCATCACCTTATCCAAGGTCCCTCCGACCTCCCTGGCGTCAGAGCTGCAACCCAGGGACCACCCAGACGAGGAGGGGGAGAGTGTGCGTGTGTCTGACATGGTGGCCAAGCTGGAGTCTGAGTGCCTGAAGCGTAAGAGCACGGGTGGGGATACAGGGGGGGAGCTCTCCCGAAACAACAGCCTGAGAAGGAACGTAGGACGGGTGCTGCTAGCTGGGGCGGACGCATGCTCGGCCTCCACCCAGCCTCTCACCCCGCTCGCCCAGCCCCAGGATCACACCGCCCCCAGCGCCCTCCCAGAGAGCCCTGTGGGCCATGCAGTCACACCCAGCAGCCAGCCTGAGCCCCAGGCCTCTCCAGTCTCAGCCATGCTGTGTCCCAGTGTGGACCCATCCTTTGGAGCCTCCACCCAGGCCAGACAACCTGAAGATCCCAGCCTGGGGTCTGGAGGTGTGGAGGTCCTGACAGAGGGTGGAGATCAGTCTGCGTTCCCCGCGGTCCTGGCAAGCACAGAGCTCATTGAGCAGAGACAAGATGAGCCCTTACCTGGCATGCTGTTCTTCACTAAGAAACACTTGGCCTCTTCCTCACTCACACACTCTCCTCAGCCCCACACACACATGGACACCATGCCGAGCCTGAAGCGTGCCACTAATCCCCAGAACTCAAACACTCTGAACTCTGCCCCTGCTTCCCCCTTTCTCCCCACAACCCTCTCCGCCTCTGAGGAGGAGGAGGAGGAGGAGGAGGAGGGGGAGAGGGAGGGGGAGGAAGGCTCGGGGGAGGAGGGGAGCAGTGCAGGCCGTGAGTGTGTGCCTTTCCCCCTGCGTCGCATGGTGTCTCATGAGTTCCTGGAGGTGAGGTTTAAGATCCAGCTGCTCCTGGAGCCGCAGCAGTACCTGGCCTTCCTGCCGCATCACATCCTGCTCAAGATCTTCTCCCTGCTGCCCACCCAGGCTCTGGCCGCCCTCAAGTGCTCCTGCCACTACTTCAAGTTCATCATCGAGAGCTACGGCGTGCGCCCCGCTGACTCCCGCTGGGTGTGCGACCCCCGCTACAAGGACGACCCCTGTAAGCAGTGCAAGAGGCGCTACGGCCGCGGGGACGTGTCCCTCTGTCGCTGGCATCATAAGCCCTACTGTCAGGCCATGCCCTACGGGCCAGGGTACTGGATGTGTTGCCATGGCTCCCACAAAGACACGCCTGGGTGCAACGTGGGTCTCCATGACAACCGTTGGGTGCCGGCCTTCCACAGTATAAACATGCCAATCTATAAGAGGGTTAGGGACTCTGAGGAAGAGGCCTAGGGGACGACTGACTGACTGAGCCTTCGGTGTGCTTTGATTTTGCCTTGGAAGGCTAAATGAACATGTGTGTTGAGTGTGTGTAAGTGGATGGGTGTTGGGGTGTTTGTGGGCCGTTATATATTGCCATATATGTGCATGTGCATTTACTAGTGGGAGTCTTGTCTTGAGTGCAACCAGGATTCCTGTACTGATACTGATGATGAGGATGATAATGAGGAGGAATTGCTGGACCTATTCTAAATATCCCCCTCACCTGCCCCAGTCGTGCCCTGCTCTGCCTCTCACCTGACCCAGCCCTGCCTAAGCCCTGCCTTGCCCTGCTCCTCCCCGTCACCTGACCCAGCCCTGCCCTGCCCTGCTCCTCCCCGCCACCTGACCCAGCCCTGCCCTGACCCAGCCCTGATCCTCCCTCCTTCTCACCTGACCTAACCCTGCCCTGCCCTGATCCTCCCTCCCTCTCACCTGACTTAACCCTGCCCTGCCCTGTTCCTCCCGCTCATCTGACCCAGCCTGGCCCTGTCCTGACCTGCCCTACCCCGCCCTGCCCCCTTACCTGACCCAGCCTGGCCCTGCCCTGCCCTTGCCCCACCCTTCTCTACATCTCTAGCCCTCAGGTCCTCTGAGATTGTCAGCACTTTAACCCATTCAAGAATTCTCCAGCCTCAGAAGATTTCTGACAGGGTATTTTTATTGTCTTGCTTCACATTATTTGTAGGGGAATTTCATTCTGCTTGCTGAAGCTGTCTGGAGGAGAGTAGCACGATTTCTCTTCCAGCCCCAGACGCTTGGCACCCAGAGCCTTGGTGAGGCAGGCGGTGTGACTGCTGCTCAGAGCCATCAGGACGTCTGGAGGCAGGTCTGCTGGCTGGGTGTCTACCCAGAGACCCAGGCACTAGTGTGAGTTACTGTGTGTCTGTGGTGCTGGGGGGGTGGCAGCATCTGGTGCCCTGGTTCATCCAGAATGTCAGTCAGCTACCACACATCCCATCGCTCAGTCCTGCCAGCACCCAGATCTCCTCATGATTTGGAGCATGCTGCATAACAGACTGAAGATCCATAGAGGTTCTCCAGTCTAGTCTGCCAGCAAGATGATTCCGTATCTGAATATCAGTGTTGATCAAAGTCTTGTGGTTGGCAAGGTAGGATTACAAGGTTTGGAGACACCCAAGGTTATTGGGTATCTATACCCATCTCTGGATTTTGATTGGAGGGGTCCAAGCAGGGGGGTGGGGGGGAGGTCGTGTGTTTTGATGGGAGTCTCAGTTGAGACTCAGGTTGTGTTTACATGTGTAAATAAAGAGTCCTATATCTACACCAGTGAGGAACCTTTCCACAGCAGTGATTTGACTTGAATGCATTAATCTTATCAGTTGGTTTGAATTTTTTTCTTCCCACCATCATGCATATATTTATGAATCAGATGGTTGTTTTACTGTTATGGGGTGGAGCGTTCCGTTATTGAACCGCTGGTCTCTCTCTGCTGGGTGTCATCTTTTTCACTGATATCTCCTTGTGCTGTTTTCCTCCAAGGGAAAAGGTAGGCTCCTGTACCTGATCGATACAAGGACTTGAACTGGACTTGAACATGTTTTGAAACAAAAGAGAATGAGGACTGTATATGGGGGGGAAAAAACGGTGATTTTTCCTATTTTAAAGTTTGTTATACAATCCCTGCTGTCCGTAATTTTACTCCAATAAAGCGCATTATTTGAGGTTTTATGTTCCTGTAAAACTGCTCTGCTGTGTGTGTTTGGTCTCAGCTACGTATGAATACACCCCGAAACAAGTCTATGCATCGCTCCTGTCACTGGTGTGAAGTGAAAGCTGTTCTGGAATCCGATGTGTCTACTGCAGTACAACCTGATGCTAGTCTGTTTTACAGATAAAGGTTATGCCTACCACTGGACTAACACTTCTAGAGATTCTACATTGAAATACAATCATGGATCTACAAGCAAGGATTCTGTAAAGCCCTCAGTCACCCCACAGCCCCTTTCCTGGCAGGAAGAGCTAAGTGGCGTTTCACAACATGGGAAATCATGGCAGTAAGCCTTAATGCAAGAGAAAGGGAATGGTTTTTCCTTTCCAGAACATGACTCAATAAAGAACATGGAAACGTTTCTAGCATTTCATTCTTGTGCTCTACACACCGGTTGGTGGAGGTGGAGGGCGTTTCTATTGGGGAGGGGGGAGAGGGGGGGGGACTCTGGCTAGAACAACTGCAGGGGCGTGCTGAGTGCTGTGGTCTCTAGTGAGGTTTACATTTCAGTGCTTCACATTGAAGAGGGCCAGCCCTTCTATAATCACTGTCATATGTGCACAGCCACTGACATGTACTGGTGACGCAACAGCCTTTTATTTATTCCAAAGGTTTCCAGTTCATTTCTATCAGGTCCCACAATGAGATAGTTGTGATAATCAACAGAATCGCAGAAAAACATTCAAAAGACCCAGGGGTTGAATCAGATGTTTATGTCAACAAAAACAAGTATTCATCCATTCACACATTTTACTAGTATAATACAAGATCCTTGCAAAGGTCTTTTCAAATATTGCTTTGGGTGACATTTATACTGTAAATGCCGCATGTGCATAATTCAACTTGTTTTGAAAGGCATTCCACACAAATCCCTAGCTAAATAACAAGAAGACCAACTGAGTTGCCATGTTATTCCAGAATGCTGGGATAGAACTAGCTGTGAGGGGGAGACAGGGAAAGGGACAGATGTATCAGCGAGTTCTGAAGTGCTGTACATAGGCAACCATTTAACACACGAAAACATCCGATTGAGAAGTGAAAACAGCATATAAGGTGTTCTGTGTTCCGTCCGAGTAACTGCTAAACCACAGCTAACATGTGCAGGCATCCACTTTCCCATGACTCTAAAGAAGAAACACCAGCGGTGGCGTTTCACATCAACAAGACGAGACTCGTCCCCGTTTTGATGCGTTTTTGCAAATCCTTAATACATTCACACAACATACCGTACCTCCTTGATGTCCGTCAGTATGATTTAGGTAGCTTCTTTGGGGGCTGTTTAGAGGCATTTAAAGACACCCCCCTCCCCAACACCAAACAGAGATTTGTTATGAGCTTGATGGTGAACTGTATTTGATCAGTTGATCAGTTTCAACTGGGACAGCAGTAAAAACAAACAGGGCGGGAACCTTCTCTCTGAAAACAGGAAAATAATGATTGTTCCTGTGACCCTTAGAGTTCATCTGTCTGTCCTGTCCTATCAGGATCAGGCTTTGTAAACAACATGTACAAGGTCAAGTCAACTGTAAAACTAAAAGTGCAACAACATTTTTGAGCGAGGACCCGTCCGGCCAGAAAGTTCCTTGTTTGGCGCTAGTCTGACAACCTAACTTTCCGTGACCTCTTCTGGAAAGGTTTCAAGACTAAGGAACATGATGAACGATTAACACATTTTGACATCCAATCACATGCTTCTCCTGACTGACAACATCCACCTTTCTACTTCCATGTTGAAGGAGTAACAGGAAATGATGGCATCAGTCCAGCAGATCCTCTTTCAGCCTATGAGGGTGTTGCAAAAGGAGTGGAAGAAGATTTCTACACTGTGAGACACCTGACCATCAACAAATCGACCTGACCCTCTACGAATCGAAGCAGAGATGGCTCTCTTCACTATCAAGGCCTTCGTCCAATCAGATGAATAGTCCGAGCCCCAGACAAACAGTACTACTTCAGAGACACTCATCTGCCATCACGCCTACGAAGTGTCCTATCATGCAGGCTAGTAGAAACGACCTCTCTCTTCCCTTCTTAGTGTGTGTGTGTTAGGACAGGGTAAGATGAGCAACAGCAAAGCACATCATGCTAGGCTAGGCCAGAACAGAGAACATAAGGCCGTGTCAGGTTGGCTCTGTAGGAGTATGTTGTTGCATAGCTTCAACCAGCCAAGACCTGCTCTAAGGTCAATTCATTGACTAGCCGACCAGACCAGAACCTACCGTAGATCTAGAACAGAGCTCAGCAGCTGTTGAGCTCCAGTACACAAGAGCCTGTTTCTGCTCCAGCCCAGCCTAGCTGGTCTCCCAGTCAGCGCTGGCCAGTGTAGGCCCTGAACCAGGAGGTGACAGAGGCTGCAGCGGAGGAGATCATGCCCCCAGCATTGGCCCCAGGCTGGGACACCTGCATGGCCGTGCTCTGGGACAGGTCCATGGGTTGGGAGGGGATGTCGCAGAAGCGGGGGCTTGGAACCGTCTCCCAGTCTGTCCCCAGGTCCGTCTCCTCATCCGTTACCGCCTCCTCGCCACTCTCCTCCGCCGGCCCGGCTGCCTCCGGTTCTACAAACTCCATGGAGTCTTCCAGGTCAGCACTGACTTCGAACGGACCCGTCCTAGGTGACGAGAAAGATAAATGGCCAAAATATAAACCACCGTGAAAGGGTTAAAAGAGAGCTGGACCGTGGCTATAAAAACAGTCAGCCTGATGTTACCTCCCCAGGTTCCTGTTGTCAGAGGACACCAGGAACATGATGTTCCTGAGGGTGTGGTGGGGATGCAGCAGTTCACTGTCCACATGCTGCAGGAGAACCCCAACATGCTGGTTAGTGACAGTAATGGTATTATAGCCTATCCCAAACTCTTACAGGATACGCACGCAGGTGCGATCAGGTACCTGGGAGAAGCAGAGGTGCAGGATGTTGGTGTTGAGCTTAGTGAGAGCTCTAGTGAAGCGGTATCTACTCAAGTTGTCTCCACAGAACTCACTAGGAAACAGGACAGACGGGCAGAATACACAATTCAGTCATTGCATTGGTATCAGTGGACTACAAAACAACTGAAAGATTTATCCAGATCTTACACAGATAAGTGACAATTTACACAACTAAACAAACATATTTTTAGAACTCTATATAAAGGCACGTCATGGTCAGTTTTCAACCATGAATAGCTTGAACCTCCATTGTTTTTAACCAGTCAAAATACACAGGATGTGCCTGTCACATGACACAGTAAGATAAGCATTAAATCTGTCATACGGCTGTCATGCATTCACTTCTAGAGCTCGCCTTGAAGAAATACTTTGTGCTTCGGTTCAGGAAACAGGACATCGGATAAAATCCTAACCTGTTGCAGAGCTTCTTAGGCAGATTGACATCCAGAATATGTGACAGGATGTTGACAAGCTGGGTGGCGTAGCAAAGTGCAGCACTGATGGTGTGGGCCGGGTTGATATGGTCCAACTCTACCAGGGAAAACACCTCACGTGAAGTCCTTCACAGCATGATCAACTTTGCAGAAGCATCATTATGCAGCTAATCCTAGAAGCAGTCTACCACCTACATGGATGTTTCATGTTCAACAGACTTGTTATTTAAAACTGGTAGAGTCGAGGGTTAAGCCACCCAGTTCTCTAGCCTCAAACATTCGTATTTGTGCGCCATCATGCTACCTGGCCCCTCGTTGGTGCTCTTTTCCTCCACCCAGGTGTAGTAGGCTGAGCAGTCTCCGTTGCTAGGCAGGGTCACAGGTGGGCCAGTGATGCTGATGCTGGTTTCTCCATTCTGGTCATCCCAGATCCAACGGCCAGACAGGTAGGTGGTCCTCCTGGCCTCGGCCAGCTCGCTTACTGTGCTGGAAGTCAGCGCAAGGTCACACTCGGCCGCCACGTCCGCAGGGTCTCTGATAGAAACACGCAGGGGTAAAAATATTACAAACATTGCGACTATTTCATTGGTCATGTCTGGGTGTGGGTGTGCGTGGGAGAGTGAGAAAGAAATAATTGAGAGAAAGTGAGATAGTTGAGAGTTAGTTGAGAGAGAGGGAGACAGACTTAGAGTGATAGTTGAGAGACAGAGAGAGCAGAGACAGAGAGAGAGACAGAGAGACACAGTTGACAGCACAGAGAGAGAGAGCAGAGAGAGAGAGCAGAGACAGAGAGAGAGACAGAGAGACACAGTTGACAGCACAGAGAGAGACAGACAGTCAGTCAGTCAGTAGTTGTCCGTGGGTTCCTGCTGACCTGCTGCCCTGCTTGTCCTCCTGAGTAGGGAAGATGTGAGTGGTGAGTTCCCGGATGTGGCCCCTGCGGACCTCCCCCAGGTGCTCCAGCCGGGCCTGCAGCTCGCGGCCCCTCTTCTCCAGCAGCTCCCCCAGGCGCCGGTTATGTCGGTCAATCTTGTCCCTCTTCTCCTGGTGGCGGCTGGCCCGGCGCTGCAGCCTCTGGCTCTCCTCCTGGGAGCGCAGCTGCAGCTCTTTACCTGTGAGAGGGAGGAGTTGTAGTCCTTAGATTTGTGTAGTTACTGGAGAGGGAGGAGATGTAGTCCTTATATAGTGTAGTTACTGGAGAGGGAGGAGATGTAGTCCTTATATCTGTGTAGTTACTGGAGAGGGAGGAGATGTAGTCCTTATATAGTGTAGTTACTGGAGAGGGAGGAGATGTAGTCCTTATATAGTGTAGTTACTGGAGAGGGAGTTGTAGTTCTTGTATTGGTGTGGTTACTAGTCAAGTCGTCTTGTTACGTATTGCCTGTTGCTGCTGACAAGGCTGTAACTCACCACTCTTAACCTCCTCGTTCCCTCCACAGAT
This sequence comes from Plecoglossus altivelis, assembly GCA_036571765.1. Lineage (NCBI taxonomy): Eukaryota > Metazoa > Chordata > Actinopteri > Osmeriformes > Plecoglossidae > Plecoglossus > Plecoglossus altivelis. The sequence continues at coordinate 5,823,344 of BROE01000009.1, forward strand.
GGCCTCCTTCAGTTGCTCGATTTTCATCTTGCACGACATAATCTTCCATTTCTGAGGGAACACATTTACCCGAACAAATTAGTAGGCGACTACGGGAAGAAGGCTATTTTGTTGTTGTTGTCTCAATGAACCTACCAGCTGGTCTGCCTGAACCTTTCTATCCATGGCTGTGATAACACTGTGAAAAAAGGTCAATGTTATGGAGGAAAATGGAGGTTGAAGGTGTAAAATCCGCAAACTCTGACAAAGTCACAGTACCTCTGTTGAAGTTGTTCTTTCTCCTTCCTCAGAAGCTTGAGTTTCTCTAATTTTTCGATGTAACTGCAAAGATAAATTCAATTAGGAATCATTTTCTTCCATTTCCCTCGTGTAATAGATACATAAAGAACTGTGAATGGCCAGGTAACTCATGGTCACTAAAGCAAGTTTCTACAATGGAATAACTTATTCACACACACAAAAAACACACTGTGAGCCATCGCAGTACCTAAGATATTATGTGTCTACTAATATTATCGACGGTACCACGCTGTGAGCTATGCATGCCGTGACATGTTAGTCATTTTTGGTTTCATTTGTCAGCTAGCTACCTAGCCAACTTAAAACGATACTGAGCCTCAACTGTTGTTTAAAAGTTACCTTGCAAGCTAACTGGGAGCTACCATAAGAGGACGTTGACCTCGTTGTCTGTGAAACATACACATTGAGCTCCAGCACTACTCGCTTTATTTGTAGAAGAAAGTCATATAAGTGTAATATTTTGTATACAACAACCGAGGAAGCAAGCTAGTGCTGCTAACTAGCTAGCTAGCCTGTGCGTTTATACTGGAAAGCCATTATGTGTTGATGACATTTAGATTGGGCTATGCGATTACGCCTGAAACATGCCGATAGACTTTTGTCGCATTTTGTTGAGTATTCATTTTCTGAATTTCATCACCCACCGTTCTGGGTTTCTACCATCAAAGTACACGAAGTCCCCTGCTTGGATACATCTGGCACAGGTCAGCCTGCGTCTGGCTGTGTTGCAGAGAGGACATCTCTCCACAGCGACGTAAAGGCCCTCCGCATCGTCAACAGACTCCACCATGAGAGATCCCGGGGATCCCGCGGTGGTCGTCGCGTAGAGGTGATGAGAACGAAGTGGCGGTCGACCACCGGGTATTGCCCCGGCTGAGGTCCCCTCACTCGGGCCGGCAGCCTTCAATTCAGCTCCAGCAGCAGAAGCCATCAAGGCTAGCTAACTAAACAAAGTCTGAGTTTCGCAATTAGGAAGGACTAGCACTATGCTGTTCCTTTGTTGATGGTATGCTTCAACCCCCCAGTTTTCATTTCTTTATATAAAGTACTTTCGATATATTTACTACGGTATGGCCGTCTACGTATCAGAATATTTGGCCAGGGAACGAGAAAAATATGTAGGCTAACGATCAGTTCTCAAACGTTGCCCCTGTCGCTCTGTTGCGCGATCTGCCTGCTTCTTTACACCACGTGACATGGTTTGTTTATGTATCTACGTCATTATTGGATGGCGATGACCATATGTGGAACTATGTCTAAAACAAAACAATAATGAAAACAGTTTATTCTCTTTAGCAGAATACAAAAGTCTCACGTATTACATATACAACTCTTAACAAAACGTACAAAAGAACATATATTTCCAGCATGTCAACATAAGTTAAGATTAGTTCCATTGTGATTTACACTTCCCCACAAAACTGCATTTTACTGCTTCCTGAATCCCTTCAAAATTGGGTAGATGTTTTCAAACGCTTCATAAATCTCACCACGTTCCTTGGCTCCTGTCAGCACTACTTTCCCAGACACAAAGATCAGTAAGACGATACGTGGTTTCACCATGCGGTAGATCAAGCCTGGAAACAGCTCTGGCTCGTAGCTAATGGGATGGAAAACGGTTAAAGTCGGTTACAGAGAACAGGGGAACTATGGTGACTTGGAGATGGTTGACTGCGGTTAGCATACCTGCTAAACTGCTGGTGGGTGAGCACCAGCCCCTCCAGTCTGATGGGGAAGCAGACATCACAGCTGCCCACCATGTTCTGGATCTTGAAGTCCAGGAACTTGGCTGGGAAGCCCAGCTTCTGAACCACGCGGGCATACTTACGGGCAGCCAGGCGCGATTGCTCCTCGCTGTTCGGACCACAGGAGACATACAAGATCAGGAATGTTGAAGCATGTTGAAGCAGAGAGACAGGAGAGCAAGTGGAAGCTGTCACCTCTTGGCTCCTGTGCAGACCATTTTTCCTGAACTGAAGATCAGCGCAGTGGTTCTGGGCTCCCGAATCCTCATAATGACTGCAGCAAATCGCTGAAGAAATCAAGTTGGAATCAACACGGAATTGGACCACAGATTCAGTTCAAACAAGGTTTCTGCTCTTCTTATGTCACAATAATTCCAAGTTAAAGCTTCTGATGTTGAACAGTGACCATTCCTGATTCAATTCAAGGTGACAATACAATTAAGGGTTCCCTTATTACCCTCTATACCTTTGGGTTGTACTCAGCATTCCGTGCTTGAAGGGCGATGGATTTGAGGTCCAAAGGACAAGCAAGGTTCACTGTGGAAACAATATTCCTACAAACACACACACACACACACACAGTTGATGCCGATGGCTATTGAGGTTAAAATGGTAATCTTTCAAATTCTACCCACTGTAACTGAGGGATGATTCCAGAACGCTCCGCGACCGGCGTCATGGGAGTCATTGGAATCATAGGAGTCATCGGGCAGATGGGGGAAGCCCCTGGCATCGCTGTGGTAACCGTTGGTGCCTGTGGCGTGTGGTATTGGAAAAAGCCGCTGTCCTGCGTCACGTTGGCTGCATCGTTGTCATTGGTGGAGGGCTCAGCTGGCTCTTCCTGGTTGCTGAGCTCATCAGGCAGGAAACTAAGGTCCAGATCGTCCCCGAGATCCTTCTCATGGCCTCCACTTACTGAGGACAGACAGGAGGTGTCCTGGAGCTGGGGTCCCCCCTGCAAACTAAGGTCACCCTCAAACAGGAAGCCACTGGCATCCTAGGAAAATATGAAGACATGAGAAAACCCAGTCATGATTAGAAACTGTTGGAATGTAGGTAGGACTCTACATGAAGAACCATAATGCAAACGTCTATCTCTGCAATTTATTTCATGACATGGTAAGGTTCACTAAGGCAAACATAATTCACTCCAGTATTGATCTAGACTTTGCACCCCAAAAGAAATGGTTGTTATTTAAAAAATTTCAATACTTTAAAACGGCAATTACAAACAGGTTTAGTTAGTTCGAAGCGCTACATCTGACCTCTCACAAGCAATAACTGGGACTTACGCTCGCAATGGATTCATCAAAGTAACTTTCTAAAGTAGCTTCGTCATCCATGATGAAGCATTTTACTATAGAAATTAAATTAACTTTCAGATAACAGTAGCATAAGAAAGGGCTCGATGTTGTTAATGATTAGACTGGCAACTAACACAATTGGCAACAGGTGTGAAATGGCTGTCAGGTGGTCTTAATGCCGCTCAATAAACTATAACTTACCGCTACCAAGAAGGTTTTTCACCCCATCCATTAGATGGAGACATTTCTTCACGAGTCAGTTTGATCTTCGTTGCAGAAGAAAATGAGACATGCGCACTAGAAGTAAATACAAGCTCATGAGTTGGATGACAGCGAAAAATAATGTATATTTCTTCTTTAACATTATGACACTCGTTGTCATTGCTGGCGTTTTAAGTAAACATTACAAAATGATTCTATGATTGCCATGCCTAAAATATGTAAGTTATATTGTTCGAACAACCATTGCAATGGCAGAAATAGATGCTGTGAAAAAGTATTTAAAAGACTTTGCACAAGAAGCACGTGGTGAGTTCTCTTAATAGTTGTTCAAAACGGATGTAAGAGAAACGGTTGAGTATTATTTCAATGATCATGTTACAAGCTGGATCATGTCTCAATTATACTGCAGAGTTGTACCTGAATGAAGCAGTGCCTTACCTGGAACATGCGCCATCTCCTCTTGAGTTCTACCGCGAATGGATTGGTCCCAACAAACCCTGCATCATCCGCAATGCTTTCAGTCACTGGCCAGCTCTGTCCAAGTGGAATCCTGCATATCTCAGGTAGAACTATTCCTGGCCATTTACGCACAAATTCTAAAGTAGCGTCAAATGAAGGCTGTTAGTGTTGAGGAAAACCATGATAACGTGTTTCTGTCCTTCCTCCACTGCAGGGAGGCGGTTGGGTCAAAGGTAATTAGTGTTGCGGTGACCCCAAACGGCTATGCGGATGCCGTAAACGGGAACCGGTTTGTTATGCCAGAAGAACGAAAGATGACATTCTCCTCTTTGCTAGACGTGATAGAGGGGAATGTGGAAAGCAAAGGTGTGTTCTATGTCCAGAAGCAGTGCTCCAACCTGATGGAGGAGCTCCCTGAGTTGACAGGGGATGTGGAGCCTCACATCCCCTGGATGAGTGAAGCCCTCGGTGGGTTACTTTCATACACTCCTCCCTTACCCAGGCTGGGTTCTTTGAATAAGTCTTTACTTAATCCCTTCCTTGGTGAAACACTTGTAACATTTTACCATGACTCAACCATGCAGTGGAATGCTGGAATAAATACGTTTTTGTGTTCTAGCGCTGCCTTTAATTCAGACTTTTCTCCATTTGTTGTACGTTCCTAAGTGATGATTTCAAAAGTGGACCTGTTTATTTTCCAGGGAAGTTACCGGACGCTGTCAATTTCTGGTTGGGAGAAGCCCGTGCAGTGACATCCAGTGAGTAGAAGTGACGGATTCTGACGTAGGTCATGTTGGACCAACACAGACAAAAGGCTTGACTCAGGTACTATAAACTTTGTTATTTGAGACTTTTATAGTACCAGTCTTGTAAATACATTGTGTCTCCAGTGCACAAGGACCACTATGAGAACCTGTACTGTGTCATATCAGGAGAGAAACATTTCATCCTGCTGCCTCCATCTGACCGCCCCTTCATACCTTACGGTAAGAGCCAGTTCCCAGCAGCGAGTCATTACAAAGGGTTGTAAACCTTTTTAATGACTTGTTTAGTCACAGTTGTATACGCAAGCTGTCGCTACGCTGATATTACAGGACTACGAGGAGTATGTGTGTAAAAACCTTTTGTGTTGTGTTCTACTGGGTTGCTTTCTATTGTGCAGTGCCCTTTCATTTGTGCTGTGTTCTACTGCTCTGTTCCATTGTGCAGTGTTTCCTTTGCTCCTGTGTTCCTCAGAGCAGTACCAGCCAGCAGTGTACAGGCAGAGAGAGGACGGTGGGTTTGATGTGGTGGATGAAGCAGAGTCTGATAAGGTGAGAACCAGCCTGTGGAGCAGCCAAACTAAGATGCTTCTGTTGTCCTTCTTTCACTTTATCTTCAATCTATTCAGTCTCTTTTTGAACTGTTTTTGATTAGCTACTTAACTCCTTCCTCTCGGTCTTTCTCCGTACCTAACAAGCTGTACCCAACTTGTCCTAATCCTCTTCAGGTACCGTGGATCCCTGTGGACCCTCTGAACCCTGACCTGGAGCGTTACCCTGGCTACCGGCTGGCACAGCCCCTCCGCTGCACCGTGAGGGCAGGCGAGATGCTCTACCTTCCTTCCCTCTGGTTCCACCATGTCCAGCAGTCCCATGGCTGCATCGCAGGTACAGCAATGCCATAGAAACGCATGTAGAAACAGACACTATACTTTGTTCTAACCTGCTTTCTCTGCCCTTCTCCCCAGTGAACTTCTGGTACGACATGGAGTACGACCTCAAGTACAACTATTTCCAGCTACTGGAGTCTCTTTCGGGGGCTGTGGGGTCACTGTGACATCACGAGCAGCAGGGTTGGACTGGCTGTCTGGAGGTTCCCAGGTTCACAGTGGAAAATCACATCCCTCAGGGAGATCAGTTCCTCCAGAGAAATCATTTCCTCCAGGGAAATTGGATCCCTCAGGGAAATCGGTCCCTCCTGTGTTCTCAGTTTGAAAGGGAGTCAGGGGTTTGATTGAACCTGCTGTCTGGAATACACCCTGTTCTAGTAACAGGGCAGGTAGCACATGTAAATAAAGGGATGTGTAAACACCACTGGAGTGTAATAATAAAGGTTTATTCTCCCATAGAGAACTTGAGGATACACAGTAGAAACATCAAGGTTAAAAACACTGAACTGAGGTTGGAACAAAACAAGAGAAATAAGATTCACACATGTCAGAAGGGTCATTTCCTAGAAGAGAAAGACAAAACATCTAGTCTATCTGTAACTTAAGACAGATGCATTTTCATATCGTCATACTGTACAAAAGATGAGGTGACTTAATGCTACCTCTGTGTCTCCAGTCCTACAGTTTGACCTCAAGTTCCAGCCCAAGTTCCAACACAATATTGAATTATTTAACTGGCACCATGTAACCAGTGAAGTAGTCATATTAGCCTACGGCCCTTCGAATGATCTGAAGTAAACACTCATGTATTTAGGTGTCCGAGTGTAGCAACCCACCTCACAGAAACACTCAGTTCAATGTGTTTTGCTTAAATAAGTATGTATTTAGGTGTCCGAGTGTAGCAACCCACCTCACAGAAACACTCAGTTCAATGTGTTTTGCTTAAATAAGTGTCTCCTAAAATGTCTGACTGGGACAATGCTGACATGTATCTGTGGAACATTTTCCCACGAGAAGCGTCATCGCATTCCTCTGCTTAAATGGGAGATTCACTTACAATTTAGATTCAAACGTTTCCCTGGTAAACTAGATTTGGTAAGTCACATTTGAAAGCCAATCACTGTCTCATATGCAAATGCCATCAAATAAACTTGGAAGCTTAAGTGCAGAGTGGACTTGTCAGTAACAAGAATGTACATTAAAATAGCGGTGAAAGGTTTGACAGAAAACATGGTCTTGTGTGGAGTTTTTGCATGTAAACCAGCGTCTGGAGATTCCGACCATCTACCATAAATTCCTACTATGTTGCCGAAATGGATACAACTGGTTTTCTTTCACCTGTCAAGCAAGCGCAAAGAGCAGTGGTGGGGAAGGTGTGAGGCCTGTGATATTTGCATATTTATAGGTCCAGAATTTCTTCATGAGGAATGCAAATGTTCCCATAGCACTTTTTAGTTTACTTTGTGGGAAAACCATGTTGAACAGAATATGAATCATAGAGTACTAAATAAATAAATAAATGGCTGTAGGAGAACTGGAGGGGCTTCCATTGCAGGTTAGAGGGGGGGAGGGGGGGTTCTGAGCTAGAACACAGAATTAAGGAGACTCCAGTGGACCAGGAGAAACCCCAGTCATCAAGATCTCCAGTCTAAAGAGCCATGCATTTTGAGGAAGTAACAAGCATGTTTCCATACATACATACATACAAGCAGCCTCTATCACCCTACATACACACTTTTGAAACCTTATACATACATAAATACCCCTGACACATATATACACACATTGTGCATACACACCCTATGTACGTACATACATACACACCCCCTTTCCTACATACGTACATACTTCCAACACCCTACATGCATTTATATTCATGCTAGTTGTAAAAACGTCTATCTAAAGGTGGAGGCAGTTCTGATCTTGTTCAACTGTCCAAAAAGATACAATCCTCTGTCTTCTTAGTGTTTCCAGTCTTTATGTATTTAATACAAGGCCTACTGCATATCTGTGGCTTGGCCTTAAAGCAATTCTGGAGGTTAATCAAAATATCAACGTTATTGAACAAGGGCTTCTTGGTAGTCGTGGGGTCATGCTTTATATGTATACTGTGATTGTTCTGCGTGAAAACTGAGTTACCAGCAGAGTGCAGTATGGCACCAACTTACCGTACATGATGCATGTTTATACAGTACATGTATTTTGGAAAAAAAATGTTTTTGAAGGTAAATAGGAAAACAAAAAATAGAGGGCATGTCCAGAGAGAAACACATCCGCTAATCATTGTCCAGCAGTTCACCATTACTCTTCTGCCATCAACTACGTTTCAGTAGTCATTGTCCACATGATAGAAACATTTTGATTGCCCCACGTACAATATTTTGGATAAGAGAGTCGACCTTGAAAACAAAAAAAAAGCTGACATGAAATAAAGGCACCGAATCCCCTTGACAACTGGGAGATAAGCTGGGAGTTGACAAGGATTGGCTTGCTGTCTGGACTCTGGAATCAGGTTTTTGCCATGCGAGCGATCAGAAGTGAAGGCTGCTTCTGCACTAGGCTGCTAATACTATGCTTCCCATTACATGTAAAACCAACCTTCCACACAGTTAGTAGTCCTCCAAGAAACTACTACCTACAAATGAACATGGAAAATCTTCAGAACACAATAGTGCTTATAGCGCTTTTACAACCGAATAAATACAGACACACCATCCCTCAGTTCCACTCACTCCAAATGTACAGTATAAAATCACTCAGTAAGTTAAAAAAACAACTTGATTCATGTCTAACAATGTGTTTAAGACTAGTTAGGATTGTCCTGTGGTCATTTCTACTCCAGCCCAGTCAGCTGTTCATAACATGACACTCAGTGCTCGCTAGTCGCTCTATAATGCAGAGTTCTCACGGACAGTTCCTCAGAACTGCTGGGCTTCCAGCCACACCCTCTGATTGTCCAATCATCATCCAGACCTCCAGGCCCTAATCCAGGAAGTCTTCCTTGTCAACGCAGAGTGATGGAGACAGTAATGTAACAAAGGATTGCCTAGATACCACCCCCCCTCCCCCAAGCACCACAGCTGTAACAGTGACTTTAATCGTAGTCGAGTCCCTGGGAGATCACTAAGAAGTATGTGTGTGTGTGTGTGTGTGTGTGTGTGTTTCAAGCTGCTGAGGTTTGGTCCTGAGAGAGGATCTTGATCTGTGCTGTTTGTGTTACATTTATTGTGTGTTAGTGTGTGTGAGTGTGTGTGAGAGGGGGGGGGTCTGTGTCCTGAGAGAGGGACAACCTTACTGCTTCTCTCTCCCTCACGTTTCCACTGGAACACATGAGGTTAACACAGTCCAGCAGGTAGAGAGCTTCTGCCCCCCCCCCAAAAAAACACCCCTAAAAAAGTTTTAAGTCCTTCAAACCACGGAGGCTTTTTTGAATGTTTGTTTAAACAATGTTGGGAGGGGGGGGACTATATTAAAACAAGGAAGGACCCATTGTATTTGGGCAGACTATTATTCTTAAAAATGGCTTAAAATTCTTCATTTGTCAAGAAGGTAGGCGCAGTCTTGAGGAAGAGGAGCTCTAGGTGAGTTTGTTGTCCAGCCTTTTCTCCACAGCTTGTAGCAGGAGTTGAGAGTACTGTTCCAGCAGAGCCAGTGTTCTCTCCTCCCCAGCCCCTGGTGCTGGCTGGCTACCCAGCATGCACAGGGGCAGTGGGGACTCTGGCGCACTGGCCTGGCCTTCCGGCAGAGAGTTTAATTCCACCCTCACAGCATCGAAGGCCTCTGATAGGACCCTGGCCATTTCACGCTGCTCCTGATTGGACTCTGCAGACACGCTGTTCACCTGTAGAGACACGTGGGTCGTTTATATGCTGTGAATCCATGCTTGCTTGCTTGCTTGCTTGCTTGTGTGTGTGTGTGTGTGTGTGTGTGTGTGTGTGTGTGTGTGTATGTGTAAGACTCACCATTCTGTAGAGGCTGGAGACTTTCTTAAAAGTGCTCTGAAGCTCGCTGGCCATTGCTTTGCATGACTCCACACTCAAAGACACGTCTAGACGACAGACAGACATGGGACATGGTCAAAGCAACCAAATCAACAGTGTGATGTCAGAGGCTAATTACGTCACTAGTTACTTATCCTACACATGGAGTGTGTGAGGTAAAGGGAGAACCAGAGTAGAAGACACATGAAACAGACAGAGCATGTTAATGGGATATAACAGAGAGAAACGGCATGCCTCACCAGTTGGAAGGTGCTGGTTAATGGATGAAGAGGGTGAAGAGAGCAGTGAGGCAGAGGAAGACAGGGACCAGAGCTCGGTGGAGTACAAGGACAGACCAGGACTAAGGCCCAGACCCAGACGCACAGGAAGAGATGACAGGATGAAGGAGGGAGAGTGCTGGAGCAAACCTGCGCCGTGGGCCACAGCTGGAAGCATGTTCTCCACCACTGGGTTCTCCATCTGGATCATTTCTCCCTCTCCCAGGGGCTCCAGTTGGCTGCCAGCAGCAGCCTGGAGGGTCAGCTCTGCCATGGGACCATAGCCCTGCTCTGGTGCGGAGCTCTGAGCAAGGCCCTCAACAGGGCTGGTAGAGGTGGGCATAGCAGCAACCAGTTGCACGTTAGTGGAGAGTGTAGCTGGGAGGCCCGTGTGGCTGGATGGGGGGGCTCTGGAGGGGTTCTTGCTGTTAGGGGAGAAAGAGGCGAGCGAGGGCTTGTCTGGGAGGGGTTTGGTGACGTCCAGGCTGAGCTGAGGTCGCGTGTTGCCGCTGAGCTTGACCTGCAGGCTCTTGGATGGGGCGATATTCGCTGCGACACCGGTGATGAGGGTTGGGACGACAGCTGCCTGGGGTGTGGTCGAGCCTGAGGGGGCAGAGCTCACCGTGGTGGATGCTACCACAGCGACAGGAGGAGGGGTGGTGGAAGCGACCGGAGATGGTTTGGTCTGAGAGCAGGTGGAGGAGGCCGAGCTCCTGCGGAACTCAGAGGAGAGGCCGGAATCCTCGGAGGCGTCCGGAACATTGAGGCTGTCTCCCATGGAGGCCGAGCGGGACATCTTGGCCATTGAGCTGGTGGTGGGGCTCATGTAGGAGCGGGATCTGAGGCCGCCCCCGACCCGGGTCGGTGTGGTGGCCGTGGCTGCCACGGCACTGCTGCTCCCGCTGTCTCGGGGCTGCTGGGAGCTGGGGAGGGGGACGATGGGGAGGGTACGGCGGGGGGTGGTGGGAAGGGTGGAGGGGCGCTCTACGGCCACAGGCTGCGGCTGGGGTTGGGGGGCCACCTCCTTGGAAGGTCGACCCACAGACAGGGACTGATCTAAGGGTACGAAAGAGACAGAAACAAAGAAATGGTAAGTACGGGTTGACATGCTTCACAAGCCCGTGTACGTGTAGGGAGCGTGTGTTCGGTGTGTATGTGTGTAGGCAGTGTGTGTGGTGTGTGTAGGGAGCGTGTGTGCTGTGTGTGTGTGTAGGGAGCGTGTGTGCTGTGTGTGTGTGTGTGTAGGGAGCGTGTGTGCTGTATGTTACCTTCTGTGTGCAGGTTGTGGACCGACTGGGCCTTACGGAGGCCGGAGGAGGCCAGATGGGAGGCAGCAGCCTTGGCTACTGGGCTGGCGTTCCTGCGAGGATCCACCGCTGGGCTCTTCTTCTTCAGGGGAGAGCAGCGCAGAGCCTGGGGGGGCACCTTCTCAGGGGGATACCTGTCCTCCGAGCCCTTGGGAGCCTGAATCTCAGTCTGGATCTTGACCTTGAGGTTGCCCTCATGGGCCACACCATGGTCTTGATCAGGGGAACACACTTGATGCTTGGTCTGGTCCTGGCTCTGTTCCATAAGAGGTCGAACTTCAGACACCAGGGGCCGAACCACCCCGCTGGCTACCTTCACATCCCCAGTGGGGCTTTTAGACAGGAATGGAAACGTCGATCTGTGGGGGAGAGAACAGCCAGTCAAAAAAGCCCGGAACACAAGATCCAGTCATAAAAGGAAGACAATAACTAGAGGGATAACCTCAAGTCAAAGACCAAAGATGAGGAAACCCAGCTGGTTGTGGTCAGGTGACTGAGGTGAGCTGCTCCACTACATCTTTACCTGCCAGGGGAGCTCTGGAGACCCTGGGAGCCTTGAGACAGGAACTTGGATGAGATGCTGACACTGTCAGTGCAGTTCTGATGAGCTCTGGTCGGGCTCCCTGAAGACCAAAAACGCACTGTCATGAATAATGGTATGATCCTATTATATCCTGACAGTGGAGAAATACTCAGGCTGTAAAATGCTTTGTTTCAACACTGAACTCAGCTTTTTGAAAACTGGCTAACCCCATACTAGCAAAACTAGCTAACCCAGTCTAAGTAGAACTAGCTAACCCAGCCATAGTAGAACTAGCTAACCCAGTCTTAGCAGAGCTAGCTGTAGAGGTCCTTAGTCTTACAGTACCTATAGTCCCCAGGTCTGCCAGGGTGCCAAAGTGCTGTTTGAGGAAAGCCTCCTGGTCTGGGGTCTGGGGGACGGGAATGACCGCTGTCTCTCCCCCCTCCTCCCCCTCCAGCTCCTCCATGTCCAACTCAGAGGAGTTACCATCCACACTGAGGGGCTCCGTGGGCTCTGAGTCTGGCACACACACACCAACAATAAGATCAATGGAAAGTCCTGTAAATACTTGTGTTGGTGTGTGTTAGTGTGTGTGTGTGTGTGTGGGAGGGGGGGTCACACCTTCTCCTGGAGGCCGGTCAGGACTGGACAGCCGGCTGCTGCTGTAGTCCACAGAGCAGGCGCTGTCAGGGCTGTGTTTGTCCTGGCCTTCCTTCACACTCTGAGCCAGAGGGGCACGTGGGAGCTCCTTCACCTGGTACTCACTGGAAGCACACGCACAACACACACAACAGACAAGGTCTGTAGAGACGGTTGAATGTATGAAGGGAAAGAAGAGACAGACAGAGAGACAGAGAGACAGAGAGAGAGAGAGACAGAGACAGAGAGAGAGAGAGAGAGAGACAGAGAGAGAGAGAGAGAGAGAGAGAGAGAGAGAGAGAGAGAGAGAGAGAAATAGGGAGGACGTCTCAGGCTGGTGTTTTAACCATTCTTCAGCAGCTTAGCGTACCTGCCGGCCAGGCTGACTGTATCCTCACAGCCGTCAGGGTAGAGCACAGGGCCGTCTGCCTCTGGGCTCTGGGGGGACAGCATGATGAAGTCTGGCCTCTGCTGCCACCTCCCATCCCTCTCCTCACCCTGAACACAGACATGAACCACAAACACACACGCAAACCGAAGCTATTAGAGACATTAGACTATATAACACCTAATCCAATAAGCCTGGATAATCATTGGTCCATGCTAATACAGTGTGAGTGATGGAAGGAGAGGGGCCTCACCCAGGCTGTGGGGGGGATGTGCAGGCTGGTGGTGCTGCCCAGGCCTAGGGTCTCCCTGCTGGGCTCCGATGGCTGGCTTCTCCTGGGGAGGAGGGCGGCAGCGGTGGTGGTGGTGGAGGAGAGCTCCTGCATGGAGAAGGACTCCAGCTGTCTCAGGTCCAGCATGGACTTGACCATCAGGTCCATGCTGCTCATCCTCCGGGACCAGCGGCGCCGAGGACGAGGGCCGGCACCAGAACTGTCTGTCTGAGAGCGTCGCCCAGACGAGCCCTCCTACAGCACACAGCAGTTCAGAACCATACCTTAGACAATGCTACTGTAGGTGGGTATAGTTCAGTGGTAGTGGTAGATTATGGGAGAGCAGATCAAGAGGTGAAATCCCCCTTCAATTTCGACCAGTCAGCTGCGTGAATACATTACTATGATTATTGCAAGGCGAGTGGAGAGAGGGTGAAAAAGTGGAGAGAGGGTGAACAAGCGTGAAGAGAGGGAGGGGAAGTTCTCCCTTGTGAAGGACAGGGCACTGACCTTTTTGACCTCTCTGCTGTGGGAGTTGCGAGAGTTGCACTTCTCATCCGAGGTATCTGGAAAGAAGAAAAAATTCATTTCAATCCAATTTAGAGCAACGATCGTATGTCTGGTGGCTCACCATTCAGAATGTAGCAGTGTTACCCATGCATCCTACACAAGAGCATCCTATCCAGCAAGTTAGCATGCTAACCTTGACCCTGACCTAGCACAGAAATCTCGGCTCTCCTACCCTACATGGTGGTTAGGATGTGAAAGCGTAAAGAGGGAGGGGCCACTGACCAGTCTCCTCCCCTGGGCTGCAGCCAGAGACCAGGTACGGAGAGATGAGGTCCTCTTCATCCTCCTCTTCTATGCCCTCTTCTTCCTCCAACTCTTTGTCGCTGTCAGATGACATGGTAACTACAGGTGGAGCACTGTGGATATCCCTTCTGGTGCTGCAGAAACACACACACATACACACAGAGACTAGAGAGATATTCTCTTGGCTATTAAACATGTGTCTGTGTGTTAGCGTGTATGGATGTCAGTGCGTGTGTGTGTGTGCCTGTGTGTGCGTGTGTCCTGTACCTGACGGAGCCAGGTTTCTGAGGAGGGGTCGTCTGTGCAGGCTTGCTGTTCTGCTTGAGATCAGACAGCCGCTGTCTCATGCTGATGGTCAGCTCAGGGTTCAGACGCCACACAAAGATGCAGCTGCAGACACACACAGGCCAGTCAGCGCACCGCGACATCGAACCAAAACCATCAGGAAATGACTCGATATTTTGATGTTTGATTTACCTGTCTCCAGACACGGTGATGAGATGTTTGCAGTCGTTGGTAAACTTCATGCCTGTTACTATCTCTGTGGAACACACATAAGGGAGGCTGTCAGAGGAAGAACTCTTCCAGGAGGGAGGGACAGCGAGGGAGAGGGACTAGTCTTACCGGAGTGTCCAAACATGGTGGCCACACACTCTCCAGAGTAGAAGTCAAAGATGCTGATGTTCTTGTCTGAGCAGCTGGTGGCCACGTATAGTCCTGAGGGGTCTGTCTGGACCTGGACACACACACGCACAGACACACACACACAGATACACACACACACAGACACACACACAAGCTTAATGGCTACACTCATGGAGAAGATTCGACTGACCTGCCTAGAGATTGGGTTAGATGGAAGCCCTGTGGAGCCTTGAGACGTAGCTACCTTGATGAGGGTGCCGTCCTCCCCCTGGGAGCCCTTGTACAGCTTCTTCTGCTTCCCATTACTGATGTTGAAGATCCTGAGAGGAGCAGGGAGGTAGAGGGCATGAGAACAGGGAGGGAGGGAGGAGAAGACACAGGCTCAACACACAGCTGTACATTCATGTCCATCTGTACACAACCTCTAAGCTCAGACACAGGGCTTTGTAGAACCACCAGGGGGCAGTCATACAATCCTAAGCAGCTGTTGGCTGGTCAGACTAGTATACTGGCCAACCTAGGGAGGCGCTGTCAGGCAAGGCCAGGGAAGGGTGTGAGGCGGGGTGAACAGGGGGAAGACAGGCAGTCAACCATTCACTTCTCCTCAAATCTCTTACAAGAAAAACAAAAACACAGTCCCTGTCCTGTCTGGTTCAACTCCAGCCAAGGACTGAGTTCAGACTACAGGACAGGTCATGAAGCAAGCTGACCAGTGCAGGAGAGAGGAGAGATAATGCTTGGAGCAGCCCTCAATGTAACGTTGGATTTCTGCCACATTCCTGACATTGTCTGATAATGCATCAGGACTTGAGGTTGACCACAGCACAGAGATGCTTAGCTGTCTCCCACCAAACAGTAGAGTATAGTAGAGTAGAGCATAAAACAGAGTACAGTAGAGTAAAGTGGAGTAACATAAAGTGTCTGTATACTTCAACAGTATATTTCTCTCAGTGTCTACCTGCCCAGACAGGAGCATAATCCATCCTAATACCTTCCTACATCCTGTCCACCCCACCTGCGCCCTAAACTGTTAACATGACTACACAGTCTGGTGGATTATTGAGGCGTGAGGATTCCAATGCATGTGCGCACACACACGCTCACTCATTAACAACAACAGCAACATGTGCATACCTGATACTGCGGTCCTGGCAGCCAATAGCAGCGTACTTCCTGGTGGGGTCAATGTCCATGTCGTACAGGGTAGTCTTGCGTACGGTATGGTGGGTGCGGGTGAACTCCATTCCTTCATTTGTCTAAGAACCAGAGGTCAAGATTAGCCAGTGACATGTTGAGACCAGTCTGTTCAGCTGGCTGAGAAAAGTTGGTGTTCCCACTTCAATGTTTAGAGCTCTTGGTACATAGTTGTAGTACAGGATTAAATTGGGACACACTGACTTAATGGTTGATTCAGCAGCATTAGCAGTCATCAGTCAAGACCTTAGGTTATGACATTAGACCAGTGAAGGATTTTCTTACTAGCTGTGTTTGAAAAGACCGAGGGCCCGTTTCCCACTGGGCTAAAATAAACCTGGACTTGGACTAACATCAAGCCTCTTCCAAGGAGAACGGCCATTAAAGCATAAGAGCACTCTATCGCAGGCTTTGTCCACGCAACCGGGCCGTATTGTTGCTAAGACGAATCTACTTCTTCCAAAACATGTGACCTTGTAAGGCTGTGAAGGGTTTACAGCGTCGCCGTGACTTCTCTGCTTGGTTACGGCTCTCTGCTCTCTAATTAGATTCAACAACCTCATACCAGAGCTGGTGTCACCCTCTGATCTCTCCCTGCCACTTCAACAGTTGCATGACGGCAATCTGTGGTTGCCTTCCCTGTGCTGACTTGGGATCGCCCACCTCTGGATGAATGAAGACCCCCCCTCATCCCCTCCCATCCCCCCTTTAGATCTACAGCATCCCTCTGGGACAGAGATCGTCTGGGTGTGTGGCAGGGAAGAGATCGAACACCCAGCAGCGATGTCATGCTGACGATGCCACGAGTATGATATCCTTCTCCAGTGTAATGCGCAGCACTTATATTCCTCCATGATTCATGAGGAGATAAGCAGAGGGTTTATCAGGCTTGTGTTTTACAGTCCTGAATTGACTCCAGATGAGGACGCAGCATTACTAAAGGGATCTTCAGGCTTGTTTGTGACGTCAGACCCTGAACTCAACTAGGAGCTTGAATAGCTCCAGTAAGAGTGCAGGAGAGCGAGTGTTAGCGAGGGCACAACTGCCAACCCTGTCAGCTTCTGTACAGCTGCCAGAGATGTTTACCTTCTGAGCCGTGCGGAAGTAGATGCTCTTGTCTGCTCCACAGCTGATCATCCGCACCTTGCCTTCGTTAGCTGGAGGGAGGACAGAGAGGCCTTAAAACAATGGCAACATGCACCACAACTTCAAAGACACATTTGACCAAGTCAAATTCAAAGACTGAACTTGTGTTACCCAGGTATGATAGATTTACATGATTGAGGGAGTAACCTAGGGTCTGTGAGTTATTATGTGGAATGTATCTTCTACCAGTGTGTGTGTGTGTGTGTGTGTGTGTGTGTGTGTGTGTGTGTGTGTGTGTGTGTGTGGTGAGGCAGCCTTACCAGCGAAGCGGACAGCGGTGATGGAGGAGGAGTGTTCGTCCAGTGTCTGCAGCAGACTGTAGTCCTGCTCTGCATCCAACACATGGATCAGACGATCTCGGCTGGCCGTGGCAAGCAGCTTCATATCTGACACACACACACACACACACAGGCAGAAGACATTCCACATATTAAACACACATAGACACAGGTAGAAGACATTCCACATATCAAACACACACAGGTAGACAACACATGACCCGTATGACATCATGACACCATAAACACACACAGGCTTCTTCACTCCAGGAGCCCGCCAGCTTCCCACCTCCATACACCTGTTCTCCATCTAGCCGACAATTCAAAGGGCAACATTAGAACAAGCTCTGTCATGTTTCTGATGAGCAGGCAGCTTCCTCCTGTTTTCAGCTGGTCTGGGGTTAGCATGTAGAGCCTAGACACTGTGCTGCGCACTGACACCATGATAACCATGTGCAGACCATGTCACGTACTGTTCTCTTCAGAGACTGCAGACATTGTGCTGCAGTGAGGGAATTTACTGCAGCAGCCTATGTGGAGAGTGACTGAGCGACTGGTCATAATCGCTAATTAAATCACCCACATCAGGTGAAATTGAATTACACCTAGGACAGGCAGCTCTCGTGGCTATTGTTATACAAACACGGATCCAATAAACATGGATTGTTCTTCCAGTGAAAACTGATTATATCTCCATTTGCCACACATGAGCGGTGCGCAGAGTCGAGGGGGATGGAAGACTCAGGAAAGTATCAGTTATTTGTTTTTGTTTTCGGACCCAAAGATTTGAGATTCATAAACTCATATTACTCAAATTCAAACTGTAAAATTAACATCCATAAAATGCAAAACTTTTTTTCAATCTTCAGAATTTCTAACAGAACAAACTTCAGGCTTCAAATGGTGAAATTCAGATCCCCAATATTCCTCCTCTCTGCATGCACGCTGTGAATCAATGCGTGGGACCAACGGCTTTTTCCGAGAATCGGCAGGAGAATCAACCCAGAATATACAAACGATTAGCATCATCATTTTATGAACAAATGTGTCCAAAACTGATACATTCAAGTTAAATATAATCATTTTCATAGTTAAATGAGTCACGTTTATATTATGTCAAGCTTCCAAAATGCTCAAATGAACGCAAATCTAATTTTGGGCACTGGCATGACTTGTTGAAGTCCCTATGTACACTCACATCAGACTAATACTAGGACATAAGCTTGGCTAAGCCTCACAGTTTTACAACGTATTTCTCTGCCCCTGCCACAAATCTAATCACATTCTGTGTGTACATACAGTAGGCCAATGTGCAAGTGTGTGTGTCTGTGTCTGCTTAAGTAGCCTTACAGAACAAGAAGCTAGGATCACTGTAGACGATTAGCACCCCAGAGGTGTTAGCATGTGACCAGAGACCGAGGAAAACAAGAGGGGGGAGACAAACCAGATATGTCCTTTGCTCCCTTCCACAAACACCAACAGATGTGCTGGCCTCTGGGAGGCTAGGAAGGGGTGAGGGAGGCTGGGGAGGGGTGAGGGAGGATGGGGAGGGGTGAGGGTGGCTGCTAGGACTGGTGCCAGCATGGGTTCTCCCCTCCCCCACCTCTCCCCCACTCCCCTCCCCTCCTGCTAGGGCAGCATATGCTCTGGCTCTCTTTTCCCAGAACCAGTCTACTTTAACCAGCCTGCAAATGTCCCTTTAAAACCCCACATGGCCCAGGCCTCCATTCACAAACAAGCCAGTCAGGCACACAGTCCCAGAGCAGCACATTCAAAACAGAGTGCAGCAGAGTGGCTTCTCACATGAGAAATATGTGGTTTATTGTGGTGTTAATGAAGGAGAGGTTAAATCCTCCAGAGGCTGCTTCATACTTGGCTAGAGCATTGAAGCTCTGCTTGAGTCCCCATCGCAGCCAGCTTTGAGGTGGTTTGCTTGAGAGGACGGAACGTCTGAGCATGTGGCAACCATCTGGACCATGTACAGTAGCTGGTGCTTACAGCAGTGCTAAGATCATCAGGTTTTCAATTGAATATTCCAAAAAGCACATACCTCTTACCCTTTCCTTCTCTCTTTCCCTACATCTTCTTTTCTCACTCTATCCTTCCATTCATCTCGCTCTTTCGTTCTTCCTTTCTTTCTTTCTTTCTTTCTTTATGCTTCTGTCTTTCCTCCACCTTTCTTTTCTTCCTCAATTCCTTTCTCCTTCATCTACCTCTCTCTTTCTCCCCTCCCTTCTCTCCCTCCCTCTCCCCCTCCCTGTGTGTGTCTCTCTCACCAGTTTCAGGTTTGGAGTATTCTAGACAGAGGATCTCAGAGTCGTGGGCCTGGACGTTCAGGATCTCTTCCATGCCCTCCAGCTCGTGGATCCTGAAACACACAAAGTACAGATGTCCTTTATCTTCAAGGCATTTTCCAGCCCCCAAAAAAACACTTGGGCTCAGTGTGCTGCCATGGTCTTCTAACTAAGTCCCATTAGTGATTCAGTAGGGAGCTTCAGCGTTGCTGACCTGTGCTCCCAGTGCCCCTGCCTGACAGCTCAGCTCAGACAGGGATGGAGGGGGGAGGGTGGCACTGGCCTGGGTCTACCTGGGTTACAAGTCCCTGTGCTGAGCTGTGATGTATCTATCTGGCCTTGGTTACAAGTCCCTGTGTTGAGCTGTGATGTATCTATCTGGCCTGGGTTACAAGTCCCTGTGCTGAGCTGTGATGTATCTATCTGGCCGTGTGGAAAGATACTTGCTGTGCTAGAGCCTGAGAGGACCATAACCTGTCTCTGGGGCTCACAATCAAACTGCAACACAGCCTGTTCTCAGAGGCCCAATTAGCCTGATTTAATTGTCGTAGGAGTCCATCTCAGGAGAGGAACTGGAAAACATGGGCACAGGAGACTGGGACCTCAGGGATCTTTGCCCTGCACTTCTTAGAAGCAGTACCACTGCTGTCATCATCACTCCTCCTCCTCCACATCTTCCTCCTGACCTGAGCGTGCCATTGCGGTCTCCTGAGGCCAGGTGCTGTCCGTCTGGGCTGAGAGCCATGGTCCTGATGCCGGTGCGTGTGTCGGAGGTGTGTGTGTCCGGGGTTTTCTCTGTGTTGGCCGTGCCCACACACTCCGTGTCCAGCAGGCCTGACGTGTTGTTGTCCATGTAGATGATCTTCTGCAAGTCCTACAGAGCAGCATGGATAGGAGGGAGAGAATAACCACCTTAAATGTTACATGGTACTTTACCCATGTGTTCATGAGTATGTGTCTGGATGTGCTTCTAGAGTGTGCGTCTGGAGTGTGCGTCTGGAGTGTGCGTCTGGAGCGTGCGACTCACATTGCTGATGACGTTGCGGCTGAGCGTAGTGCTGTGTGTGTCAGTGTTCCACAGGCGGATGGTGTTGTCTGACGAGCAGCTGAGGAAGGAGCCAGGAGGCAGGCAGGGCTTGTCCACCCCTCTCTCCTCAGGGTACACCTGGGGAACACACACCAGCACAGCCCCTGGTCACGCCCCTAATCCTTCCCTTCTTCTCCTACCTGCTACTCTCCTTCTCTCTGGACTCACCTCCGTGCTCCAGACGCAGGCGGAGTGGTACAGGGCAGAGTAGACCTTGCCCACTTTGCGCAGGTCGCGGACATCCCACACGTACAAACTGTGGTCGTTGTAGACGCAGGAGAGCCAGCGGCTGCTGGGGTCATAGGTCACCGCCACGGTGTCAGGAAAGCGGGCATCAGTCTTGTGGGAGAAGAGGTGGCTTTGGAGGGGTCAGACGATAAAGGAAAGAGGGAATAAAATATGAATGCCATTTCATTTTAATAGTTGTGTAAGCTAAATCTTGTCATGCTGACTAGAATCCAACAGTAACCACCAGCTGGAGGAGAATTAGTATAAAGGGAGCCATTAAATGTTATAGGGCTGAGAGGGCTGTAGGAAACTGCCAGCTACTGGCAACCGGTTGGCATCTTTTCACCGGTGATTTAACGTCTGCGCTCGCTTTCCTGAACCGTTGGTGAGGACCTCCTGGGACAGGAATGTCAGCCTACTGGAAAAGCCACGTGTTTCTATGGAGATGTGTCTATACACAGCCCAGTGGTCAGCAGACACTGAAGACTGGAGTCAGACAGGCGCAGAAAAACGCAGACGAGACTGAGAAACGCGCCAACACTGAAACAACTCTTGCCACTGAAGCATGAAGAAGATTGTAGGAAGCAGTCAGAAAATCACGACGCTGACATTGATCACAACAACCCCACTAAACAGCCTGCATGCCTGAAACATTATTCTGGAACTCTCCGTTTATATTTATGAAGGAGAATTCCTTTCCTGTGGTTCTAACAAAACATCCAGTGTATCTCGAAAACCCCTGAGGAGGAGGGAACCAAACAGGAATAGAAAGCATCCAGGGCCTTGCCAGAGAGCTCCATCTGTGTCCACCAGATCTGGATGGGCTGCTGGAGCAGAGAGGACGGCATGGAGGTTTGTGCTTAGCTGGGGCTATTTAAATAACCATGTGTGAGGGTTTATGTACTGTATGAAAGACCAGACAGCCTACGCACACAGACTCGCTAAGAGGCTGCGGCTTACGAGGAAACCATACGCCACTGTTCCCCACTGATACAATGACACCACTCAATCTTCTGCCACTGTAACTCTATTCATGACTCGGGTCACAGTAAGGCACGTTAGGAGGGGGCGGTGCTTTAGTCTGTGTATGTGAGCGTGTGTGTGTCTGCATCTCACCTGGCCTCCACCAGGCTGGCGATGTCCGAGCCCAGGCAGTGTGGGCGCGGCAGGGTGCAGATGAAGTGGAGGTTGATGGGGCTGAAGGCTCGCACTGTCCCGTCTGCACAGCCACAGAAGATCAGATCCTCTGTCACAGAGAGGGAGGTGGCCTGGCTGGTCTGGAGAGGAGAGGAGAAGAGAGGAGAGGGAGGAGGGAAGGAGAGGGAGGAGGAGAGGAGAGGGAGAAGGAGAAGAGAGGGAGGACGGGAGGAGAGAGACACAATTTGAAAGACCCGTGTAGGTAATCATTTTCTTTCTGTGGTAGACGCAACCATGGAATTTGAGGTTTAATGTGCACCTCACATACACCTAAAATGCACACACACACAAACCACCTTAATACTCTCACACACATGGGTCCCGCGGGTTGTGAACTGATGAGACAGTAAAGCCAAGGTTGGTCCAGTCGATAATGAAGGTGTGTGTACTGAGCGCAGGGTAAGCGTGTGTGTGTGTCAGTGAGAGCCACTAGGGACCTGCAGTCAGCAGGACTGCAGCATCAGTCTATTCCACAGTCCTTACTCACACAGGCTACGCTCTCTGGCTCATTCAGGCCTCAAAGACCCACAGCCCCAAACTGCTGGAGCAACGGTGCATCAAATCCCAGTTACTATGCTATGGGAGGATAATATTGGTCTTTTTGAGGGGGGTGATAATCCTTAGATCACTTGACTTGCAAATTAAAATCTAATACAAATGATAGTATCAGTGTTAGACTTGCTGTAAATGCAGTTGAAATGTTGATTCAGGCTTGCAGCTTGTCTATCTGGCCCTAGCCCAACATACAGGGATTTGCTGTGTGTCTCATAACCACTAAATTGATCCAATCTTTCACACATTCCTCTTTATGCTCAGAGTGCACTGTACTCTGCTCACATCTGCTGTCACATAACTGCAAAATACCAATGATACCAAGGAAAACACCAGAGAGAGGAACTTTGTTCTGTTCATCCAACAGACAGAGTTTAGTGGAGGACACAAAGGCAAGTGTCTGTATGTCCTGCGACAGTAAGAGCGAGGGAGGCCTAATGAAGATAGGATCTGAATCTTAGTTCACTCAGCGAAACACATTCTAGCTTCGAGTTGAAATCCTAACAGTATAAATAGGAGTGGGCCAGAGAGAGGCAGAGGGTGTAGGTGTGTGTGGTGATCAGATGAGCAGGGTGATAGTCATATCCCGGCAGGCTGGAATGTGATGGTGCAACAGTGGATTATTTCTCACACAGAGCTGGTATTGTCCGCCTGTTTCTCACAGTTCTCTCTCCTTCTCTTCTCTCCCCTCACTATCACTTTGTCTCTCTCTCTTTCTCTCTATTACCAATCTAGAACTAACTCTATTCCTTTCTTTGCTTGGTCATCTGCATCACACCCCAAATATCCATCCGCCGTTTATTTAATCATGCCATCACTTCCCTTCCTCTTTCTCTCTTTTTCGTTTGGTCACCCTCTCTCTCATCTTTTTCCTCTCAATCCGCTCACACGCAGTGTTGGGACCAGGCCTAATACAAAAGCATGATTGTGCTGTCTCTCGTTCTCCTTCTTTCTCTTCTTCTCTCCCTCCATCCCACTCTCCCTGTAGCTATGGTGACCCACTTCAGGGCTGTGGCTGACTAACTGAGTCCTTGTGGTCAGGGAGCTCCTGACACTGAAAGCCAGGGTTTCATCAGGATTGTTTCTACACTGGTAGGGTGGCATGACAGTTCAGGTCAGACCAGCCTTGCTCAGTAGTGTGGGGAGGGAAGCTAGACCTGAATGTGAACTCAGCCATGCTACTGTACAGTACGTCAGTGGAGGTGCGTGAGTGAAGTTACCGCTTCTAAGCTGCTGTGAGACAAAATACAGTGATTGGACAGACAGCAACAGCTGGAGGAAACCATCCAACATAAACATGATGATGAGCACCAGTCACAGTCACAAAGCCAATAGGGAAGACAGGTGAGCATGATTGGCTGCAGTGTCCAGTGGATCCATCCAATGGGATGATAAGTGAGTGGGGGAGGCAGGCTGACTGGCTGACTTACTGTGATACAGTCGTTTTTCTGGACAAAGTCAGAGGAGAGGAAGCAGAGCAGAGCTGGTGTTAGACAGCAGCAGAGCCACATCAACACACACACACACACACACACACACACACTGGCAGGAAAGCTGTTGGATTAACATCTAAGAGAAGCTGAAAGTTGTGTACAGCGTGTACAGTTAACTTCAGTACACAGGACAAGTTTCACAGCCAAGAGGCTTGAGATGGGGGCCGTCTTACAGGGAAAGCTCTCTAAGCAGGGGCAACAGCACGATCTGCAACCTTCTGTTTACTTTGCTCTGGTATTGAAAGTAGAAATCCATTTACATGGTCAGAGAATAGGGTGGGACACAAGCCTTTAAAGAGGCCAGTCACTCCAGATTTGACACGATACAGTACAGTGTGGTAAGAATCAATACAAGACGGTCCATTGCAGTAAACCCATAGGAGTCTCTCTGTCTGACTTACCCGTAGCTCCACCCATTTGTCCAGCAGACGCTTCTCGTTGAACTCACACAGCAGCCCTGAGGAGGTGATGCAGAACGTGCTGTCCGCCTTGCGGCCCCGCCCACACGCCACGTCACTGAAGAAGTTGTTCCTCAGCTCTCCTAGCAACCCTGAGCGCCCCAGAAGAGGAACAGTAGCGTTCACCTGGGAGGGAGGCGGCGAGGGAGGAGAGGGAGGAGGAGGAAAGGGGTTGAAAAAAATGAAATGGGGGGGGGGGGGGGGTTCAAGTAGAGGAAGGTGACATGAATGGTAAGAGGTGGAATAAGGGATGAGAATAAAGTTAAATTGAAATGGATAAACACTTGGAAGAGTTGGAGAGATTAACAGAGAGAGATAGGAGGACACGGTGTGGGGTGCGTGTGTGTGTGTGTGTGATCATCTTGGAGGTTACCTTGGAGGACTTGGTGTGGTCAAGGTACCAGAACTTGACATGTCTGTTTCCTGCTGTGACAAAGTAGGAGGAGTCATCCGAGAAGGACACAGCAGTCACCTTGCTGGACACCTTATTGGCTGCTACCACCACGTTTTTCTGATAGGAGCACATAAACGCAACAGAACATACCATTAAATAGCTGTGTGTACGTATCTGTGTCTGTGTGTACTTTACAGTACATGGGTTTAGACTGTGTATATAGGTATGTTTGCATATGTTTCACGTCATGTGTGTGTAGACGTGTGTGGGTGCGTACCTTCCAGGCCCAGACATTAACGATCATGTCGTGCTGGTAGCCCACACTGATGATGTACTTGCTGTTGGGAGAGAAGGCCACGCAGGAGATGCCGTACTTATGTTCCTGCAGCTCTGCCACCTGGGTACGCTCGGCCACGTCCCACACACGCACCGCTGGCATGTGCCCACTCTGGAGGGGGGGCAGAGACAGGGATGAAGAGGCGGGTGGTGGGTGAGAGATAATGAGAGGTAATCGCTGGCCTGAAACTGTAATTAGACAAGCTGGCTCAGGGCAGGACATGGCGATCTCTACAGAGTCAACAACACTTCTCTCTCCTCCTTCTCCCTCTATCTCAGAACAGAACAGTTAATCTCCTGCTCTGTCTTTCTCTTCTCTCTTCAATCCTTTCATCCATATTTGTGCTCCATAGCAGCACGACCTAGCAGGGACAGCTGGGGAAGTCTGTCCCACATTGGGGGAGGGCAGGGGGGGGCAGACTGTAGGACGAGTTGTAGGACTGCATGTACCAGCATGCACCAGCATGCACCAGCATGCACCAGCCTAGCCACAGACAGGAACCTGCTAGGTGGCCTTCTGCTGCAGCTACAGGCTCCTCCACCCTTCTCTGAAGCTCATCTCCCATCTCTGTCTCCTGTCTTTTCACCCATGTCTCTTTCTCTTTCTGATTTGTCCTGGCTGGTCTTTCTTCCATTTCCCTGGTGCTCCCTGTATCTCTCCTTATTTCATTTATTCACTTTCTTCCGCAGACAACAGAGTCTGGCACCTTGCCCTCTGTTGCTATGGCAACGCTGAAGCACACACTCACTTGTCTTCTAAGCTCCAAGCTACCGGAGGAGTAGATTAACACACACTCAGATATGAAGCTCACAACACCTACAGATCCACCCCTCTCTATTTCCACCCACGCAAACACACAGTCAACAGTTCTAACTGTTATGCACAGAGCTTAAAGGCATTCCAGAAGACACTGAGTCAGTCTTAGTCTGACCTAGCACTGTTCTAAAAAACATAACATAGAGGAACTACTTTAAAAACTCTAAATATCAGCTAAATACTCTCTACCCATTCTTTCTTTTTCATGCTCAGTCTCATCCTGTCTATTGAGTCAGGTACTCACCTCTCCAGTAACCACGTATTTGCCATCTGGAGAGAAGGATACCGTGGTTATGGTCTTCCTGTGGGGAGGGAAAACAGGAAACAGTTATTTACTGTTGAAGTGACCACTTCCTGTCTCTAGTGGGACTTCCTGTCTAGGCTGGATTGTATTGGGACAATGACAACATTCATCAGAATCAATAAAGCTGTTGAATTCACAGAGCAGTGTGATGACCATTCAGAAAGCTCCAACACTATAAACCGTTGGAGGGTCCAGACAATCACAACTGTACTCTTGGCAGCATTATTTAGTCTGAAGAACAGGAAGACCAGGTAAGGAGCTCATGGTAGCTTCCATAGTGATGTCCCACAGGGCATGTCAGAGCATGTTAGAGCGTGGGCAGTGGCGGGGGTTAGGTGATGCCTGGACACAACGCACAACATCAAAGGATCCCAGTGCTTTAAGAGCATCTGGCACCTATGACACTGCGCTTGTTTCCACAGGGCCATCAGACACACCCCTCACCTGGAGCTGTTGAGGATGTGGTGCTGTTTGTTCTTCTTGGGGTTCAGGAGGACCACCACACACCTGCAGAGGAAGAGAGGAGCAGGTTAGACGCACACACACACACACACACATATACACACACACACACACTGATGACTCAGTAACACTCAACAGGGATTTGTACTGACTAGTAAAGCTTTATGTTCCGTGCCAGTGAGAAAGGGCATCTTCTGAAAGCTGATGTAAAGTCTGCCAGCAATAACAGACTAGCCACTTAAGCTTTATTACAGAGCTTCTAGCTCAAAATAACCTGGGAAAAGGTCTAAAATAAAGTTAAATAAGTCATGTTTTTTTCATGGCCTTAAATCTGAGAACATAAAGGTCCCAAACAAACTTCCAGTGAGTCAGTGTGCGTGTGCGCATGAGCGTGCGTGTGCGTGCATGTGTACGTGTGTGTCTGTGTGTGTGTGCGTGTCTGTGTGCGTGCATCTGTGTGTGCGTGCGTGCGTGTGTGTGTGTGTGCCTGTGTGTGTGTGTGTGTGTAAATAAAGAATGACTAAGCAGAATGTTTTGTTGGCCTTTTGAATTTCATCTCCCAGGAGAATATCAGCAGGAACATAGTGCAGAGACTCGCAGCAAATCAATTACCCAGAAGTCCTTAGAAGAAGACAATGACTGTCACTTTGCTATCTTCAGTCCTTTGACTGTGCGACAGTCAAAACTGTGTGTTTATGTGGCCACAGTGTGGAGCAGTGGGGTGGGGTTATGCTGTGTAATAAGCCTTTGAACACAAAACAACACGTCCAGGTGCTGTATCTTCAAAGGACGCAACATGAGGTCAGCTAGCTGAGTAAAGAGACTAAGGTCACCCTGGACAGGTAGAGTACAGAGAAGAAAACAGCCTTTAGTCACAACTGGCCTTTCTGTGGAGAAAACTAGACTACTCCTTGTTCCACCCTTCCACGACCACTTCCTTCCTGTTTCCAGTTCTTTCCTGTCTGGTTTCTTGCTCTCTGTAAACATGTGGCCTAAATCAAACATCAAACCAACAAATAGTTCTAGAACGTTAACATGGAGAAGAAAAGTTGGCAGATGTCTCCCGGTAGCCGTGCCCAGATAAGGTCCATCTCTACTGAAGATGGTGATGCCAGGGCTAACATGACCTAACCTAATAGAGGTAGACAGTGCCAGCTGGACTCTGGCTGCCTCGTGCTAGGCTGAGCACTACAGAGCACCTGCTGATGTGTCAGTGCGAGATATCAGGACTAAAGCTTGTCTGAGAGCAGTGAGAGGATGTTGGTGGTCACTGTAAACCCCGAGAGGAAAGGGGGGGGGGGGCATGATTACAGCATTCGAGAGACTGGGCCAGCAGCCTACACACAAAGGATGACTCCCAAGATGAGCTCGTACACATCTATAACCTAGCCTGCCTCTCTCACTCTCTCAGAATATGGATTTCATCCTCGACTCCACGCAATCGTGTAACCAAGAACCTCTACATCACATTACATCCTCCTTCACCTGAACAGTTAGACCTGGGTGAGGTGGGTGTCTGGTGCTGGGCGCAGAGAGGGGTGCTGAAGGGAGGGACAAGGGGGCTGGTCCTGGGGGCAGGGGGCTGGGGGCAGGGGGCCTGTGCTGTGCAATGGGAGCTGAGGGTCCAAGGATACAGGGTTACTATTCAGTGTTCCTTGTTGAAGGATACAGTTTAAAAGTCACAGCGACAGTACCTGGAAAGCAGCCAGCTCTTGCAAGTTGTAAACACAACTGTTAAGGAGAGTTAGACCAAGAGAGAGAGGGAGCAACAGAGAGAGAGGGAGCAACAGAGAGAGAGAGAAAGAGAGAGTAAGCGACTGAAAGCCAGGGAGACGGGAGCATGCAATCTGAGGAGAGGAAAGAGAACGAGAGTGCGTGTGTGTGTGTGTGTGTGTGTGTGTGTGTGTCAGTGGTAAAGCAATAGCTGAGGCATGACTTCTCCGAGCCAAGAGCAGGTAGAAGGAGATGAGAATGGTGAGAGAGGGGAGTGGGAGAGAGCTCATGTATCAGTATCCCATTACTCACTTCTCCACAAACCTAACTTTCTCCCTCTAGTCATTCTCACCCAGCCTCCCCCTCCAGTTTAGCTTTGGTCCTTTACCTCCTAGACAGAAAGATTATCTTTGCCTTGAGAGCATAGTTCTGAGCTCCGAACCGCCTCTGCTGCATAAGAAAAAGACAGACGCTTGCTTGTTCTAAAGTTACGGATGAAGCGATGTATATGAACTCGGCATTGTTTACACACACTGGTGTGTGTGTGTTCACGTACAGTATATCTGTCAACTGCTGCATTGATCCCAGACAAGACTCACCCTGTCTAAAAGCACACAGTGAGTAAACATTTCAACAATAAGTAAACATACAGTAAGGCTATGCTACCTTTAAACACTGGTGAAGGCAACAGCTAAGGGGCACAGTTTGACATCCTCACAGCTCTTCCAGCTGCTGACAGAAGCTAACCCTAACCCTGTGTTTGGGGAGGTGAAGGCAGCCATACAGGTCACTAGCAACGCCTTAAACAGGTCAGGGTGGTTCAGCTGGTTACCTTTCAAGATAAGGTTCAAACGAACTGAGGCGTTTTGGCAGAAATTCACCTACATGGAAATGTGCTGCTAGAGCCTCTTCTGTAGAAACAAATAAGGAAGATGTATGGTGCTAAAGAGCAGGCTGTGTACGCTTTGTGATGACGTTTAAGTGGTCTACACCATTGCTGTGGTAGGTAGGGTGGTTAGCACTTTGTAACGTTGAGTAAGAAGTCTGTCTCACTTTGACTCAATATTTACCCAGCTCAGTCATTCCCGAACCTTTCCACTTCGCAACCCACTTATATATCTCAAATATTTTTTGCGGCTGCTCAACATATCCGTTCACTTAATTCGAGTTTATGACACGTTTAACAACACCACAACCAAACAGTCCGCTTCCCAGATTTGTTTTGAGTTTTCCAAAAAAAAGACGAAGTGTTAATCCGCAACACAGTAACGTAAAGAAAGGTAACCTGCTAATTAATACGACTCGGCCAGGTCTAGAACTTCGGGTGAAAAGAGAAACGTGACTTTTAATGAGCAGAACAGGTCATGTTCATATAGCACTGCCCTCGTACTAATCCGAAACTCGTGGTTTCACGCTTTAGTTCATCGGCAGATAACAGGTTAACATTAATGACTAGTAAGCAGGCTGGCATCGTTGAGTACGTCGGTTAATGTAGCAACAAATGCTAGCTAGCTAGCCTACCTTTATTGCTGAAATCCAATACAGCTAGCCTAGAGCTATTTTAACCAGTTACTTTTTGTGTGAATTAGATCTACCATACCATTGTAATTGTCGATGTAGCTAGAAACGTACAATTTAAACCCCCGTTGCCCATTCTTACCTCTTGTCCTTCCTTTTTCTTTTCTTTTTTTTGCTGTTTTTTTCTTTGTCAAAAAAACAACCGTGACAACTGGCGTTTCGGTCACGATGAATTGAAGGTCAAATGTAATTTTAGAATTTTTAAGAATTACAGAATAATCTGCCCAAATAAATATTTATCTTTATTCATTTTTCATTGTTAAGTTTTCATTCGTTTGGCAGCCCATCTGTATTACCCTAGCGGACCACTAGTGGGCCCTTGGCCCACAGGTTGGGAATCGTTGACCTAGCCTATCCATGAGGCCCTAGGAACTAGGCACAGTCCAAGAGCAGGTCATGATGAACTGTAAACATAGGCTGTTATTTGGAAAACTATAGATTGTCCACACCAGTTTGTAACGTTTTTAAATACCAAATATGTAGTAGTGCAAGAAGATATGTACAACTCCCCAACCCATTCTATGCCTCTTTCTAGTTCTCCATCAGTTCAGCCTTCGCCCCAGCCTTTCTCCAGCCTCAGTCACAGCCTTAGTCCCAGCCTCCTGTCTTGCCTGATATGGTTGAGTTGTCCATGGTCCATCTGGCTCGAGGTTTACCAGGCAGGCTGACAGGTGGTCAGCCCACTAAGGCAGCCCCTCCAGAGGATAATAGCAGACAGCCATCAGGGGTATCACTTACCAGTCCTAACAAGACCATACAGCCATGCTCACTGCATTGCAGCAAGAACAGCATTTAGCAGACCCCCTCCCCTCTCCTCTACACAGCAAAGCAGACCACCCCCCCTGTAGAGAACACGCCGCGCGCACACACACACACACACGTCCTCTACAGAACCGAGCAGACCCCCTCCTCGACAGAGCACTGCAGAACCCACCACTCATCCAAAAAGAACTGTGCTACCTCCCTATCCCCACCCCCCATCCACACACACCCTAATACACGCACACTCATCCCCATGCACACCTATCCCTTGCACACCCATCCCCATCCATACCCCCCTCCTGTACCAAGCTCAGCAGTCCCTCGTTACTGGACAGGGCTATGCAATGACTACTCTACAATTTCCTGCATCTCTCCCTTTTAATTACCCTCTCCTTCAATCAGTTTCAACTTCCTCTGTCCCACCTTCCGTTCACACACACACACACACACACACTCTCATCTACCCCCTCCACACTCCCATTCCTTTCCTGCTCCACACTTCCTTAACTACTGTACGTCCCTCATTCTCTTTCCTGGTCTCTCTCTGTCTCTCTCTCACGCAACCAGACTGCCTCCATCTCTCTACCTCCCTTCCTCTTCCCCCTATCCTTCTCTCTCCCTTTCTCCTGTTCGTGCCAGTGACCCAGTTTGCTGCAGTGCGGTGCCGTGTGCTGCGCGTGGTGCGGTCAGTGTGGGACTGCCAGCCTCTCTCTGACATGCATCTAGTCATGCGTGTAAGATCTGGCCAATGGGGCTGTTTAGGATGCTCACAGAGGGCATTCATTCCACCCCACTAGAGATTCTGTACTACCCAGGGAGCCTGGAATCCAATCACAACTTCAACACACATTCCACGCTACAGGAACCTCACATATTATGGACCAAGGTTAAGCAAGGTTATACCACTGATTTCTTAAACAAGTTGCATCGCTGAGATGAAGTTAATATGTTGACTTTAATATGAAGACGTTCTAGAAAGTAATTAATGTTATAATGGACAACAACATCAGGTATATATTGTGTTGTCAGGGCAGAAGGTTTGCAGTGATGACACCTGAGATGCTTTTATAAAGGAAGTAAACTACTTGGAAAAGTTCCAGTGAAAAAGCCATGTCTCTGTTCGTCTACAGGCTCAGATATCCTGATATTCCAGTTAGTCCATCATGTCACAGAATGAATGCAGAGAATGTACCATTGGAATTAGTTAAACTAATCTAGCCTGGGGCATTGATGTTTAGCCATAGAGATCACACCGTTAACAAGCAGAGCCCGACCATAACGACAGCATCGTAAGAAGCCCAACACAACCATAACGACAGCACCGTAAGAAGCCCAACACAACCATAACGACAGCATCGTAAGAAGCCCAACACAACCATAACGACAGCATCGTAAGAAACACAACCATAACAAGCACCGTACAACAAGAACAAAAACAACACACAAGCGTCAACTCCACAGAGATGTGTGAATCTCTATGGTCGATACACACAGTTGCAGGACAGCGCAGCCAAAGCCAGTACAGTAGCCTAATTAAACACTTCTCTCAGACATAAGAGGGCCACATCTGCAGGGACGAGCAGCTCATCTTTAATTAACACAGCACCCAGATGAAGAAGCTGGCTGGCCTGCGAGCTCAGGCACCAGGCTACCTACAGGACTACCCCTGCCAGCATGGAGTGACCTACTTTGACTGGACTCTGTTATCAAGATAGGCAGGTCTACACAAGATAGAGCCTCCCACCTATGTGTACTTTATCTAGGACAAGAAGCAGAGGCTAGTTTCTTTAGCCATGCCTGTAGGGGGTGGGTATAGCTCAGTGGTAGAGCATCTGACTGCAGACCAACAGCTTGCAAGATCTACCTTTGTATATTGCTTTTAAACCCCGACTACAAGATGTGCCCATAAGCCTGGGTAAGGGTTAGATAAAGAGGAATACCCCAGAGGAACGCAGGTGTAAGGAGAAGCTGCTGACTAGACAGCCATGAGATGCTCTCAGAGACACGTCTGGCTCTGTGGTGACATGGACTTCCTCTGGGTTTCCTCTGGGTTTCCTCTGAGTTAGCTCTGGTTGTATGTGGCTGTCTTCAGTCCTCTATCAACCACTTCCTCCACTCCGCTTGTCCTGTCCCAAGAGGGGCTGTAACAAGTGAACTGTAATAGCACGTGCTCAGGGAGCTCTGGCAGCATGGTACTGTGACATAGCTGGTGGGGGAGGAACCAGCCTAGATTGATTTCATATATTCCTCTTTGTTGAGCACTGAGTAGAGTGTATTCTACCGGTGGCGATTTTTAACTGTAGTGTCTGAGGTGGGGGGACCCTCTTTCCCAGGTGCTGCTGTTCTGAGGGAAAGACATTCAGAGCTGCTGGAATGTGACAGGCTTCCTGGGAGGACAGGACTGGGAGCTTTAAGATCTAACGACATAATGAGATTAAGGCCATCATGTGACGCAGGGTCTGCAGTACAGGCTAGTCTGAACTGCACGCACACGCACACACGCTTACACACAAAACCCACTTGTGCGCATGCAAGAAGTGTTTTGACACTTTATGAACAAAGGAGGCCCCTTAAGGGATACAAAGATACAGTTGGTCACAAAGCAATAACCAGACGAGTACACCATGAATATTTTTCTATGGTTTGTAATAATGTAGTGTCATTAGACACGGACAATGTCTTTCACGGCCCCCCTAAGCAGACCTGCAGTTTGCACAGCATCCCAACTCAATGACAACATCATGGCATGGCCACATAGTGTTTGTGACATGACCTGAATAGGACCAGAACGAAGCTGGTCTACGACATGGAGAACCATTGTATCTCTGCGATAATCTTTAAACCGGACATCTGTAAGGTTCTGCAGAGAGGGGAAATACAATACCTGCTTGTCTCAACTGCTTCAGGTAATGAGCTAACACAATGAAAAGGCTACTCCTAAATAGCACCATTAAGCTATCCCAGCAGACACCCTCCTTCTGATGAAAACAAGCTGACGTCAATACAAGCAGAAACACAGTGGGACTGTCTGTAGTACAGGACAATGTCAATGAAAAGTGTGTTAGCATGCCGCCCGTGTCTGGGTGCCTTCTGATAGGCTGAGGCTAAAAGCCCTGCTCTGCCCCCCTGAGTCACACAGCCAAGAGGACTGTGCACAGGACTGTGCACTGCCTTGTTGTGGCTGTCGCAGGTCTGGGAGATGCTGCGGCAAACTGCCTCCAACCTTACAGTCTAGTCTCTGTCCTTAGGAACTGGCTAACCGTGACTAAATCCAAACCTCCTGACACAACAATTTCACAAGTTACCCCCTAAAGACACACACACACCCCTATCAAAAGTGCTGAGAAATGACTTTGTGCTTCCAGTGCTCCCTACAGATCATTCTGCTGTCTAAGGAACACGTATGTTCACACATTTGCACACACACTCAAACTAATCCTGTGCCTCTGAATCGCCCCAATCAATCCCATATTTATTCTCATAATCCTCTCAGTTAGCCTGTTATCTCATCACTAGGCCTGAAGGAAAACAAGATCAGTAATTGAGTAGTAGTATGCCGTACTACGTATGTATATGGTGATGTTTGTGTTTGGTGTGTCAAGTGTGGTGTCAAAAAGTATAGTTTTGTATGTGTGTGTGTGTGGTGTGTGTGTGTGTGTGTACTCACCCTGCAGGGTAGGCTACAAGGCCGGACCGAGGGTCACAGGACAGAGCACGGTTGCCTGGTGCTGTAATTCCCAACACCTTCTCCAAGGTCACCTTCACACACACACACACACGCACACACACAAGGAACAGTTGAGAATGTAAGTTTTCACAGAAGAGGTGAGCAAACAGAAGAGCCATCAAAAGTAGCTGTACATGGAATCATCACTTTTGCAACAACAGAGAACAGGGAACATGTAAACATGAGTGACATAAGAAAGTTATCTGAGGAGCAGTGAGGACAAACACTGTGACCTCGAACTGTATCTTCCTCTGCTGCCTGATGAGAAGCAACATGCTTTATATTTAGACTCCACTAGACTGGGTTTGACTGGATAAAAAGAAGTCAAGGATTTCTCTGTCTTGCAGGTACATGCAACAGACATTTGAAAACATTGTTCTGACATGGCGAGCTTTTGATTTTTTGGACAGAGATAAAAGAAGTCTGTGTTGAAGTCGGTTGTTCTGATATCAGAGGTTTTGCAAGCACAGACACTTACTTCATACTCCCTGGGTTTGAAGAGCCTTCTAACCAGAGGCATATTTCAAAGCAAAACAGCCAGATATCCATCCAGCAGACAGACAGTCAAATTGACTGGTATTCCTCTCTGACTAGAAACATTCCTCTTGAACTCTCATATCCACAGAAACCACAACGCGGGATCAACTCTGTCCAGCAGCACAGACAGCCACAGCCAATAAGAATGATCTCAGTTCCACAAATGACCAATCAAGATACCTGGTTGAACAGGTTAGCTTCTAGGCTGGGTGACCTTCTTCTCTATCTTTCACAGTCTCTTCCTAAAGCGGAGTTTTTCGATAACTGCCTCTCCTCACATGACTACCCAAGACTCTCCTCCTACTCCTCCTCCTCCTCCTACCCCTCCTCCTCCCCCTCGTCCTCCATCAGGATGTATCTGTCTCCACGGCTCGGTGCGCTCCAGCCAGACCCTCCTGGGGTCAAGGTAGAGGCCGGCTCTGGACCTGACAGTCGTGACAAAGTTAAAAGGACAAGCACGCTCAAGCCCTGTAACAGCAAGCAGGAGTCAACAGGCGGTCTGAGCCACAAGACAAGGCTTGTCGGCTTAGCCTGGAGTTACTGGGAGCACATGCAGATTGAATCTTCTACTTCTGTGGAAGACTGAGGCCATGCTGTTGTGTTTTATAATAGGAAAAGTATCACAACATACTGATATGCAGAGCCCCTTGAAATAACCCAATGCAGATTCATCTCACACAAAAATCCCAAGAATGTGTGACATGCACTGTTTCCTATTGAGAGAAAAATGCCAGTTTGTGGTATTTCTATGACTAGCAGAGGATGGCCAGAGGGGCTCTAGTCTTCTTCTGAAGGCTCTACCAGCTGCAGGCAGGGTCCTTGTGGGAAGCAAGCAGGTTGGCTCACCAGGCTAGCAGGCCTAGACAGAAGGGGGGGGGGGCTAGGCTTCCCCCTGTGCTGGTCTATTCTAGTCTGCATTGCTGCCTTTGAAACTCCACAGCAAAGAAAGCCTGGGGAAAGAGCAACAGTCTACAGTGCATCTCTCCCAGTCGTATCAGCAGCATCTAATGTGAAGCTGAAACAAAGGCTCCAGTATTCCTTTGTCTTTACTTCCTGCAACCCTCCAGAGAGATCTGAGTCTATCGTACAAGCAGAACCAAGTAGAACCGAATGACTTCATTCAACTTAATACTCAAACACTATTATGGTTGTAGAGAATCAAAGGCCTCCTGACATTAACGATAAGGCCAAGATGGGTTTTTGTGGACATCTTCACTTGGTAGGATACATCTGTAGCCTGTTGCATAACAGAGCAGCATGTCTAGTGTTTGGATCTGTTTTACCTCTGTTTCTGTTTCTGTCTCAGAGAATAACTGCTCACAAGACAGAAACACCTAGTTAAACAACTGACAGAAACACACAAGGATGCTCGACTTATTTAAAAGGCCAGTGCTTTCAAAACACAGAGACTGTGTAAATGTACTTGAGTGGCACTTCGGTCCATATCTCATAGACGGTCAAAATAGGGTCATCTTGACAGATACAGCAGCTTTACCAATCAACTTATATAATGACATGATAAAAGAATATGAATCTAATGGATACTTGAAGGCTGATCCACCCATGGGTTTAAACAGGAAAGCACAGTCAGCTGCAGTAAACAGACAATCACTATGGAATGTTGCAGAAGGCCACTCCTGGACACAGTAAGTGTGTGTGTGTGTTTGTGTGTGTGTGTGTCTGTGTCTGTCTGTCTGTCTGTCTGTCTGTCTGTCTGTCTGTCTGCCTGTCTGTCTGTCTGTCTGTCTGTCTGTCAGCGAGCCACCTGGCAGAGCAGAGGGAACAACAGCTCCTCTGCTAGCACCGGTGACATTAACCTTCCCCTGGGTACTACATCAACACGTTTGCTTGTCAACAGCCCCTCATATTGTCCAATAGTGAAACAGTGGGACCACACAAGGCTAACGTAGAACAGTGATCCACATTAAACATCAATTATGTAAGAGGGGAGCTAAAATGATGGTGCCTATGCCAAAAGTATAGGTTAGTTTGGAGTCAACCAAGGCTATGACAGAAAGAGAGGCATGGGCATTGAATTGGGTGAGAGAAAGATAGAATGTGTGTGTGTGTGTGTGTGTGTGTGTGTGTGTGTGTGTGTGTGTGTGTGTGTGTGTGAGTGTGTGCGCACAGACACACACACATACATGCATTAGGATATTTTGCACGGTTGAAATACAGCTGGCCTGTCAGAGACCACGGCACAGCTGTGAGAAGTATGCATGGCATATGTTACTTTCTCATATTGCTCCGAGGACACTTAACATAGGATACTACAGTTTTACAGACAAGCTTAACTATAAACAAACCATCAGGGATATTGGAGGCACTGCGTTGTACTTTGTGCTATGATGGTGTTATTAGGCTGTTCTAATCGTGCATGTGATGTGTCACTCAGAACTGAAGACAGATGTATACTGAGGTACATTGACAGTGTTCTAGGGATAGTGAATAAAGAGAGCTTTAGTGCTAGACTGATATACGGATTTGACTGCTTAAGTTCCAGTAGTAAATGCCAGTGGCAGAAATGCATATAAAGTACCTACATTGTCTATAGGTCGAAACTGTGATGAGCAAGTGTAAGTGTGTTTGTCTGCACATTGTGTTGCCACAAAGGATAGAGCAGTGCAGTAAAGTGTGAACTGGTTGAACACTAGAACAACGCAAATGCATAGCACAGCACGACCATGGTGGATGTAAAGATTTACTACATACCTTATTACTGAGGTTTTCTTTGTTGCTAGTAGGCTTGTTCCGTCTCAGTTTAATAGATGGCGAGCGCAGCAAATTTTTAATCCGGCTCTTTATCGTGGTCCCCTCTACTGTCATCTTGAAATGGAATAGTCTGAGATTTATGAATGACAACCAATACGACAATGTTGACGGGGCTTTTCACACGGGTTTTCAGCAAAAAGCATATTTGTACCCACTAAACCATATCAACGGCAACCCCAAGTGGTCTCCTATCATGCCTGTGCGTGCAGTTCTGATGAGAGACGATGCATGTTGTAGGCACCTGGTCCTGTGTTCAATGAACGTGCTGTGCTAAGAAGGCTTATTATTCCGCATACCCGACTATTCCTAACGACGTCTTAGTATTCAAGCACAGTCAGCTCCATTGGAAAATATGAAAAGGCGTGCATTTCGTGAAAATGTCCATCTCCCTGGTTCTATGCGACTGCGTTCGTTCTCTCTGACATCCTGACATCGATGAGTGCCGAGGTTCCTCTTGTGTAGGCTATCTGACAGCTGCTAGCTGCCTCGCATTGACGAATCACAATCTGCGGCGGACAATAAATATCCCTTGCTCAGCTAACCGGTTAGTTAGCGACTCGGCTACTGTAGCTAGCACTCGCTAGTTTGCTAATCTGATTCATTTGAAGCTTGCGTCACCTTATGGGCAACCAATGAGTCAAAAGAACCAAGTTAAAGATAATAAAATAATAATTTGCAATAGCTAATACTATGCCAGATAGAAACTTGTATCGGTTAGCTTTAGAGACAATAACACTGGTAGCTGACTAGTAAGTCATTTGTTTGACAGCTGTCTGTTCAGAACAAGGGAAAGACACGGGACTTTGACTCAGAACAAAAACGAGAGTCGACATTGCCATCTAGTGTGGTAGCGATGTGCGCTAAGGCTACCCATACTATATTATCTCCCGTTTAAATTGTTGATGAGTCCTTATGCACAATGCGTGCTAATGTTTTTGTACGCTAACTACGTTTGGTTATTTGGCTGCGCATTTGAAAGAAGTGAATCCGCATTAAATATCTTGAGCATCTCTTGGCAACTGTTGCAGTTGGCAACTAGCGATGTCAACGCTCGAACGAAGGCATCATCAGAGTTGTGAAATTATAGACATCCTCAGTTTACAACAACCTACATAGAGATCCAGGCTAAACCTTTAAATACTTAGCTCTTTATTGTTTTTATTTATTAGCATAGGCTACTCATAATATGAATTATTGGTAACCATATATCAATAAAGGGGCACACTTGAAAACATTAACAGTGTTAAAAACATTTTTAGATACATTTGACATTAACATTGATTAAATAATCTGGTTGAATGTAGCAAGTCAGGTTGATATTGATTCATTTTCAGGTTGATTGCACTGTTTTCACAAATTATTTTCTAGAAGACACAAAAAGAATATTTATTTAATCATAAACATACATGCAGGCAGTTTTTTCCCTATATAATATCTCAACACAAGTCTAAACATCTAAATCCCCTTACCGACCCAATAAATACCCATGAACAGTGGCCTACTCTAAACTTCGCTTTTGATTACACTGACTGAGGGTGGTGGTACCAAGTTTTTCTTATTGCTCCTCCAGATTATATTACTCCACCAGCTGACAGAACAGCCGAGAGCCTTGCAGATCCTCTTAGCAGCCCTCTCCTGAATGTGGAAGATGATGGGGTCCAAACAGGCATTTAGACAGTACAGCAGCTGCGAGATCTCAACCAGAATGTTCACAATGTTGGCCACCCTGCACATGTTGGTGTGGTCATACACAGTGAAGAAGATGATGCAGGCGACAATGTGAAGCAGCTGTCCCGGCACCCAGCACACCAGGAAGTTAGCGATGAAGACGGCGATGAGCCAGATGGTCTTGTCCCGACCTTGCGTGGTGATGCCGCACGAGGCCCATTGCTGGCGCGACTGCCTCATGCGGGCAATGATCTTGACATAGGATGGGATGATAAGCAGGAGGGGGACGGAGACCTGGATGCAGTAGTAGGAGAGCAGAGAATAGGTGGCTCCTACGGACCTGCGATCAGAGGTGACGATGACACCGCAGTAACGCAAGCCACTCTTTCGCTCCCAGTACACAATGTTGGGATAGCTGAGGTAGATGAGCAGGACGGTGATGGCCCACAGCAGTCCTGAAACCAGCGCTGCGTTCTTCGGCGTCCGCACCATCCTAGACTCCAGCGGGAACATGATGGCCATGAAGCGGTCAACGCTAATGGCGCAGATGAACATGGTGCTGGATGTCAGGCCCACAAAGTGCAGCGTGCTACTTAGGATGCACAGCGTGCGCCCCATGCTCCAGTCATAGTTGGAGTAGACTTGGAGGGCCCGGGGGGGCATGGAGGTCAGGTAAACCAGATCACATAGAGCCAGGTTCAGGACGCCGATCGAACCGATGGTCCAGGGTCGCACTGGCCGCAGGCAGAGACACAGGCTCCAGAGGTTCCCTAAAATGCCCATCAGGGCCAGGGTGTGGAAGAGTGGTGGGATGACCACCCTGCCATAGTTGCGCTCATGGGAGCAGTCGAAGTAGAGGACCACAGGGAGGGACAGGTCCATGCTGCTGCGTTCCTTCCACCAATCTTGGTAGGAGAAGCTGAAGTTGTCATGCATGACGCTCCCTTCTCTTATGGTTCTTTTAAAACACAGGAATTATTGTGGAAAGGCGAATACATGAAATGTGCAGAAAGCTCTCTCAACATCTGTCTGATCCTTTTCAGCGAATACTGTGTGTTGCAGATAAAACCCTGATGTACCTACACCCAAATAACATTCAAACATGTCTCTCAGTAAGCCAGATCACTGTGCAGTCAATTAACACTTTCAGCCAGACAGCTACCACTACCTTCACACAAAGTCGCTCTCTAAGTAGTCTACAATCGAACCAGACTAAGCTGAATTGAATACAGCGAAAACAAGGTCTGTATGATTTGGACTTACCAACACAGCTGGCAGCAGTTTCTGGGATCAAAATCAATATGTTTCTGAGACTCAAGTATCAGTGCTGACTTTCAAGATCCAAAGCAAAGTCTCCAGGGAGATACTTTTAAAGGGTCTTTTCCTGGGAGACAAGGTGTTACCAGTGGTGGAAAAGGCCATGGTGTGTGTTCAGTCACTATCTCATTTCTTGGTCCCAGAAGACCCGACAGAAAGGTCAGTTGTCCTTAGTCAACAACAATGTTCTAAAGGGCATACTACGAAACGGAGTTTCGGAACTCTTTAAGGTATTATTTTAGCACTCCGGGGGTAACAATCATCCAATCACATCCATTTTAATATGATATTTTATTGCAAGGCCTCCTTTTGACAACACTGATAACTTATTTACACAGAACATACAAAAATATTGCTTTTACAAAATAAATGGTTAAAAACACATTAACCTTAACAGGACATACAGTATAGGTACATTATAATCCCATACTGAGGCCAATATAAAACCCTTGACACATGTCAGGGTATAACGTAAAGAATAACCAGAGGCTTTTAGTGTTACACCTTATCATCCTTTCAGCAGCGCCAAATGAGAACAAGATCACAGTACACTACCCTTCTCTTGTACCTAATACAATCCCTGGAGATTCTGAACATTGAAGTGATCTTCATGCTTTTGTTATTGAACGTCTTGTCTTGTTCCTCACACACCAGTGGGCAAATAAATGGTCAGTAGTAAAGATCACTTATCTGAAGGGCCAAAAACATACCAAAGTTTGGTCGTGAAGGTCACAATGATATGCAAGTCAAGTTTAGGCATCTTCAAATCTTAAGATTGTTCTATTCTTCAGGTGGTTGTGGGTAGAGGGAAGGGGGCAGTTGAAATGTTCCTTATCACTCAGACATGATTTTTCTTCAAATGTGAGCAATTGTAACATGGAGGTACCCTTTGAAACAGTGATTATTAGAACACAAGAACATCATAGTACTATCAACCACTCTAGATTCCTTTGATAGAACGAGGCAGAACAATACTGTACAGTGTATAATGAAATGAGTTTATATAGCCCACTAGTCATTAAATCTCTCTCCTATCTCCTCTTTAAAACAGGGGAAAGATAAAATACAGATCCCGTTAAGAGATAAGAGTTTGTGTTGAACCAGAAGCCCAGTCTTTTGCATTTATGAAGCACAGTTTGACATATAACAGCCCAACTTTCTGATTTGGGGCCTGAGGAGATGCTAGTTGTTGTATTAACACTGACATGACGCAACGTTTACTGTCTATTGTTCTCCCTGACTGCTTTTAATGTCTGAACAAGTCTTGAGAACTAGAATAAGTCGAAATTAATCTACAATTGCAATTTTGAAAACAGACCCAAGCTTAGCCACGCCATAAAGACCGCTCTGGGAGGGTATTGTGGTGGTTGGAAGTGTTATGTGGATTGATTTTTAATTGTGTGTTCAGCGGAATAGTGCAGGTAGTGTATTTGTAGCTGGGGGCTAGTTCAGGAAATGCTAGGATTGTGGATTGGTCTTCAAGCCCAAAGGAGCTAGTCTGGGCATGGGTCTCCAGGCAACCTCTGACTCCAGCTTTTCCTCTGCTCTGACATTCATGTCCGCCACTATAGCCACACCCCCCACCTTCATCTGCAGCAAAGGGGGTGGTGTCAGGGTACCTCCTTTAGTGGTTCCAAGAGGAGGTGGAATTGGGATTTGCTCCTGGCTGTGTCCGTTTTCAGCTGGACCAGGGCTGTGCCACGAACCCAAAATGGAACCTAACCTGCTGTTGGACCGTTGCCCTGGGTGATGGTCGAGTTCCGGAACAAGCAACTGTCTGGGTGGCTGTGATAGACTGCTGGATGACCTGTTGTTCCCTTGAGATCCAGTCATGTCCTCATCCAGACTGAGGAACAAGGGGCTGAGGGATCGCTCGTCATCCCCCTCTCCCTTTGCCTCCCCCTCTTTCTGTGGCCCTCCGCCCGTCCCTGACACAGGGGAGGGGGAGCTGGGGAGCTCTGATGGTATGTCTCGGTCATCACTACTGATCTGCTGGTTCAGGAACACAATTTCATTAAGTAGAGATGTCAGAGTCTCATCCTCACTGTCAACTTCGTCACCACTACCAGAATCGTCCCCAGAGACGGAAGCCTGTTTAGCATCCTTCATCTCTGCACAGTCTGCAGAGTCTGTCCCCTCATCAAGCAGGCTTGAAGTCTCTTTATGTATCCCCACCCCCTGCACTGGTAGAGCACTGCTCTGGGCACTGCTCTGGGCACTGCTCTGGGCACTGCTCTGGGCACTGCTCTGGGCACTGCTCTGGGCACTGCTCTGGACAGTGGAGGCAGGGACAGAAGCCTCAGGTGTCTGGGTTTGTTCAGTGTTTTGTGTCAAGACCTGGGGTTGTTGTGCAGCCAAAGATATCCCTTCAACTCCATTACCTGGAGAGAGAGAGGGAGGGGGGGGAGAGAGAGGGGGGGACAGAAAGAAAGAAAGTTTCAGTGAATCACCTTTGGTACAGCACATCCAGCTAAAATATACAATGGATAAAATTCATTTTATTTGATGAATATATTGCTGGTTTGGGGCAGAATATCTGTATCATAGGATCTTAGGACACCTATACAAAGGTTGATTATAAATCAGCTTGTCATACAATACCCCTAAAACTATGAAAAACAATGGTAAGCTATGATCACCTGCTATTAATTAGTCCCTCTCAGGTGAGTAACTATTGTCCATTACTATACAGGTTAGTCTGCTGAAGGTCTTACCAGGTGGGTTGAGGGAGAGGCCGGTGGCTTTGACTTGCTGTGACACGGATGGGATGCTGATTGTGACTGAAGCCACACCTAAATGTTACACAACAAAA
The DNA here is from genome assembly GCA_036571765.1 of Plecoglossus altivelis. NCBI lineage: Eukaryota > Metazoa > Chordata > Actinopteri > Osmeriformes > Plecoglossidae > Plecoglossus > Plecoglossus altivelis. The sequence goes on from BROE01000009.1 coordinate 5,866,995, forward strand.
TAAATAATAGAACAATGATATACACTGAAATCATTCCAAGTGATGAATCCCCCCCAGTACTCTGCATGCAGAGTCAAATAAAGCACATGTTGAGACTGTGGGGTACCTGGTGTAGGGGAGGGGTGCAGGCCCAGCCCTGATAGGCTGACGGGGTGAAGCAGGGAGGAGCCTACAGGCTGCAGGGGAGCCATGGTGATGACCTGCTGACCTGGGATCACCAGCAGCCCAGCAGGGAGCAGCTCTGTGTGGGGGTATGGAGACCCACCTGCAAAGAGGATGTAAAGGTCATATTGTTGGATTTGCTATGGGAAGGAGGATGATGTCCAATGTGGTCCATGGCGAAGGGGCTCACCTTCCGTGGGCTTAGGGGAGGGGGAAGGACGTTTTTTCCCACGCGACAGGATGTTGGGGACAGTTCTTGGTCTGTTGCTGAGCTGGGCAGGAGGCTGGAGGACAGCCTTTCTTCCCTCAGTCTCTTTTCTTCTTTGGTCCTCTTTCTGCATCGTGGAGATTTCCTGTACCTTACACAGGATCCTCTCCTCCTCCTTACCTGTGGAGGTGCAAGACAGGACACAGCATCAGTCCTGAATCATGGTGCAGTGATGCTGCATGAATGTTATTTAGCATCATATTACATGTTTTGACATTTAATTTTTATTAAAATGTTTGTTGCATTATAACATTATTTGTGTATTTCCACTATGTGTGTATTACTGTGTGTACTAAGAGACCATTGCTATGGATTATGCTGCTAAATTATAGAGACATTAGAGTCTGTTACCTGTGAGTTTGGAGACCTTGAGGATGTTGTCAGTCCTGGTCTGTGTCTGAGCAGCCTTCAGCCTCTCCAGAATCTCACACTTTTCACTCAGGTCTTTGATTTCCCTACAGGCCTGGGGAGAGAGTCATGGTATTAGAATGAGTAGAACAACCCTAAGTATCTATGTTGCTAGGCAGCCTGAGTGTTCTCACCTCACTAAGGACAAAGCCTGTAGACTTTCTTTTTTTGATGTCCAGCATCTCTGTCAAAGTTTTGTACTGTGTTTTGTACTTTTCATGCCTCTGTCTGGCAGCGCTCTGAAAGCCACAAGTAGCAAATGACACTTCATTTCAATCGGTTACTTTAGACAGATGGTTTGAAAGATTGTTCTTGATGTTATAACCACATTAGAAGAAATAAAGGATGGAAGAGAGGGTGACAGAGGGTGTATAAAAGTTGGCACTCACAATTCTGTCTTGATACTTTTTCCTGTTTTCTTCTGTTGAACACCTGTGAAACACACCAACATACCAAGTAAGATATCTCCATTAGCTATTTGCATTTTAGCGCTGATCTTTGCTTGTGCGGATCAACAAGGTAACCCTTACACACACATTATATAGAAAAGCAAGAATCAAATAAAAGTCAGCGATAATGATCTCTATGCACCGACACTTTGTGCGGCTGTACTGTGACCAAACCCAGCAGCTTAATTAGTGTTTTTCTGGGCGTATTGAGGCCTCGTTGTGCCTGACTCACGTTGCGTCGTTCGGTTGCGGCAGGCCAGCTGACGTCCTTGGTGCATCTACATTCTCTTGCTTAGTCTTTGAATCAGCAGACTCCCATTCCTCCTCACCTTCATCCTAAATAGACATGAGCGTATAACTCTCAAGCAGCAGTCATGTAATATTGGCAGGGACATCCCAGTGAACTAGGAAACAGTAGTCCCTATGCCCACCCCTTTAGAGTTGAATTTAAGTTACATTAAGAAATAAAATCCCTACGCTAGTGACACTGATGATGCCAGTCTGTCTGGATGGTTGCTCATCTGAGGAGTTGTCTGTTTCTTCTTCCGTGTCATCCAATAGGCTGACCACTTGAGTCGAATCATTGACCAATGAGGGCACTTTCCCTGAGCCCTCCAGGAAGTGCTGCTTCTGGGTTCCTACTGCTCCAGTGGCTCCTTCCCCTTTATCTCCACTCTTAGCTGGAAACAGAAACACTTATTTCCAACATGGATTTCGATTGGATTGAGATGTCTGGCATTTTAACCAATTGCTCTTACCAGTCAACTGGGAGATGATTTCGAGACACTCTGCTTTCCGATTGGCCAAGGAGGCCTGCTCCTTCTTCAGACTTCTGCTCGTCCTCTTCAGGATCTTAATTTCTCTATTTGCCTGAAAGAACGATAGTGATATCAAAGCAGATGTTAGCTTGTGGAGATTGTCCTGTCTCAGCCTCAGGCCTACATCCAAACTCTCTCCACCAACCCCAGGCCAGGTTACCCCAACCCCAGCAACACCTCCTGCTGCAGCCACCCCCAGGTTAGCCTCCAATCTAGCCCCAATCAAAGTGCCTTTCCCCAAGTTCTCTTCTTCAAACCCCAGGCCAAACGTGCACACACTTTGCTACAACCATACTCTAGTTCTAGTGTAGTCCATCATAGTGTCTGACAGCCTGACCTCTTTCAAGATGTGGATCTTGGGTGATTTTTCATCCAGCTCCAGTGCATCCCTCAGCTTCTCAAAGCGCTGATTTAAGTCCCCACGACGCCATCTCTCCAAGACATTGTGCAGAATCTTCTTCTACAGAATGACCCCAAGAAAAAATGCTGTTTATTTTCACAAGCACACAGATATTGATGCCCTGGACAAAGCACATGACCGACAAAGATGGGGAAGCACTTGCACAACGCCTGAATTTGTAATCTACAGTGTGCTGTATAGAGCTGAGTTAATATTACATTAACAGTCATCACGTAGGCTATCATGCTCCATAATTCTTACATCAACAACTTTGTGGGAACATGCATTTGTGTCAACCTCTGAGTCTTCAGTCTCTTCCTTCTCCTCCTCAAACTCCGTGTCCGTCGCTGAGTCACTGTTCAGCTCTACCACATCCACTTCCTTCTCCGTCCCTGGCGACTGCCTTGCCTCAGAAATATCCAGCCTCGCACCATCATCAACCCTCTTTCCTGTGTCTTTATCGTTTTCTTTCCTTGGACAGACGACATGCTGGCCTATCAAACCGGAGCTTGGCTCGGTGACTGAGGACGTTTGGGGGGGGTGAGTGAGAGACATCTTCTGGGAGGGCACAGGGGGATTTATGGAGGTTACAGGGATTTTTAAGGAATCAGTAGACTTAGGAGTGATACGAATGGCATCTGATGATGTCATCAAGTTTTGCTTTACTGCAGTCTCTGTGACCATGACCTGACTCCCAGGGGATTTGACTGTAAGAGGGACCAGAGTTGGAAGGGGTTTGAGGATTGTAATTGAGCCAGCTCCTGGTTTAACAAGACCCTGGCTAGAAACCAAGTTTGTTTGTTTCATTTTTAAGGGAGGAAGGATTTTAAAAGTGCTTGTGCCCTTTTGACCTAAGAAATCGTGAGAGGGGGCATTTTCAACATTGTTACCAGCTGCTGAACTAGGACAAGTTACACGATGGAGAGTAAGTGACTTAGAACTGGATAGGACAGTGACGTTAGGAGTGGCCATGGAGGTGGTATGTCCTGAGGGAGGGGTGTGCGTGACAATACATGAGGGCCCTGGAGGTGCTGTTAGAACCTGGCCACTAGGAAAAGTCTTGGTAGGTAGAGAGGCAGGCGAGGATACTGAGGTAGTAAACACCGGCTTGGCTGAAGTAAGCGGAATGGCTGAAATTGCAGAAGTCAAGTTGTTACCGCAATGTTCCTACACATTTCCGATCATTTGCGGTGATGTTTGGTTCCTTACCTTTCTGCACCACCAGGTTTGGGTTGAGGGCCTGCAGCTGACTGAGGGGAACCAGCTGAATGAGTTTTCCTTCTGGGTTGCGGTAGACGGTGGTCCCCTTGGTGGAGCAGATAGGCTGGAGTAGCATCCTCTGGCCAGGCGTGATGGGTGCCAGGGGCCGGGAGGTCGGACAGGGCATCTTGACCACGTTGTTGGTCCCAGGGACAGGGATTATCAGCATTGTGGGCTTGGGAGCTCCTGCTCCTTCTGGGGCTGTGTTTGAAACAGACACCGCAGGCTTCTGGACTGACATGGCTTTAACATCTGGAAAAAAGAAGATAACACATTTAATTAGTGATGACAAGTACCAGCACTGCAAAGCAAAATGAGGAAGAAAGAAAAGAAGGAAGGAAAGAAACCTTCCAGAGACAGTGTAAAACACACCACAGGAGACGACGGGAGCTTATGACCCACCAATGCACAGAGATGCCTCCTCACCTGATATGGTCGTAGATGTGTTGGAAGAGGAGGCTTCAGTCTGAGTTGGCTGGGGAGCAGAGATTCCCCCTGCTGAGTGTTGCTTCTGTGGTTTTGAGTTAGAGGTGGTCGTGGGATTAGTGGTGGAGGAGGGAGAGGCTCCTTTAACCTGCTCTTGGCTTGCATGGGATAGCCTGCCAGTGAGGTAGGCTGCCAATCTGTTGGCAGGATGAATGGCACCCATCTTCCCCAGCTGGATCTTAGCATGGGGGTACGATCGACCGTTTACCTGCAGAGAAAGAGTGCAGAGTGAGGAGCTTTCCAGCATATTACCTACAATTCAAAACAGAAAATTATAGAAAAGAAACAAGCTATATTGTAGAACATCTTTTAGACAGATCATGTAGTATACAGAGAACGCAATGGGACAACATGATTGGATTAAGCAGTTATGTAAAATGGTTAATGAAAGGCCTCGGGTAAATGCTAAATTGAGCTAAGAGGCTGCCCCTACTAAGTCCTGAATGTATACAGTGTTTACCTGGACTAGAGCCTGGTCTGAGCCACCCGGCTGCTTCTTATTGGCAGTCAGTAAGCCTGCTGGACAGATTCCTGTGAGGAAAGGCAGACCCTGATACTTCAGACTCTTGGTTTTATTTTCCTCCTTCGATTCCAGCTCACTCTTCATCCACTCCTCCTCCATCTTCTTTTCCACCTCATTCTCCATTTCTTCCCTGAAGTCGTCCTCTATCTCCCTCTGCCAGTCTTCCATACTATCCTCCCCTTCCTGATCCTCCTCCTCTTCCTCCTCTGCATGTATCCCACTGGAGAGTTGTGCCACTTGGGAGATGTGGACCTTGTAAGCCAAAGTACAGTCCTGCCCTTCAGGCACCAGGTTCTGGGTTAGCGGGCGGACCAGATATCCTTTCACCCTGAAGGGACCGTTGAGGCGGTCCTGGGCCATTCTTTCACACACCACCCTCAGCACATAGTTCCTGTCTAAACTGTTCTTCCACAGGCATTCTGACACAACCTCAAGGCGCTTGGACGGCTCTGTGCTGGGAAGGGGGTCCAAGGGGGGCTTTAGTGGTGCTGTCTTGGAGCAGTTTACTAGAAGCATACAAAGGGACAGCAGTCATAAAGCGTGTAACCTTGGCAACAGTATAGCCTACAAAAAGGATCATAAGAATGGGTATTTAGAATTTGTTAATTTGTGTGCGTGTACCTGATACTGAGTCAGTTGAGAGAGGCTGAGACACAGTCTCCTGAAACAGAATAGATTATCCTCTGTTAAAATTCTGCATCATGACCAAGCAAAAACAAATCATAAAAACATATAGCATTACTTTCTCAATTGGCTGGTTGGATTCTTCCTTGTTCCGGCCTTGAAAAGCTCGCACCCTGGCACATGTCATGTGCTCATCTTTAGAGTTACAGAGTGACGATGAAGAAGAGAGGGCAAAAGATGGAGCCTCGTGGAGTGGCTCTGGGTCGATCTCTCCCTCGCTTGGCCTCCACAAGGTTCCCACATGATGTGCAGGCTGGGATGCCGCTGACATCTCTGCCTCTTTGAGCGCTGATGACAGTAACGGAAAGCCACACATTAGAGAGTATGTCAAGGCATGAACATAGTTCAGAACGTCTGATGAATAACCAAACTTGTTTGTCCATGTAGAAACCTTTCTTAACAATTGAAGGGGTTTATTACAATGTTCTTGAGATGGTTATTAAACATGTTTACTCACTGTATGCCATCCTCATCCTTCTCTTTCTCCTTTTCCTGGATGAGCTGTCATCTGAGGCACTGGAGTCTGGCCCCTCTAGGTTCTTCAACAGTACTACTTTCTGGCGGAAACAGCTGCAGCCAAATATGCACTCGGTCTTGGCACAGTGCGTGATTTGCTTCTTTTGGGTCAGGCTAGAGCACACGCAGCCAAGGCGGCAGAAGACATTCAGGCAGGGAGGAGCGCGGCACTTAATGATCCTGACAGGAGCTGTAGGGTTCTCACACACAAAGCCCTGCACAGACACATAACGGAGTACAATACAGATGTGATGCATGCATTAACGAATGGCAACAATGGAGTAAGGTTTACAAAAGGTGTTGGTCCATTTTTGGCATGTACATGTAGAATAACAGGCTTTGGAATAATTTGTTTTGAACAAATAATACCATTGTATGATCTTTCTCACCACAAAATGAGAGCAGATGTATTATCTTGGGCTAGTAACAAATGCTACATACCGCCAAGGTGAAGAGAGATGAAAGGGCGATCTCTGCCCTCTCTTCAGTGATGCATGTACGGTGTCTTCCTTCCCAGACAACCCCATCCTCCAGGTCCCTCAGCTTCAGCATGGTCTTAGTGATGACTGTGCCAGAACTGGGAACGGTGCCAGCAGCAGGCCCCAGCTCTGAGTCTGATTCCAGGGGAGCCATGTCCGCAGAGGATCCTGGAGGTCCTAGTGAGACCTTGGATTTTTTCTTCCTCTTTTTTTGGGCTGTGTCTTTTGGATTGTGAGTGGAGGGAGCTGTGTGTTCTGGTTGCACTGACTGTGACGCAATGGAACCGGTGATCTGTACAGGTTTTGATGCAGTCTTTGTTGTGGAAGGAGCTGGCAATTTTGTTTTGTTTTCCTTGGAGTCTTGCATTTGTCCCTTCTTAGTTCTTCTCTGGTTTCTGGGACATAGAGGAGGCAGTTTGGGTCTTTTAGATGGAGGGATGAAGTCAGAGATGATAGAGGAAGTGGGTCCTTGTGTTTGTTTCTTCAGGACACTGTCCAGGGTGCGAACGTAGCTGGTGCTCTTGGTGGGTAGCTCATAAGTCACAGGGTTTACCACTGTCTGGGAAAAACTAGCGGCACGCTCGTCGATCAGTTTGCCCTCGTTGGCGAGGTACTCATCCAACATGTCACTGCAGAAGGCTGATAGGTTCTTTGATGTTGTTCCATCTGAGCTTGGAACAACTGGAAAAATAAGGTGGAATTCGACTAAATTATCAAACAGTGCTCAATCAGTTACCAGGAAACCTATGCTGTATTTAAAGATTTTATAATAACTATACTCAAACTAACTACACACCGTTAAAGTAATTTAAGTATATAAAGTACTTTACCATCAGGCTTGAACGATGATGAGGAGGAGGACTCTGAGGACTCTGAATGAGCAAACTTCTCTTTCCAGCCTTTAATTTGGGTGACATCATTAGTCTTTCCCGTTCTGGATACAAAAACAGCTGAACCACCTGAAAAAGGTATATTCCTTTAGTCGATACCTTCTTTGTATTGTACATTAGACACAGCAGTGCTATGGACACTTAACACTCATTGAACAATTAATCAATCAAACCAGCACTAACTTGGAGAGGGTGCTTCAGAGCTCTGTCCTGGAATGTTGGAGTATTGAGGTATAGGCAGATGAACACCCAGATACTGCAGGTCTATGGACAGTTTGGCATCCAGCAAGCTCATCTTTAAGCCAACTTACCAAATGGGGACGAGGAAAGGAAGAAGTTAGTAAACTGAATAAATACAGGATTCAAGACATGGCACAGGCTTCATGTGGCTAAAATGTTGACTGTTCGTGAAATTCAAATTAAATTCCTTTACCTTCTTGCAATACAGGGTGTATGACCTGTCGATGTTTCATTAGTTTTAAATCCTTTAGAAGGACCTCCTCTAGCGTGGATATTCTATCCTCTATGGTTTCTGGAACTCCAACTGGGGAACAGAAGCAAGAACAAATTGTTTACTCAGTTTATTCATTGTTTAATCTATGTTCTCTTCATACGGGTAATGAAATGATAACAAAGCAACTAAACAAAATACCAAGGGCTGTACACTGTGATAAAACATATGTACAAAACAATTTAGTGCAAGTGCAAGTGTGAGTTAGCACACTGTGAAGACGAGACACTAAAACAATTTAACAAATGAAAACACAACACAGTAACAAATGAGTTTAACCCTTGTGCTCTCTTCAGGGGTCCGAATGACCCGAAACTATGTTGAATGCGCACACGCACACCCACAGTGAGACATTGTAGATTGTATGAGCTTGATTGAACTCAGACAAAACTAAATCTTTCTAATTCATGTGCAGAATGGTTGCACTTTTCAGTGTCCAAAAGGGCACAGGGTAAATATTTAATTAACCTGCTTTATTTTAAGGTTGATGGTGGGGCCTTTTTGACCGTTAGAACAGGGGGAGTTGCAGAATACAAAGAGAGCATGAGGGTTAAGGCATCTTGGAGGCAAGACATTCTATGGACACTACTGTATATTACCTGGCTCTAAGGTTTTCTGAGGTACAACTTGAGGTGCTTGGGTGGTGTCTCCAAGGTGTATTTCAAGTGCTTCCTGAAATGGTTAAATGCCTGCAATTAGGAGTACTGATGGGTTTTGTTTTTACTAACTCAAATAATCAAGGTAAGACAGGTGAAGTTATGTTTTACAACACTAACACAGCTTGAATTAAGAAGATTACGAACCAAAACAAGTCTAATAACTTTTCGTTCATTATAATGAAAACCCAACGTATGAAAAATCAGCACAATTCTATCAGTAAATTAATAAGCATATTTAACTGGAACTGGACCGCTTTATTCACTATAGAACACACACAAACACTATTTTAAAGACCTCACACACAGGAGACTGACATACGTTTCAGGTTTACCTTCGAGGTGAAAGAGACAAAGAGCTGTTCCTCAACCTCCTCCAGGTTGGGCTGCAGGTTCACATCTGCTGCTACAACCACTTCTGAATCATCCACCGACTTTGCAGACTTTCTCCTCTTGGATTGACCCTTCTGTTTCCTGGGTTTGCTGGCAGGTATGGCCAGAGCAACAACTGAAATACTGGGTGTTCTTATACTAGGAGGGCAGACAATCGGAGGAATGGGTTCGTTGCTTGGAAAGTCGTCGTCAATATCCAAATCATCGTTTGAAAAGAATTGTACTAGATCAGTCAATGATGGAGTTGGTGACAATGGATCAGGCCCTAGTGATGAAAAACTGGGAGACAATGACAAAGGGAGTGCAAGGGGAGATAGTGTGGAAGGGAAAGGTAATGTCTGGTCGTTGACCTGAAAGGCATCAGGGTCAGACGGAAAAGAGGAGGCAGCTCCAAGATCAAGAGAGCCAGGATGGGAGAGAGAATGCGATGGGCGACTCATTGAAAACATTGAGGAAGACCCCATAGCCAATGACGCAGAGTGAGGGGTAGGTAAAAATGAGGTGAAGGATGTTAGAAATGGATCAGGAGGTGGTAATGCTGAGAAAATCGACATTTGAGAGTCATGCAAAGAAACTCCAGCAGATGGCCCAAGTCCTTGCACAGAACCCTTAGTAGTAGACCTAAGAGGTACTTCTGGGTCTAGCTGTTGCACAACAGTTTCTGATGATGAGGTTGGGGGTATTACTGAAACGGTTGGGGTAGATTCAAAAGTTCCAGAGGAAGGAAGAGAGGACTCCGAGTCTGGCAAAAATCGAGGGGACAAAGATTCAACATCACATGACAAGTGCTCTGGACCTTGAAGTAATGGAGATGGGAGAGTTTTTGTAGTGGTTATGGTAGGTAGTGAAGACAATGCAGAGGAATGGGAAGAGAGGTGTGAGATATAAGAGTCTGAATCAGGTGGACCATAGTTCAATGCAGAAGGTAAAACTAGCGTGGGAGACTCCAAAGATGACTGGCTTTGGGCTGGGTTGGGACTATACAACACTGGGTCCGGAACTGATGACATTAGGGTTTCTGGAAAGGAAGGGCTGACAGATAGACAAGGCAGGAGTGTTGTGCGTGTGGAAAGCTCAGTGGCTTGCAAAGACTCGTCTAAAGGCAGTAACACTGGGTGAGATTCTGGAGACAGTAGATCTGGAGCCTGATTTTTGCTTTCGGAAAGAATCGAAGATTCTACATTTGAGTGTTTACTGGTTGGACCATGTTTTGAATCAGTAGGTTCTGGAGGATTCAAAACAGGAACAGAATGATTAAGACTGCAGGTTGACCCAGAGGTATTATTGGGAGCTTGGCCACCGGTACTGATGATTGGGTCACTGGGTTTGACATCCTGAACTGCAGGGGGAGCTGTTAGATTTAGCTGTGAGGGGGATGGTGAGGTTGTAGTGAGATGAGGGGACGATTCTGAGGGAACAACAGGTTTGTTCTTTTCAGACATGGATTTGGACCTCAACTGTTTTAAATAAAGAGCTAGGGCGGGTAAAGGCATAGTTGGAGGCCGTTTGTGTGGTTTCACTTTCTGTGGCGTTGGACCATCAGAACTGGTTCTTAGAGGGTCAAAGTCGACAGTCGAGTTTTTTGCTGCTTCTTGTTGGTTCTCCGCTCTTTTATCTTCTGACTGCTCTGTGACGAACTGAGAATCTATCAAAACTGGAGATGTAGTGATGAAGTTCTGGTCGTCCTTGGCCAGCATCTCACTGCTATGGGTACCAGTCTTTCGCACAGTCTTAGCAGATGGCCCTTTGAGTTGAGCACTGTTTTCAGATTCAGCTGAGTCTTTTTGAACAGAATTATGTGCATTGGTAACCTGAAGTGTGCAAGTTTCAACTTCTTTCACTGTGTTGCATCTTCTCAGTTTCACATGCGACTCCCGAATCAATTCAGAGAAGTTCTTTGGAAGAGGATGTGGTTTACTGAAGAAGAGAGCATTTCATTCAGCGCAAGTATATCTGTACAACAGCATACCAAACACTATTGTAAATCTCTTATTACACAATCATGATAGCTTGATATTCACAGACTTAAATGTGACTGGTCTCCTTGATGGTACGTACCTTGAGTTTGGTTCTGTGGATATAGAATTCCCTGATCCTGATGCGTTATTCCTGTCTGTAGAAATACCAGTATCATCCAGAGCTTCAGTCCTCGGGAGTCCTTGATTTGCTACTTTAGTGTTTTTAGGTTTGTTATTCGCCAAAAGTGACTTCAGGCTTTTCTTCACAGGGTTCACCACATTTGATAATCTGGCTTCGTCTTTCTTGGAGTCATTTGCTAGGCACGACTTCAGTTTCAAAGCCAAAGAGTTAGGTCCATCCTCTCTAAACCCTTTGGCAAAAGGATTGTAGTTAACTTTAAGCTGACTGAAACGAGAGTTTTGGTAAGCTGTAACAGCAAAGAACTCTGTTTGAGGGAACGTAATGGTTATGACATCAGGTCTGTCCAGTTGGAAATGTTCAATAGCTTTGTCTGCTAGAACCACATGCAGCCGGGGTAAGTACCGATGTGATGAGTGCAAAACAACATTGCCCTCCTGTTCCAGCATGCTGTTAGTAAGCTTTAGCATGTAGAAAGACACTGGATTCTGCATCCAATAGTGTCCAGAGTTTGGAGATTCTGGATGAACAAAGGGACGTTTCTGTATGTGGGTTTCGGCCTTTCCATTGGCGTGCCAATCTTGTCCACTCCACAGGTAACGTTTGTTGTCCACTGGATGGATATCCATGAGTAGAGCATACTTCTGGAAAGGTTCTAGACCAGAGATCCTGAAGCGACAATATGGGAACATCCTGCTTCCTTGTTTGGTTACTATCATCTCTGTCCTGCATCTGAAGAAGTCATTCCACATGTTGTTGTTGTCCAATGTAACCTTGATACCTTTGCAACTGAGGTCCGGCGGTAAATTTTGTAGTTGCTGATTGGACGGGGCAGATGACTTGGTTAAGGGGAGTGCAGCGGAGACTTTCATCACCTTTGCAGATCCAGGACTACATTTTCCCTTGTTTTCTTCCTCCTTGGCGACCAGAATGCCTTGTCCACCTTTACTCATCTGTCCTGATTTTAAAGCAACTATGAGGTCAGAGGGAGAGGAAGCCATCGGTAATGGATTGAGGGCACCTGCCCCTTCGTCATGAAACACCATCGCCTTCTCTTTCTTCTTCTTTTTAGCAGCCATGAACATGACATCTACAGGGCATATAACCCTCCTACGTCACTCTGTTCATCTTCGCAGTCAGCATCCTGAAAACGACAAATACAGGAAGTTTGACTTTAAGGTGAAGGTCTTTCAAGAACCACACCATTTGCAGTCCTTTGACTCTACTCGGTAGTTACCTCTGAAGTCACATATCATTCTAAACTCACTCGTATGTGTGACCATGACCAAATGTTTAGTGTCTTATGGTTTGTTCATGTTTATGTGAAAAGTCCCAGTATGAACAAGGAAGCTGACAAGAAAACAGAACTTATATTAGATGCGTTTGGACGTATTAAATTATTAAAAAGTGGTGGGATTGGCATTTTGGGTGTTGATATTTTATGTTAATGTGTCAAGTGTGGTACATTGTAATAAGTTGTCCTTATTATTGCCTGTTATAGAAAAATTAGCCAAGCTGAAGGAATAGTTTGCCTAACCTTACATTGACAGTGGACTAACGGATAGGCATTAGGCCTGTAGTAGCCGCGGCTACCTATAGCCAAAAAGCATGATTCTAAAAGTGACTTTGATTAAACATTTAATGAGTCAAAGCAACAACCAATGAATTAGTCGGTACGCGTAACTCATGCTTCAATAACCGCAGTTTCTCGATAGTTGCAACTGCGTACACATAATTCTATTTTGGGGGGATTGGCGACCGAGCGAAAAGTAGCAGCACGAAAATGTCATGAGCAAGAAAGTGCTCAGACTAAACCGCCGATACATTCATCATTACCGCCGAAAGGTTTACTCCTGATTGACAAAGTTGTCCAATTCAAAATGGAGTTCAGCGCAAACGCTTGGCAATTGTATTGAATTCTGGCAACAAACTTGCAAGCCAGCAACAAATGGGCGCTTGTTTTACATTGGGCATCATGTAAGGTGGATATTGACAACACCAAACAATGCTCAAATGTTCAATATTATTAACGTACTGTAACGATGCACCCTGGAATAAAGGCAGTAAAAATATGATCCCGCGCGCGCATTACCAACCGAATTCAATGGCGCGTGATTCCCAAACCATCATGGCTGTTCGTAAAGCATGAGGCCTTCGAGATGGACCTCAACTCCATCCACGTTTAAAGACATCACAGCACTGCCTTTCAGCAGAACCTTGTGCGTTTTCCTGGATTACCTTTTGCATATTCGATTATATCAATGTGCTATTGTGCTAGTTTGGATCCCTGGTTTGTCTTCTCATTTCGCGAAGAAATATTATATCGTGCTCTCTCCGTCTGAAGTAAACATGCATTGCGTGCTAGCAGAACAACGTCACTGGTATGATCTGTGTACGTTCACATTGCAGCAGCTAGCTAATGCGCAGACTCAGAAGAACCCATTTTGACACACATTTCAAAACAAATTCTTGCGGAGACGCCATTAAAGACATTTTCAGGGAGTATCACATACAAACAAAATGCAAGGGTGAGGTAGTAGAGAACATCATATTTAGAGGAAAATGTGTCATTTGATCATGTCTACTTCCAACAGGTATTAAAGCGCATTGGATGACAAGTCACGCTAGCAGTGTACGGAGCTCCGTGTCTGCGCAAACACGTGGTAATAACGATCGTGTCGGATAACTAGACCGTTTTCAGTCAATCTTCTTATTAACGTCAGCATCCCAACGTTTACCTTATCTCCTTTTGTTGGCTTTACAGGAAATTGCGGAGTAAGTCGTAGACGTAAGCTGTTAATCGAACACACTTAAGGTTGGAGATGGAACCAAACGGTATTGAATGCGTGCAGAAAACCTAGTGATGTGTGAACACGGCTGAGTTATGCAACGTATACGATCAGGCAATATTATTTCGATATGTTTCCGAATTGTGTAGATGAAGTGGCATGCGTTGTTATACATTTGTAGCCAACGGAATGCTCACATGTGTAACGATCTAAGTTGGTTGCCTGTTTGTTGTTTATTCGGCTAAGCGTATATTTATGCCGTTCTCTCCATGGTATTGTGAAGAACTTGCCAGTGTCCTGACTGGACGTAAGTTTTAGTGGTGGTGTTTGCGTCTGTTCGCTTAAACTTGCTCTCAAGACTGCTCATTGGCAGGCTGACTAATTCTTTGACGATATGAATACCAAATGTCAGTGATTTGACTTTTCAACCGTAGTAACTAGGAATAATGAGACACGACACAAACAACTTCATCTGAGCGAAGTGAAAATCACGTTTAGCTCATCGTACTAATCAATGCAGGACTATGTACATGAATTGCATTAGCTTCAAGTCTCTGTATTTAATGAATCTCTTGCTCGGAAAAGAACGCTGTAACAACACAATATACAAAACATTTACATTTATAATATTAAAACGTCAGATCCCTTGATATCCCATACAATGAAGGCACCAGATAGCCAAACAAATGGTTAAATTAGCATTGAGCATGATTAATTAAAATCTCATAAAATATTTCTGTTTCCCCTAAACTGCATGAGGCTGCATCACAAAAACATGCATAGACTAATTCTTATGTCATCAGGTGTTGACGTTTTCAGCAATTCAAACGGATTTCACTATGTTATGGGGGAAAGAATGTAGTCGTGGTCCCATGGTTTGTTCGAAAGAGAACGTCCAGGATTGCCTTTGTATTGTACTGGCCACCTTGAGAGTATGAAAGGTTATCTTCCCAAACCTAATTCTCAGTAGGCTACCTGATGTCCATACTTCATGTACAAGCAGCAGGAATGCACAGTCCGCTAAAAATGAACACCTTGAAATGACGATGGATCACCTGCAACAAATCTCTTTCTTTGACATCCATGTCTTTTTGTTAGTGCTGTCATATCTTCATCACAGTCTATATTAATATTCATTAGCAATGATGAGATTTAAACAGTGCTAGTGCACACTCAGTAGAATTTTCATTTAGACCGTGGTGCTGATTGGGTCTAGATGAGATGTCATTTCAGACTACATCTGGGGTTAACTTGAGTTCAGTGTTGAATTGGACAGGTGTCCTTCAATGTATGCCTCTTTGAGGCCATTTTAAATGCTTGCTAGCATTTACACCCAGAGCCCCAGCGTTCACAATGGTCAGGTCTGTCTGGAAACCTGGAGGACCATAAGTCTACAGTAGAGGAAAGGAAGGAACTTGCATTCTGGTCCAATCGCATCACACATTAATGACAGCATCGTCCTCTTCATCCCTAATCTCTCTCTGCAACCTGTGCATGGATTCCCCTCCTCTCCTCCCATCCTCCTCCATCTCTTCCTCCATGGTGCTACAAGGACCAATGATGTAACGGTAGTCTCCACCAATTGCGAGGGTCGCCCCAGATGACACCATCAGCCAGTCCTTTTCGTCCTCCTCCATGCCCACACACTGCCAGGGCATCCCCCAGGGAGGTGGCTCCTCAGGGCCCGGGGCCCTGGCCCCCTGCTCCATCCGCTCCTCTTCCTCCAGGTTGACGTAGAGCAGAGGCTCCTTGAGGGGCCCGGGGGACAAGCTGACCCAGAGCCCCTCCAGCTGGTCAATCAGGTGCTGGAAGCTGGGCCGACATTTGGGCACTGGGCTCCAACAGCTGTGCATGATCTCATAACTGGGGAAAAACACAAGTTACAATCTATGATCGCAAATCAAGTATAAGCATATTAATGACCTAGATAACCTTGATCTAGTCATTTGAATGGGGGATGCATAAAAAGGCAAAGCTTTGAACTCACATATCGGCTCTGCAGTCTGGAGGCTGTTTGAGCCTCTCGCCCTTGATGAGGTACTCGTAGATCTCTGAGTTCTCCACCCCAGGGTAAGGGGTCTGCCCCCGAGCCATGATCTCCCACATGGTCACACCAAAAGCCCACTAGGCACGAGAGGAAACCAAGGGGACACATCCGATTAATCTAAGAACTGGACAGTTTATCAAAGAGAAAAGTATGTGAACTGGCCCACAGTGTTACTTTACAGAGATGGATGATAAACAATGTACATGACCGATAGTGTACACCATGTAATCGCTGTGTGTCATAACCAACATGTGACTGTTGTTACTCTATTTTTTCAGCATGTACCTTAGAGAGATTAACATAGTGTACGTGTGTCCATAGCAAATAATTGCTGTGTCTCATGATCAGCATGTGACTGTGAGCGTGTGTGTGCAAGCGAGCAGTACCACGTCACTCTGTGTAGTGTAGACGTTGTCGGCAAGGCTCTCCAAAGCGATCCACTTGACCGGTAGTTTAGAAACCGAGCCCTGCCGGTAGTAGTCACCACTGTAGATCTTCTTGGACAGACCGAAGTCCGCTACACACACTGTCAGACTCTCATTCAGCCTGGCGGTGGAACAGAGTACACAGAGTCACAAATGCAGTTGCATCATGTTCTATGCCAGGCACACTCTTCTAGCCCTGTAGCCTCTAGTGCAGGTTTGAGACAACCACTATACAAGCCGAAGCAATAAGCAACATTTCAAAGATTTGTCTAAGAGCTGGGGTCTAATAATGAGATGCATGTTCTTTGTTTCAATCTTGTGGTGAAAGCTGTCTCACATGCAGTTGCGTGCAGCCAGGTCTCTGTGTATTATGTTCTTGCTACTCAAGTACTCCATCCCCCTGGCGATGTCCAGCATGAACTGGATTAGCATCTGAAGAGACAGGGTCTATGGAGAGAGGGGAAGGGGGGAGACAGAAGAGAGGATGACAGGAAGAGAGAGAGGGTAGCTCAAGGCCTGGGGTTTACACAAAATGCATGTTTCCTCCACAACTGAAAAGAAAGGGAACCATTGATGGATCTGAGCAGGCAAATGTAACAATACCAACCTTGGGTTGTTTTATACATAGCACAGGAACTATGAGTGATTAAGGGCAAAGGTTAAACAGAAACTCTAATTGAATAATACTACTGACTAACTTAACATTCCTGCTCTCTTCAAGGGTCCGATGTGCTTGACTGAACTAAGACAAAACTAAATTTTTCCATGAGCAGAATGGCTGCACATTTCAGAGCCGAAAGGGTACAGGGTAAAAAATTGTATTAACGTGCTCTATTTCAGGGTTGAAGGTGGGGCCTTTTTGACCCTTCAGACAGGAGGAGTTACAGAATACGAAGAGGGCACAAGGGTTAACAAAGAGAAACTTGGTGTTATGTTTGAGTGCGTGTAAAGCTACCCACAAAGGGCTCGTCCCCCAGGCGTGACATGAGCAGGAACGTGTGCAGGTCTCCATGCTTCATGAAGGGCAGGATCACCATGGGGATGGGGAGCCTCTGCGGGTGGCGTCTGTGTAGACTCACTCCTAGAGAAGTAGACAGAAAGCTGAGCAGGAGGCGGCTACACTCAATGGGAGAATCCCTTGGTGTACAGCAGTATCGTACGCTGCTACAACATCCCATCACATTCAAGTGCAAAAACATAAGCGTTTGCCTAGGCTTGTGACACGCCGATTTGGCTGCCAGTACCGTAAGTAACTGAGTCAAAGTGCAGTCATCTTACCAATCAGCTGTATGACGTTGGGGTGATGGAAGTCCTTCATGTACGCCGCTTCCTTCAGACACTGCTCAATGTCAGTTGATGAGTTGATGTCGGCTGTATTTACGACGAAAGCAAGGAACGTAAGTAGAAGACCAGCAGAGTGCATTTGCTGCGTGTTTTAATGTAGCCTTCTAGTCACTCACATTTAAGCACCTTCACAGCAACCTTCTGCACAGAGCTGTCCTCCATTTTCAGGAATGCCTCACGCACCGAACCAAATTCACCTGGACAGATAGACACACAAACAGTCCAATCATAACACACTTGTTGGTTGGCTAGGTATTGTAATTTGTTCCAGTGTCTGAGATAAAAGATTTCAGCATGCTCCATGCATCTATATGAGCTAGTTTGAACTTAGGTTTGCCAGGTTACTAAATGATTACTACAAAAACATCACCCAGACAGTGTATACAACACTACTATTTAGCGATACACAGTCATAATTACATACTAGTCCAAACAATACCTGTGACATTCAGAGCAAAAGCCAGCATGAATGTTTCCATGATGTCTGTACTACCCTTTCTCTGGGTGCGAGGTATTTTGTATACAGAGCCTGTGCAGCCCTTACGGTTGCACGGCGCAACCTTAAAAACTCACAAACACACGCAATAAACCAAACACACACACACACTCTTCACCTTTGCCCAGCATGTGTCCAAGTGTTAACAGTCTTTCAGGAATGAGAACATCTTGGAGCTTGGCCTTCAGGTCCTCGTTGATCCCCAGACTGTCCACTAGAGGGAGACATACATGCCATCACTCACCACACAGGTCTCTGCGGGAGGGTTGTTGTGAGCATCCCTGGGTCAAGTGTATCTGTCAATACTGACACCAGTATTTGTGGTGGTTGCTGAGCCTGCATGGTGGACTTACAGGTGGATTCTTGCAGGTCTGGACACTGCCTGTTGAAGGAGCGTGCTGCCGTGAAGGAAACAGAGTTCACTGTTCCCGGGGCCTTGAACACGGACCTGCAGTGGTCCACAACACACACAGATTCATCACGACTAACTAGCTTCTTAGGTCAAAACAACAGAGATTGGTTTTGCAGTGACTCTGTTAAACTGAAGCAAAAAGAAATCAATCAATTGTAGTGCTAGAGGAAGAGACTCGGTCTACAGCAGCGTACCCAAACTGAGTCTCCTTCCCTCGACGGTGAACCAGAACGGTGAGCAGCAGTCCCACCATGGTAGCCACCAGCAACCCCAGCAGCAGCCCCACCCACATGTGCCCCCTCTGGGTCTGGGCCTGCACCGCTATGAGAGGACAGCGAAGACACAGCACGCATCACACCACTTGGACGTCGACTGTCACGAATGTCATTTTCAGAATCCTTGTTGAGTTTAGGAGGGCCACCATATCCTGGACTAGTTCAAAGCGGAACTAACTGACACAGAATCAACCTTGAAGCTTTACTGTATCATTAAGCAGATCAAGCTAAGGATTCATCTATCTTCACAGGTTGGCGTGGTTACCTGAGGCTGGCATGACGAGGACAGGCTGGCTCCAGGGGCCGCAGCCCGCCACAGTGCAGGCTGACACCTGGAATGTGGCGTTGAAGAAACGGGCTCCGCCAGACAAGTGGGCCACATTCTCCTTGAACAGCAGAGCCTCCTGGAGGAGATCACGCACTTTTCAGAACTCGCTACAGCAAACTCTCATTACGAACGCATTTGAATACTTTACAGGCTTTACCAAGAACACACAAGAACATTTTGTACTTTTAGTGCGAAGTGTCTGAACCAGCAGCTATCTTACTGCAGTGAGCTATGCTTGTTGAGGGCAGACTTCTAGTGATACAATAGCTGCTGATGTACAAGTTTACCCTTCACATCTCCAGTTAATGGCCAGTTGTTTTCCTAAAATGATGTCTGTATAAAAGTCTGTCTTCCTGCTGAAAATACATTTAGTTCAGGAGAGGTATGGTATTCAATCTGACCAGCTGATTACTGGCTAAAAGGGAGTGACTCATGTTTGTCTTCCACATGACTGTACACATGCACTCTGGTATGACCAGTGACCGTGCTTGCGTCATAATCCATAAACCATTTCTTACATTCCATAAACCTATAACAACCAAGGGCGGCTTAAGGTGACCTTGGTTCTATGCTCTGGTAGCTAAAAGCCGAGGCTTATGCGAGATGAGACAGTTTGTTGGCTAAATTGCTTTGTGACATTGCACATTCACTAATGATTTCAATACGTCTGATCGATTGTCAGATTGCCATGGTTACTATAGCTGTGAAAGGTGGTAGAGGTACCTGGCCCTCCCCTCCAAGGTTCCACTGGACTTTATAGGCCAGAAGCTTTCCCTGTAACTCCTCCGCATCCAACTCCGCCCAGTTCAAGGATAGACGCTGCTCCGTCAGGTCAAAGGTCAGGTTCCTGGGGGCAGCTGAGGGAACTCAAAACACCAACCCAAAACACATACGTAGACTTAGATGCCACAATAAAACAAAGAAAACAACAACAAAAATGAAGATAGTATTTACAAAACCTTTCTTGATTCTGAGGATTATGAACGCAGTGATAGTTTTAAGATGAACGTTTATGAAGCTCACACTGGCTGCTCTAACCACTAGGAGGAGTCCCTGAAGCCTGTCTGAGACTGCAGTAGCAATAGCGCATTGATATGGATTGAGGGCAGTAGCCACAATGGGCCATTGTACCATCAGAGCTGGAATCCACTGGCTAGCCTCCAGTGCTGCCAGTTTACAAACATACAAACAGGGTCATCCCCCATCCCTGTCCCCAGCACTGCACAGCACAGCGCAGTTCACATACAGTATGTGTTAGTGTGACGAACTTAGGAAGTATCTGAATTTACATTCAACCCCACCTCCCCTAAAGAAATTCTAACATTCTGCATCTGACATGAGGGATTGCTGACAGTCTGGACAGCTGTGAGTGGCGCACACAAGCTCTCATTCCATTCTTTTTGTCTTTGTCAATCCATTACTTTGTCCCCAAAGTGTTGCATGGTTCAGAGAATGTGGGCCTTTAGATTCCCAGCTGCTGCTGCTGACTAACGGCTCACAAAAAACAACCTGCCGAACAACAGCTAGCCAACATGGACCAGCATGCGGGTCGTCCTGTTTGTGCCCACCGCCTGGCTTTTTTGCATGCTGTTTTTCTCCTCACCTGCCTCTGGCGTCTGGAAGTCCACCCAGGGGGAGAAGGGGGAGGTGCCCACCTCGTTGGAACAGCGGAGCCTGGTGCTGTAGTTGGCATGGTTGCTCAGGCCCTTCAGAGCCAGCTGGTAGGGGGGCACTGCCACTTGCTGATCTGGGAGATCTGCCCTTCGACCAGACCGCTTAGACATCTTGCAGAGGCACGGATGACAGACAGGACGCACTTAAATAGGTGTTTGATACTGACTGAAAAATAGATCTTGAACCAGGCATAACGTTCCTTGCAAATGTGTGTGTGTGTGTGTGTGTGTGTCTGTGTGTGGTGGAGGGGTATACCTGTATGGTGCAGGATACGAGGTCAGAGTGGCCAGTAAAGCCAGGTTTCCATACCAACGTGACATTGTTCTCCAACACCTGGTGCACCTGTACACCCGCCGGGGCTGATGGGAGAACTGACACATACACACACAGGTCAAAACCTGCTTCATGAAGTCCAGCCTCCAGTAATATTTAGTGTGTTGTCGAATTTCTGATATAACAGACCTATACAGCATCACACGATCCATCCCTGTGGCACCGACATAAGTAATGACAGTAATCTAAAAGGAAATAATCGCTCACCTTTTATGTGCACCGTGCCAGTACGCGACACAGAAATTCCTCTCGCATTCTTGGCTTCACAGTAGAACTTAATGCTGTCATTCACACCTAGAGAGATACAGGCAGATGTCAGACACACAGACAGGAGATTTAGGTCTGGAGAGACAAACAAGCTTGCTTTTCGATAACATTCCAAGGGCCCTTCAAGGCTGAGGTGTCATATTGGTGATAAGTGAGTGAGTTAGACCAGAACAGTATCCTGCCATGCAAGACTAACAAGTTGGTTACTACACATGTTAGTGAAAGACATTAAGATAACAGTCGCATCAAGCAGGTTATTCAGGGAATATGTGGTTTATAGGTTCTGTCTTGACACGCTGTGAGAGATGTGACAGTGAGCAGCGAGGGAAAGGGTTGACAGGGTTTGTAACTGACAACCTAAAAACAAGAAGCTGGTTAGAAGGCTCCATAACAAATGTCTCATTATCTAGATGTTGTATTACTGAATTTTAATGTCCTTTCAGCTAATCCTATTTGACCCATGCCTTGGTTTACAAGAATGTGTGTGTGTGTGCGTGCGTGTGTGTATGTGTGTGTGTGAGTGTGTGTATAAGCGCCACAGCCTGGTTAGTCACCACTTTAAAAACACAATGATAGATTACATGCCAGATGCAAGAATGAAAGAGAGGCAGAAATAGAGAGATAGAGACAGAGAGAGACAGAGAGAGAGAAAGAGAGGGAGAGAAAGGTGATGGTATGACTGAAAGAGGGAGAGAAAGACAGAAGAGAGCGATCAGCAGTATTGGTGCATTAATAAGTGGACTCCTCTAGAGGATGAGGCGTGTCCAGTTACATGTGGAAGGCAGACAGAGCAGCACATTACTGTAATCAGTCTTTACTATACAGCCCTGTGTCTCTCGACTGGACTGCAAACCCAAACAGAATCCCAAAGAGCTGGGACGCAGCTGTTTATGTCCACTTAAACATGCATTTTCACAGAAGCATGTAAATCCCAGATTTGCCCCAGCAAGGATGCAGACGTTTATAGCTACTTGAAAATGTTCCCTGCGTCCTCCACCCCATGGCACCATGTCTGCTTACTGGTTAACAGCAGTAAAGGTCATGTGCAGCATGAACCCTCATGTAAGGAACTGAGTCAGGCACTGTATCGGTCAGTATGTCTGTCAAACACCATCCAGCCAACCAGTCTGTCAAATAACCAGTTGGCAAGTCGACAAATCAGCCCGTAAGCAGGTGAGCAGGGTAGCCTACAGCAAGTGTTTCTCTCCGAAGAGGGACCTTTCCATTCATTCTTCCTCAAAGGTTATCTCCAGGCTGTGAGGTAGCTCGGTCTCCTAGCAAGGAAGCTGCAATCCCTTCCAAGAACACCCTGACTAATGGCAGTGATGAAATGGCCTTTGCTACATCATACATGCCTGGAACTGCAAATAAACTGATGGCAGAAAGAAGCCTTGTCCTGGGTGACTCATATATACATCTAGTCATGTTATTGATTAAACTTGTCAGTGAAGGAGAGGGAGGGGCAGGGCAAGAAGGGAATTTTGCCCCTTTAGCATAATTGCTTTCCAATATCTGAACATACAAATTATACACTTAACTTGACACTAATATCGCAGCTCTAGGGGAATATAAAAGCATTGTTATTTTTAACCCGCTAATCTCATTTTGTGAAGAAAAAACATCTAACAGTAAGGCAGAGATATGAGGTAACAGCAAGTAAGTACAAATACTTAGTCTGTACTTAAGTCAATTTTTCTGGCATCAGTACTTTACTTCGCTAGTTATTTGTCTGACAACTTTTAACTTTAATTCTTGAACTTTTTACACACACACACATCTTTACTTTCTACGTCTTACATTTTAAAGCATATTATATAGAGCTCACACTTCCTTACTTCCACTAGAGTGAAAAAAGTGTATTCAGTACTTTTACAGTGTCAGTAAAAAAGACTGACATTGTAAAAGTGTGTGTCAAAGTGAGTATTTGTACTTCTACTAGAGTGAAGGCGACTGCCATCTATGAAGGGATATTATAGTATATTAAAAGGAGACCTACCATTGACATAGAGCACAGAGGGGGAGGGGCTGATGTCTCCCTTCTGAACCCCCCCAAGCCGCCAAAGAACGTCAACCGGGTCCGGGGGCCCCACGGCAGCACAGGTGAGGTTAAAGGGCACCCCAGGGAAGGTAGCCACATCCTGGGGCTCCATTGTGAAATGGGGGACACCTGGTGAAAGGTAGTATTGAAGAGACAGATTTGAGTGTGCGAGGGGGATTCTGGCTAAGGGAAAAATAAAGAGAAATAGACAAAGGTGTGTATTTACCTTCTACGGTGATCCAGGCTGGTTCAGAGGAGAAAGTGAGGCTGTGGAACTCCACTTCACACCAGTACTTCCCTGCATCCTGCTGCTGCACTGACTTGACACTGAAAACAAACACAACCTCAGTCACTCCCTCTGATCACTTCACGTATCCAGGAAATGATCATCTTTATTGCTATCACTTTAAAGAGCATGTTACTTGGCTAAACACCCAAAGGAACTAAATCAAATCTGTCTCTGGTACATGACCTCTATAGGTGGACTGGCAGGTAGCAATGAGAACCACAAAGAGACAACATAGTGGCTATGAAGAAGCACGGTCAATCAGGAGGCCCATATAACTCAGTGTATGAACATGATGTACCTCTCACTATAGATACAAAACAGTACATTCACACCAATAAGAAACTCCAGTTTCCAAACCAACACTCCACATCTCTGCTATCCGGGTGAGGCTTAAGTTCTGATTACCCAGCAGCTTTTGAAAAGGTGGGAAAGAGCAAAGGAGAGAATGAGAAAGTAAACAGCAGACTTTGATCCCAGTGCCAGCCTGCACGAGCAGGAGATTAGACCGGGTTGACTGGGAGTGGAGAGGCAGGAACACACTCCCTCTCATCTGCAGCAGCTCTGGCCTGAAGAAGTATGTTATTCACAGGCAGCTGACTGTCTCCAAGCCTCTAGCCGCTAGCCACTCTCTATTATACTTTAGCTCCTAAGCTTGTTCACTGAGGTGAAACCCTCAATATTTCATGTGATAGATAGATCAGTTATGACACAGGTAAAAACAACTGCGGCTGAGAAAAACCCACGAAACAAACATGATTCAAAACAAGAGCTCTGAAGCTATGGAACTCTTTCAGTGTGTACATTGGGACAGATACAACTTCTAACGGTGATCACATAGCTTCCTGTCTCCTTTACAGTAAACATGTATTTCAGCTCGCCCTGCATCTCTCGTGGTTCCCCATGTCCAACCATGTTGACTGGCCCTGCCAGGAACTAAGTTTCAAAGCTGATTACTAGGTTCCCACCTTCCTCTACAGTGATCAAAGGACACCTGAACATGGGTCAGTTCTCCATATCTGCCACTAGGCAATAAGCCCACATGGTGAGCGGTCAGAGCCCAACCAAATTCCTGTGAGCCATGTTAAAAGGAGGGGAACGTCTTGAAAGGTGGGATCAACATCAGCAGCAGCGGCAGCAGCCTGTATTTACGGTTCCCCAGCGTGTTTGACTATAACACACGATGGGGCCTCATACTACATAACACACCAACATACAGCAGTGTCACCTCTAAACATGAACACAGACAGGCCCAGACCAGACTTGATGTATTGCAAGGTTGAAGGATCCGTTTGAAGGATAGATAGCCGGGCACATAGTTGAACATCCAGATTTTTTTTTTAAAGGAGGCAATTCTTGGAAAATCCTTCACCAGGACAACTACTATGCATATTAACTGGGATATTAGTCATAAACTAGCATGAAGTGTCCATGCTCCTATGTGCCATATGTCTGACCAAAGTGGCTCGTCAGCAAAGTTCCAGATACAGTCGCTAACCTTTTTAAGGTAACTAGATAACTGGACATTCCAGTAACTAATGCATCAGCAGTAAAAGACCAGCTTTGTAGCATCCTCCTACTTCATTGCAGTAACCAGTGGATATCTGTGCAGGTGTATCAGTAACCAACCAGTTAAAGGTTTTCCCAGTAGTGGACCTCCAGCTATGTCCATCTGTTCTGTGGACTACTGCTATGCTCCTATCAGTGTATCTGTACAGTGTGGCCAGGTATAACAGGAGAAGGTCTAGCCTGACCAAGTAACAGACTACCTGTGAAAGGTCTCCCAGTGATGAGCTTCCAGAGTGATGTACATCTGGTCAGTGGAGTACAGCTTCTCGCCATCCTTCATCCACACGATCTCCGGCTCACTAATACCCTCGATTGCACAGCCCAGCCGCGCCAAGTTGCCCTGAGTTACCGTCAGGTTGGAAGGGTTCTTGGTAAAACGTATTCCTAGAGGGAGAAAACATACATGTAAGACAACCGAGGCCAGAGAGGTGAATGATTGTCTGAGGAAGAGTCACCTAACAGAGATGAAGGGGTGAAGTCAACTGTTGTTTTGTCTCTGGTTTATCACTACAAATGACTGGCGTCAAGACAGTGCATTGAGTCAAAGAAAATGCAAGTTGAGGAATAAAGTTGCTTGAGGTCTGATGCACAGGCAAAAGTAAATACTTTAATCTTGTTTGTTTTTTTGAGACTTGCGTATATGTGACTGGCTTCTGCCAACACCTGTAATGATTTGAAGCGATTAGATTGGCAGTGCAAAATGTTCACATATTTTTTTAAACCAAAATATGATTAAAAGTCAGCTTGCATAATTTTTCAAGAAGCTTTTGTATGGCTCTGTTTGTGTCTATTGTGCTGTGGCTGTTGCATACATCTTGGCTGAGTGTGTTGTGACTCGGGCGTAGAGACGTCATAGGGTTCTATAAACGAGAGAAAGCTCTCCACTGTGACAGCTCTCTCCAGCTGTGTCCTCCAGCTAGGGCTACCAACCGGCACTCCAGCCTGTAGCACAACTATCAATGACCATATTCTTCTACAGAACGAAGTCAGGGCAGAAGACAGAGGCCGTTCAATGTTTTCATACCTTTCTGTGAACAGAGCTCAATGGTTCTCCATTTCGGAACAAGTGAAAGCTCTTTTAATACTATAAATGTTGTTCCCTCCAAGGATACATCTATCAAAACAGATTTATCCGGAGTCACTGTGTATTTTAGGAGATTTTGGAAGTGGATTGTTCATTACATATATTTAAATTGGTGTTTACGCATGAAATTACCTGAAAATAAGGGTGAAATGCCCTATGTAAACACGCTTGGACTGAGTCAACAATGTTCTATACTCTGCATATTTATCTTGTAAATCCGAACAGCGCTACACTGCGTTGCTCGGCTGTAATGGAGTAGACGTGTATGGATATTTCCCCTCCGATGTCATGCCTGGCAGTTCTGGAGTTCCATCTGATGATATATTCCTCTTTAATTATTCATAATGAAACAACTGCTAGGCGGGACAACAATGAGTAGCCTATCACACCCAAATTAGTAGAGCTTCTGTTGGGATAAAGTTTACATGAAACCATTTAAGCTTTTTAAACCAGTCCGGCAAAAATAAACGATAAGTGCTGGGCCACTTCGAAAAAATAAATATGAATGTTTTCAAACAGTTTTGACCATATTTTCCCCGTTTGCACTTCAGAGCTCTTGAAAACTGCATGTGATCAAGTTGAACAATCTTAAGTGGTACCTACCATGGCTTCCTTGATTACTTTGTACCAAGAACAATATAATCAAATGAGCAATTTTCATTTTTTCATCATGTGTTTCCCAAGTTTTGAAGCTCTTCTGGCTCTGTAAAATATTTCCAAGTGTCCACAAAGTTGGGTCCTGGAGACGGTCAACAGGCTACATGTCCAATCTATCTAGGAGCTCAGCTGTAGAAAGTGAATTCTCGACTAGCGAGTCCGCGGCAATTCATCCAGTTGATACAGTGTGGCAGAGTACTTTGCGCTATGTGTTTCACGCTTTCTCCGTTCATCAAATAGTTTAGCTTAGTTTCTTTACTTGTTTTAAGCATGTAGGCAATTCCTCGCTTTGTTATCCTTTCCCCTACAGCAGGATGTGTACGGTTGAAACGCTTTCTCTGCTCCTATGGAATGCCCGTGAGCATGATCGCCGCCTAGTGTATGATGGACGTGTGAGTCACAGACAATTAACATTCTACCACGGAATCTTGATTCTCATTCCCGTGGAACCAACCCCCCACACACAAACCGTACTCAAAGTGTCGTCGATATAGCCTGTTTAATACGAGAAGGTAATGAGATAAGACGAGGTCACATGGTGATTTGCTATAAATTCCACAGTCCAGCTGAATAAACTAAGTAACGAATACGATGTCAAATGTTTAAGCAAGACTCCGTTGCACAAAAACACGTGTGGGATAACATTCTAAACGCTTTCAAGAGATGGTATGAAGTACAGGCCAAATAGGCGAATACATCTTCGATTAACTAAACTGTTAAAGAAACACATTTAAGAATAACAACAATGCCGAGTTCGCTTTCTAGATAGACATTCCAGGTCACATGATTTATGAAGAGGTCTGTATTTCTAAATGATGCCCCGGATTATAAATGGTTGGATAATCTTGATGAAGGGAATTTATTCTAACTGACCGTAACCGATGGAACAATTTCAGTGTAAAGCTGAGCCCGGGACACTGGGCTAGCGGTTTGCTGCACAAGCATTTTACAGAAAGTCAACTATAGTAATGCAGAACGTCCATACAAAACCTGCATTAGTAATAGACGGCTGACTACTCTCCTTTCACAGAAAGAACACCACTGATCAGAAAAAAAAAGATTAAAAGCATTGAAAATCCATTTCAGAGGTTGCAGAAGAAAATAAATATTTAGTACAAGATTCAGCACAAGCAAAGGCAGTACTCGGACGTTTTAAGCGGGTTCATGTTGGTAAAGGAGCAGGTGAAAACATGAACTCTTTCAAAATACAATTAGAAACTACATGTAGTGAGAAAGTGGGTGTGCAAAACAGACTGAAGGCCTAAATCCCAACAGGTTCAAAGCAAAAAAATCATCCTTAAATGAAGATCCATCTTTGTGCTATGATTCTTTTTGGGGAAGTAAGTTCCTTCATTTCAAGCCAATCCTCTTCTAAACAGTGTCTCAGCACTATCATCCACTATGTTGATCATAAACCCATTAACTGTTACCTTCAGGACAACAATTCCCATGTTTTTCCTCATTTCAGTAGGATTTTAAGCATGACTGGCCTCGTGGAGACAGTCATTGTCTGTACAAAAACTTCAGTTATATCGTCTCTCACATCAATTCATCCTGGTTAGTGTACACGCTTCTTAGTGCTCACATAGCTTGACATTCTTGATTGTGGGCAACTGCATAGGTTTAGTGTCACTGACCAGCAAAGCACATCCACTATAATCGCCTCAATATAATACTGAACAAAGGAGACTTTCCCTGCTGTGCTTGTTAGATAGATTAGAAACCATAATATACCAGTGATTTCACAAAGACATGCCACTTTAAATGGAACATCACTACCCACTGTCATGCTTCATAAACAGACAAACATTTATTTGAAGATAATTTAGTATGATTAAATGTGGTATCTTAATCAGTGCTCCTATCCCTGGGTGGGATGCTGACACACTGGTAACCTCCATTACTGGTCTGATGCAGCCGTTTATATCCAATCAGACAGACCAGTAACCTGCTGTCCGCATGTTCGTCCATCTATCCGTCTGTTAGGCTGTCCCTCCATCGCTGTGCTCTGATGCTGCAGAAGCTGCTGTTGTCGTAAAGCCACTTAGAGAGTGGGTGGTTGAGAGCTAGTAGATCGTTTTTTCTGATTGACTTCAGGGAGTGCTCTAGTCTACGACTCTTCTTCAGGCAAACTTCTTCTTGGTGGCGGTGAAACGCTCCATGTACTGTTGAGGAAGTAGCAGTGAAAGAGGTCAAAGGTTGCAGCAATGAAATGTGATCATTGACAATAAGATGAGAACGCATGAAATGCATGATGCGGAAGTATAAAGCAACCTCAGGTACAGCCAAGACAGAGATAAGCTTCTTGAGTGAGTTATGAGTTGTTATATTTCTTTGGCTATTCTGGGTGTTTACTAGCTAAATTTAACTCAAGATTAGATTAGGATTATGACTGCGGAGGAATACAGGAACTGTCTACGACTGTACTTTCACAGTTGATCCTCCTAGCCAGAACTGAAATCCCATTATTGTCCAACCCCCCCCCCCTCTCTGTGGAAACAGTATTTATCCAAAGAAGGGTGACAAATTTCAACCAGAAAAAAAACAAAATTGGGGGGGGAAAACAAAAACCTAATTATTATGGTGAAACTATGACATCATGTGAGTTCTATAAACAGTGGATAATCTTTGCTTCCAAACAAAGCGATAAAGGGTAGACATTCAGACTATAATTTGCTTCTCTCTCTGTGCCCTCCTCTCACCTTGAACAGGTCATGTGGCGACACACCTCACACACACGCACAGAACCTGGGAGCGGCTCACCTTCT
The DNA here is from genome assembly GCA_036571765.1 of Plecoglossus altivelis. Taxonomy (NCBI): domain Eukaryota; kingdom Metazoa; phylum Chordata; class Actinopteri; order Osmeriformes; family Plecoglossidae; genus Plecoglossus; species Plecoglossus altivelis. Next base: position 5,896,787 of record BROE01000009.1, read on the forward strand.
CGTAACCCTCCAAGTCTCTCATATTCTTCACCTCAAACAGGTTTCCCTCCACGGACAGTAGGGAGACCTGAGAGTCGGTCAGGATGGAGGTAGGGATGGAGGAAAGCTCAAGGCAGTTCTCCTCCAGCCGCAGCACCTTCAGTCTGGGACACCTGGACACCTCCCCAGACAACAATGATATCTGGAGGACAAAACAAAGGATTTGTCTTGGAATGTGTGTACGATATCTTAACGGTAAATCACTTTTCGTTAAGACGCCTTGAGTTTGATACCAGGGCACTTTCTCAGTATGTTGAAGTTACTACAAAGGAGTGGTCTGGAGGAGTTGCCTTGGCTACAGCCTGCATTCGGCTTCATCCAACTGGAGATGGTACCTGGTTCTGGTTCAAGTTGATCTCTATCGTCTGCAGAGCAGAGACCTCGGGGGGCACAGCCTGGATGTGGTTCTTGGACAGGTCCAGCAGGTCCAGGTGTCGGAGGGTGCCCAGGCCAGGGGGGAACTCCCTGAACTTGTTCCCTGCCAGACTGAGGGTCCGTAGGGCCTTGAGCTGGCCCATGGTGGCTGGCAGTTGCTGGAGTTGGTTGCCATTCAGCAGCAGCGTCTCCAACTTTTTCAGCTTACTTATCTCACAGGGGAGACTCGCTTAAACGCACAAATACAAATAGAGAAGTTATGCAGTACGCACGTAAAATGTGTTAGTGTGAGAGATGTACATCTAGGACGCAGGAAATGGACATCATTTATTCAACGAAACTCTAACACTAATAATACATTGTCCATTATGAACCACTTCCCATGTGTCTGACTGAGGCTGACATTGTGAAATGAGTGATATATTAGACAGAGAAGATCCGGAACAACCACTTACTGAGTTTGTTACTGTTAAGAGTCAAACTCTTCATTTGTAGAAAGTTCCCAATGAATGCTGGAAGCACCTCTATCTTGTTGTTGGACAAATCCACAGTCCGCAGGTTCCCAGTCAGTCTTTGGAGCTCCTCAGGGAACTGAAACACAGAGCTAAAAGGTTGAAAACGATAACAAGACTTTGACAGAAGCTATGTATTTTATCGTTAGTGTTTCGCCACATAGACCAACATCTGCCAGCTTAATGTAGCTAACTAAATTCGTTGAAGCTTGGTCACATTGACGCGTCACATTGACGTGTTCCTGACATGACTTACCTCTGGGAGACCCTTTCCAGTCAGTTGAAAGACCCCAGTTTTCTGAGAGGTCTCCAGATGAGATTTAAGAGCGCTGTTCCCCATTTATAATAGCTGCTGACAGTTGCTCAAGTAACTGGAATTGTTACCCGCCAGCCACACACGGCTGTCGACCAAGACCTGGAGGAGGGCTTGCAAGTGGACCTATCTTTTCGTGTTGCTTGCTTGTCGTCACTACTAGTTTCTTCCGTTACTTAATGATGCAGATGTTTAGTCCCCCTGCAAGAACAAGTTGTAGCGGTGGGCGTTGTCATTTAAAAACAAGCAACAACTTAACTGCATTTGACAACAGTACACGTACAGCAGCTCCTTCTTTCACAGTAATCTTAGCTATGGGGAGATTAAACAACACACTAACAGTTACCTGCAATTTAATACATTTTATGATATCTTAAACGATAGTTTAGATAACATTAGATATAGCTAACGTTAGCCAGTGTGCTAACTAGCTTAGTGTTGTGGCAGTGTTCAGTAGTGACACTAAGTAACAACTAGTAGCTCTAGCTATCTTGCCAGTCAGACCATTTGAAATGTGTTCGTTGACTTACGTCACAGTTTGACACGCGTTTGTTTCCCCGTCCAACACTTTCCAAATAGGTTCCCGATTAAAACTCTGGTCACCACAGCTAACCAACAAACCTTCCACTTAATCCTGTTTACAGAGAGACTTGCTTGCTAGCTAGCTACCCCAATGCGCATGCCACAGACTGCCGTTTTTTTTCGCAAACAGAAAAAGGTTTATCGCCAAGCAGGTTTAGCTCTATACATACAGTACGAGGCATTTTCTTTTAGTTCCATGAATGAGCCCGGGGATTCATAAATTTCGACTTCATTTAGTTTAATGCACTGATATCTCTAAGTGACGGTTCTCGGTAGACCCCAAACGATGTATGTTCAATTCAAAAAATGTTTTACCACTAGATGGGGGTAATCAATCACGGTGACTAAAAAACCCGGAAGCAAAATAACACTTTCTAACGAAGAAAATATGTTCTTCGACGCGGGGTACATTTGAACAAGAAAGGCATCAATTTATAGGTAAGATTTATGAAACTATTTCACCAACTTTGTGTGCCTATGTTTTTTTTTATAGTTAGACCCATTTATTAATATGTATTTCTCATGATGTAACCCCTTTTATACAGCATTTCCCAATCAAGTTTAAAGCAGACAGTGTTCCATCAACAACTGTAAAAGTTGATATCGGATGAATCCGGCGTGGGAGCTAACCCCGTACTGGGTGACACCTGTTGCAAGTGTCTTGTCCAGATGCGTCGCCACAGGCGTCCTGTCCCAGGTAAGTCGGACGTGTTATCTTTTCCTTTGTTAGAATGTTTCCTTTATCAAGAACAAACTGAACTACCTCGTGTTCTACCGAAACAAATACTTCATAGTCACTTGCAAAAGTATTGGTTCTGCGGTGACGTGCTACTGATAACAATCTCAATTTTCACAGGCTGACTTGGACACTGTCCCCAAGGAACCAAATGTATTCTCCACACATCTCCAAGAAGCTGAACGGCTTATCTCAATGAAACGAGAGCTTGACAAAGTAAACTCATCAGTATTCATAGTCAGTGGCCTTGTCTGCTGCCGTGTAAATTGCCCTCTTTCTATGCAGTTATTGTATGAAGCCCAAACCTTATGCATGTTGATATGTTTGGTTCAGGTGAATCTAGAAACCGAGTTACTGAAGTTGGAGAAGGAAACAGCAGATGTCACTCACAAATTTTACCTGAGTAAGTTCACTACAATAAGCCCTGTTGGGTATTTCTGTGTTGATGAGTACACGGTGAAGTCCTTGTTGTCCTACTAGAATGACTCGAATGACTTGGTGTGTATTGTCCAGGCCAGAGGTTTTCTGCCCTGCAGGAGTTCACCAGCCACCTGCAGGATGTGTTGAGGGAGCAGGCCAGTCTGCGGCAGAGACTGATGAAGCCACTCGGTCAAACCAACCTACCTGTAGAGGCTGACCTCCACAGGTTATATAAATTATTCACCCTCCTCTGTCTCATTGCCTCCTTAATGCCTTTTCTCTGTTCCGATGCCTTCTCTGTGCTGCTCTGCCTCTTCTCTGCTTCTCTGCCTCTTCTATGCTCCTCTGCCTCCTCTCTGCTCCTCTGCCTCCTCTCTGCTCCTCTGCCTCCTCTCTGCTCTTCTCTGCTCCTCTGCCTCCTCTCTGCTCCTCTGCCTCCTCTCTGCTCCTCTCTGCTCCTCTGCCTCTTGTCTACTCAGTCTGACATGTACAGACTGATTGCTCTCCCTCCTGCTCTCAGCTGTTTATTGGTTTACACTCGGTAAATCGACTATGATTAAACCATTTCATATAAAGTCTAGAAGGTTTATATTTTTCATATTCTTAATCTTTGACTGTGCTAAACGTTCTTCCCAGGTACGTGGTGGAAGTCATCAAGATGGTGGTAGACTTCATCGGGAATCTTGAGAAGAGCATGACCATTGTGCGGACCATTCCAACTGTGGATGATTCTATGAACAAACTGGTGAGTGTTTGCAAAGCCCCACAGTTCAGACCCCTAAATGGTGTTATTTGTGCATTGCGATGATGTTACTCATTGTTTCCTTTTTAAACAAAACGTTATATAATAACCTTAACTGTTTAAACTCTTCTCCTCTTCACTGTCATCTCTCCTGCCTTCACCATTCCCCCCCTTGTCTCAATAGAACAATGGTTTAGCCCAACTCTTGGCCCAGGTAGCAGATGTAGAGAACCTTTCAAAACAGATCCTCCAGTGGAGGAGTCACCACAGCAAGTTCATCAGTGACTCCAGCACATCACCTGAGAGGGCCACAGAGCCAGCAGTATCGCCCCAGTCTAACCTCTTTACTCCCTCTTGATAAGTGTTTGCATGAGAAGACGATTATTTGCCTGATGTTCATTCAGCCATTGTCAACATGTTTCAGAATGTCATGGAGTGGGTCATGATTGCCTTGAAAACAATGTTCTTATAGAAGTTCTAGAACTCAATTATATTGCACATTCGTTTATACATTATCAACACAGAGTAACAAAGTACATATTTCATGAGGTCTTTTAGATGTTGTCTCCTTTCTCTAGTGGTGACATATCACATGATGTAGCAAGATTTTGTTGATTGACAGTTAAGGAGGATTCTGGGGCAGGGCTGCACTGAAAAGAACCCTGTCAGGATTAACAAATGCTGTTATCTTTCCAGTGACTGAAGTTTTTGTAAATATATTTGTTAATTGTTGTTTGTTATTTTTAGTACAAAATCAATGTAATAATGAAATGGCATTTTGGTTCAATGCATTGCCTGTCAAGAAGTGCCATTTCTTTTCTGTTAACGTTGATTGCCATATTCTCTTTGACAAATACAAGTTAATAAATGGATGATAACACATGAAATACATGTAAATCTTTCTCAGTGTTGTGGTTTAGCATGATTCAGAGATCCAAGTACCTGAGAGTTTGAGGTGTTGGAGTAATTCCCACCTGGAGGTATAAGAGACGGATTGCTTTCAAATGATGAGGATGTTCAGACAGTGTGAAGCCAGGTAGTTGTTATTGTTTGTGTGGCAAAGAGACTGACCCTTGTAGTGCTCCTGCAGCAGCTGTGACATCAGACGTGTGTCTGGCTGGCTTTGGTTACCCACAATCCTTTTGTCCTGCCGGTGAATGTTCTCTAGTTCCTCCATCAGCAGCAACTTGTCGATGACTATGCTTTTGCTGGACAGCTTCTTGACCTGCAGAACAGTTTAACAAAACTTTATTTATACCCCTGTTCCCCACAGAGGCTGAGGGCTAAGTTGTCAGTCTGTAAGCACTCAGTAAGGAACATCAGTTGAGGTTATAATGATGGGAGTAAAAATATACCTGGTTTCTGATCTTGTGTAACATCCCTTTGTCTCCTTCCAGGCTGAAGCCATTTTGTTTTAGAAGTCCCTCAATATGCCTTTAAGTAAAGAAAGACACCGAAAAACATTCTCCATTGTGAAAGTTGTAAACATGGCAAACATTTTCTACATCGTCCACCCATTTAGACTGTCAATATCTACACAGAAACCAAGTGACAGTGTAAGACAGGGACCTTTGTACGATTATAAATTATGTATTCATTCAGCAGACAGTTTCATCAAACCTCTCCTTTGAGAGACACATGAGGTCTTCCATCTCACCTATGGACCTTAGGATGAGGCTCTAGAACGTAACGTTCCTGGAGGAGGTGCTGTAGCTCAGGGCTCTTCACCTTCAAGACCTTCAGGACCTGACATGCAGCGATGCGGACTCTGGGCTCCTCTTCGTAATGGAGGGCCCACAGCAGCAGTTTGTTCAGTGCTGGGGTAAGGCAGCCGATGATCCCTAAAGCTAGCACACACACAGGGCCAGGTGGACCCAAGGAAGGTTGCAGGATGGCTTGTTCGTAGTAGCTAAGGTCACCGAATATTGACAGCGCTCACCTTCAATGGCAACCACTTTCACCTCCCACGCAGGGTCATTCTCCATCATTTGAATTAACTGGTTCAAAACCTGTGACGCAAAAGTAAAAACCCTCAAAAACGTCTGTGTGTGTCTCTTCAACCGTGACGTCACAGTTCACACGTCTTTCGGAGGAGATTACCATCTCATCCTTCATCATTAAGGCAGCTGCAGTCAGACAAGCCTGTCTACGCACAACTACAAAGTCGTCTTGAAGGCAGCGGAGGAAGATTGGAAGCAGCTTGACCGTCATGATCTGCAGAGAACCAATCAGAACCAGCGCCTCCACCTTCCAACAGGCTGGACCCTCCTCCAGCTTCACTCTTAGACAAGACAGGAGACAGCAAAGGACTGACTAACAGAAACACAAGTGCATTATTACAGGACCTACTAACCAATGGGAAAATTCGACAGGATAAAATTACTGATACATTACTTACAAGAGCAATATAACAGGAATTTAGTAGTGAGAGAAGAGTTATATTCTTCCATGATAATACCGTCGCTCAATACCTGAGCTCATTATGAACTTCTCGTCCCATGCCAAGCTTCCCCAGAGCATGGGCAGCAGTCTGGCGGACTTGACCATTCCAGTCATTCCACATCAGGTAGATCAACTTGTTAGTCAGATCCTACAAAAGGAACATAGCACGAGTTAACACATATACAATGTTTTTGTTGTATTCATGACATCTGAAATGAAGCACAAAACCGAATGTCAATGTTTAGTTATAATAATCATTGTGTGTTATTTTAAATTACCTTATTGATTGGGCCTTTTAGCTTGGATATGGTGGTGCAGGCCAGAAGCTTGGTTTTCCAGTCGGCACAGTTCAACTCCTCAGCCAACAGGGAGCGCACTAGAGTCTGGATGAATGGAAGACATGATGCTAACACAAGTTTTTGATGCAGCTCTGAGAACATCAAAAACATCACACTTCTGATTGGATCCAACTGGAGGGTGTCAGTTTCATGGTATGATGGATAGCTGTGTGCTCACAGTTTGGCTGCTGATGGAGGCCAGCAGGGAGGCAGCCTGCTCCTTGTCAGAGTGGGACTCTGTCTGGAAGAGCTGGGACAGGAGTCTCTGGATGACAGGCCTAATGTGTTCTCGATCTATAGCCAGACACTGGGCTGCTACCCAGCTGTCCGCTCCCATCCCTGTAGAGTCTGTGCACACAAACATCACACAGCTCACAGGGTTGCCAAAGATAAGTGTCTCAACTTCCCCGACAACAATCTTGAAGTAAGATCCAGCGGGTGTACCTTGATCGATGGCGTTGCGGAGGATCTCCCGAGCGTGGGGATTGGCATTGCCCATGGCGTACTGACACAAAGCGGCCGCAATCTGAATCCTCCTGTCTGGGTCATCCAGCGCCTGTAGTACTAGAGGCTGGAGACTCTGGGGAATGGGCTGGATGTCCTGCAAGCGGCCATACAGGCCTAGATAAACACACACACATGATCAGAAACAAACATGTCGTCTTTCACACGCTCTGTGCTCCCTGATGTAGGCCGCAGTCAGTGGTGGGAGTGTCAGTTGACCTGCATCTTTGGGTGACTGCTCCACCTTGGGCCTGTTGACAGCTCCAGAGACGCAAGAGACAATGGCTGCCAGCCTGACATTGCAGTGCAGGTCTGTCAGTGCCCGTTCCAAACCCTCAACAGTCACACTATGCCAAGGGGTGTCTGGAAATAAACACACAGGTAAACGTGTCAACTCACCTCGTGAAAGTGTACGACTGTCCTTGAACAAATGAATGAAGAATGAGAATTAAAAGTCTGATGGTGACTCCTGCGCTCAACATAATACCGTCCTTCATCTACAGACAGAAACAGACTGCTAGCCCAGATCTTTTAAAAGCCTGATATGAAGGCCATTTGATGGAGCAAAGTGCTTCCACCGCAGTTAAAGTTTCAACTTAAGCAGAGGCCTCAGGTAGCCTTATCATCTAGCAGCTACTCTAAGCAGAAAAAGGCCTACTGATTTTCCAGGCACTCTTCCACTCCTCCACAGCGTAGCGCAGGGAAGAGAGCTCAGGCATGGGTTGGTAGATCGGCCGCTCTCTTGACTCCTCCGTGTACTGCCCACTGTAGTCTGGAGGCTGCAGGCCCATCTCTGCAGTGTAGTCTGCTGGTGTAGGAAGGTCCACCCAGCGTCGTATACCCTTCTCCACCACATACATCACTGTTGGGAATGTATTTTAAAAAACTAGGACATTGAAACTGTTCTGGGTTTCACCTTTCAAAAACGTTTCTATACAGTGCTGGTTCATGCTAATCTGCGGTTCATGCCATGCAACAGTTAGCTACAGTTCCTGAATAATCTCCCCTTGGTAATCAGACCGCCTGTTGACTACACCTTGTTTTTTATCCTGGCTTTTCTAGCCTCCTTACCTTTTGAATCAGTTGGAGTGTCTGTTGAGGTCTTGGTCCATTTTTCAGGAGTGCAGGGGTACAGCTCCTGTAGATTCTTCTGGTACTCCGAGTTATTGTCCATAATGATACGATCATGGTTTCGTGGATCTTGCTGATGGACTTGCTTAGCTATACCTGAAACCATGTAAGGTGTATACAAGATAATGATGCGAATCAATGCACAGGTTAAGGTGTCACTATGTACAGTAGACAAGACTAATGGGTAGGTGGTCTACCAGAGAAAAGTTCCAGCTCAAAGTTGTTCTCTGTGTGTAGCACATGGCTTCCACCTTGGGGGTTAAGGCTGTCTTGCAGACGGGGGGGGAAGGGGGTCTCAATGTGTTTGACCGTCACTGTGGTGGCTGTCTGGTTCAGACAACCAGGCTCATCGGCACAGGCGGGGGACACAGAGTAGCCCTGGACCCTGGAGGAGTAAGTGATGTAGTGCAGAACATGGCCAATTGTATGATATATTATGTAGAATCAGGATAATGCACCTAATATATTTGAAACAATATTTAGAATTTGTTAATTGTTTGCTTATTTGTTTGTTTAAAATGTAAGAGACTCAGTATTATAAAGTCTATTAGTCCATCCTACTTGCCTGTAGTAGACTGGTAAAGGCGTCTCTGCACGGCTGATTGGTAGAACCTGCTGCTTCTCAGCCTGTGTACTCTGCTCCTGGTACCTGCAGAACAAGATTGCACAGTTGGACTTCCTGCATCCTGATGTTACAGTGCAAATGTGTCATCGCTGGATGAGTGTCTTTCTGAAGAGAATAACATCCTAAGGTTATTGTGAATGGCAACACACCAAGAATCGTTCCTCCTGCTGGTTTAGCCATTTTTGAAGGAACCTGAAGGATGCTTACTCGCTGAAGTCTTTCTCGCTCTCAGGGTCATCTTTGACCAGATCGGTGGCGCTGGCCGAGTCGTACTGGGTCCTCGGCTGGCTCTGCAGTTTAGTCCTGTTCTGACATTGGTTGGGAATCTGCTGACAAACAATCCCTTGGGCTGTGGTCTTTGTCGGTTTCTACGAATGAAAAAAAGTGATATTATATGAGGGTTACGGTTAGGGTTAGACCTGTCCCCATTGCCTCCTGTAGATGCCTCCTTAGGGCAATTGTAGACATTGGAGATTCCTCGCAACCCTGTAAAGGACAGTAAAGGACACCTTAGCTGTCAATTGAGTGGTCTGGGATGCTGGTATGAGTGGTAGAGAAGAGCGAGGACCAGGGCCAGCCGTTTCGTCAGTAATGCCAAGAGAGATGGGAACAGCCCTCCTCGCTTGGGTCTTCACCCTGGTGGTGGGAGCCAGAGGCCCAGAGGGACTGAAGAGCCAATGGAAGTCAGTCTGGCTGTAGGGAATGGTCTCAGCTGCCAGCTCCTTGATGACCTCCCTGGAGAAGGTGAGGCCACAGCTGGCATTGTGGAGGTGCTCTTTGTAAAGACGCTCGCTTTGCAGGTTCTGAAAGCAGCACCCTTTAGTCTTGGTACGCTTCATCACATCTGCTTTATCCAGTGATTCTTCTGCAGGGTGCAGAAGTCATTCAACAAAGAAAACAATATAATTTACGCCTGTTCTCGATCACCAATATCATCCTATTTGCATCAAATACTATTTATTGACTAACATGTTTTGGTAAGGAGATCGAAATGCTTTGTTTCATGTGAATCAATAAATATTTTTTCATCAGGAAGTAAAAGTTTACAAAAACTTTTCTATATCCTCCTTTGTACATCTCATTGATTTCAAATCACACTTACTTAAACATTATATTGAGCATCGTGGAGCTATTTGTTCTTGCGGGCAACGGAAGGAAGAATCCCAACCACCTGCACAGCTATGATGTTGACGATGTTGTTGCCATGCCAACAGATCAACGTAGTAAAGCACTTATCCACCACCAGCGAAGAAACTTTTTTTCCAAGTTACGAACGTAGGCTTGCTAGACTATCGGAAACAACGAACATGTTTAATGAATCGCCTATTATCGCCAAAGGAAGTTGATATCAAACTCACCCAACGAGCCAAGGAGTTAATCGCTTGTGCGTTCTCAGAAGTTCTGGGCGTACAGTTGAGTCGTGCCGATCAAGTGCTTTATTTGAGGCTGAAGCAAGATTTTTGTGCTTTTATTCCCTAGTGGCACCCAACCCAAGTATTGAATACTATAGAACTTGCGAAAGAATGATGTCACTTTTATTAACAGTCCTTGCCATTAAAAGGGAGATTATTGCTTTCTGTTTGCTTACATTGTCATTCACGTTCTACGGATCAACTGTTCCATTGAATCTGTATTTTATCCAAATGTTCATGAGTTCTGTTTCTAAATGTACTCAGCAATACTCAAAGCTTTGACAGACAAAATGTAGGCTACACCTTTGGCTACAACATTCATACAAAATCAGAGAATTAGGGTTAGTTATAACTACACTTTATCAAACCAACATGCACCCTTTATTCTTGCTGCAACTCAAGGATATCCATCAGTCAAGCAATTGTGGCAGCCAGGGTTGTAATTTCACTATGATCTAATTATGTGAATTTCTTTAACACAGACAAATGAATTAAGACATTGACACAAAAAGGCAGTCTGTATCTTAATGCCTGATGCACCATTGATATTTCGTAATAGAATATTCTTTTGTCATGTTTGTCATGTGGCCACACAGTTTCTCTCAGCGTTTGTCTGTATTTCAGAGCGAAGTCTCAAGGCAGTAGGACGCTCTCCGGACAAAGTAGCGGCGTACATCCGTGACATCTGACCCTCTGCAGCTCTCTGGCCTGTGCACGATGAGCACCGGGAAGAAGCGTGCGTCCCGGTAGGTGGGAGGGCTGTCGGTGAGGGCCAGCTGGCTGGAGTAGGAACGGCAGCACTGCTCGTCCATACAGCTGCCGGTCCCGTTCCCAGCAGCTCCCCGGTCCGTCAGGTTGCTGCTGCGGCTCCGCCAGAGCCCCACGGTTCGGCGAGAGCCGTACATCCGGCACAGAGAGAACCGGGAGGTGTCTAGGGAGAGGCGCGAGTGGAACGCGTTGCGGGAGAAGATGGAGGAACAGCTGGAGCTGGTGGTGGTGGTTCGTCTCCTTCCTCCTGCTCTTCCTCCTCCTCCTCCTCTGGCTTGCAGCTGGCTACAGTGCTCGCAGTCCTGGACCAGAGTCCCGTAGCTTTGTGCCCTTGGGCTGCCGTTCAGCAGGAAGCAGTTGGAGGACACGGTGCTGTCATCAGCAGCGATGGCTGTTCTCGAACCAGAGCCTCCCAGGTTCAGAAGCATGGCCTCAGAGTAGCTGGGAATCAGCTGGCGGTTGGAGCGGATGTGCCACTCCAGCTCTGTGCTGTCCAGTGTGTCCACCCTCGGGAGTCCAACGCAATCCCCGTTCCTCGCGGGAACTTCTTCGTCTGTGGGAGAGGGGCTGTTGTGGCTGTACTCAAGTCCAAACAGCTTCTCCACATGGTAGTGGACGTACGCCGTACGGTACTCTATCAGAACCCTCAGAGGCCAAGACAGCATGAGCAGAGCAGCCAACCAGAAGGCCACTTGGGAGGTGTACCAGGGTAGGTGGTCAGGATCCACGTAGGCGATGAGATGCTCCTTAAAGTCCACGTTCTTCAGCTGCATCCCCTCCCGAGCCTCCATGTAGTCATCCATACCCTCTATCTCAGAGAAGAACCTTGCCCGCTGGTTAAGGTAGGCGTTCTCCGGCCCCGCCCCAGCAAAGCTGAAGCACTTGGTGAAGCGTAACCGTGTGGCCGGGTGACCCTCCAGCCCGCGGAGCTCCCGCGACACATCCTGCATCCCGCAGCGGGCGTAGTCAAACTCCCCTTCAGCCACGTGCGTGTTGACGCGCTCGTGGTACACCTGCGTGCTGGTGTAGGCATCCCCATTACGATAGCGGGTCACCTGCCGCGTCCGCCGGACAAAGTGGTAACCTATGGCCTTCCACCACACGCAGGGCCGGGCCTGGCGCATCCGAAGCACACGCTCATACACGCTGTCCACATCGGCCTTGACCTGCAGTTGGCTGTGAGCACGACAGTGCCAACACTCCACCAGGTAGACCACGTACAGCATGAGCAGGAAGGCTAGAGGGATGTAGAGGTAGCCGTCAGAGCAGGGGCTATCGTGGTAGATCATGGAGCGACCCCCGTCCCCGGGCGCGCCACGGAGGGAGGTGAGGGAGGTGTCGAAGCTGAGCTTGGTGACGCTGGTCAGCTGACACCAGGTGACAGCACCCAGGCAGCTGTACATCAGAAGGGAGAGCAGCAGGCAGCGCCAGTGGGACTCCCTGCAAACACACGCACCCAGGGACTGCTTCACTGGCCGCTGCTGCAGGGAGAAAGAGCCCAAGGGATGGGGGAGGGGGGGAGGGAGAAGATCATTAATAAATATCAACTTCCCAATGTGACGTTTAGAGTGTTAAAACCATTAGCCAGATTCATCAAAAAGCTTTGTCAAGCATAGTTCTATATGCCATAAAGGTGAGACCTTTTAAACCATTACATTACATCACTCATAACGTTTCAACATTAAGTGGAATAGACTTTGACAGATAATCTCATCTGCGATTCATATAACGTGTTGAGCAAATTGTTATTCCTTTAGTTGTGGGTGCATCTTGAACAAGTTCCCAGTTTTTAACTTGGCAGAGGAGAAACGAGGCTACAACTCCCATGACACTTGTTCAACAACCTCTGACATTGGGCCTCAGCTACAATCAACAATATCCTTCTTGTTATGGGTCCCCAGCAGAATCGGACACGGGTCATTGGCCAACACATACTCCCTAAGCCCTCCATCTGCTGGGTGTCAGGCGAACTCCTCCTAAGCCCAAAACTGCCCATATTTGCAATTCTGACTGCGAAACCATTTATCTCTTTACAGCAAAGGCATCCATCCTTGACGTACTCTAACTATACAGCACCTGTTTAAATACTATGTCCCGATCCAGGTTTGGGTCAGTCAGCTGGTTGTAAATGTACTCTGTGCTTAGTCCCTCCCTGAACATCAGTCAATCTCTTCCAAATGTCTTCGGTTGCAGTGGATTTAGGGTACCTGACCATAGAGGCAGTCAATGGAAAATTCAATCAGTTAACATCATCCAATCAATAATCAACAAAGCTCACATGGTCCCTTTTGAAAACATGGTCTATGTTCATGCACACACAGCGAAGAGATTCACAGACGAAGTATGTTAGAGTATCAACTATCCTGACTTGGTAAAAACATCCGACTAAGATAAGATCAGGCCTTAGTGACACAAACAAAATGTCAAAAACAACCTTGACTTTGGAGGGGAGGTTACAGCTAAATCTACCTCTACAACCACACAACCTCTGGGGACCTGATTTAAAACAAGCGCATCATTTGACTGTCTGTCCTAGGAGCTGTATTTCACGGTAAGCTGCACACGGCCAATTCCCCAGATGGAATCAGAGTAATTACCACATGACAGACTGGAGGGCAGAAGGATCTACAGACCTCTGAGGATAGAGTTACACATACTCTGTATTGTTTCAGAGCACAAATAGCCTGGTCCAAAATAAAAAAAAATAATAATTGAAAGAATGTAAAGTCAACATTGCATGACTGTAAGCTAAGACTGTGTGTTACATATTACATAATTAACCGAGTCCTACTTTAGCATTACATCTGCTTAAAGTTTTTGGTGGTTCTCACAGAGGTTTAGGAACTCCATAACAGCATGCGTACAGTACTGTATACAAGGGTTAGGGTTTAGGCTCTTAACCCTTAATCACCTCCAGTCCAATGATTGATAGTGGTGGCAAAACCAGATTCCAAGGCCTCAAAGCCATCTATGGCATCTGCAGTTATGGTCTGGTGTTGCTCTAGCAGTGGCTGCCTTTCTGACAGTCATCAGATAGCTAGCCACAGACTCCAGAACTGTAATGCTTCCCAGTGGTACATGAACTGTTGTCAGATGAATTGGCATTTTCCTACTTAGTCAATTCTGTTGGAGCCAATAGTAGACGACCAAGCTCATATGATGCAGGATCTGTTCTTCTGTATAGTGAACCATATGTACATAGTCAGTAGGCTATATATTTCAGCTGATGAATTTCAGCTGACTGAAATAGACTCAATCAATAGGAAACGATCAATAAAGGACAAATTCATCCCCATGGGCAATGGGTGGCACTTGCTTAAGCTATTTGATTTGCACCTTTTCTTTTAACCACACATGACAGCCTATTGGTTTATCATATCACGGTGTGCTTCATGTATAAAGAGCACCAGGTCATTATAAATCTTGAGTTGTCCGGATGATACTGTCTTCTTATATGTTTGTGCAGTCCTAACAGCCACAGTTAATGCAGTGCAATAATGTATCAGAAAATCGGGACCACCGGTGTGTCACCTCACCTCCTCCAGCACCTCGACGGTGGTCGGCGCGTCCTCCTCTTCCTCCTCTTCCTCCTCCTCTCCATCGTTGGGGGTATCAAGCGCTGTGTCTTCCGCAGTGCTATCACTTTCCAGATCGAGAGAGAACATGCTGCAGCTTTGACATGACAGAATCGAGTCCTAACCTCAGGACCCGCAGAGCAGTGTCAGTGTCTTGTATCTCGTTTCCCTCTCCGCTTCACTCCTCAGGTCCGCTGGGTCGGTGCCAGGGAGCGCGGTTCCGGAGATGCAGTTCAGACACTCTCACTACTTGGACCCTGTCAGGGGGCGGGGACGATTTGACCGCAGAGATTTTACAACATAAAACGTTTGTAACGCTGCAGGTTGTCATGCGGCCAGCTAGTCGCACGTGAGCTGCACAGTACCAACAGACACAAATATTTTCTTGGCTCTAAGCAAGATAAAAAAAGTAATTAGCCCAGTGGCGTTATAAACTCACAAAATACATGTTAGGCAGAACTGATAAATGCAGACATTCTTTAAATATTGTCACTGATATAAACTGGAACGGCAACTCCTTAAATAACGCACCATTTCAACTGATTCAGTTTCCGAAGAAATCAACAGTAGTTTCGCACTTATCCCTAATCGCTTTGATGAACGCTGCATCATAACGTGCCAATTCATCGTAGCAAGTTGGTGCCATCAGCTACGCTGTCCATGGTCCTGCAAATGAAGACATAATGGCTAAGGTCACGTGAGATTTCTTTCGTACAAACATCAAATTGATAGTAATATAATATTTTTTTACTAAGAGTGTTTTTTATATTTCATTCAGTTATTCTACAGATCATTCCGTCGAGTTGCTATTATCAGAGTAAGTCTGAGGACCCTTATTTTGAAGGCTAAGTTTTTTTGTGTCACAGCAAACGCTTTCCCCAGTCAGTGTGTTTGAGTCTCACGTTGTAGCAGTTGTACAAATACATAACCTAGCTCTGATTTAAGGTATTTGAAATGTGTCAAGGGATTAAATTAAATGTTTATATAGTAGGCTTGTCTCGCTAAATAATATTAGATTTAGTTTGAATTTGAATATAAACATTTCTTCAGCCCAAAACAAGTGCTTAATTGTCTAGCAATCAAGCTAGCTTTAAGTTAGCAACAGCAAATAAGATATTTATCTGGCATTAATAAACTCAAACTAACAACTAGCAAACGTAATAAGTCGATACTCTGACGTAAATACATTGGGACTGTTAGCTGTAGCTACTATTTTGTGGTTTTAAACGACTGTTATTATTTATCTGAAAGCACAGTTGGATGATGACAGTTAACATTTGTTGCAGCCAGTTTGCCATCTAGTTCCTATCTCGTGATATCCAGCTAAGGCGCAGTTTATTATATGCATTTCTGAAAGAACCGTTTTGTATATAATGGTTATAGACGTTTACGTTATTTGTGTTTGTGTTACAGTACTGATCATTTCCAAGGGGGATGTTGCGGCGTCCCAAGCCCTCGGACTCGGAGGATGACCTCCTGCGCGAGCAGGAACAGTTCCTCGCCACGGGGACCCCCTCCACGGTAAAAATGGTCCGGAGGCCTGACAAGCGAAGAGGAGAAGGAGGAGGAGACCCAGAAGAGGCAGGAGGAGATAAGAGGGATCTTGTCACAATAACTGGTAGAAACGCGATCATGAATCTTCCGCACTTAAAGTGCCCTCGAATCCCCATTATAACAAAATCAAAGCATATGTTGTTAGTATTTGACCTCCTTTAACAGCACTCCTTGCATTCTGTGTTGTAGATCTGCCAGAGGACATGCCTACTCTGACCCCAGCACCCCCAAAGAAGTCTCGCTTCAAGGCGGAGCGCGCCAAAGTCCGCTTTGAGGACGAGGACCCGGAGGAGAGACTGGACAGACACGACACACACATCAGTGCTGTTCTCTCAAGGATTGTAGTGAGTGCACTGGAGTCAGAGTTACCGTGTCTGTCTGAGATTGTGTCTTATGTCCTGTGGTTGTCATGTGAAATATAGAAATAGGGCTACCTTGACCTTATTTCCATCACGAGGTGATAAACAGGAGCTTCTCTGGCTCTGTCTGTCCCCTGTCACCCTCTTTGTTCTCCAGGAGAGGGACACTAGTGCCATTCCAGTGTCCCTACCTGCCTTCACAGGCACAGCCTTCCCTAAAGCCCTGCATCGCTCCAACACAGAGAAACAGGTATCGCAGGAGCTCAAATACGAATAAAACTGAATGGTTGCAACAAGTACCTTATGCATCACATGCATAACTTCATTACATTTTATTTTATGTAAAATGTAGCAGATGCTTTTAGTCAAAGTGACGTAAACAATATAATAAGTAAATCATCCAAACACAACATCCAAAAATCAAAGATCAGAAGTGCAGATAGTTTTTCGATGGTCAAGGAACGGTTTGCATTTACCAGCCAGAGTGCTAAGTCACTTCTACTGGATGTTAGCAGGGCAATACGCCTCAGCTTGCATGCCTATAATGTATCTGTGCTCCGTGTCCAGGTGCCGGGCCAGCCTGGAGGAGGCAGGAGCATCTTCGCCCGTCAGATAGAAGCCCAGAGACTGAAGGAGAGGAGGGAAGCAGTCAGCACTCAAACACCTGCTGCCAAGCACATGACCCCCCCTGCAGCTGCTGCCATGGAGTCAGACCACCCCCCCTGCAAGACAGACAGTAAGTGTCCTTATCGTGACTTACAACGTGCCATTTCTGCATAGGTTCCTGCTGCACAAATGTACTGAGAAAATCCTTCTTATTTTCTCTGTACTCCTCTACCCACCAGGGCTGTCGGGGGTAGAAGCAGGTCCCAGGTTGGTGTCAGGCCACGGTCTCAGGGTCTCCAGTGCAGAGGAGGAGACCTGGAAAATCCATCAGGAGAACCAGTCCAAGCTGCTGGCCATGTCCCAGAGCCAGATCATGGAAGAGCAAAAGAAACTGATGTCTCAATTGGGTAGGTTTAAAGCTGTCTCACTGTTGATCTGTCTCGCTGTTTATCTGTCTCGCTGTTGATCTGTCTCGCTGTTGATCTGTCTCACTGTAAATCTGTCTCACTGTTGATCAGTCTTCACACGTGTCTAATAATAATTCGAGCATGGCACTACTACACAGATTGATATCTACAGATGAACTCTGAAATGGACTCACTTAAATCTACCACCATAGAGAACCACCGTCACATCAGATCTAACTGGGCTTGTGGCAAAGTACTTAAGATATATACAGCAAGTTTGGGTTACAAACACTGTTTTGACACTAACCCTTGATTCACAGTAGGTTTTGATCAGACTGGTTGGCTGTGAGCACACTAGCTCTTCCTTTAGAGCAGGACTTGCCTTGTAGATGTTGCTTACATTGTGCTTTGGATTGTTTACTTATCCTTGTGTTTTGATATCCATCATCGCTCTATTTCTCAGATCCCAAGCTGGTGGACTTTGTGAGGTCTCACGGAGGGCAGAGAGCCATGTCGGCCTCCGGCCCACCCCATCCATCCTCCTCCCTGTCCCCGACCCCACGCAGGGACCAGGCCAGGGGGAAGAGCCTTGAAGAGGGCCTGGCTTCAGAGAGACGACCTCCAGCACCACCAAAAGACCCTCTGGAGGTGGAGATGGAGAGAGAGGAGGAGGAGGAGGAAGAGGAGGGAGAGGGCTATGAAGAACAGGCTCCTCCGATGACAGGTACGATGAGGAGCTTAGTGTCACTATAGACCTGCGAGGGATCTGGAGACTGGACAGATTCAGAGTAGGAAGATTTCGAAGAATCAAGTTGGGGAGCGGTCAGACCTGTGTGTACTGGCTTTTTGACAGATTTCCTCTCCTGCTGTCCTTCTCACATCGATCATACTGGGAGTTAGCAGGTGCTGCCCTTTTCCTGCGCATAGGAGTTAGGATGTAATAAGAGAACTTGTTAGGTTCTTACCAGTACAAAACGTTTTAGCTGGCTAGCATCATTAAAGAAGAAGAGTGAGATAGAGCTCGTTCAGTCTGTACTGTCCTGCCCAGCCAACCGAGCCCACCTGGATGACTGCCAACATCCACTCCCTCCCCACCATCTCTTCCCTTACTCTTTCCTTGCCTCGGCATTTAACAGACTGATAAATCTGTTACATCGTTCACCGCTGTTGCAACACTTCGCTATTGATGCACCAGTTTAGTTCATATCATTAAAAGGACCATTTATAGTATAGACAATCTCTCGCGTCTGTCAAGGTAGTATGGGCAGCACAGGTTAAGATGGTGTATTTTGTGTTTAATCTGACTGCTGTAAATGTAATTCATTTGATCAATACAGCTCATTTCTTATCGCAGATTAGGAAGTCCCGACTGGCCGCGTGACTAGAATACTGTAGCCGGACCAGCATTGATCCCACTCTGTCTAATTAGCGGTGAGCCGAAGCCAGGGTTGTGGTTAGAGCCAGGCCACAGCTACTCAGGGTAATAAGTGAAGAGCAGAACGGACAGCCCAGGATGGATGGAGGCTGGGTAGGAGAAGGATGGTTATAGTGCAGGCATGGCTGTAGATCACTGCTCAGCCTGCAGTAGTGCTACTCTGGGTAGACTCAGCCAGCACAGCTCAGCATCTTGGCGTTCCAGAACAGCCTGCATCTGCTACCCAGACAACCGATGACACTGATGAGGGAACTGAGACTGACGCGATGTCTGTTGAACTGGCTACGAGCTCAAGATTGAACAGGGTTGGGTTTATTCCCAGATGGCTTGGGATCTGTTTCCGGTGTGTAATGTGTGTGTGAGGGTGATGTGTGTATGTGTGAGTGTAATGTGTGTGTGTGTGTGTGTTTGTCCAGTGGAGGACCTGCCTATGCAGCCTCAGAAGGACTGGCTCCACATGGACAAGATGGAGCCTGATAAACTGGAGTGGACCAGAGACCTGCCCGCGCCCCGCAAGAGAGCCACCAAGAAGGTCGAACCCAAAACCCTGTGTTTGATACCCTAACACCCATTATTGTAGCCATAACAACCTACAGCATAGCTATTATTTACTAATCTCTTGTACTTTAGATTTTAGATGCTTGAATCATCTGGTTTGTTTCTGTTGTATCCAAAGCTTTTTTCCCTGACTGAAGGTGTGATTGTGTTACAGTGATGGGAGGTTGGGTTTACCTTGACACTAAATTGCCCAGTTTCCATGTGCGCAACAGGTGATGCAGGCACGATTCGACTTCACTGGCACCCTGATCCCTCCCACCCAGGACGTGCCCACCCACCTAGGGCTGCATCACCATGGAGACGAGCCTGAGGTCAGCGGTGGGCCACCTCTCCATTGTTTCAATAAAAAATGGAAACGTTCAGTGTTCAGTGGGCCTAGAGCACTGCAACTGTTCTAGTTCTGCACCTGTTACCTTCCCACGATCCTCTTGTTCATGCTCTCAACCATCCAGGTGCTTTTTGTTGATTGATGTTCTCCTCTATCCCCCCTGACCCCGCCCCCGGCCCCGCCCCCTCCCAGCTGGCTGGTTACTCTCTGCAGGAGCTCTTCCTGCTGTCTCGCAGTCAGGTGATCCAACAGAGGAGCTTGGCTCTCAACACACTGGCTAACATCCTCAACAAGGTACGCACCCACACTTACACACACAGCCACATGGAATGTCAGTGTTTTAACACCTTTTGTTAACGTGTGTGTGTGTTGACACGTAGGCGCGTTCGGGGGACTACGTGTCCGTTCTCCGGGGCAACATTGTAGCAACTCTCCTCGACGCCGGCCTCCTCTTCCTGCTCCGTTTCTCATTGGACGACAGTGTGGAGGGAGTGATGTCAGCGGCTGTGCATGCACTTAAAGCCCTGCTGGTGTCCTCTGAGGATGAGGTAACTGAACACACACCAGATACAGCCTGTAGACATGTTCAGACCAGACAGAAGCAGCTATATAAAATGTCAATTCTTAGTGACACGTTTAGTGTTGCCTTAGTGACATCGTGATTCAACCTTTGTACCACTGCAGTGGGTCACAGTGATCCACAGGCTGCACCAAGGTTGAGTGCTTTTTAGGCTGAAGCTGGATGACATGATGTCCTCATCCTTCCAGGAGTCTGATCAGAGTGTAGAGACTCAAGCCATCTTGATGTGGAATGAGTTAGGAGAGTTCCTCCCTCACAAACTCTGTTGTGGTTGTTCCTCTGCCTGTGTCTGTCCCTGTGTGCTCCTCCATCCAGGACTGTGTGGACAGCAGCTTCTCCTGGCTGCACGGCCTGGCCTGTTTCCCCCTGCTGCCCTCCGCCCAAGAAGAAGAGGACGAGGAGGACCAGGGGCTGGAGGAGACGTTCAGGGAGACGCCGAAAGAGAAGGAGGAAAAGAAGACCGACCACGACGTCGCCAGAGATGATGTCATCAAGGTGACCTAAGATCGCAACATTTTTTTGTTACGTCTGTTCACACTGCTTTTAACCTGCAGAGTCTCCTCACCTCTGCTACAGTTCAAGATGTGAGGTAATCTGAATTCATTCATCTTCCTCTCTGTTTTTCTCTCTGTCTCTCTCTGTCTCCCCCCTGTCTCTCCCTCTGGCTCTCCTCCCTCCCTCCCTCCGTCCCAGGGTCTGCTCCGGATGAAGTTGCTCCCCCGGCTGCGCTACATCCTGGAGGTGGTCCGTCCTGCTCCCAGGGTGGTCCAGGACCTGCTGGAGGTTCTGACCCGCATCGCACGCCACTCCTCCTCTGCTGCCACCCAGGTACAACCAGCCAATGGCAGCTAAGATGTTCAGCTGTTCGTGCACAGCGAGACAAGAACAAGGGAGGAAATGCACAGACTGTAAACTCTTCTTCCTCTTGATTCTCCTTGTTGTTTTATAATCCAACTGAAAACAATAACCCCATTCGTTAGAGTATATTTAGTTCACTTAGGACATTGGTCATGTTTTTCTTATTGTTGAAATTGTTGTGTAAAAACAGTGTTTCCTGTTTGTGATGTGGAAAGGTGCTGGATTGCCCTAGACTTATGGAGACTGTAATGTCAGAGTTCCTTCCTACTTCCTGGTCCACACCCACATTGCCCCTCCCCCTGTCTGTGTATGGCCTGCCATTGGCCAGCGCGGTGAAGCTGCTCCGTGTCCTGTCCACCTCTGGCAGGAATGTCTGTGCCAGAGTGGTGAGTATGCTTACCATGCTGCTATCAGAGAAGCTTTTCAGGACAGGAGCTTTTCTGTTTGTTTTCACACGTCAACCCTGCGCTGTGTTCCGCTCTCGCCAGCTCAACTCTGCGGGGGCACGGGAGCGCCTGACTCGCTTCCTGACCCCTGACCCCTCAGCGCTGCTATTGGAGGAGCAGGAGGCCCTCAGGGTTACCACAGAAACATACAGGCTCTGGGCTGTGGCTGCCAGCTATGGTCAAGCCACCAACACATACATGTGAGGGACACAGATGTGGACCACAGTCACATATTTACCCTGTGTTGAACTGTAAGGAGATTGGCGCCAGATTCGTAATCCTTTTTGTAAATCAGTAGCCAATCCACCACACCAACTTAGAGTTGAACAAATACTATCTTCTGTTTTCATGTAAAAAGGATCTTGTTAAGTGGTTGGGTTTATTTAATGAAATGTGCATCTACCTCTGCTGCGTCTCCAGAGACCTGTACCCAGTCCTGGTGAGGGTGTTTCAGTCTGGCCGACACCCTCGGCCCCCCGGGGACCCTCTGCTGGCTCTGGAGCTCCAGAGGACCCAGGCCCTTGTCACATTGCTCACCCAGGTCACCCACACCGCCGGCTGCCACCAGGAGCTGCAGGCTGGCCTGGTAAGGTAAGCCCTGGTTCTCAGTGTGGACCTTGTTCCAGCTCAACCTCAAAGGCCCTATGTATCTCCCACCTCCTGGCTCCTCCAGGTGTGGCTGCATCCAAACAGGCCTCAGCATCCTCCCCCAGCCCTTCTATCCTTCCCTGTCTTTAGAGTCACACAGGAAACACATATTCTGTTCACTACAGTTCCCAGGCTGCCGGGTGTCCTCCGCCCCCCCCAGTGTCATGGGGTCATGTGTCGGGTCTGCAGCCCGTGGTACTGGGTCTGCTGAAGGGCTGTGTGAGGGGACTGGACGACCCAGCTCAGAGGCCCAGCTGTCTCACCCTGCTGCCTGCATACCTGCTCTACCTGGGGGCCTTCTACTCCCAGCTGCCTGGGCAGGTAGATGCACACAGTGCAGAAACAAGCTCACACATACACCTAGCATACAAGCAGCAGAGGCTCTCTCTCTCTTTCTCTCTCTCTTTTATCTCTCTTTCTCTCTCTCTCTCTTTCTCTCTCTCTCTCTCTCTCACACACACACACACACACACACACCATAAGCCTGGCACCAGCATCTTAGTAAATGTATGTGTGTGCTTGTCTCAGAGTTGTTTCCGCCCAGTGGACACCCTCCTGGAGCTGGAGCAGATGACATCAGAGGTGCTCCTCCCACTGCTATCCCACAAGGCTGTGGAAGGCCTCATCAACAACCTCAAGTGAGTCATGTGTCACTTGTGCTTCTATCTTCCTTTCAAACATACCAAGGTCAGTATCCTGGTCTAACCTAGCATATGTGTGTGTGATCCAGGTCCTGTTCAGTGGTGTGTAACCCCCAGTCGTGCCAAGGCCCTCAGAATCCCCCCAGCTTGCCTGCTCTGGCCTGCCCAGGATGGACAGCTGGTCTGGGGCTAGCTGCTCCCAGCTCCCCTTTCCCTCTCCTCACCGCCCTGGCTTATCTTCTGGACGCTCTCACTGGCATCCACAAAGGCCTTGGCCGCAAGGTAGAGTGGAGATCTGCTTGCTCTTGACCATCTACGTATATTATCCAACTGACAGAAAACGACACAAACAAGTTGGGCTTTAGTGTTATTTAAGTAAAACCAGAGAATCAGGTGTCATACACTTTGAAACAATCATTTTTGTGTCTGTTCTCTTCTCCCTACGCCTGTCTCTCTGTGTTTCTCTCTTCCTAGTTCAGTGTCGTCCTCCTGTCAGACGGTGTCCTGGTGTACCTACGAGCTTGTAGCAAGGCCACGCCCCCTCCCCTGTCCCACGCCAGCGCCTGGCTTCTCCGCCACGAACACCAGCTTCTCTACCTGCTTCTCAGGCTGGCTCACAGGCTGGTATGTCACACCTCTGACCCTCTCCACACCCCGGAGCCCTCCGACCCCTCCACACCCCTGACCCCTCCACACCCCTGACACCTCTGACCCCTCCACACCCCAGAGCAGCCTGACACACACACACACACAAACACACATGACTTGCACAGTACCATAACAAACAAGTCCTGGTGATAGTGCTCCCCTGTGTTGTTCTGCATCCCTCTTGCTCCCAGGTGCCTGCTGATCCAGAGCTAGCCAGACACGCCGCTCTGCTCCACCAGGTGGCGCTGGTCCTGTTACCATGGCTACTGCCGGGCAGCGAGTTCCTAGCTCACGAGCTCCTGTCCACCATCATCTTCAACAAGGACTTCATACCGTGAGTCTCTCCTCTGTCTGTCTGCAAGGCAGTAATGAGAGGCAGTCAGGATGTCACCCACTGTTTGCTTTGCTCTTCAACTTTCTGCTGTTTGAACTTTCTGAACATGGCCAAAAATACTATTGCTGAGCTGTAGGGCTCTACAGTAGGCCTGAGCCTCTCGTTTGTGCAACGTGTTGCTCTCCCGCTGATTACTGCCGCAAATATCATCACATTCTCAAGGAATTACTGTGTGACCCATGTGTATCACAAGGTAGAATACATGCCACTATGGTGATAATACTTCCCGTTCAGACTTGAGTTGTAACTTCTGTTTCAGAGAGGGACAGAGCGGAGGTCCAGAGGCTGCAGAGCTGGCTGAGCTCCATCTGCAGGAGACGGGCCCTTCCTCCTCCTCCGCCTCCCCCCAGAAGGTGGGCCCTCTTCTGCGTGAGGCCTGCGTCCAGATGCCCTCCCTCCGCGGCTGTTACCTCACCCACCTAGGCCACCTGGAGCCCTCTGTCCTGACCTCGCGTGATGCTCATCTGGGCCGCACCACGTCCATCGTCTCGCAGCTCCTCCCAGAGCTCTCTGGTCCCACTCTGCCATCTGATTGGGCCTTCCTACCGCTGGTCAGCCTGTATGAGCGAGCAGGGGTGGTGGGCGGAGGAGGGCTTCAGGTAGAGGACTTACCACAGGGGGCGCTGCAGTCGGTCACACACTGTCTGCAGTGGCTGCTCCTCCTGGAGGTCTGGAGAGAGGAGGTGCTCACGGTGAGTGGAGGAAGGGGGGGGAGGAAAGTGAGACGGGGGGGAGGAGGATGAGAGTGAGACAGGCAGGGGAGTGCGGGGGGGGGGAGTGAGACAGGCAGGGAGTAAGGGGGGGGAGGAGAGTGGAAAGGGAAAAATGCACATCAAAGAGTCCTAGAGAATCTTTTATCCCTTTGTCCCTGAAGTGTGCTTCTGTTCACTCCCCTCTGAATGGGTGTTGTAAGCGTGTCCAATGCAGAAGAGCTGGCAGATGCACACGTGGAGGAGAGGGACGAGCCAGATGTGTTTAGGGATGTCTTCGTGTTTCTGGGACAATGTAGGGTTTGAAGCAGGCGTACGTAGCTTTCACCCTGAACTAAGTGATCGTTCCCCTGTCTCCCTGCCTCCCCCACTCCCAGGTGGTCCTGCCTGTAGCCAAACTGGCACGGCTGGCCTGTGTCTTCCTCTGCTCCAGCGACCTGTTCCTGGAGCGTCCGGTGCAGAGGCTGTGCTGGGCTCTGCTGCGGCTGCTCACGAGGCCCTCCAAGCTGGACTCCTTGGACCTCAACACCCCCCCTCCAGGCCTGGCTTCCTTCCAGGACCTGTACTCAGCCCTGCTGGCTCAGTATGAGGCTGTGTCGTTCGGAGACCCTCTGTTTGGCTCCATGGTGCTGCTCCCCCTACAGAGGCGCTACAGCACCGCCATGAGGCTGGAGGTTTTCGGGGAGCACCTGGGGCTGCTACGCTCCTTGGGGGTCTCCATGGACCAGGTAACCATAACGACCGGGATCAGAGTCAGGCTTTTTTGATGAGAGCTGTAAGCGGAAGCAAAAGTAGACCTCCCAGATAACGTTAGGTGACAATTTTTAGCTTGTGTTCTGTACCAGACCAACCCCTGAGCAGCGTGAAAGAATAACAGAGGAACATACATATAGACATAAAAACATCCCATAGACGAGTCATATATAATACTTGTATAGTTAGTTAATAGGTTGTTTGTGGTGTTATCAGCTGCCCATCCCCCTGGAGAGGTTCACGTCACCTCCAGAAGACTCCCTCCCTCTGCTCTGGCTCTACTTCCGGGCTCTGGTGACGGGCTCCCTGCAGCGCCGCTGGTGTCCTGTTCTGTATGTGGTGGCGCTGTCGCACCTCAACCTCTTCATCTTCTCTCAGGATGCCGCCGCACAGGTGCACTCTCACACACACACAGTCTCACACAGTCTCACACACAGTCTCACACACAGTCACACACACACACACAGTCCCACACTCACACATACGACAACTCGCACACACATACACAGGCAAGCATACACATAATTCATGCTCACGCTTACGGGAACACATAGGTGCACGCGCAGGTGCATTAACGTGCACTCTCTTATGACTCACTGAGTGACCTTTTATTGTGTGGTTAGAGATGGCATACATTGCACAACCCACCCTTTTCTAGCTGTCATGTTGCTTGGATGTCTCCCAACTGCAGCAGGTGGAGTCAGCTCGTCGCAGTATGCTGAGGAAAACACACTACCTGACTGACGAGGTACATGTGCATCATTTCACCCTAACTATTTCACGTTACGTCACTTCTGTCCTTCTCCTCTTATCCTTCCTCTTATTTTTCTTTAGATCTCCTCCAGCTCATTCTCTCTTTGAGTGTTCTTCCTCCCTCCCTCCCCCTCCTTCTCCTCCCCTCCTTCTCCTCCCCCGTTTCCAACTCTCTGTGTTTTCTCCTCCCGCGGTCTAGACAGGCTCATTCCTCACCTTGTTCTGGTTGTACCCCACCCTCACCCCTCTAAGCCCACTTTTCTCCTTTTCCTATCCCTCCCTCCGCTGATTCCCTCCTCTCAAGTGTCTGATCCTTGCCCTCCTGTAACGCCCTCTCTCCCCCTCTTGTTTGAACACCCTCCCTTTCTGTCTCCAGGTGTTGAGAAGCCACCTGCTGCTGTTTCAGCTGCCCGAGCAGCACTCGGAGCTGGGCTTCTCCACCTACAAGCAGCTGCCTCCTGTCAGGACCCGCAGGCTGGAGGCTGTCCTGGCCTCCCCAGAGAGCTCAGCAGGCCTTCAGAGCTGAAGGAGGTGGGGGTGGGGGTGGGGATTAGCGACAAGGGAAGGGAGGAGAGAGCAGAATGGGTTGGTTCCTCTTCCTTTTTGTCGCTGGGTTACGTCTGAGACTGCTGGGTTTATTGGGAAGGATATTGTTGTAATAGTGCCTGAAAGAGGCCTTGTCAAAACTGTTATTTTGAATAAAGATGGTTTCATAAGCATGTGGTATGGTTTTGTTCTCATTTTTCTAGCACCATGCTTTTTCCATTTGACTTGTAATTATTGCAATCATTATCTTGTATTCATTTCTTACAGTTCTACCCTCCACCCTCACCAACTATAATTGTACACGTGGTTTTGGTTGGCTAGTGGTTGGCTAACATAGTTTAACAAACAAAATAATCACTTTCTTCCCTTAATTTACGATGGTTCTAAATCATGTCAAATGAGACTTGGTCAGATATAGAATAACGGATTCCCTTCTGTCGCTTCACATCGTTGCCATACCAGACACTCCCTCTGTGAATCCCTCTAACCTTCACCAGTATGGACCCTGTTACTTTTAAGTGGAAGCTGTCTCAACCAGTGCCTGTGTAAAATCAAATTCGAGGTTTCATTTCAATTGATGTTAGGAACAAAGGACGTGTCTGTCTGACAGACGGTGTGAGGATTCAGACACCAGTCTGGAAGGTTTGAGGAAGGACTTGAGCTCACTCCAGTCAGACCTTTTAGTTCGAAAGTCTGTTCCATGGAGCCCACGTGGCGATGTGCTGTGTTATCTTCTAGTTGGTTTCTTTCTGAAAGGCTTTGTTTCTTTTCCAGCAGGCATGTAGGCCGTGATTGTTCGCAGCAGGACTTGACACAACAAACCAATAGTGCTGGGAATCATCAGGCTGGCGCCATCTAGGGCGTTGTCCAATTTCTATCTCTCACTCTTTTTTAACCCCTCCACCTTCTCTCTCCTAGCCGTTCCTCTTCTTCTGAGACTCTTTGATGGTGCGTCTCCGTGTCTGCCCCCCTGTTTGTTTGGGAGTTGCTTCCTTGTTTGTTCCTTGTGGAATGCTGATCATCTGTTGACCCTGTGTGGAAAGAAAGAGAAAAACAATGGTGGTTTTGTCAGTTGTAATGGCGGTCACACGGTTGGAGTTCTTACTCTGGTCTCAGCGTCCGCTTGCTAGTTATGTCTCTTGTAGAGACACTAGGTGTCCTTCGGGATGGTTACCTATACTGTATAAAGAAGGCACAGGAATAGCTGCCATGTAAAAAAAAACAAGCCTTCTATGAAGAAGCCAGACAAATCTTAGTCTTCATCCATTTAACATGAAGGATTCCTACATTAGGAATTCTGGGTGTTGCAGTAGAGGTACTCCAATTGGATGATTTTTTTTACAGCACATTTTTCTACAAGTACATCGTATGCTTTCTGACCATTGTGGCATTTAGCGCTGGTCCCACTCTTCAACTCCTCAATCTGGAAACATGATCAGTCGTTATCATAAAAATGCAACCAACCGACTTAACAGATGTGGCTCCTGACAAACTGAAAATCCAACAGTTTAAGACAAACTCCCAGACTGACGTAAAGAGCATGTGGCCTGTATCCCCTGTTTCATTATACCTCAGCCTGCAGTATGTACAGGCTTCCCCAGTGGGAAGTGCTTATGGTGCAGGGGCTACAATGATGTATGCTCAGGCTATACTGCTCTGAGCAGCGGTTGGCAGTTCATGGCTTTGGAAGAGGGAGGAACCTTGAGGCCCAGGTCTAGAAGGGGAACCATCTCAGAAGAGTGGTGTGCTTTATATTCTTGAGGTGCACTTGTCTTATTTAGGATGCCTATGATGCTGGCCGTGCACCAGTACGTCCTTTTTTCCTTCAAAAATTGATGTTAATCATTTTCTCTTTGCATTTCAACATTGCGGTTGTTTGTAGAACAAAAGAGGTCTTTGTTCCATTTAGATGGGTTTTGGCTCTCTAGGCAAATGAAAAACATGCATTCTTACATTTTTGCTCAAAACCATGGAAGCCTATTAACAATAAATAAGAAGAAACTAAGTGTTGGGGACAGTGGAGTCATTATTCATGAAGTGTTCTGCATCTTCAATTACTCCTCCGCTTTGCCAAGTTGTGGTTTAAAGTTATCCTCTGAAAAGCATCCTGGCTTAAAGTTTGACAGTGTTCACAAGGGAAGCAGAACGAGAAGAAGTCAGTATCAATGTTTGTTTTACTCTTGATTTTCTTCAGACTCTGTGTACAGGGGATGGAAGACAGGGAAAGATAGAAGGAATTTGATGGCCTAGCTTATATATATATATATATTCTCTCTATTCGCTCTCTCTCTATATATATAGATATATACAAATTCCACATAGGCTAAAGACACATTTTAACAAGACACTCATGTTGATGAAAAGGACTTTCGGCAAAGGAATGGACCTGCGTATGGTCTTGTCTCGAAGTATGAGACGACCCATGATAGCACATGACACGTTTGACAGAGAGGTTATCCCTCGGTCTTGTAGTGCCCCATCTCTTCCCGTAGCTGTTTAGGCACCTATCCCACACCAAAGGGTGCACCACTAGGTCAGTAGAGCTTTCTGGAGCTCCATGCGCCCCAGAGACGCCTGGCCCGGCCTCGTCTAACTAGTCTAGATTAGTGTCAGCAGGTCCTAATGTCATTACCTGCAGTTGTAATGCAGAGGGAGTGATTCTATTAGCAAGGGGACAAGATGCTCCACAGAGCTCGTCTAACAAAGCCTACATTGACTCCTGAAACCTCACTTTCTCTAAGACCGGACAACAAGAACTGACGAGAAGAGAAAGGCATATTTCATGTTTACTACGAGGCCTGTGGCAAGAAGGCTAGGCTTCCATGGTTGGTATGCTGAGCGGTATGTTATCATGAGTGTAGAGTGGATCCAAACAGGTAGGGCTATTCACTGATGGGAGAGATTAGTCTGCACATCTGCAGAGTTGGATGGCAAGGTAGTCAGTATTTGTGTGTTCTGCGTGTGTGGGGAAAAG
Organism: Plecoglossus altivelis; assembly: GCA_036571765.1. Taxonomy (NCBI): domain Eukaryota; kingdom Metazoa; phylum Chordata; class Actinopteri; order Osmeriformes; family Plecoglossidae; genus Plecoglossus; species Plecoglossus altivelis. The sequence goes on from BROE01000009.1 coordinate 5,926,499, forward strand.
AGTGAGAGAGAGAGGGAGAGAGGGAGAGAGGGAGAGAGAGAGAGAGAGAGAGAGAGAGAGAGAGAGAGAGAGGAAGCCTCCAGTAAATGAAGCTGAGACAGGAATGGTAATTGAGTTATTGTCCAGGAGATGTAAACTTAAAGACCCAGCATTTGCCTCTTTAGCTATGCTGGGTGTTAATTAGGACAAGTTCACAGTCATTATTGATTTGCAGAGGCTTTGTTGAAGAGTTACTTTTTAATTTTTTATGATCTTATTATTTATTGAATCTACACAGCTTTTTCTACACATGCAAAATGTTCCGTAATACATTTTTAGAATGTCGTTAAATACTGCCATTCAAGTCAGGAAAGGAACGTTACAAAGTTTGGGAATGTTAGAACATGCTTGGACATAACCCAAAGTTTGGTTTTGAAAACCTTCTATTACACAGACGTTAGGTGAAAATAACAGAAACTGATGTATGTTAGTGGTTCACTTGAATTACATTGGTTTATTGATTTCCCAAATGACGTCAATTAGGGAAACTGAGTTGGGGAGATCAGCCAAAGTCTTCTCTTTAGATTAACATTTGAGCTTTTACAGTTTATTTCTGTCACTTTGAATGTACATGCATCGCTTTAGGCTCTAGCCAAAAAATAACCTTGTTTGAAGAGGAACTGAATAACATAGAATGAATACAGCTATTTTATTGCAGCTCATAATTATGGTCTAGATTGTTGTTTGGACTGCTAAGGTATGAAAACCGGTGTAGCAGTACCAATAGCAGGGCTTCTCTCCCTTTTCCACTGGCCAGATTTCACACAAGAACTTGAAGATGTCATGGATCATCCAACTGATCATTCCAGCACCACCTCCTTATGGCTTGCTGACTGCTACACTAGTGAAACACTCTTCACCCATGGAAAGAGAAGATGCAACAGGCCTCCAACAAGAAGAGTAAAAGAGCTTGAAATGTGCTAATGTGTTTAACGAGTCTGCTCAGCCCTGGTATCAAAGGATTTCTACTCAACTGGTTGTTTTACGCGCAAATACAATACTGCAACACTGTCATCAGCAAGCTAGTGACCTCAGTATCTCTCCCACGTCACACGAGCAGGGTTCAGCTCAACAAGACGCTTTGAACAGCCTTTGTGACGCAGGCCCGCTGACAGCTTTGGTTAGGGTTCGGCCTCCTTACTTTTAGCACTGCCTTGTACTCAGACGCACAAACGATAGCTACATGCCAGCAAGCCTTTGATATGAGCCGGACCTCGGAGAACTGAGAAACAGAGAACCAACAGCATTTTAATGTGGTGAAAAGAGGTGGAGAGTGTCCATGGAGACCACTGTGTGGTTGTCTTTTTCCATCTCTCTCTCTCTCTCTCTCTCTCTCTCTCTCTCTCGAAGTCTCCACTCCTTCCATTTTCTCTTTCTATCCCTCTCTCTCTCTCTAACTCTTCCCTCCCTCTCTTTTTCTCTTTCTATCCCTCTCTCTTTCTCTCTCTATCTAACTCTCCACTCCCTCTCTCTCACTGGTTCTTTCACTTTGAGGCACGTTCATTATTTATCATCTTGCTAACGAGCACTCTGGTCTTTTCAAGTTGAGGGCCAAGGGGAAGAAAAGGGGGAGAGACAGGAGGGAAGATTGGTGGGGGTGGAGAAGGCAAAGGGGGTAAGGACAAGCTTGAAAGGACGGCTATTTTCAAATTACTGCTTATTATTAAAATGATGATGGTGGTGGACAAGTAATGTTACAAAACTAAGTCCATGATGAGGTGGAATTTTAGCCTGCAGCCACTAGGGAATTCCTTTGGAGAGGGTGGGGCAAAGGGTGCGTTACGTGGGGTTGCAAACCGAATCCTTCATCTTGTATAAGTCGGCTGTTGCGTTTTCTGTTCAGTTTGCAGATATCCAAAGACTCCTCTCACTCCCACCTCAATCCCACCTTCCTAACCCGTTCAAACCGTCCCCATTCCCTTACCTACAACTTCCATCCCCGATGCTTTGTTATTGAGAACGACATTCTATGAGAGACTGAATTGGACATGGCTGAGGTATTCCTGTGTATTTAGCAGGCAGCTGTGGTTGTTTTTTTGGTCACAAATACCCTGAAATCTGAACAGGATGCGACCGGGCTGTTTTAGCATTCTTGCCCATCGGTTTGTGTTCACCTACACTGTTTCTTTGGGGTGTTATAACAGATCTGTCACCGTTGAGAGGAACAACATCGTAATCCCACACAGGGGCTTTGTCAAGCCATCTTGTAGATCTGGAGAACACTTGAGGAACTTAAAGAATACAGCATTTAACATCACTAAGAATGAACGTCTGTGGAGCGGCAATATCTGCCTTATGCTAACGGCTTCTGTTCACGATAAAGCCTCGCAGAGTGATTTAGTTGCAAGGTTAATACTTCCCATGTGTACAGCCGTACCCTAACTGTTTGCCTGTATTGATTTAATGTGGACACATTACACCACTAAAGTCTGCCTGATTGGCCTATTAATTAGTGATGCATCATGGCACGTGAACTTCAAGCTTTTATTATCCACTTACTCACTTATAGCTAGTATTCCAGCCCCACATCCCAGCTGCCCCAAGCCCCACATCCCAGCTGCCCCAGCCTCTAGCCCCCAGCCTCCACCCTCCAGCCCCTGCCCCCTGCCTCCAGGGCCTACAGCAAAAGCAACATTCAAAGGGCAGGTGGGATTCAGAGGTACAGATGTACTTAGATGTAGTCAATAATTCTACAGCACTTGTCTGTGAACGAGTGTCAATATTTATACAACCATTAACTCAGTCGATACAGGACGAAGCATTTGGGTGCACAAGCTTTGTGCTAATTGAATAGTTAATTGAATAATGAACACTATTCAATGTGATTTAGACGTGTAGGGCACGGACACACACAATCCTTACTGACTGCCGCCTCCAGGCAGAAGCGGATTTAGGTTAATGAATGGTGAAACAATGGACGGGAGAGAGGGGCAGAGAAAGGAAGGATGGAGAGAGGGAGGGAGACTGGGAGGGAGGGAGACTAGGAGGGAGGGTGAGAGGTACTGATCTAACTAAGGCCTGCTGAGTCTCCCTGTGTCCCAGACATCGATCCTGTGTGTTTGTCAGACTGGGCTGCTGTGGAATCATCAGGCTTTTTTATTTAATGGGCTGTGGTCCCCAATTTGTGTCTTGGCCAAGCCAAGACAGGCTTGGCACAGAGGGTGTGTGTTTTTCTTTGTGTGCCTGTGGGCTTGTGTGTTCATCACTGAGCTGTACCAGATACGTCATAAGTGTGAGTACATGAGAATTGGCTTGAAAACTAGGAATATTGCATGAATGAAACATTAATGTAATTGAAATGCATATAAAATTATGTGGCCTATGTTTGAAATGTTATAAAAAATAATAAGTAACATCCCGTTCTCTGATTTATACTGGACATATTCATGTCTATATCTCTACATCTTAACTGGATTTAAGGAAGGCAATCCAAAATGACTGCTTCAAAAGTATCAGGAACACTGATTCTCTCTCTCTGTCTCTCTCTCTCCCTGTCTCTCTCTTTCTGTCTCTGACTTTTCTCTCAGAGATGACCCTTATAGTTTCAGTCTTTCTTTCCCCAAGTGCTGGTTCTAGCCCTATTAGTTCTGGGAACTTATATCAGCAAAGATTGTGTTTCCATCTGTGCATCCCCCCCAGTGTCCATCAGTTCCTCTCAGTAGAGACAATCTCCCATAGAGGACAGCTGGACAATCGCAATCAATGCCACTTCTATTGCTATGCTAGGTGATGCGAGGGATTATCCTGTTAGCGCCACAGCTAACAACACTTAAACCACGTAGGCTAGCAGTCCGTCACTTACACCTGTTGTGGTCTCTCTGGTGTGTGCCTGTATGTACATAGACCATCTGTCCAGTCTGGAAAGAATAATGGTTTGTGTGGACTTTCTTCACACCCTGTTTTGCTCCCTGGGGCCTCTCGTTATAACCGGGTTCTTAGGCGGTCCAGTTGGACCTATGAGAGGTTCTCGCTGACCTCCTGTGAGTGAGCAGCATGTCCTGTCCTTGAGTAATACAGATGATTCAGGGAGGCAAGGCCAAATGAAGTCAGGGCCAGACTGATATTTCAGCATCAAAGCCATAGGGATGAAATGAAGGTATTTTGTTTTTACACTCCAACTTTTACACTGCTCGTTGACGATACCTGAACGACAAATCTACCGGGTCTCCTCGTGTCTGCCAGACTTGTTCTAGCACATTCAGGGAGCCCTGGAATGCCAGTATTCCCTGCAGACCCATCATCCAGTCATTCATTTATTGTCAGATTTCCCCGAACAACTCTACCTCTGCTCTCTCTCTCTCTCTCTCTTCCAAATGTATTTAAATGTATCCATTGAAACCACGTTTTGTGGCTCGGAGAGAGAAACGTGAGCTGAGTTCTGATGGAGAGATGCTGAATAAAGGGATTGACGAGTAAAAGTTTACACCTCAGTCTTTTGTCTTGGTGTATCATATCCTGTCTTCCCTTCCAGGCCTGTTTGTATTGAAAAACAAATCACGCTTTGAGCCAACTGTTGACCATGCTATGATGTGGAATGGCAATATGGGGGGGGGGGGGGGGCTTCAAGGCAACAGTCAGGTTTCGTCTTTCATACTAAATAGGAGCAACTGCCTAGTAAATATTTAATCATCAAAAAGCAAAGGGCGTTGACGTCACTCTGTGAAGGCCAAATGGAGCTTTGAAATTATGGCTAAATGAAAATCTAATTGATACCCTGAGATAGTGGTTAAGACGTAGGCCGGTAGGTCCAGAAACAGTCATTGTAAACCAGGGTAGGAAATCTGGAGATGATGTTTGTAGTATGGGAGTGCCTTCGCAGCAGAAGGATTAGGGTAGTTGTACATTTTCACATGCTACAGTATGACTGACCAATCCTGTGTGTGGACACAGTGTGTGCAACACATTTTCTATAACCTGTCTGTTTCTAACTGGATGTCCTCAACCTGAGCCTGTCCACTAAAGCCCTAGCTGACACATCATAAACCACATCCAAATGGCTCAGTACTTCACTGTAACATTTCTGAAGTCAAGAACATTATCCAGACCAGTCTCCAAGACAACTGCAATTTTACCTTCAAATCCCTAAAAAAGAACACTGGAGGTCCAACAGACCAAAAAGTAAATGTTGTAAAACAACACAAAGAATGTACACACACACACGGAAAAACAACTCTCTCTCCTTCTCTCTCTCCTTCTCTCTCTCCTTCTCTCTCTCCTTCTCCCTTTGTTAATCACACACACACACACACGCACACACAGACACACACACACACACACACACACACACACATACAAACATGTACAATGATTCCTCAGAGGACGAATAATTCCTTGGGGAAAAAATACACAACCACTGTTATGGGAGCTTGTCTGTCGTAGTCTACTGTCACGCCAAGATGAGACTCAGCACTCCTTCCGCTGCCCCCCAACCCCCCCAACCCCCCCACCTGCAGCCTTCCCCTACTTGAAATCAGCCCCCTTCTACAGTCCCCCGTCACTCCTAACCCAGTGCTCCACAGCCCAAGCGTGCGACTCAAGCTTTTAGTGCCACGCCTCTGATTACTTAAGAAAGGAAATCTGAATTTCTGCTGCTGCTGCTCTGATTTGCAGCCAAAGAGCTGGAGAGGCCACAGAGGTGGAGGACAAGCAGGTCTATTCAGCCACATCTGTGCCACACCACCATCCAACCCTCATCTCTGTTGAACTGAGACGAAGAGCAGAGAGCCAGCAGTTGGAGTCTGAACGTGCAGGATGTCTTCCAAACACAACACCTGATGCTGAGAGGAGTTACACATGTATAGACGTGGCCAATCAGTCATCAAACCATTCTGGCGTAGACGCCAACTACTTTCCACCACATTTCTGGTCAGCATAAGAAGATGATTGTGATTAGTGGACTTTTTAAAATCATTTTGGCCCGAATAAATAAGTTGACAATTTTCTCTGTCGATGGAAGGTTTTCTGTCAGTGAGAGGAAAAGCTTCCATCCTGCATGAACCCCCAACGGGGGTCAACAAAGTGTTGGAGAATCAGGAAGAGAAATCGTTAACGTCTCCTTTCCATGATGCAGTGAGGTTATCGATCTCGTTTGGTTTCCTGTTGTTTTGTGGTTCCTCTTTAGTATCCAGCTGACTAACTGAGCAGAGCCCTAATGAGCAGGGTCTGCAGGCTGTCTGTCAGGCAGACGCTCGATTGATGGCAGCCTGTAGCGTTAGCATTGGCCACATTAGCTCTTACAGGTCACAGAGCAACACGTGGTTTAATGCAGGTGTGGTCATTGACTGGGTCGAAAATGAATGGAAACTTTGGAGACAAACAGAGAGGTGATTAAGTGTTCTTCAATGATAGAGATAGCATACGGCTGCGTTCACGTTCATTTTCCTGCTCTCTCTGGATCCATCCATCCTCCTTTTAGGAGTAAAGCAGAGTAAAGCAGGGAAATATGATTTATATATAATATATTAAGAAGGAGAAACACTCAGACACAAAGCTCAGACTTCACCCTGAGAACTCCCAGTTTTTTTCTGGCTCACATTTCCTATTGACCTGGGAATTTGAAAATGCAGTCAAATACTGCGCATCAGCAATTTCATCTGTATGGGCTGATCTAGATGATCCTAGTGATGGGAACACAAAGTACTTGTCTCATGACATTATGCAAATCCCGCCTCAAGCACTTCTACCTGGTCAGAGTTTTTTTTAACCTTGAGCTTCAGTGCAGCAGCAAGCGAAATGTGCTCATACATCTTAGATGGAGGTGACGGTTTGTTATTGATGTGTAGACAGAGGAAACAGAGATGATACTAGCAAGACAGACGGGAGACAGCTACTCTGGAACTGTTCAAGCGACATCCTGCCACCTCCTGTTAATTCAACGTTAAGAAGACAGACATACTGGTCAGTGAAGAGCCTGCAGGAGTCACTAAGTATTTTCATGCCCTCAGCCTCTATTAGACGTAACCAGTGAGGAAGCGACAGTGATGATAGGGGGGGAAAAAGCATTTCCTGGTTTTGAACATTCAAGGCATGTTTCCGTCACAGAGAAAAAAACCTCATTTTTAATCAGAAGCAGCCATTAGGAATTCTCTCCACTCGTAGTAATATCAGCGTATCAGTCCAAGCACGATCTAGGCATCTGCTGCAAATTTTCATAATTTCTCTCTTGTCTCATTAAATGACACAATCTGTTCTCCAGTTTGTTAGCGTCTCTTAAGAATGGTGGCATTTGACTGTGTTGTGACAGTTAATTTGTCTTTGTGTAAATACCTTTTGAATGTCTTTCTCTCTCCTCTGTCCCTGTATACTGTGCTAAGCGTGAGGACCTTCCTCCCATGCTACCAGGAAGAACGCCTCATCATACTTCATGACTCCTCTAGCACTGCTCTTAACTGGAAGCATCAATCTAGGTGGAAAAAGACATTGAAAGAAGGGGGTAGGAGAGCGAAAAATGAGTGTGTGTATGAGAGACACAGAAAGTGTGACAGAGAGTGTGTATGAGAGAGTGAGAGATAGAGAGAGACAGAAAGAGAGAGTGTGAGTGAGTGAGAGGGAGAGGCAGAGAGGGTGAAGTCATCTATCTCTCTATCTGTCTATCTTTAGCCAACACCATAGCTCATTTAGCCACTGCAATGTGTTTTACAATTGCTCCCCTGATGGCTTTATTGATTAACTCTAAACTCAAGTCCTGTTTCTCCTGCGGTGGAAATTTGTGATCTATAATATTTGCTGGGAGCTCTGAGTTTTACAGTTTTGTGGCCTAATTGCTTTGAGTTGGACTTCAGTTATCAGGACAACGAAACATCTCTGAATGTGTGCATGATTTCTCTCCAAAGCACACTCAAGTTTTGACTATCTCTCAAAATGGGTAGGCAGACACACACACACACACACACACACACACATCCAACTTCTGCTAAGCTGGTCGGTTGTCTCTGTGTGATCTCTGCCATCCCCAGCTGAGACTTGTTCAATATTTCATCAGTGACACACTGAGGCTGGTGTTTCTAGACTGAGCAAAGCAGGACTTGAGTTGGCCAGGAAAGGCACAAAGGGATCGTACGCGTGTCTCAGACCAATAGAACGCTGATTTTTTGAGTTGAGTGACATGAGTCATGTGTATACGTGGGTGTGTGTCTCCAGGCTGGTGTATGCTGCAGATTATGTGTTGGGTGTGTGTATGTGTGTTGTGCTGCTTGATGGTGAGTCTAGAAATAATGTGGGGATTCAGTTCTGACTAGGATGATGACATCAGTAGGAGAGAGATGAATCGCAGTTTCTCCAGCTCATGGCTAGTCTCCAAGAAAAGGTGGACTGTATCCTCGCTTCCTCTTTCTCTGCCTGCTCTACCTTCTCTGTCTACTGTCTCTTTTCCTTTCCTGCTTCCACCCCTGCTTCCTACCCCTTCCGCCTCCATCTCAATTCTCTCTCTGCTTCCTATTTCCTACTTCCGTCTCCTCTTTCCTTCGCCCTCCTCCTCGTCCCCTTCGTTTCCTAATGATAGATTGCTTCTGCCTGCTTGTGCCCATGCCAAACCCATCCTCAACCCCACCCTCCTTGCTTGATGGAAACGGAAACATAAGGCGACATTAAGATCTGGCAGAACGACAGATATTTGTGAGAGACGGCCAGGATTGGCTCTCAGACTGACACCATTTGCGTAACGATGACAGAAGACAAAAATGGAAACTTTGTTGACTTATTTGCAATGTCCGTAATTAACATGGTCTTAGATTGAAGACACGTAAACCGTAGATTACTGGCGGTCCCATTAGTTTTACTTTATCCCTCTCATGGTCCTCTGAAGGTTTCCTTAATGTCCAAACATTGTCTTCTCTCAGTCTGTAAGAGGACTACCTTAGAGACAAGAGGCACTGTGAAGAAACACACACACACACAAACAAACGTTCACCTTCTATATACTCTTATACTCCCATCCTAAAACTCTCGTTATATTATCTCACTTCAATTTTCTAAACTACTCTCTCTCTCATTTTCTGTCTCTGTCTCTCTCTCTTTATGGCTCTCTCCCCCACTTCCTCTCTTTCTTGCTCGCTCTCTTCTTCACTCCCTCTCTCTCTCTCCCTTCCCACCCCAATCTCTTTCTCCCCAGGTAATGGAGTCAGGGCCTGCTGTATGGATTTGGCTCGAGGTGCTGTTCCCTCTGCTCTCCAGACCCCTTCACTCTCCATCTCTTCACATCTCTATTTTCACTTGCCTCTCCTCACATCGTTGTCCCTGTCATTTGCAGCCCTGTCTTCAAATACCCTCAGTTGTCTACCATGTCTCTCAAAAGTACTCCATCCTCTGTTTGTCTCCTCCAGCGTTGTGGAAATGGATCACTCCACAGAGACATCCCCATCTAATGTGATAAACATCCGACGTCTTCGTTTCAGGACATTTTTTGTGTGATTTTCCCTACGATAGAGCTTAACAAAGACCAGCAGTGTGTGGTCAAAGGGAAATTAATTCCAGCCATTTTATTTGGCTCATTTCTAAGTCTTTGCCCTCGGAGCAAGACCCACGGTGTTGTCTTAACCCAAGCGTTTCCATGACTACCTCTGGGGTTCAAATCATCAGTTGGATCAATGGCCTCACTCTAATATGAACATGTGGTTCAATTGTCCAACTTCATTCAAGCAATGTGGTGCGGTTTTGGATGCAGTACAACAGCAACAACCAGCACACTCACACACACAGACTGGGGTGAGTTTCATGCAGTGAGGTGACCTGTAACATCAGTTGACCTCTTGTTTGTATAATCAGCAGTGTAACGTGATCCCTCCACTCCCACATATATGGTCTCCAGGGGGGCAGTTTAAGACTGCATGTACAAACAGGAAAACTGATCTACTTGGCCTTTAGCTACCTGTCAACAGTCGACAAAACAAGCTGTTTAACACAACATTTTATTCATTTATTCAACCTTATTCATTTATTCAACCTCTGTATCACAGAAAAAGAGTGTGAATTGAAATCAAGAGAAAGAGACTAATTGTGGACACAGAGGGAACTTGGGAGAGAGACAGAGGAACAGACTGGCAGAGACGCAGAGAAAGAAACTATGTAGAAAGTAGGATAATCAAGCTTATTCTATTGACCTCAGTGAACATGTACAAAGCCCTTTGAAGCATCTGTGTTTGTCTGTTTGCACAGTGTTACCGTGTACAACCTCTTCAGCACCTCCTAGGCAGGGGAGTGGGGGAGGGGGGGCAAGCCTTCACCATAGAAGTATAATAAAGTGGCTGTTGTCCTTCATTCCAATTTATTTCACTCTCACGGATCAATTTGGCTGCTTTCTTAAGCACAAAACACATAGCAAGAAAGAGAAACACTGAGTAGTATTCTGGGACTGTGAAAATCCATAGGAATCCCATTGTTTTAAACAGTGTGATTCACTGAATGAAAAGAATTTCATGGTCTCTTTGGACTTTGCTGGGGAAAGTACACAGAATCTTTTTTTTTTTAAATCCATGCTGCCTTTCCAGCCTTTGGCCCTGCATTACCAATCCCAAGAAAACAATGATTTGGTGGTTACATGTGGTTGAGTTGAGTTGAACATCAGCAACACCCAGTCTGGATGGGAACAGACAGATACTGGCTGCCCCAAACAAGCCTGTCTGTCTTTAACTCTTATTAAATTAAACATCAAGCAAAAACAGTTTCCTGTTGACAAGGACACTTGTGTTGCCTGACAATGATAATCAAGTCAACTAAGGGTTGTACAGTGATGCAGGGACAACAGCAGACAGGCAGTCTGTAGGATTGTTGTGACGTGGGATAGACTACGTCTAACTGGTCTAACTGTATATACTAACATGAAGTATGCACTGTACACCATAATGGAGCTTTTGGCTACAACAGTTGCCAATTAACAACAAGCCTGTGCACTGCAATAAACGACTGTGTTCATAACAGAGTTTTCAGCCCAACGCAAACTGAAATGATCAAAATACGTACAAACCTGAAATCCTTCTATCATTGTGATCTTAGTTGTGTTGACGTGATGTTATCATGGGTTAGGGCTGAATGACATTTCCACATTCATTCTGAATTAGTAAGACAATGGAGCCTCTGTAGAGGTGATAAGACAGGAGTCTAGCAATCAATAATAAACTCGTGAACACAGAAAAACTTTTTTCTCTCTCTCTCTATCCATTTCAACAAATTATGCATTTAGACTGCATCAGACCAGACTTGATGAAATAACAGGACTTATTTCCCCTCTTCATACTTAGCCAGATCTGATAGGAAAGTTATGAAGTTGAAAGCCATACGCAGAACTGGGAAGTTGCCAGAAAGGCTGAAGTGCCGCTGAAGTGCACACGGTTGTGATAGCTGATGCACAGATCAACATTCTGTCAGGGTGTTTGTCCAGAGCTTATATGTATTTATGTAGGAATTCGAATGGAAAACGACAAAACCACTACGAGCATACTGGATGATATCCAAATGTTACCAGATTGCTTCCCAATAGAAACGTTTACATTGAAGTCTTGGCTTGACAAGATTACGAGGTTAAATGGCATTTATATAGAAACAAGTCCGAAATATCAACAAAATGCCTTGCCTCAGTTGATAGTAATTCAAAATGTCAGAATACTTCAATTGCAATGCTATAACAACTGAGCAGGTGACTGCTATTTCTCTTCACAATGTCAAAGCAAGATGACACTTGTTTAGTTCAGATGGATCAGGGAATGTTGTCCTCAAACCGTTGATGAAATCATCATAACTGTCAGTCTTGCTGTCAAAGAAATCTGTCCGGTTGTTGAGGGTGATCCAGGAACAAGGTTCTCCGCATCTCCTCAGGGCCATATCTGTCTCTCATCTCTCTCAGTCAGAGTGGAACTCACTTACAGACAGTGTGGCTGATGCTGTGTACCCTGGATGACGTAACACAATTGAACATGCTGGGAGTTAGAACAAGTAAGAATGGGATGGAAGCTTTGCTGTGGTTGTCACCTCTTCATCAGTTCACAACCATCTCATGAATGGGTAAAGCTCTACTTAGTAATTCCGTGTCATCTTCTGAATCCAGAATTCTGCATGAGACCAGATAACAATTCTGTGATGCGCAAAGAACCTCACAAAAACATTTTGAATTGTACCAAGGTTCTGTCTGTAGATTGTTTGAGATATGTAGACAGGTGAGTCTCACACACACACACACACACACACAGTTTCTCACCTTCCTACAACTGGTGTGACGCAGCCTTGGGAATCAGTATCAGGCTTCTTAATGAAAATACATCGCAAGTCAAACCTGAGATATTGGCGAATTGGTTTCCTGGGTGTTGGTGACAGTGGTGATGATATTTAAGGTGGTGATTGTGATGTAGGTGATGATGGTGGAGGTTGCAATAGCAGCAGTGTGAGTTAAAGTCTGATTGTGTTCTCCAGAAAGCACCCATGGTCACGGCACAGAGTTCCTGCAAGGTAGAGATGAGATGGGCCATGGCTGTCAGACACATCATGCCTCCTAAATTAAATCATTACAGAGGAACACAGACAAGGCTTAGCGTGTTTCAGTACTCAAAGGCATCTTCTGTCATCCCTCCAGCTCTTCCCGCTCCTTCTATTCCTCCACTACTTTCTCTTGCTCAGTTTACAAACAGATCATTTTTTGTTGACTCTGGTCTGGATTGAAATGTGACTTAAAGACAGGGTTGGTAGGTTTTGCCAACTCAACCATTTTTTCTTGGGTTTGAAAGGATCCAAACTAAACTATCCCACTCACTCCCTTTAAAACACTCTCCAAAAAACACATGAATGCGGTGTTTGACTTCTGCTCAGTGTTAGGTCAGTAGACAAACAGGTATCCCATTCAGTCATTACATTTGGCCGAATGCAGTCCAATCGTTAAGTTCAGTCCGAACTAAATGATTGGTCGTATTAATTACAGTCCAGCAATGTCCACAGATTACAGATCTATTCAATTTAACTGGCAAACTGTTCGACGTAAAGGCACACCACAACAACATTACCAACCCTGCCTTTAATAAATGTTGAGACCAAGCATTAATTCTGAAGCGTACTGAAAGTAATGATGCTGTGGTAATTTAATCCTCTGATTTGATTTGAGATCATCCAGAGATATGGGGGCAGTCATAGGGAGGTCAAGGTGGCACCATAACAGGAGACCCCAGGCAATGGAGTAGAGATTGGATGACAAGGGTGAATGGAGGCAGTGTGTAGGATATAGGAGGCAAAGTGAAGAGAATTAAGTGCTGGTTGAGAAGGTAGAATGGCAGGGGCTGGGGCTTGGGGGAGAAGGGAAATGTGAGGTATGTAGGAGGCCGGTTGAGGTGGCAGAAGAGGCTGGACTGGGGAAGGGGGACTGGGTGAGGGAGGAGAGAGGCTGGGTGAGGAGGAAAAGGGACCGGGTGAGGGAGGAGAGAGGCTGAGTGACGGAGGAGAGGGACTGGGTGAGGGAGGAGAGGGACCGAGTGAGGGGGAGAGGGACTGAAAGAAGGAGGAGAGGGACTAGGTGAGGGAGGAGAGGGACTGGGTGAGGAGGAAAAGGGACCGAGTGACGGGGAGAGGGACTAAAAGAAGGAGGAGAGGGACTGGGTGAGGAAGGAGAGGAACTGGGTTAGGGGGAGAGGAACTGGGTGAGGGAGGAGAGGAACTGGGTTAGGGGGGAGGAACTGGATGAGGATGAAGGAAGAGGTGGGTTGACAGTGGGTTGTTCCTGATCATCTATGAGGTCAAATTCCTGAAATCCGTCCAAAGCTGTTCTTGATTAACCTTGCCTAGGCAACGGGTGCTATGCAACCGCTGTAACCTAAGATACAGGAGATGACTGATTTACTGTAGCCTACCTTAACATAATAAAACACAATTCAAGACAAACCTGAGAAATTACCTCCAGCTGTTGCCCCATTTGTAGGCCCAGTTTCTCACCCTTCGCGGAGTATTGTGTCTGAGAAGTACCTGATGGGTGTGAAACCACACATACATACATACATACATACATACATACATACACAGGATGGTTTGACAGACATAGCTTTCTCCTTTGATTGCAGGGTCTCAACATGTTAATCATTAACCAAGGACAGGACAGAAGTCTCCAAGCTCTGTATGAAAAACACATGTCTTAGACAGAAGTCAGACTGCCGACCAGGCGTGATGAATTGAGACTTGAGTGTTGGCTGACAGGCCTCCATTCACCTGCTAAGGAAACCTTTACTCACAAAATGTCACATTTAGATATTGTATTATGACCGATGTATTTGAGTGTAAGAACTTGATCTGTCACTATGTTTTTTGAAGCCCAGCATTCGAGTCAAGCATTTATACTCACTGGAATGTTGAGTGAAACAGATGTTGTTATTGTTCCATTGAGATGTTGCTTCCTCATAAACGTATTTTTCAGAAACATTTGTTTGATGACTATTGCGTGCCAATCTATTTTTTGGGAGGGGAATAAGTTACTAATATTGTAGAAGGGAGACAAATATTTTGTGATAAAACTAATAAACGACAGGCTCCTCTCAAACTACAATGGACAGCTCTTGATGTATTCAAAGCAGACGCTTTTATCCAGAACAACATAAGGTGTGGAGAGAGAGGTTTAAACTTTCAGTGCTTGTTTTGCTGTCATATGTTCTATGCCATTCCCATCCAGTCAAATGTCCTACCACCTAGTCATACCCATCCCTGCAGGGGTTTGAAAAGTATCAGGTGTGCACAGCATCGGTCTCACCAGCCTTCTGAAGGCTGTGTCCATTGTCAGTTAGTCCTCATTCTTCATCTTCATTCTAGAGGTTTACATTCTGTATATTGCGTCAAAGCTTCACAAGCAGGATTTAGGACTAAGTGGCTGTGGGTCCTTAAATCGAGAGAGAGAGAGAGAGAGAGAGAGAGAGAGAGAGAGAGACGAAATCGCCAGTTTTAGTTAAGCCCTCGAGGCTGCAGCATCAGCATCACTGGAATGCATCATAACGCCCGGGTCGGGGAGCTGCACTAAACGGCGAGCGCACGTGAAACCAACTGATCCCGTACTGGGAGCGTGTTTTGGCTGTTTCTCCAACTGCATAGATGTGGACTTAAAGGTGGCATAAGAAGCGTCGTCCCAGGATCCTATGTAGACAAGTCATGGAATATTTTAAACCAAACACTTTGCTTCAAATAGCTTTCTGTGTCTTGACAGGTAAGAAGCTGAAATTACGCAATTTTGCATGAAATATGATCAACCTGGTCACGAAGGGAATAAAGTCACTTTTCAGAAATCTTCATGGGGTTTAAGCATTTCTAGCTCATATTTCTGAGATCACCACAAACTTAAAAAAAACTTTATGATAAACGGAATCTTTTCTTGGTAATATTCTCTTGAAATGGAAAGAATTATGTTTTATTTTTCTCGCGCCATCAACTCACGAGTTCCAATCCATTAAGAATGCAGCGTGAAACCAATAACTTGAGGTCCATGTAATTCAACCAAAATAGAGCCTTTCCTGCGGGAATCTGGTATCGATTTCAAAACGAAAATCTCTCCTCATCGAAATTGACGTGCTTGGTAAGAAGGAAAGTGAGAAAACCCATATATCCACACCAAACGGTAGGACACACAATGTTTACGCTTCAATATATTACATCTACTCTTACAGTAATCTGAAAGCCTACACCGATACAATGAAAATGATGCGCCTAAAAAGCTGTTTTAAAGATGTGTCCTTTGAAATGCGCCACTTAGGCTACACTGCACACATTTTCAATTATTGCATTTCAAAGAAATGAAAGCGGATAGTTTTGGACGTTTGAATGGTTGGACTTTAGTAAAATGTTTTACTTAATGTAGTCATTCGTGCCTTAAGTTTATTCAATTGAATTGAATTTGAATGTAACCATGAACACTGATTTGTCGTCCGATTGCCTCTGCCGTGACTTGTGCTACGGTTGCCTGGCTGCAGCTGCACGAGCGCTGCCAGCGTTGGGCTTCTGTATCGAACACACTTCCTGCCATTGAATGTTTATATTTGACGAACTGTTTCAAACTGTCTTGAAATATTGTAAGAAAATGTGTGTATTTTTTCCTATTTTAAAAGATGTAGACTTAAACTAAGTAACATCTTGTATATGGACAATTACATTCTGTAAATGTGCATGTTAGTTACGTTATATTACAGCGGTGCTCGAATCAGCACCTTTACTTTCTCAAACATAAATTTGAAGTTGTTATGCATTTCAAATATAGCAAAGGAAAACACTAAGAAACACCGAAACAGACTAGAAAAAAGACTAACCATGAGCTCAATTGGCCATAACTCCTCACATGGAATTGATTATCTCCTTCCTTACGTGATTCTAACGTTTAGAGAAGTAGGCTTCCTGTATCAATCTCAGATCTTCAGTATGCAGCCCTGCAACCCCACCATGACCAGCAGGAGAACCTGGCAGCAGCACACTGTTGTGACCACAGACCACTGGTGTTGCCATACAGTACAGGTTTGAGAGTAACCGCTCCTTTGTTTGGGGTCAGACTCTTGCTTTTAGATAGATTGAAGAAAACCAACCCTGCAACAGAGAGGGACCTCACAACCTGATTTGAGATTACAGTCGAGCAGTAACACAATCATGGATTCATGAGAATATAACTCGGAGGAGATTCTCTTCTTGAAATAATGAAGGGGAAAGATTCAGTATGTTGGACTGGATTGTGTCGAAGGCCTCTAAGGGTGTTTAATGGAAGACAGCAGATAAACTTATCAATTCGTCATCTCAGTAAGAATATTAACATTTGTCGAGGGCCTATTTGACCCTGTCTGATGTGTGTCCATGTCTGGTCCAGTGGTGAAACTAGCTGGGATGAGAGAAGTACTCTATCACTCATCCTCCTGAGACTGCATTCTCCTTGAGATTTTCATTTGATTTGATCTCTACACTCCTCTTGTTTGCTGTTGAGTCCTTCTGCCTTTAAGCTCTTCTGTTTAAGTATTCTGTGAAGAGACAAAGAGAGCCTACCAGCAATACTACCTTTCACATCCGTAGGCACTTTGAAAGGACACATTTAGAAAGATCAAATGTGATTTTTTCTTCTTCGTTGAATTCAGTGAAGATGGCCAGTAATGCAAGGCATGTCTACCTAGTAGTGGCACTATTGTTTGATAGTGTTACTCAGAACTTGACGTCAACATAGACTTACCCTGCAGTGACTCTGGTCTAAAATGTGGAAAGAGTGGGCTGGTTAATTGATTTGGTTTGGCTGACTTGGTATTGATGTTATAGAAGCCCTAAGATGCTTGTTAGCAGGCTTTGCACTAAAGCACTGCGTTATCTTACCCTGGTATGGTCGCATTTGATTGACACCGAAGGGGCTTTTCAAAGAGGGCTGTAGGTGGCTCTGAGATTAAGACATTTAAGCCTGACAGTTTTCTCTCCTCCTGGGTTAGTGGTACAAACAGGTGTGGCTGGAATTCAACAGATTCCTGCCCAATGCCAGTTTTGTGCATTCTACAGGGACACGGCTCATTTTGGGACAGGTCTCCTTCTCCGATTAGGTTATCTAAGAATGTCTTCTACTAGGATTTATTGAGGGACTTTCTGGAGTTTGTCTCCTTGCGGGAAACAGTCATGTCTATTTGGAAGTCAATCTTCCTTTCCTAGGTGTGACTCTTTGTCTTCTTACTGGACATGTGTTAGATGTTAGAACTAGCTTTAATTTCGGCTCTAATCAGTGTCAGGTCTCTCTTTTGACAGAATGGCCAGCTGGATCAAAGCCATGGCCATGATGTGGCCTTCAAAGATGAAGAAACAGCTGTGTCTTTGACCCAGCCAAGGATCCTATGTGCTTTAGCCATAGACCACTAGACTGTGTTAGGTTGCTTTCAGGCTGCGATTGAGCTCATTGTGTATTTTATTTTGTCTTATCTGAACGCTTTTGGCGCCTTAAGGACACATTACTCAGTTAAATCACAGATGGTCTTCTAACAGAACTGTCAAACGATTATCACATCCCAATGGGTAATCTGAAAAATGCGTAAAAAAAATGATTATCATTATTTTATCTTTGATGTTTGACGCGACTCAAGGTCGTTTGTAGAATATGTGACACAGATGCTGCAGATGTTCACTCTTTAGCTTGGCTTGCTTAGATTTCCCTCCAACTCTAAATGACAGCAACTTAATTATTGTGATCCCAAATGAAAGGATATGTGAGTTAGTCTGATCTGACCTTCACTAATACCCTTTACAGATACCAATCTTAATCATAGGTCTCCCACAGGATTCTAAGACACTCACAACCTCAATAATCCTGATAACTAATGGCCAAATACCTGCCTTAAATATAAATGCCATCACAGTGCTCTGCACTGCTGAGTGCTGCAGGTATCACACATGGTGTAGCCTACCAGGAAATGGCTTCCACTGTAGTTTGTTCAACATGCCAGTCAAGTCTCAAATTCAAATGCAATTTCATTTAGAGCAATGGAAATAATCAATCTTGATAAGCTGAGCAGAGGGAGTGCGGAAGGTGCAGGGTCTGTTTCATAGCTCAAATATACATAAACACACCACTGCGGTGGCTATTGCATTAGAGAAAACAGACTCAGATATCAGAGTGTTTTCATTATGACTGTAGGCCAGAACTGTTTGGCGATGACATGGTTCATAAATTCTTTCATAAATTGTCATGATAAGTAAGCAGTATTTGACTCGCTGCTATCTAAATATACATTTCTGCTCAAAGGACCAGCGGTCAAATTGCCAACGCTTAATGAGATTGAGTCGTTAAGTAAACTCCATTGGCACATACTCAGAATGTGTTTGTATGTGTTACAGCACGGTTTCCTGTGCTCATGTGTTGAATATTAGTTACAGCCTTTATCTCCCTGCCTCTGTCCCCTGCAGTATGAAACATCTGTCGTCAATGTTTTGGAAAACAACTGTGGGTCTAGGGTCCAGATATTCATTAATCTCTTCAGATTCCTTTGTCACATGTGGAGAGCAGAATAGTTTCCTAGCAGTTGTCTGGCAGGGAGGCTTGGCTCTGTATGGAAACCGAACATCTCAATGATGATAAGGGGACACGGGAAGATCCTAAGTGTGTCCAGTGTCAAGTATCCACAGATACTTGGTTGGCTTGTCAGAGAAACCGGTTGACTTGTAGGGCAATTGTGTTTGCAAGTCTGTGCAGCAAGTGGTGCATTTTCACATTGATGCGTATTAATGCATGTATTCAACATGCAAATAATTTGGGGCTATTATCAATTGCAAACATCTATAAAAATCCATATTTGTTTTAAATGAACTTGAACTATAATGGACATTTTGTAGCTCTGACCTGCTCACAATACCAGAGAAAAAGTCTTCCGTCTGTGCCATGGGTTCCAAATGCACATGCTATCAATGTAAAGTATCAAGGGGTTCATATTATCAGATAAACATTGAGAGAGAAGATGGCAGACAGACAAACAGAAGGAAAAAATACAGACAGATGGATTGACAGAGACAGGATGTGTGTGAGAGAATGTTGTGGTTTTTCAGTGTAAAAGGAGAAGTACCGCAGCCAAGCAGACCTTAGTAAGCCTATCTCATTTAATCCAGACCAAGCTGCAACCAATTACATGATAAATTAAATCATAGGGCTTAATTCTTTTGGAAATGCCAGGAGCCTGCTTCATGAATGGGCCCTCAGAAGTGTTGCAGTAAAGAAGCAGTGTTTGAGTTTTACAGCAGCTCATGTAGGCCAGTCTCAGTTTCTTCAGGAGTACACTATTATGACCAGTGAGACAGAGAGGTATTATCAGGTGCCACTGTCCTTGTACCTTGTGACAATGAAAAAACCCAGGGGTTTATACTTGCTTCACCACCCGATGGTGAGCTCATAGTGTGTGTGTGTGTGTGTGTGTGTTGGTGTAACTATTCTTGTTAAAATCTGAAGTTCCCGCAGGGGCCAACAAATAACACAATTCTGAATTGGACTGAATTGTGTTTCCTCAAAATATATAGTAAATAACAATTGTGTGTGTGTTTCTGTAGTGCAAACTGTATGTGTCCCTGCAGGCCCAGCATACGAGAGGTACAGCCGCTAAAATCACCAGCCCTACTGAGCGTGACAAACCAGAACAAAACCTATTTCCTCTGAGACTCTGGGTATATCCTGTTTGTCATTGTCCTGTCTGCTCCTATCCCCAGATTGGGATGTCAGCTATCTTGTTAGACAGATTGATCTGGTGAACAGCATCAATTTTCACTCCGGACAATGCTGCAGGAGTGTTTCTGTTTGTTGATTGGATGAGGGCAAGGGTGCATTCAGAAGGCACTAAACAAAGATGATTTTTGTGAAAATCAACATGTCTTCCTGAGGCTACTTCTCAGACAAGGCCATGTCTTGTGTGGCCTGCACTTGGTGCGTTCTCTGTTGATGATACCCTAAACAACGGCTCAGTAACATTTTCCTGTTTTGGAAGCAGTTAATCTGGATCAAAGACAAAAACAAGCAGGCAGTGAAAGGCAGTGAAAAAAAACAGACAGACAAATGAGCAGGCAGACGAAAGAGGGAGACGGAAAGATTCCGGTGGAATTCGTTTTGGAATTCATTTTCTGTTATCATTGGTTGGTCTCTGTTGGCTCAGTCTTCCTTGGCTTTCCATCAGGCTCTAGAACGTCTCTGGCAAAGACGCCAACCCCATTCTCATGCACATACATTGATGTGGGTTTGTTAGTGTGTCTGCATTGAGAATGTAGCTGGGGTTAGACCAACAGCAGGTTTTAAACCTGTTATTAGAGCTGGTGCAGTTCTTCTTGTTATAGCAACAAGTATATAAACATAATTTCTGGATTGAAGGATAGAGAGGGTTCCGTCATCAAGCAGCCAATGTGATGGTGAATTGACTGACAGAATTTGAATGAATTTAATCCAAGGTCAAGAGCTGAGGTTTGCTTGGATTAGAAACAACTGTGAAATTAGTATCGCTGCCAAGACGATGGTGAAAATACAGTGTTTTAACCCATGACCCTTCAGTCTTCAGAGGATCGTTCTGCTATGGTGGTGACGTGAGAGTGTGTGTGTGATCGTGTGTGGTGTGTGTGTGTGGTGTGCATGTGGTGTGTGTGTGGTGTGTGGTGTGTGTGTGCGTGCAAAAGAGTATGAGACAAGCATAATATCCCAGTGGTGTGTAAGAGTTAATGGGTGAGTGTAATGGTGAGATTTATTTTGCATGATTTGTCAGTCCCCATTTGTCACGATAGCCACACATGTGTCTGTGTGTGTGAGACAGAGAGAGGGAGAGAGAGGTGGATCGATATGGTGAAAGGTGTGTTTGTCTCTGTCTTACATGTCATTCTTTCACGATTTCCAATCCTAGCCAACAAAAACATAGCTGGTCTGCATTCCAGGTCAAACAAGCTTACTTTACTCTAGAGAACATGATTGCAGTGAAGATGAACACAACAGTGTCTATATGAAGAAGAAAAAAACAGTTATTGTGGTTCCTGCTGTAAACGGCACAAAGGAATCAGAACAGAGATAAATGTTTCACAACGTAACTTTCTGGGCTCTGTTCAGCTCAACCAGTCAAAGTTTCTGATCTTCTGACAGGTTGCCACAGAAACAACTGTGGGCTCAGTATTTTTAAAGAAGCAATTGACCCGTTGATCCGAACTAACTTCTCAGGAACTGTCAGGTCTTTCCTGTTTTTGAACTCAAGATGACTCTGAAAACAGGCGTAGTCAAGCTGTCTTTAGAGGACAGGACCGCTGCCATCTTCATAATTCTCCTTTAATTACCCGTACCTTATCACCAAGGTAACACTCCTGTCTAACAATGGATGCAGATGTGTAAGTGAGGCTGTGTGCACATCGGTGTGTGTTTGTGTTCCTGTAGGTGTATTCTGTAGGTGATGTTGCTGTTGGATGAGCAGGTTTCCACTTAGACCTGGTGCTAATGAAACTGCTGCTATAGACATGGTTGCTGATGTTCTTTACTTTAGCGATACTGTGCTGGGACTAAAGGTTCTCATAAAGGGTCTAAAAAAGGCAAATGAACTCATAATCATACATCACTCACTGCAAGTTTATTCGTTTTGTTTTATGGCAGTGGGGCCTTTGTAGTTATAGCCTGCCAATACATTCCATCGACTTACAAAGTGTTCTTCCGTAAATGGTACCCAGTTGTTCCATTCCTGTTGCTGTGTGGTATATAACTTTATACTGTCAAGTGGTTTTTCAGTTTTTGTCTTTTAGCAAGTTGTAGCTCTGGGACCAGCATCTGCAGCCGCCCCCCCTTCCACACACACACACACACACACGCACACTCGTCTCCCCAAGTGCTCCATTTTCTCTCATACTTCATCTGTCAACATGTGTGAGACAGACACCTCAACACGTGTGTGCGCGTGTGTGGGTGTGTGCATGCATGTGTTTGTGTGCGCGCGCCTGTGTGTATGTTGAAGCCCTGCATGGAAATCTCTGAGTAAATTGTTTTTGAGTAGCAGTTGATTTGATAACTGATTTGATCTGTACATCTGCACATTTGATCTGTGAATAATCTGGTCTCGTGGTCTGATGGTGGCGTTTCTGAGATCCTTCTATTTTCTATCTCTGCCTCTTGGATGTACAATGATGGCTTTGGAGTTTCTGACTTTGGAAAATACTTTTGATTACTTACCAAACTGAACATATTCATATGTGATTACGTGATTCATACGAAGCTGTTCATCCTGTCCATTATTCGGTTTGTCTCTGGTTGCTCAGTGAAATACCAGAGAGAGCAAAGAGGACAGGAAGATAGCAGGAGGGAGGTGTGTTTAACATTTAGTCTGACGTCAGCTGTCGTCATGCCACTATGGTGCCATCTGTCTCCTAGGCTTAGGTTGTCTTTATTCATCGTCTTCTAAAGAGTGTTGTGTACATCTGTGTGGGAAATGTGCTGTGTTAAAAACGAGGTATTTTCCGTCAGCTCTTTCAGTGGGGTTTACAGTTTCTGTACCTTGAAGGAAAGCCTTCCATTACTCTCTATTCGGATGCAGGTTGTAGCTTTTTTTGTGTGTGGATTTTTAAAGCTTCTTTTTTTGCAGGAAGGGCCTTAAGAGAGTGGAGAAATCACATCATGATGTAGAATTACAGTAACGATCCATGCAATGGGAGTGGGTGTTGTTCAAATACATGTGTTTACAGCAGGTCTTTTATTAGACCTCCATAAAGTTCATGAAAGGTGTGAGGAGAAACTGCACACATGCTATCAATTAAACGATTTCCGACCCTGAGACGCTTTATTATCAAGAGTAAACAATCTCATTGTAACCTGGGGTTCTCTGTTCTCTCTGATCCCCTCCCCTCAGGCTCTGCCTTTGAAGTTTGACTAGAGTTTGAGGTTATGTGCAAGTGGGTGCGTGTGTCTGTCAGATATACCATTCATTTCCACATTCCTCATTCTGAGAGTATTGTATAGACCATGGCTTCACCCAGTCCCTATATATATAGAATTGTCCAAATCTTTGTGTGTGCGTGGGCCAGTGTCCTTTCTAGTGGATGAGGCCTTCTATGGATCAAACAAGTGCAGTCAAAGGAAATTGATCAGTGAGAGAAGAGGGAAGGAGAGGAAAGGAGAAGAGAGAGGAGAATGCAGTAGTATAGGAAAGGAGAGGATGGGAAATGAGAGGAGAAGAAGAGAAAGGATGGGATAGAAAAGAGCGGTTGTGTAGTGGTGTTGGTCGGTAGGAGCTGTGTTGCATAGAAAGCCCAACTGCTTTTCTGTCAGATATCTGATGTGCTCCTTTGCCTAAGAGGACCACAGCAGCTGCACCTGTAGACAGAAACCAGACACCCACGGATTCTAACACACACACACACACACGTACACACGCAATGGAACAGTGTCAATATTGCTCTAACTTCTCTAGTTAAGGTCAGGATTTGATAGAACTTTGGTTTCTCACACTTAACTCATTTTGCCATGTATTTCCGTCTCTAAATTAAGAAACAAACAAAATGCTTAGCAAATGATATTATGGTCAACATTATTCAATTGAGTTAGTCACCAAGTATGACTTCTCATTTAACGTGCGATAGAAACACACACTCGAGGCTCACTGTAGCTGCAATGTACCATTCGTAATCCAGAATTGAGTGTCAAAATGAACACCCAGTCCATATAACTAGTTATTGACACACAATAGATTCCCACTGACATCATGAAGATCACATGCTTTCTTGGGGAAGTTTACAAGTGCGTTCTATTCTGGTAAGTTATGTTGATAACTGTCTGTCTTTAGGCTTGGATCTCAGTCTTTTTATAGGCAGCAGAACTGTATCCGGATCCCTTAAGAAGGAACCATGTCCTCTTTGTGTTCTGTTGGGCATTCGGTCCTCATCATAGTCTGTTATTATCAGTCAGCCTTCAATAATATCATCACTCCGTCCCCACCCATGTGACCCCACCGGACACGGTTGACAACAGGCAGCCTTTGTCCAGCTGCCCCTCCTTAGAGACACCAGAGTGACGCAGGGGCCCACGCTGGTGCGTGGATGGGGTCTGTCGTCTTCTGACCCCTTCTGTGTGATCTTCCTGTTGGGTGTCTGTCCAAAGGCCCACTAATGGTCAACCACCCCCTAGGGTGGTTTCCGGTTGCAAAGACAGTCCTGTTTCTGTGCGACCGTTTCTGTCACACGCTGAAGCAAAATGAAGGCGTTTCTAATTCTTTCAGTCTTTTCCAGAATTAGCCTTTCTTATCTGCTCGGTAGATTTATAAAACAAGTATTTCAGATGATCTCCTTATTTGGGAGCGCAGATGTAAAGCGTACAGAATGTGTAGCCCGAGGCATTAAAATGATCTTACAGGGATGAGGAAACTCCAGTGTGACTTTATTGAGGTGTTTACACTTGGTGAAATTTTCCTACGACTCCTGGGCTTTGGGAGTCTGCTAACCCTCTCAGCACAGATGGGAAAAATGCCCCAAAATATTTCTCCCTAGATGAAAATATCCCTTGTTGTGCTTATTCTCAGCTGCTAATCGCTTCTGTCCAGTTCTGCTTTTCAACAGAAGCAATTCTTTCTTCCTATTACTATTTTTCAGTTTCTGCTTTTGTTAGCCCTGCGACTTGCTGGCCCCAGTCCAGGGTGTACCCTGCCTATGGCCCGAAGCTACTGGGTTAGGCTCCAGTCACCCGTGACCCCTCAATGGGAAGAAGCGGCACTGCAACCCTCCCAGGGATTAGCAGTAGATAATGGATGGATGGATGCTTTTGTTATCTTCTAGCGTGTTGGTTTATCTGCTTTGAACTAATCATGCTGATAAAACCTCGCTTCACAACTTCTCTATGACATCCAAGGTGAAGCTCAGTCATTGTATCAGAGACGTTTGAAAAGTTTTTAGCATGTCATGAAGTTGATGACCAGCTTTAAAAGCTGCAGCATTTCATAAATTGTTATTATAAATATGTAATATTCTAAAACAATTTTCCAGGTAACCCAATAAAGAAAAAAAAACATTTGAATATCATGTCATTAAATACTGATTTCCTAAACAATGTATACTCAATTGAACAGGTTCAAACAAAAAGAGCTTTCAGGTTACTGGAAAGAACATGAGCCAAGTCATAAACCAATTTCATGCAACTCAAAGAAACAAATACTGAGTTGGAAGGATTCCAAGTCAGTATTATAAACAGCGGTAAAGAGTTCTGACCCCTCAGATGGCACAAAGCTGAACCAGGAAGGTTACAGATGAACGAAGCATTGTGCCATTCTACCCAGGAAAAAGTCCTCCATCTTAGATCTACCCTTCAGGTCTAAGATGGATATAATACCTTCTTTTCAGTGCTTGTAGATATTGCAGCACAGATACTAAGCAGGTGTAGCAGCTGTTTGTTGAGTCAGCGCTATCCAAAGTTCGATCTATATGTTTGACCTGAAGCACCATCGTGCTTATATATCAGGATCGGCGTTATGATGCTCATGGTCTCACTCAGTCTGAATGAGATGCAGCAGACCAACAGGTGGCCAACCTGGGAAAAGAACCAACCTTTATTCTGTTGACCATCTGACTGTGCTCCACTGTGCTATCAATAAGATTACAGTCAACTGTGTTTCCTTTTTCCTTCTTTCTCTCTCTTTTTCCTTTCTCTCCCTTTTTTGTTATTTTCTCCACCACCCCCACCCGCCCAACCTGTTTTTTTTGTTGTTGCTCTGCCTGTTTCCCCCTCTATTTTCATCTCTCTGTTTGCTTCATTGTCTTTGGTCCACAACTTCCTCCCTCTCCTCCACAGTCGGAAGCTCCTGTGAAGCTTTACTGGACCGGTCCTTGGAGGAGAACATTCCGGATCACTTGCTGCCTCCTCACCTGAACCCAGAGGACGACAGCCACAGTGAGACAAGACAAGATACACCTTTTAGAGAGATTAGACCAAGACTTTTATGAAACTAGTTTTGCTCAGTTTCTACTTTCTTCATACTACACTGTTTACATTAGCTTGGCCAGGGTCACTTGAGAGTGGATTGAGGAAAAGAACACTTGGCAAAGTGAATCGGAGCTCCTGCAAATCGTCAGAGTTCTGATCAGCCTAATGGGAGAGACTGAGGCTTAGATGTGAGGAGACCAGAGTTGGATGTTTGTAGATGATGATGACACGGGTATAGAAATCTTTCACCCCTATCACCAAACAATTATTATGAAGACCAAGACCCTATCATCTGTTGGTTGCTGGTTTTAAACCAGAGCAAATCCAGTTGTCAGACCTATTACGGAATCTCTCAGCGCAGCAATAAAAATGATTTGATTACATATTTGACCCAGCCAATTCCCATTGACATATTTTTGGTTTCTTCCGCAGGCCTTTCTTTGGCTTGCTCATTGATGGCCTCTCCAACTTCAATGTCACACGACAAACCCCCAACATTACCCTAGACCAACGTCACACGACAAACCCCCAACATTACCCTAGACCAACCTCAACGTCACACGACAAACCCCCAACATTACCCTAAACCAACCTCAACGTCACATGACAAACCCCCAACATTACTCCAAACCTTTCCTTCCCTCCCTTCCACTAGCTGAAGTCAATGGCTGGGTTTGAAAATACATCTTTGGAACGGTCTCTAGTTTCATTTGTTAGTATTCAATCTTCTGTTCAAACAGTTTATCCTGCGTTTAACTATTTAAGTTGAAGCATGCCTCCTTCACATAGGTTTAGTAGATATAAGGGAGTAAGAAGTTGTCCAGGCAGGAGACTTGGGTTGTGACGGATGACTCCTAGGATCTCAGCCGTGCTTTCCAGAGCCCAGGGTAGCCTGGAGGGAGGTTGAGAGCAGAGGAGGAGATGGGGAGGGGATGGGATTGGAAGATAGAAAACACGCTAGTGACAGCAGATCAGGACAGCAGATCAGGTCTTCATACTGTTTTCTATTGGCTGGTCTCTGTTTCATGGCTTACTAACTATATTAAATCAAGTGTATTGTACTGTGAATACTGGGCGGTTATCGGTTCAATCTTAACGGTTGAATCCAATGTATCATGGATAATAATACCTTGAAGAGGATTTATGATTGTCCTTAGATCTTATTTGGTCCCTGGTGTGACACCGCCCCTAACCAGGCTCTTTGGCCCCATCCAGCAGCTACCTCCTGTGATTTTGAGACCCCCTGCGCCTGGACCCTGTCCAATCACAGTGTCCGCAGCGACTGGCGGATCAAGTCACCACGGCAACAGAGACCAAGTCCGCAGGTGGCCTTGAGGCCGGTCTCCGATCACTCTGAGGACAGCTCTGATGGTGAGAGGAGGAGGAGGAAGGTGGAATGGAGAGAGTGTCATTTCCTACCTTCTTTCTATTTGTCTTTACTTCTTCACTCATGTCCATCATTCTCCTCTCTCCTCTTCTTCTCTTTCCCCCTGCTACTTCCTTTCTCAACTCCCCCCCTTGTCTTCATGCGCTATAAGAGGTTAGTTACGGTACACTAACCCTTATTTTTTTAATGTTTCCCTTAGGTCACTTCCTGCTTTTGAGCCCCTCCTCTGCAGCAGAAGCTTCTGGAACCTGTGAATATCACCTGACCAGTCCAGTGATGCTAGGCAGTGGCCCCCTGTGCTATCTGTATCTGGCTCGCTATTGGTCAGGTCCCCGTGTGGGAAACCTGTCAGTCCTGGTTAGGCCTGCCCACTCCGCTTCAGTCATTGGCTCCTCGGGCCTAAGGTCCAGAGGATACGATGGTGGCAGGTCAGCATGGCTCAGCTGCTTACTCATCCTCTTCATATCTGTTTACTGGCACAGATGCCTTAAGCCTTTCAAAAACCTTTGTGAAGACAAACTCCTGAAACTCCTCTGAACCCCATTAGCCAAGCCACAGAGCCCATTTCACTCTGATCACCCAGCTCCTGCAGGTTCTCTTATTATTAGAGTAAGAATGATCAAATATGGTACAATACAGGCTATTCTACTTGGAACACTGGTACATTTCCATTGAAGACCAGGCTGAGATCAGGGAGGGTTTGAGTTAGAATCTGTGGTTTTGGGGCACTCAGACTAGCAGTAGTCTATCTGTCCTTAGTGGAGGTTGTTGACACAGTGCCTGTGACTGTTTCCTATCATGTCTACTGATGGATTGAAGTGGCTGTTTAATAGTACAGAGGTCCTGGGGTGTGACGTGTATATGCAGAGCATGGCTTGACATTGGTTTAGCATGACTAAATAGATTTGACACAATCTTTATGGACCGTGGTACTTTCTAGAAAAGGTTTTGCATGGAAATCATTTATCCTGTAGCGCAAAATATGTTACTACAAAACTCCACACAGAGACAAGAGCGTCTCCTATACGTACCTATTGTTGGATGAATATCCTTAATATCGATCTGCTCTAATGTTCTACTTGAAGCACTGCCATTCTGGAACAAGCTAAAAGCATTCATGTTTCTAAAAGGGGACCTCTGAATTGGAAATGAATATAATTGGCTGGGACAGAAGAGAGACGTAGACTGACCAATGAGGTTACTTTGCTAGTAATAAGAGGAGTAGGGAGCATTAGAGTTTTGGGTGGCAGGAAGTGCAGTAGCATCGTAAGGCTGGAGGTCTCCACTGCTGTGTCTCAGCTGCGAAGGGTCTGCTGCTTGGATGCACCTTCTGTGAAAGGGCTGGAGCCGCTACTGTACGTGCTGTTCTCCTGGAGCGGTGGACCTTTATACTGTAGAACCGTGAGAATATTGAGGTTCGTCGTAAAAATGATATAGAGAATCTGGATGGAGAGACTGATTCATGTTTTTTACTCCACACGTAGGCACCACATGATAGCTCACATTTGAGCATATCATTTTTTATTATAAGTGCCACTACGCTCAGATTATTTTTTGCCAAGATTACAGGCAGCATTTATTTAACATATAATCATTTCAGAACTCCGACTGTTTTTCAAAAGGCCAATGCTACTTAGGGAAAGAAGGGATAATTGTCTTATTAGCAAGACAAAATCTCTGAGCAACAGTGACAAGATGGTCTCCCGCAGCTTCCTCACAGTCATTTCTCTTTGGGTCCAACAGAGTAAATAGCTTAACTCAGTTTTTGGCAGGCAGGTGTAGGGCCTACTTCAACAGTGAAAATAGGAAGAGATGATCCATTAAAAAAGCTTTCTACCAGTTGTGAAGTATTCATATAAGAAGTGCGAGCTGAACACGTAGTTCGGTGTTATACCTACGTTACTGTACTTTAGTGTCAGACTGTCCTGAGGAAGATATTGGAGACTTTTTCTGTGGTTGAGGTCACACCTCCCATTTAGCTCTCTGGACGTGTGAAAAATCCCTTCTTATCTGACTCGGTTCACACTGAATAATGGGCCGTGTGGTGCCTCCTACTCTTCGCGGAGTAGACCATTAATACCCAGCGGTGAGGTTTAGCACTGTTAGTCCTTCCTGACAGACCGACCGATAAAAGGATTGCGGAGTTGAAGGATTTCTCGGTTCCCAGGGAAAATGGTTTAAGACTCTGCTACTCCCACATAAAGAGAGCTCATGCCTGCTTCGCTGCCTGTCGCTAGGGTTAGGGAGACTTTAGCTGGGGAGGGGGGTAACTCACATTTTAAATGTGGCACTTTCCTTACACAGCACATTAATAACGCTGTTCTTAGTGAGACGCACAATACAGTCTAAGCAACGAGCACACACACACTCCAGACAGTTTCATAATTAGCCCTGATAGACACTCACAAACTAACATGAAATACAACAAATCAAAAGGAACGACACAAAAATGTAATTAACTGTCTCCCCTCCGTGTGATTGATTGTGGCAGAGAGCAATGGGAAGAGCTGGAGGCTGAGATTGGACTGGTGGAGGAGCCGTTTCAGGTGACCCTGCTTTACCACTCCTGCCTGGGCAGGGAGGGAGCCAGCATGGCGCTGGACTCTCTGGAGCTCAGGGACTGTGAAGTGGGTGAGTTCACCTCCACTCCATTCTAGCTGAATAACATTTACACATGCCTCTTCTCTTCTATGAGACTGGTGTCCGCTGTAATAAATTGGTCGTTTGGGTTAGTCAAGAGCCGTTGAAGCACTCAATTCCATCAACCATAAAATTGAAGGACACGTAGAATAACTTATTCTTCGTAGCATTTGAGGAAAGGATTGTCTGTGGAATTACCCCCACATCATTTTGTCTCTGATCTTCATGCAACTCAGGAGCACAGAGAAACAAAGTGCACTGTCTGTCTTTGCCTGTCCAAAGGTCACCACGAACTGGATCAGGATCTGGACTGTCATGCCAGGTCTTTTCACTGTGATGAAGGAGGCTGTATACACAGGAAGTATGTGTGTGATTTCCACAGTGACTGCCCTCTAGGGGAGGATGAGGGCTTTATTTGTGGTGAGTCCTGCCTTCCACTTTAAAGACAACTTCCTCAGTGGACACTGTGTGGCCAGTGCTACCTTGCTAGAGGCTAGCTGTCCAGCACGTTATACACTCAGGCAATCTAAAGGGCATTTTACAAAGTAACCCTTGAAAACAATTTTGTTCATCAAGCAATCCAATTTGATCTATCATATTACGCGATGAGGCGTTTGAGAAAAACACATTTTGAGCGGAGTAATTCCCCCTTTGCACCGCAAATACACATCATATCGGATATACTCGGATGGAATTCAATAATTTGAGTGAATTAAGTAAATGAATGTGGTGTGGTAATGACGAGTGCATGAGCGAGAGGTGTGCCAGGGTAGAGGGGAGCAGGGTCTTAGTCTCCCTGGCAAGAAGCTTGCTTCATGCTTTTGCTGTATTAAAGTTTAAGGCCGTGATAAATTGTTAATCCTTTGACTGGAGGCTGTGGATTAGACCAGCGGAATAAAAAACTTTGCCTGCTTCTGTCATGGTGAGAGGAGGGTGGAGGAGAGAATAGAGCTGTGATTTAGCTTGGAGTTTTCCAAAAGTAGGAGTCTTTAGTTTTTTATGTGTTTCTTGAATGTTTTACCCAGGTGTGTCTCTCTCTCATTAGAGGATAAAACTGAACTCCTGCTGCTTTTAAACAATGACTCATACCTGTCTGTCGTGTCACCTTTCATTTCCTCCTCAGACGCTCTTCCAATTGGTTCCCGCTGTTCGTTTGAGGCGGGGACCTGTGGGTGGTCAGTGACCAATGAGCTCTCCTCATGGAACAGGGTCACAGGGAGTGAGCTCACGCATAGTGAGGACACGTTGGGAACAACTCTTCACAACTCACCAGGTGTGTGTGTGTTTGTGTGAAGATTGAATTCATAAGTGTGTTTATGTGTTTGTGTGAGCGTGTGTGCATTTTCTGAAGAATGGTGTGTTTGATGGAATGACATAAGCTCAAACTATCTTTCCACGTTTCTCATATTACTCCAATAATGGAACACCATATTTTCATATCGGATCAAACAGAATTTTCATTTGGATCCAGATTTTTTCCAAATATCAGCAAAGTCAAGGAGCTTTGTCTATGAATTATCCTGGGAGGCTTTCAGGAAATATGACATTCCATGAACTGTCAATGATTAAGCACTAGTCCTGGACTGTGGCAGCACAGTGCAGCCCAGAGAGAACAAAGCAGTGCTATGTTATGTTATGCTAACTACTTTTGTTGTCAAATTGATTGCTTTGTTTTGAGCCCAGGATTTCACTCTCCATCCTGTTGAGCTCAGTCCAAATGGGCAAGTGTGGCCGAGACCAAGCAGGATTTACTGCTCCACCTCGAAGGCCCGAAACCCTCCGACTGTTCCACTGTGCGAGGCCCCATCAGTCATACTCCATCTGCCATCTGCCCTACGTCTTAATAAGACCCCCTCTGTGCTGCACTTTTTCTGTTCCCCAGGGCACTTCCTTTTATTTCAGGTCAGAGAGAACAGTTCCCAGCTGAATGCCTTCATCCAGAGCTCATCCTTCCCCCGCCCTGTATCCAGCACCGACTGCCAGGTAACCTGGATGAACCGTCAACTTTCATCAGCAGAAGAGACGCACGTCAACATACTTGCTCTTTAAACCCACAGAAAGTGTTTTTGGTGTCACAGTCAGTCATTGTGTGTGTTTTTTCCAGCTCCATTTCTCCTTGTACCTCTATGGGGAGTTTAATGGGACGGTGGAGGTGGTCGTCATCGATAATGCCACTGCCACCTGGAGTCTCTTGTGGGAGAGATCTGGAGGCTGGGAGGACAAATGGGAGGACATCACCCTGCAGCTGCCTGCGCTTCACCACGGGTATCCAGGACGTTAACAATCTGTTTGATGAGGAATACGCGATATTTTGCAGACTCTAACATACATACCTCAAAATGAGCTTTGCAGCTGATCCAGTGGTATTTCGTGCCCTGTTATTCTCTGCTTTAACAGGTTCTACATTAATATGGGAGCCAGGTGGGAGCGTGGCTCTCAGGCAGACGTAGCCGTCGATGACATCACTTTGGGCGCGGCGTGCTTCAATAAAGGTACAAGCAGCTCTCCTCCATGTAGCAGAGGGGGTTCGGAATTCCTCCCATTTAACTTTAAAAAGCCCACTCACTTTTGACCTGATGGTGAGGGGTTAGAGTTGTGATCTGTAAAAAAAAACACAAAAAAACAATAATCACCTTCAGACAGCAGACTTGCTGAAACATTTGAAACCAGATGTAGTGTTCTGTGATTCAGATGTTTTGTGATTGGTTCTAACTAGTTAGAAACCAAGTTTGAACATTGCTCTCTTGGGACATAACCCGCAGCCCACAATTGGCCATAAAACCCTACATCACCCATACATACCATTAGGATGCCAGAGGAACGTTCTAGAGTTCGCAAATCACCCATGCGCCTATGGAACAAATTAGCAATTTGATTCAAGAGACCCAACCAAACATATATGCAACATGTTATATTGCATTTCATAACCAGGGTTATAAAAAGGTTTTATGGAGGAATTTGATGATGCATTTATTGGCCGGATTAAGTCCAGATCCGTTGTTTTGGTGTTGTAGGGTGTTGGAGGTCTTGGATGTTAGTTGAGGTAAATCCTTTGGTCATAGTGTATTAATGTATAATGATGGCTTGTTATGTTGCTGTTGAGTTTAGTCAACATGAGTTTGAGCTGGATTACAGCTCTTATTAATCATATCCCTCCAGTACTTCCCATATCACTGTCAATGTCCTCCTACTCCTCACACCCTTGTCTCATTAAGATCCCTCTTTCTCTCTCTCCTCCCTCCTCTCTCTCTCCCCCTGCTCTCCCTCTCTCTCTCTCTATCTGTCTTTTTACTGTATAATTTCAGCTCTGGACACTAAGTTGCTCCCACAAACTCAAAATGTCTGTTTTCAAAGCTAATGACCCGTCTACTTGTCTACCATCCTCCTCCCCTCCTCTCCGATATTTTTGAAAAGAGTAATGAATAAAAGGATTAAGGAGAAGTGCGTGTGTGTATCTAACTTAGTCAACATGTCTCTCTCACCTCCTCACAGATCTCAACTCCCTGCTCCTTGGACACAAGTTCTTCCATGACTTTGACCTCATGGGTGATCTGGATTTTTTCAGCCCTCTTCCGGAACCTTCTGCCTCGGGTAGGGATAAGACTTGGCCTCTGTTTCCTTAAAGAATCTCCTTATGTTCTCTGTCTGTTGTTGGCTAGTATACATTTCACTCTCTCTTTTTCTCTTTCACCCACATGCATACCCACACAGACACACACACAATATATCTTATTCTTTTTCCCCTATGTGAGAGTACATACCAGGTGCGAACATATTAATGTAATTTCCTCAGAATTCCCCAATAGATGTGCTTATATGTCTGTAACTGTGGTTGTAGTGTGTAGGACTGGATGTTGAGTCACTGGTGAATGACTCTCACATGTTTGTATGTCTTCCTTCCTTCCTTCTTTCTTCCTTCTGTTCTTTCCTTCCTTCCTTCCTTCCTTCCTTCCTTCCTTCCTTCCTTCCTTCCTTCCTTCCTTCTTTCTTTCCTTCTGTCCTTCCTTCCTTCCTTTTTTCTTTCCTTCTGTTTTTCCTTTCTTCCTTGCTTCCTGCCTGCCATCCGTTCTACATTCTCGCTTGCTTCCTTCCTTCCTTTCTCCCTTCCCCCCTCCACTCCACCCTCCCACTGTCTCTCTGTCCCACAGAGATGTCTCTGATGACGTGGTTATTTACATCATGTGGGGCCAGTGGACCCAGAGGCCCGACGCAGGCACAGTGTGATAGCGCCTACAGGAAGACCAACGTCTCGGTCACACTGGGGAAGGACGGCCCCATGAAAGGGGTCCAGATGTGGAGAGTTCCTGCTACTAACAGATACATGTAAATAACTTATCCTTCTATTCTCAACAGCATATGTGATGGTTTGTGATTTTAATATGGTGGCAATGTATCATCTGTAATCATTTGCTTTTTAATTGATTTTATTGGATGCAATCAGAACAGATGGAAAGGTTTAACAACCAAGTGTGAGAATGTGCCACAGGGTTACTGTGTAATTGATTTCCCATGTGGGAAGCTAACAAGAGACTGACTTGTGTCAGGTGTTAACAGAAAGCTGGTCAGTGAAGGTTGATTGAACATCAGACATCCCTGGAACATAGTGAGCTTTTCTCTTTGTGCGTGTGTTGTACTCAGGCAATGTAAGAGGTCTACATAAGTTTACCAGTTGCCTGCCTGCTGCCCAGCTTGGCTCTCAACTTGATTTTGATTATGCAGAGATTTAAATCTTTATTGTAGATAACATGAATTTGGTCCTCCATTTCAGCAACAGCTTCTGCTATCAGAGAGGCAGTAGTCACTAGGTTACGCAAACTTTCATACTTTCTCCACTGTTGTCTTATACATTCTTATCTAAGTTTAGTTTGTAAAATATACTTTTTTGTGATGCCTTCTTGGCTACTGTCACTTGACAAATTTATCCCAATGTTATTGGGCGTTCCCTGTATCCAAACCTTTTTGTTCCGTACTACCCTGCCAAACCTTAGTGTAGGCCTTGTCCTCACAGTCGCTTGGGAATAGAATTAGGACTAGGGTTGAACCCATGGTTAGTATAACACCACTGTTGCCTCTGGTGGTGCAGGCTCCCACTGGGATTTCCCATGTCATTTCCTCTCCAGGATCTCGGCCTATGGGGCGGCAGGAGGCAAAGGGGCCAAGAACCACAACAAGCGCGCCCACGGAGTTTTCATCTCCGCCACCTTCCCTTTGGAGAAGGGAGAGATCCTTTACATCCTGGTGGGGCACCAGGGGGAAGATGCCTGCCCAGGGGTGAGAAGAGGGGAGGGATGGGCAAACAGAGGGACAGAGTGGGTCAGAGGAATGGAACATGGTTCTCACTGGGTACCCCCCCCTCCCTTCTCTATTATCTTCCTTTCTTCTGTTCTATCTTTCTGTCTCTCCTTGGTCTGTAGAGGAACTCCCTGACCCAGAAGATCTGTCTTGAGGAGTCTTCTGTGATCGAGGAGGGCCACGCTGGAGATGGCTCAGACTGGGCAGGGGGGGGAGGTGGAGGTGGGGGAGCCACCTACATCTTCAAGGTAAAAGCAAACTCATCCTCAAGTGAGGCCAGTGTTCAGTCATACCGGGTGAGAGAGTAGACACGGTTTACCGGAGGTGCTACATAGATCAACAGATTTCTAATGAAGAATCTTCTGAGTAGAGTTGAGACAGCTTTGTAGGAATTGTGAACGGCATGAAATCTGCCGCTAACTCTTCTGGAGAGTTCCTCCCATTCAGCTTAGCTGGAGCCTATAGAGCCATAAAGATGCAAAAACAGATATCCATAGCCCTAGCAGATGGAATTACACGCATCAAAGAATACCTATGGGCATGCATAAAGGATTCATCATAGTCTGGTACAGTGGGTTAGTACTTATGTCTAAATATATACCTGTGTATCAGAGGTCAGATATCCAAGAAACATGTTGCAGTCATATGAAAAGATTAAAAACCACTTAAACCAGTCATTTCTAACTTCTCGCTGTGAGATGTGATGTGTGTGTCAAGATTTAAGATTTCAAAACAATATGAATTGAATGTAAAACCTGTGTAAACCAAGGTTGTGTTTGTGTCAGATGGAGGAAGGGGTTCTGGTGCCCCTGTTAATTGCAGCAGGGGGCGGAGGCAAGGCCTATATGGAGGACCCCGACAGCAGTCTGGACGAAATTCCCCTGGAGCAGTACGAGAACGACACCAGCGCTAGCAGCATCAACGGACACACTGGGGCGGCAGGTACAGAACCCCTGTCCTCTGCTTACGTTGCACCTCACTTGAAGCCTCATCATGAACCCTTCTGATTAGGAGACATGCTCCACGTCTCAGACAGCACGGAAGGAATGGGCAGTAAACACAATTGGGAATTCTTCCTGCCAGCTTGTTCTCCAGTGGTGTTTATCTGAGGAGAACATCTGGACACAGGGATTAGACCAGGACTCCCACGGCTCTTGGTCTCCAGCAGCCTTTTCTCTGCATTCCTAAAATGACACCATGGAGTCTTCCACAACATTATGGAAGCCTGAGGGGGTTGGAGACTCCATCGTGTGTGTATAGCTCTCTGGTCTCTAAAGGACACCAAGCATTCTCTGTTTGTCCCTCTGGCTGTGTAGATCTAGCTGCTCTCTGAGCCAGCTGGTGTTTCCCTCCTTGTACACTCAGGAGGCCCACTTGAGATTAGAAAGAGGCTCCTCAGAACGGGGTCAGACGGGCAGTGGTGCTTCAGCTCCTCTCCACAGGCTCTTCTGTCACCAAGGATGCTTGTACTCTAACGCTGCCTGCCACTCTAACACAGACTAGCAAACACTAACAAAGGCAACCCTCAGTGAGATGTCCCAGGGCAGATGTGGGCATGTATGTTTTTTGGTTGCTTTCTCAGTGTTGGTCGTGTTAGGTATGCGTCTGGGTCGATCGTAATCTTGGCTCCATGAGCCTCAGCTCTGTGCCAGGTCCTGACCCCTAAGAGGAGGACATATATGGTAGTGAAGAGGCTGTCATGAACCTGAGTCTCATGGAGCATTCCACTTAAATCCTCCATTACCAGCAGGCTCTGGATATAGTACATCTATCTGCACATCTTACTCAAACACGTCTGTTTGAGTCTGCCTTGTTTACTGAGGTGTGTGTGTGGTAAAGTTTCAAAGACGTGGGTATGCATGCTTATGTGTATGTTTGCACATCTGTGTGTGCTGCAGGGGGAGGTGGAGGCCTGAAGGATACATCCAACTACGTGTGGGCCGGAAAGTCTCTCATGGAGGGGGCTGAGGGGGGCTCACCGTGCCCCCAAGCCCTGGCCAAGCTGGAGTGGGCCACCTTTGGGGGGTTTGGGGGTGGAGGGGGGCCTTGCACAGCGGGCGGAGGAGGAGGAGGGTACAGAGGTGAGATTTTACAATGATTGTTTTTGGTTTCAGCACTATAACACCTCTGTTTCTCTGTCTTTCACTCTCCAAGTTTTTTATTCATCTCTACTTAGCCTGAGCTATGAGAACAGGGCATATCTTCAAATCTCACACCTCCGCACCCCTCACTAGAAGCTACCAATGCAGGGTGAATCTGTCAGGGCTGTCAGAGAGTCAGACTGACAACTCTCACCCTGTCTCCTGCTTAGGGCTGTAAGCACAAGTAGAGACACAGTTACTACACACTGACATTATAGTGATAACTCAGAGAGCACTTCTTCGTATTCTCAACTGAATTAATGACACAACCATTATTTCGTTTTTTTAAATGCCGTTTTGTACATAGTGTAAAAAACGTGGTTGAATTCCTGAAATTACATCATCGTTGTACTTAAGAGTCAATGTTGCTGCCCTTCAAGCAAAAGGGAAAATTGGTTGGAATGGTAGTTAGCAGGCTACCTCAGTCTTTACACTGTGTGCGTACTGTGCCGCTGATGTGTTTTTTGATCGCTGAATTACATTTTGCCGTTAAAGTGAACTGTTTGCTTGATGAAGGCAAATGAAATGAACGGATTCGTTAAACGGCTTCAAAAATATATTTAAACTATGCAAGTGGGACGCAACGTGGAAAACGCTGGAACTACACAAATCATATTCCATCAGATCAGAGCTTTCTTCCAGTTAGTGCTGACAGTATGAATGGGACTTATTGCAGTCATACGTCTGACTCGAATGGTTCTTCACCTCAGGTGGAGACGCAGCTCTGACAGATGACATCACCGCAAATGGTCAGGATGGCATCTCTTTTGTTCACCCCATGGGAGAGATCTTCCTGCAACCTCTAGCAGGTGAGCTTACACAACCACCAAGACCCACCAAGACCAAACAGTGGGTTTTTCTAAGCACAACAAGGAACTCAGAAGATGTGTGTGCATGTAGGCCTATGTGTGGTGTGGTGGAGGTGGTGTGTGCGCATGCGTGCGTGTGTGTAGACCTATCTGTGGTGTGGGGTGGTGGTGGTGGTGTGTGTGTGTGTGTGCGTGTTTGTGTGCGTGTGTGTGTGTAGGCCTATATGGGGTGTGGGGGATGGTGCTGTGTGTGTGTGTGTGTGTGGGGGGGGGGGGGGGTGACCACCTGATTCTCATTATTTAGACGAGGAGGGGAATGAGGTTGACTAGTTGCTGTGGACACTGACCACACTGATTCAAGTCCTCGTGAAACTTATTACCATTGGCGCCACTATGTCTGTTTATGGGCTGATGTGAATGGATAGACAGCCAATGATTCTTCTTGCCAGCACGACAATATAATTTATTGTACAATCATGTGCTGACAGTGCTTCTGTGGACTGTAGCACACAGCAAGGCGGTCTGTAGAGACTCCTCCACAGACCGCCTGGCTGTGGAGACTCCTCCACAGACCTAGATTTAGATCACGGAGCCTTCTTATTTTTTATTTTTGCATTTACCGTAAAACTATTCGATTCGAAGGTTGTAAAAACAAGAACAACAAACAAACAATTAAGCTCAAAAAATTGAACTGAGAATATTTAAACTGAACGAAATTGAACCTTTTTTCAGAAAATGAATGCAAAAAAGATTTCGAAAGGTTAAAAGAATATGTTCTGACATATTTCAGAATGTTTTATGTTTACATTCACACTGTGCAAATTCTTTGTTTCTGTACTTTTCTGGACACTTTTTTAAAAACTAAAACACGACTGACAGGTAAAAAGGTTAAACTTAAACAGTTAGTGGTAAAGACAACCTTTTACTGATGTAAATATCAGAGCCCATACTTCTTTACTTTAACTTGAGTGAAAAAGTGGAGTCAGTACTGCAACGTTTACAAGGGTATTTTAAAACATAAGTATCTGTACTTCTACTTGATTGAAGGATGTTTTTGTCATCTCTGGCTGTGCAACATAACCACCCCTTGTTGTGTTTTCCTGTGTCTGGCAGCCATGGAGAGCCACGGAGAGTGTGAGATCAAGGTACAGGTCAACTGCAGCCACTGTCAAACACAGAGCTGTAGGCTGGATGATGACACCAGACTCATCCTCTGTCTCTGCCACAATGAGGAGGTCCTTGCCAGCGACAATGTGACCTGCACAGGTGACTTTGGTTGCACTTCACCTGCTGCTATATAAACCTTATTTGCCTTTGGCAGTAGTCCTTCTTTCCATGATCAAGTGGGTAAAGGAACGTTTGTTCGGTAATCCACGGGCAAACTCAGTCAAATGAGCATCAGCCTTCCTATTGCTGAGTTCTTGTGACCTCATGCTAACCATTATGTTACCCCACACTGTACTGGGACCGCAAAATACAGACGTGTACAGTTTAAACTTGGGTCATTTTCATTGAAATAAAACTTAAATGACAGTAGAACAATGATGGAACCCTGTCTCCCTGTCTTAACGCTTAACATTTGACCTTTGCCCCCCCCCCCCCTTAACAGCATCTCAGGGCCCCGCCCCTGACGGCCAACTATCGCTTTCGCTGATCCTTGCCGTGGTGGCGTCGACAGTGGTGACAGGCATCGTGCTGACCTGCGCCAGCCTCACCCTCAGTAAGAGACTCTTCCAGATGTGTGTCGACTCTGTGCCCACCACCTTCCATCGCCTTTGACCTCTGACCTCTTACTCTTGGTCTTAGACATAGAGACAGACTTGACCCCTGACCCTTGAATCAGCTGTATCAAGGGAACCTATTGACACTATGAGAGTTATTTTGATTACATACAGAGTAAAAAAACAAACAGTATTAATCAAAGAGGCTCTTTACTCTACAAATGTACATTTCACTATACAAGTTGTATTCTGTGGAATAAGGATTTGCTGTGAATTTGTTTTCAGTTTACATTCCACACCAATTTTTGGTTGGCAACACATATTGACTGAGTAGGGGCAGGAGTGAAATGTTTCTGACAGACTGATGCCTTGTTCTACTCTACTTTCTTAATGTGGGCCATTCCATCAAACTGTTAGCATATATTCTACTAATAGTCTAAAGGGGTGTCTTGGGATAGATCGGTCTATAAGGTGTGGAGTGGATTGCAGATCTTCCATGAGAAAAACCCTCAGAACTAGATTTGGTAGGTCAGCGTTAAGCAAGACATTCATCCTGCATAACAGACTTGAGCTGGGAACCCCACTGTGGAGAACAAGAGAGAAACAGTGTCAGAATGGATGCGTGACTTCTCTGTAGTTCAGCATGAGGGGACCGGCCCCCCGGCCCCTGTTCTCAGTCTACACGACAGGCGCCGTTCTTACAAGGGGTTCAACATGGTCATACTTTCAACCAGTTCCAGAGTACGATGGTACTTCTATGGAGCCCCGTGGTTCTCAAACAACTGTTTTTAACTGAGAGTGAATTGTTGTTTTGTTGTTGGAGAGCTTACTGCTATTACTTGCACAATAAAACTGCTTTATGAGGAATGATTAGGGAAGTTTAACGAACTGCTATTAACCTGTTGTTTGTTTATTTTTAGTTCAAAAAGAGGTCACCAAGCCTGATAATAATACTAGACTACAATTTTGTCTTGACAGGGAGAGAAGTTTATAATGACTGCTGCTATACATATATATACACACTTTGTCAACTTATGTTTAACCAAATACCTTATCATTTGTGTTTTTATAAGACTATAGGACAGTGAGGGATTAAGTAATATTTCTCTTTTGGATGTCCATCAGTTGCTGTGAGAAATGGGAAATTCTTCACTTCCTTCTCCTCCACCTCCTCCTCCTTGTCCTTGTCATTCCCCTCTGCTCCTCCTCTTATTCCATCAACCCCTCTAACTCCTCATCCTCTGTTGTCCCAACCTGTCCCCCTCTATCTCCTCTACATCTCCTCATCCTTCCCTGATCCCCACTAACTCCTCCCCCCTACCCAGGGCTCTCCCCTCCCCCCTCCTAATGCAGGAGGGCTTCATAGCACCTCTACAGCCATCTTCGAGTCTTAATAAAGTACAGTTGACTCAGTCCAGAGTGAGCTGTACTGTAGAGCCCTCTGAAGATGTGAGAATGGCTGACTGGTTGGGAACAGGTCCTCCCCTGTCTGGTCTCCAGCGCCTATCTGCTGGTGGAACTGGGCTTTGAGGAAGACAGATCCCAGCCTAGAACCTTCCAGTATCAGCTAAGCTCTTACTGAACTCAATCAAGGATACTGTGATAACATATCACACATTAGGACAACAATGATGGAATGGTTGTCAGTGTTTGTTGCTGGAGTTGACAGAACCAACCAGAAACCCTTTGTGCATCCAGTGCTGGTTTGATATTCAGATATGTAGAGTTTGACTTGAACACTAACTGTAGTAAGCTGTGCCACAACTGACTGTGCAACTGTGTATGTTTCCTAATGCTGAATAAAACCATCCTGTAACACTAAGCTAAACTGTGGAGTTTCCTCCAGGTAGTGTTGTCAGTACACTACAGGATATGACACGCACACATGGAGTCTGCTCCAAGAAGCTTGTTGTAGCAGGAGCTGAAGGGCTTGATGTCTCATTGTGTTTAATCATATGTCATCATTGACCTTATCATTACCACAGTGTGCAAGTTGGAAAGACATTACAGGACCCCTGCAAAACAGCAAAACACCCATACATGCAATGTATACACACGCACACACACATTCCTGGAGGAGGTTAACGGTGTCTCTCCACCTGAGCTCTCCCCCATGCAGGGTGGTAGTCTGTGTCGCTGGGCGCCTCCCTCCGCCCTCCCCCCCCCTCCCCAAATCCCCACCCCCCTAGTCCCGAGCGTCTGCACCAGCGGCTCGAGCGGTCGGCAGTGGGGACCTCTTACCTGCACGCAGCGCCCCCTCCCCCCTTGCAGACTACCAGCCTGCATCGGGGCTGCGGGCCACCTCCACGGAGGGTGAGTCCTCACTCACTGGAACGGCCACTGGCTCTGGCTTAGCTAGTCTCTGGAGCATGGGTCAGAGGCTGGAGGCTATTCATTCAGCTCCACGCAGCTGCCGAGTTAGAGAGCTGATGTATCAGTGTTTTGGGACGGCGAATAAAAAACATAGTAGCAAGGTTTCCGTCTCTTTCTCCCTAACGTGAATTCTCTCTATTTCCCTCGTATTTCCTTCTCTTCCCGTCCCCCCAGTCTACTATCGGAAGAAGAACCAGCTGCACGCGGTGCGTATGCGGCTGCAGAGTCCCGAGTACAAGCTCAGCAAGATCCGCTCCTCCACCATCATGACAGACTACAACCCCAACTACTGCTTCGCTGGCAAGGCTGCGTCGTTTTCCGAGCTCAAGGAGGTTCCTCGCAAGAACATCACCCTCCTCAGGTACAGACCCATGTGCACACACGTACACACAGTGCATACAGTACATACAGTGCATACAGTACATACAAGCACACATATTCGCACAGACACATACACATAGTTGCGATGCGAGCTGTGAGTGGATTGTGTACTTGTGAGTTGTGATGGTGGTTGTGTCTGTGTTTCAGAGCTCTGGGTCATGGTGCCTTTGGTGAGGTGTATGAGGGCCAGGTGCTGGGCATGACAGGAGACAACACAGCCATGCAAGTGGCCATCAAGGTCCGTCTATCAATAACAGGTCTGGCGCTTTTGTACCAATACAGCGTTTAATGTGATCTGGCATGAATAGGTTACCTTTCTGCCTCGTAGACTCTTCCGGAGATCTGCTCAGAGCAGGATGAAATGGACTTCCTGATGGAGGCGTTGATCATGAGGTGAGCTGGAATGCGCTGGCCTCCCTTCCCTTCCTGTAGCTCGTTGTTTAGACACACGCACTTCATTACTCAACATAACAATGCCTGCGTGGGACAGATGAGACGCAGACGTTCGTCACGCTATCTCTCGCTGAGTCTGTCTACTCCGTTTTTCTGCTTATTTTGGTAACGTGTCTCAACTGCTGAGAGAACAGCGGGTCGTCAGCAGAGCTAACACCAGGGACTGTTTGCTCATTCAGCTATGCAGATAAGCTGACAGGCCACTCCGGTGCGAGTTCCCTAACGGCATACTGTAGCTCAGCTCATTTCAAAACATGAGCCGGTGTCGGTTCTCAACTAAACGGACCACAGTAAAAGCAGTCGCCGCAAGAACACTCTTTTATGGGGTGAGCACTTACTGGAAAACAAACACTCACCTCAGAACATTAACTAGCACCTGTGAGGCATGGGAGAAGGGCACAAACCCTGTTAGTAAAGGGTCAGACTGAACTGTGTGGAACATGAGGAACAGGCAAGCTGTCCTGTGATGGATCCCTGGAGACTCGTATTCATGACTCAGAGAAACAAATCAGTGCAGAACAGTTGTTGGAAGGCATTTGCTAATAGTATTGCTTTGGAGCCGTCAGCAAAATACACTTCATTAAACGAGTCCCATGTCTGGATTCTGGCACACACACTTATGGGCCGATCTTGGTGCCCAGTAATGAGCTAAGCCCTAAGATGCAAAACCTAGAATCTTCAACGTTTCATCTACGAAAAAATCTGTGTAACTGGATTTTGGAAAAATGATGTTCGACTTTGATTCAAATTGGTCAATTCTGTGCCAGCACAAAGATATTCAGATATTCCCATCCAACATCTTAGAGAAAGCCACATTATATATGAAAGCATCACATTATGGAAGGATCACTGTTATTATAGAAGACTATAGTTCCCCTCTCCTACATTTGGCAGACGTTGACAGGAATAATTGAACACAACATGTTGCATTGCGTCTCCCTGAGCTTGCCTGTGTCTGTGCATTCACAGTAAGTTCAGCCACCAGAATATTGTGCGTTGCATGGGAGTGAGTCTTCAGATTCTGCCTCGCTTCATCCTGCTGGAGCTGATGACTGGAGGAGACATGAAGAGCTTCCTCAGACAGAACAGACCCAGAGCTGTACGTCTCCACAACGCCTCTCAATCAAACAGCATTCTGCAACACACTGGCTCTCAAAGTCACCCTCTGCAGTATACGTCTGTCTTTGTAGAATATTGTGTCAGGGCGAGGGGTGTGTGTGTGTGTGTGGTGGGGGGGGGGGGGGCAAGGGGGGGTGAGGGGGGTGCGCTTGTTTAAACATTATGGTTATGGTTAAGGTGACGGTTTGGAGTTGGGGATAACAGGATTTTGAATGAGACCCACTAGAATAGCAGCACAAACATTGTGTGTGTTTGTGAACTATGTGAAACTAATC
The DNA here is from genome assembly GCA_036571765.1 of Plecoglossus altivelis. Lineage (NCBI taxonomy): Eukaryota > Metazoa > Chordata > Actinopteri > Osmeriformes > Plecoglossidae > Plecoglossus > Plecoglossus altivelis. Next base: position 5,971,473 of record BROE01000009.1, read on the forward strand.
CTGTGTGTTTGTATGGATCTGTCTCCAGGGTCAGTCCTCATCTCTCACCATGTTGGAGCTCTTGCACATGGCCCGAGACATCGCGTTCGGCTGCCGCTACCTGGAGGAGAACCACTTCATCCACAGGTTTCAATTACTCGTCCTTATCGCCGTGTTTCATCATCCCTCATCGCTGCGATAAAGCACATCTCAGCCGGGGATTTGGATTGGTTTGATTAGGTTATATTAAAGTCTGTTTTTCTGTGTCCAGAGACATAGCTGCCAGAAACTGTCTGCTGACTTGTCCAGGTCCTGACAGAGTGGCCAAGATAGGGGACTTTGGAATGGCTCGTGACATATACAGGTACTCTATACGTGTCCATGAACACACTACGATTAACCTGTAATCCATATACACATGTAGCATTTAACAACACCCACTCAACTGCTGTTGCTGTTGAGGGAATCCTATTTAACAATGCGCTACCTTTGTGGTGTTGATGCTTCTGTGCAGGGCCAGCTACTACAGAAAGGGTGGGCGTGCCATGCTGCCAGTCAAGTGGATGCCACCTGAAGCCTTCATGGAGGGTGTCTTCACTTGCAAGACTGACACATGGTGAACACATACTACACATACATTATGGAAACTTGGTATTCAGTCATTTCTAAGTACAGCCTTCCTGACCTCAGACAGCTACAATACAGTTCGAGCTAAGCAACTCTGATTATTTATCTGTACTTTCTATACGCACGGTTTGTCTGATACTCTGGGTAAAAGAGTCAGTGAAATGAATACGTTGTAAAAAAGATTCATGTTCATAGTGAGGTGTCCTGGCTAAAATACTACTGATGTGCTCAGCTGGGCTAAGATGAGTATGGACTGAAGAGGCTGGTAGTCCAGAGTTAGCATGGTGACATCGCAGGGAAATCACTGCCCTTCATCTCCCCCTGCAGGTCATTTGGAGTACTGCTGTGGGAGATCTTCTCCCTGGGCTACATGCCCTACCCCTGTAAGACCAACCAGGAGGTGCTGGAGTTCGTCACCAGCGGCGGCAGAATGGACCCACCAAAGAGTTGCCCTGGCCCTGTGTAAGAAAAGTTTAGAGCATCATCACAGTACAGAGCTGTGAGGGAATGGGGATGGATCAATAGCAGAGCATTTGACTGCATATTAAGTACTGAGTTCAAATCTGCCCTGCTTATTGTTTTGTATGATGCGTCTGCCAAATGAATACTTTATTATGGTTCAGTAATAGATCAGACAGCAAATCATAATTGTAATTGTTTTGTTGTTTGTCTGAGATTATGCACACCCTTTAATTACAGTGACAGAGTCGTAGATATATAAGACGAAGGTTGCTGTCCATGTCTTAGACTTGGCTTAATATTAGGCTGAGTGCTGTATAGCAGTTGCTGATGGAAGATTGAGTCCATTGTGTCTTTCTACCCCCGTCTGTTATGCAGCTACCGGATCATGACCCAGTGCTGGCAGCACTGCCCAGAACACCGACCTAACTTCTCCACCATCCTGGAGAGAATCAACTACTGCACTCAGGTACCCTGCTTTTCTCTAAGCTCTGCCCCACTGATCGACAATACAGACACTGCCTTTGTGCCTTCTTTACCTTGTCTTACCGGCTACTTTTTAAATCTTCCTTTCCTTTCTGTTCACCTCCTGGCTCTCCCTCTATCTCTACATCTGTCATCTTACCCTTCCTTTATTAATTTCTTCCTTGTTTATATTATTTCGTCCTCCACCCATTTCTCCCATCCCCCCCATCCTTTATTCACTTTCTCCTCTTCACTCCACTCTCTCCCTTCCTCCCTCAGGACCCAGATGTGATCACCACGCCCCTGCCCGTGGAGTATGGCCCCACGGTGGAGGAGGATGGAAGCGCAGCGCTCCGTCCAGACACCTCCAGCAGCCTCACTCCACTTCTAGTCTCTCATTCCTCCTCACAGGATCCCTCCAATCAGTTGGGTGGCCTGGGCCTGGGCCCTGCTCCGATGCCCCTCCCCCAGCCCCACAAACCCCGCCTACTCCTTCAGCGGCCTCAGCAGCTTCCACAAGAAGTGACATCGTACCGCGAGGCCTTGGAGCCTTCGTGGGCAGAGCCTGTGCCAGCTATAGGGGCGTGTCAGGGGGTGTGGCTCCACCACCGCCCTTGTTCCAGAAGCTCCTCTTCCTCTGGAAGCCAGAGGCTGAAGAACAAGACCAAGAACCTGTGGAACCCTACATATGGGTCCTGGGTTCTGGAGAGCTTTGGCAGGGGAAAGAAAGCTCTGGCCCACACCCAGTCCATGCCCCTGTCCACCTCAACCTCCACGTCCGCCCCGCAGTCTGCCACTCCCAACACTGCTTTAGAGTGCCCTGAGTCTGGGTGGGATGGATCTAGCAGCCTCATTGGCTCAAACCCTAGCCCCTCTCCCTCATGTCAGGCTCTGTCTGCTTCCCAGGCGCCTACCAACCTGGCCTCAAGGAAATGTCCTGCAGGGGGTGCCACTGCAGGTGCAGTGGTTGGCATGGACCTGGCCAAGCTCCAGAGCTTCCCCTGTGGAAACGTTAACTATGCGTATGACGAGCAGAGCTACGAGGCTGAAAGCCTGCCCCTAGTGGTGCCTAAAGCCCTGGAGCCCAGCCCCAGTACCAGCACCATTCCAGCGTCTGCCCCCAGCGGCTCCTCAGGATCTGGGTCCGGCTCAGGCCTGGGGTTGTCTCTGGGTTTGGGCACAACTGCGTCCTGTATGCCCAAGCTGCTTCTTAAGCGCCACGCCAGCTACGGGCATGAGGACGTGAGAAGACACACCAAAGCTGAGAAGCCCACCAGGGACAGGGACTCTGGCTTCTCTCTGTCGGAGGACCTCAGTGTCACTCCCGTCTAGAGCATCGGAACACCCCCACCTCAGGAGGTTCTAGAACGCTGGAATGGATTCATTCTAGAACACCTGATTACGGGGGAGTTCTAGAACGCAGCCATCACTATGGTAGCAGAACACTGAAACACATCCTTCACTGGGGTTCTAAAAACACCAGAGAAGACCTGACACTGCTAGCAGACCACTGGAATATGCTGGAAGTGGTAGGTAGGGATCGTGGTTCTGCCTCTACTTAAGACTGGGGTTCTAGAACATGGGAACACGCTGTAGCTAACACTGAGGTTGTAGAATGAACCCAATACTGTGGTAGCAGAACACTGGAACACACCCTTACACTCCACGCACACACAGTTAAAACCTACATCAGATGGCAGAAATATGAACCAAATGAACCTGGCTCTATTTTTGTCAAATACATTTTCATGAAGCTGTGATGCTCCTGGTTAAAATATGAATTTTGTATATATTCATATTTAGTCATTTTTGTAGATCTGTTTCTCTTTTTTCTTAGTTGTTCTGTGTTATTCATTGAGTACTAACTTCATGTGTTTTTTAGTCATATATAATTAAAATAATTTTCAGTAGTCGTTTAGTTAATTAGAGTAAATTCCTAGGTAAACTTGATCAAATTATATTTGAAATGATATTTGAATGGGTCTGAAACTAAACAGATACCCTAGTTATATATGTGTGTAAATTGGACTAACTCATGACAGTTGTTGAGGATTTTACTTATTTTCGGGGATAGCTATGTCTGTATGTTTTAATAACGATGTCTTATAGTTGATCACTGCCATTGGCTACTGTCTGTCACTCTGATGCAAGCTCTGTGCAGTACCTCATTATACTCAGCAGTGGGCAGCATTTAAACCTGATGCAGTTTACTATGGATTGCATCAGGTGTAGACATGCCGTTTTATTTAATTGTTTTTGTTTCTTAGTATTTATATCCATCCTGAACATTATTATTACATTTTTTGTAGAAGTTGTGCGGTTTGTGTTGATAGTCAATTTAAAAAGAACTTACGATAAAGTAGTGGTGATTGATAACGATCTATAATGATGATGACGACGAGACAACGATGATGATAATGAGGATGATTTTGAGGCATGAAAATGTCTGCTGTTCAGGGCTCAACCTGACGGGCAAGATGCGTGGGCGATTATTACTGTCAAACTGTCACGAACTCATCCTGACATTCTAGTTTACCTGCTCTGATACGGTCCAATCACAGCCGTACGTCTTAGTCTGAAACTCTTTGTGAAGCACCCTGGGTTCTTACTTGCCTACGATCAGGACGCAACCTCCCACCTTTATTAGACTTCATTGAATCACACCTCATGTTACTGACTCACTGGTTGAAAGTGTTTGTGCCTACGTTAGAACAAATGTTACGATATAAACTCTATGCAATATATATTTGTTATGTACCTCACTTCTACCCTAAATAAATATACATAGATCACCTGTGTGTGAATGTGTGTGCGTATGTCGGTTTGGAAACATGACTGTTAATGCAGAGAAGACGCAAATATTTGTACAGTGTATTTTATTATCGCAATTCAATATGTCCCATTGGGATGTAAAGCAATAGTGTTTCATTGTGCGGTTATTCATCAATCACCAGAAGACAACAGCCGATCTGATTCACGTTCAGTGAGATACAACATTGGCCCCAGAAAACCATTACCTGTCACATTCAGTGTAGGTCTTCTACAAGTGTCTAGGGAAGAAATGATAAGATAATCCATACTAGTTTGATTACAGAATTAAAGATCAATCAATCACACCTTGAAAACGTCCTTAAAACCATTACGTTCACATGAATGTCAAACTTAGGCGTGCTATGCACAACACACTCATAGGCCTACAATGCCAACACTGCAGCAGAGCTAAAATTGCGCCAACCGAAAGTATTGTTGATACGGAAGAACCACCGTCCAGATCACAGTCTGCTGTTTCCAAACAGGAACACTGCTCTTCCTGTAGCCCTTGGAATTTTGGTTTCAGACATAATTGCATGCGTATCGTCTTTCATACGCTGCATAGTTAAACTATGAGAAACGTGTTCATTCAATGATGACATGGAAACGACAGTTTGGGGTCACAAGGGTAAAAGTTGAGAGAACATGAGAATGAAACACGGTCAACGAAATGGGCAATAAAACACATTTGAATAAATGCATGGTTTGGATGTTAATTCGGTTTTTAGACCAGAGACCAGTGATTAAAATCTAGACTTTATGTGAATTTGATGCATTTGTGAATATGAATGTATCTGGCAGGGGAGCCTTACTCAAAATCCTGAAGTTTGACAGCTGATTAGCTGAAGCCTGGTATGCATTGACGGATAGCATTAACTATTATACCGTAGAAAACAAAACCAACTACATAGTTTTTCTTATGGTGGAGAGGTCAATTGACCGGGTTATTCGCCTTAATTGATTGTGCGACTAAAAGTCTATGGAGTTTAGTTCCTTTTTTTAGCTCTGTATTGAATGAAGCGGCCTCATCTATAAGACCACCGCGACCACGTGGAACAAAACAGGGCTGTTATTCAGTTTTTTGAATCAGTTACTTTGGCTATTATTGATTGAAGGTGCAACATTTACTCTTATGTTGTGACAGCCAGTGCATTGAAAACCAAGGTTGTAACATATCTTTTCAACCTACAAACAACTATACTATTTTTCGCTAAGTTTGTAGTTTTTGAGTCTTACAAGGCAGAGAGACATAATAAAAGGCTTCCTGAGCATATACTCGATACTACTGATCATAAAGGAACTCTTAAATGGAAAGAGCAAACCAGGGCTTGGTTATGTTAGAGATGTTTAGTGGCTCTACAGTTACAAGCACAACCAGTTGCCACTTTTTTAAAACCTCATTCCTTCCAGAGAAAGAGACTGGAGTTGGTGCTTGATCAGATACATGTAGTCATCTGCCAAAAAGGTTTCATTCATAGTCACAGTACTGGATGAATCTGGATGGTTGACTTCAATCAGCTCCAGTGGTAGACGTGTGCTCTGCCCTACCAGACGTCCCTCAGGAGTCATCTTTCCTGCCACACAACGTGTCACTTCCCAAACTCTACGAGTTCGTTCAATAAGCTTTTCCCCCCTGTAACTAGTAGTTTTTACTACACCAATCCCTCAACATTGGCACCTTCCTCCTTGGCCCCAGCTGAGTTGACAGAGCCCAGGGTGAGGATAAGATTGTCCAGGCCCAGCAGGTAACCATCTTCACGGTTGCCTTCCTGCCAGGGAACATGGTGGTTGAGCGTGTGTCCCTCCGGTAGCGCTGTTGTCTTGCCGAAGTCGATAAGCCACACCTGAGCTCGCTCGGTGTGGTCGTGGATGAAGAGTAAAGAGCTGCCGATGACCTTGGAGAAGGCACAGTTGAAAGGTTGTCGTTGTTATAAAAATAGGCGTTCTCCAGACGTGTATTTAGTTATATCTACTGTATCTTTGACAACAGACATCAAGTCTGTCAATTTCTTACCTCATGTTGTTTAAAGAAGTCAGATGTCTTGAGGGCTTGCTGTATCTCAGTCAGTCTGCTTAAATATGTATCCTGTAGAATAGTAACATGGAACATGCTGGACTTTGTATGTTTTACAGACACAGGGTATAAACGTCTAGATCTAGTTCAACATGATCCTGTTATGATGCTTGTACAGTCCCATGTACCTTGAAAAACAACTAATTGAATTATTGACTGACGATTATGGTTTGCTCTTCCAGATCAAACATTTACCAGTTTGTTTTTCATTTGACTATTGGGAAACTGTTTGTCTAGAGCCTATAGCATATTGTAATTAAGTTAGTGGGAGTTGACTGATCCACTAAGTTTGTGTGTTTTAGAGACACCATGAATGAGGCAGCAGACATACGCTGATGTGGGCGTTGTCTCCCAAAAATTCCCTGAAGACCTTGGTGACGTCTTCCGAAGTCCGCGTCTTTTTGAAGTTGGTGCGGCATGTCCCGTCAGCTTTCTGAGAGGGCAAGAAGAACAACTCAGTGTGTGTGTGAGTGTGTGTGTGTGTGTGTGCGCGTGTGCGTAAGCGTTCCGTATGTGGTCCAGCCTACCTTGATGCCCTCTATCCTAAAGCCCAGAGTGTGTGTGGAGCTGAGAGTCTCTCTCCACTGCATGTAGCGGGGCTTGGTGACGGCTCTCTGCTGGGTCTCCAGAGGCGTCGGGGCCTCTGGGTCGACTTCCAGCATCTTCTCATACAGGTCCCTCCGTAACTTGGGGCGCTCTCGCGCTCGCACCAACTCATCCTCCAGGTACGTCCTGGACAGGGACGGGACAGACCGGAAGAGAGAGGGGTGGCAGAGAAGACAGACAGAGGGAGAGGGAATGTGGATAAGGAGCATGCTTAAACTATAGCTATACAGTAGAGTATGGGTTAGTATCTTTCCACTCATTTTTGAGGCTGCATTATAGACTTGAGAACAGACATAAGCAGGTCCTGTGAGCGTGGTACGGAGCTGTGGCCAACACAACATAGCACGGAACGCCGCTGGTCTGTTGGTGTGAGAGAGTGGGTGTGAATTTCAGTTTCACTCTTTGACTGAACTTCCGCTCTGAAAAATAAGGAAGCAGAGGAGACTCCGGGGGACACAGCCTGTGTGTGAGTGTGTGTAAGTGTGTGTGTGTGTGTGAGCATGTGTGTGTGCACATGTGTGTTAGTGCAGACATGCATGCATGTGCACGTGTACATTTGCACTTGATTGCGGGAACTTATGTGGAATCCAGATGTGTGTGCAGGAAATGTTGTTCTTTTTTTTGTTTGTGGTCGTATCTTTCTTTTTTTTAATCTAAGGGGAGCCTCCAGGGACACCCTATGACTGCACTCATTTGCTTGCTTGTGATAATGTGTGTGCGTGTGTGCGTGTGTGTGTGTGCACGCGCAAGCCTGTCTGGCTCAGCACAGGAAACTTGCGGCTCAGTACTCTGCGTGTTTGTATTCTTGTGTCATAGCTCTATAAAACAACAGGTGCTCGGAAATAGCAGCTGATACTCTGCATGTTCAGGCAATTCGTTTATCAATGCTGACATTCCCTGCGTTGTTTGGAACTCAACTATCTGTTATCTGTTGCTACTGTTGTCACACTCTGTTTGGTGTGGGCCCTACATTATTTAGACAGGAAACACACAGCAGTTCTGTGCAATAACATTTGATGAGGATGACCTTTTAACTTAAAGAAATAGTGTGAGGTCCTGATGTCATGAATCAGTCTGGTAACTGTTATTATAGGATTTTCACAGGAAGCATGCATTTATCCATTATCTTTTAACTGTATCCATACGCACTTGACAGATATCAGTTTAGACTTGGTTGAGAATGAATATGTGCTTGATCAAGGTATCAATCTTGATTATATCATGATACTATTCAGATTTAAAAATAATAACTGGTCACAACAAGAGATTTACGTGAGAAAACTGGCTTACTAGTGTGAAACCTTAACCAAGGACAACATTAGCTCATTTAACTACAGAAATAATGATTCAGACACTAACCGTTCACCATGGATTATATCTTGTGTGCATGTTTAGCTAATGGCCATATCCATCTGGCTATCTCTTACCAAATTTTTAGTTGAGGACATGGAGGACGCTACATAATATAACATGCCACTCTGCAGTTTCCAATTCCAAATCAACGCTCAACTATACTCTTTCTAAACCCCCTGTGTGTGCCTCTCCTTGGTATCCTACCTCACTCCTATCTTGCAGTCCATGACACTGGGCAGGTCGAAGGAGGCCAGCAGGTCAGTCATGTGAAGGTACGTCTCTCCATCTTTCACCACCACCCCGTGGTATCCTGGAACAAACGCTTGCAGCGCGTCACCGCGGAGACGCTCAAAACACAGCTTCTCGTTCTCAGAGAACCTTTTCAGTATGTTGCCGTCATCGCCAGCCTTGAAACTGCCTGGTGTAGACAAACGAGATCAATGTTAATGGGAGCTTTGATGCTACTGCTATTGCAAACTGTCTGAGCCAATCAAGCAGGATGTTTGTGCTGGTGTGTAGGTGTGTTTTGTGACCTTTATGTCCAGCGAGCTGCACCCAGGACAGGCGTTTCCTCTGGGAGGCCACCAAGGGCCACTGAACGATCGTCTTTATCTTCCACCATGGTCGGCTGTGCTGAGAAACATGGAGGCCGACAAAAGCGAATATGAACCCCACATCCAGTAACATCCAGCATAAAATCATGCAGAGGAGGACACATTTCTCTGACTATGCTTCATCATATTTACTTGAGGGGATCAGGAAAATACTGACATATTCTAATTTGGTCCCCTCCATCTCTGGGGCCATTCAGTTTTAATCTCCCGTGTTAGTGATCATGTCTCAGGAGGGACTAAATCCCAGTCCTCTGATATCCTTTAATATCTCCATGCCCTTACAATACCTCCCTGAACGACCAATGTCGTCACTTTTCACAACATTCTGTCAGCAGCACGTGTTTTTTATACCCGCGCACGCATACACTCTCAACGGACCACATGTTTTTTCCACAGACAGTAAAAAAAGCATTAAACACCTGCTAAAGGAGGAGGAGTTTTCATCCCTCCCTCATGTAGAGGAAAAAGACTGTTACCATGTCAACATAGCCTCAGTCAGTGGCAAGCAACATGGCCATTTTTACTGCTGCGGTCTAATCTGCGAATGAGTCTGCATAGGAAACACAAGATGCCCACTCCTGTGAGTAGCCTAAAACAGGAAGTTGAACCTGTTGCCCAGTACGCTGTTGTGAATACTCATTCAAAACGCCCATGTAAAAACATACATCGCAAACAATAACACAGAAAACAAGAACACGATCACGTGCACGCTGACTTATCGGTGACATTCTAAACAAATAGCAGACAATATCGAAAGGCCAAGCTCCACTTGTTGTTGTTCACTGGTGACACCGTTAGCCAGCTGTGTGGGTGTTAGAAGTCACATTTCCATACAGGCCTTTAAACAAGCTCTCTCTCTCTACGAATACAAAACCATAACCATCTCTATCAACTTGCTTGAAAACACTGCAAGTCAAATGCAGTAAAAGTTGAAACATCTTCATAGACAAAATTCAAGATTCAATTCAGAAACAAAACCCCACTTCATTCTCATGGTACCCCAGTTTCAACACAGAAACTCTGTCCTTTGTACTTATTGTTGACATTACCCTTTGAAGGAGAGTATGCACCAGCCACACCTCTCCTACACTAAGACAAGCTTGGATACAGCACTACAACACCTGATAAGTGATATCTAACATCTAATAGAGCAGAGCAACACCTCACTAAGTAACTAAGTAACATCAAAAAAGCAGTGTAACACCTCAATAACTTGCATCTATAACAGCAGTACAACACATACCTCTGTGAGACAAATGAATTGTGCCAATAATGATTGCCCTGAAAACGTACATCAGCGTTGTGAAATAACTTGGGTTAAAAATGTCAACAAAAAACTTCAAGTGGGTCCTGCCCCAGGTCCTTATTTGTGTATGCACACTCACCCAGGCCTAAGACTCAACCCTTGACAAATATTGAACGCATTTACAGTACACAACCACCAATCAAACAAAGTATGTTGGACTTGAAATTTATACTTATGTAAAACGTTTAAAAACCCCCGAAAAGACACGCTGTTGTTTGAAGTGTTCCATCTCTCCCTGTCCACATACGCTGGCATGGGAACACTCTTCCTTTTAACGCTCCTGTAAGTGTAATTTGTTGAACAAAAAAAAAAAACGAGGCAGCAACAGCCAAAAGACAAAACAGCCTCTGGTACTTGAACTTACCAGCCTATAATTACATAACAGTCACACTGCCTGGAATAGGATACTGACAATAATATGATTCACCCGAGCAGTTTGCGTCTCTCTGTGGAACTATGGAAGCTGACCAGCTAATGGATTCCAAACAGATCTGTTAGTGTGATGGTACTGTACTAATGGATTCCCAAAGAGATGGAATGCCATAATGCTTCTGTGATTGTGGAAGCTCTATAGATGGAGGGGTTCTAAGGTCTGCCATCCTCATAAGTGTCTGTCTGTCTGTCTAGACGTAAGAAACAGGGAGAGATTTGACACTCCTCACATCTCAGTAACACCTAAAGTGTACCCCTGCTCGATTTCTCACATTCTGTGAATTCATCATCACTTTACAACAAATGCAGGGGTATATCAGATTTCTTGTTAGATTACATAATGTGTCATTTATTTTGCATGTACTCATTTTGATCATTATTAAACACCTTTGGTATTAACGCAGTAGGCTATGTTCTGTTAAATTAGTTAAGAGTTAGATTTCATGGCATGAAAACCTTTAATATAGTGGGTCATTGTGACAGTACAGAATCAGGATTTTAAACTGAAATATCGTTGTGGTTTCAAAAGGCATGACGGAGAGTCATGGGGTGCTTTGTGTGTGTGAGGACTGGTTGTACATGACCAAGGCCTGAAAGAGGCAGACCCCGCATGTCGCTGTTTCCATTTCCTTTACTGCTATTTCTACATGGCTAACAGTCAAAGGAAACTGTGAGGTTGTAGGCTTTAATAGCCTGATAACCTTGAATAGAATGGGTCATTGCGACCGTACGGAATCAGAAATGTGGGTCATTGCGACCATACGGAAACAGTCATGTAGCTATCGTTGTGGTTTGAAGTGGCATGTCGCAGGTTGTGTGCACACAACACTCAAGTTCCTTTTACTGCATAACTGAGTGGCTAACAAGGCCAGTCAAAGAGACGCAAAGGTTTAAGGAGAGTTTCGCTTCCAGAGAGCCTCCGTATTGACCCTGAGAGCTGAAGGAGAGAGGGCGAGCAGACCGCTGAACACGGAGCCGAGGAACTGGAGTGTGTACAGTGCAGCACGGCCTGCCTGGCCATGTGTGTTCAGTCTGTTTAAAGGAAACTGACAGCTGCAGACCTTCTATGGAGGTAGCTGAGAGGAGAGGTAGGATTAGAGAGAGGCAGGCCTGCTTCAAACAATTACACTTGAATGTGACTTGAAACAGGATGTGATGCTGGACAGGAAGAAGACATAGACTATATTGACATATATCAGACATCAAATGCGTCTGATGAAACATAACATGTGCCCAAATGGTGATGGTATGTTTATTTATTACCATCAACTTCGTAAGTGCTTAGCAACGGTTTAACAAGTGTCTTACCAATTGTATGTTTCGTGTGTGTGTGTGTATTGGCTGTTATGATGTAGGGTGCCTTATCCCCTCTCAAGAACTAACTAAGAAACTTTAAGGGGGGGGGGGTACTTCAAGAGGAGGGGTTAGTGTCAGGGATAGCTAGGGTTATTGGCAAGGTAAGGGTTATGTTTAGGGTTAAAGTGAAGGTTTGGGGTTTTGAAAAGCGTAAGTGTGAATCCACACAAGAAACTTGTGTGTTCTATTTGTTGGGGGTTCAACCATGAATACAATGAATTCATGAGATATTTGAACAAATTGAACAAAATCTGTTTTACTTCCACATCAATCCCAGCTGAAGTAAAACACATACCACCACTTGATGAGAATCATACGCAACACACGCTACTGTAGCTCACACCTCAAATGTCGGCAATTGTTACTAAGCTATGGAACGTTTTAGACGATGTGAAATGTTCTAGAATTGTAAACAGCTTAATCTGCTGATTCCGAACATCCAAATATGTGGAAATCAACAGTAATAAAACTGGCCTGGCTACTCTAGTTTCCTCTAGATGTGCATCTCCTAAGGAGAGCTATGCATGTCTGAAGATTACCACACAAGAGGAAATGACCTTTTAAATATCTCACATGATCACAAACAAGGCAGAGCGTCCACACAGCAGCTAAATCTGCCAAATGCTCCATGTTCACACGTCATGAGTAATTAGAAACAGAAATCTGCTGGTCGTCTCGGCAATATTTTTAGTTTGTGCTACTGTCTGACCGTGAATTCGATCATTTCTTGCCTTTTAAATGAAACAAATGCCATGTCAGACCACACTGTGTTACAGTTTGTCACTGTGTGAGCCATTGTACATGTCAGAGATTAAACAGAGGGATGTTTAGACTTGTGTCTGGTGAGTCAGATGTGTGAGGTTGTGGAGGCAGGACACTACAGGCTATAAAGCACTCCCAGTTCCCAGCGTTCTCTCCCCACTATAGCCATCACAGTAGGAGAGTATAGCCGTCAAAGTAGGAGAGTATAGCCGTCACAGTAGGAGAGTATAGCCGTCACAGTAGGAGAGTATAGCCATCACAGTAGGAGAGTATAGCCATCACAGTAGGAGAGTATAGCCGTCACAGTAGGAGAGTATAGCCGTCACAGAAGGAGAGTATAGCCGTCACAGTAGGAGAGTATAGCCGTCACAGTAGGAGAGTATAGCTGTCACAGTAGGAGAGTATAGCCGTCACAGAAGGAGAGTATAGCCATCACAGTAGGAGAGCTCAGAAGAGCTCCTCTATAAGAATCACTCAAGTCCGCTACTGTAGTCTTAATATGTCTGCAGTAAATAGGCTTTTTCATGCTGCAGCTCCTCCACTGTTGATTATCAGTGAACCAGTGAAGTACATCATAACAGGCAGCACGAAATAGTTGTTCTTAATAATAACTCTGAACTATTTACTCTCCTCCTGTAACATGTGAACCTCATCCAGTAGTAAATGGTAAATCTGCAGTGGAAGTCAGACATGAAAGTACACACAAGAATGACTTTTGGTGTGCAACTTTCTGCAGGTAAAGTTGCACAAGGTGCTGTTCGAATAGAATGATGTAATAGAATTGTAATTACATCCACACTTGTTTAAAATAGACACATAATAGGTGGCCATAAATAAACTGCAATACCTCTACAGTGAATGCATCAATAAAAGGGCAACAGGTGTAGTATTTCAACAACTTGATTTAGTTGATGATGTTCCGTATGACGGTTTACAGTTTTACTGAGTAGTGAAGAATTCACACTCTACATTATTGTGAACAGCTGCAAAACTTGGTAGACAGCACGAGCTATACTCACTTCGCCCGTGTCCCCTAGGTGATCAAGCGTGATGATGCCTCTGCTCTTCGTCTCGTTGTCGCTTAGGACATCGTCCTCGGACTCCACCAGGGACGACCCTGTGGAGGAGATGGAGGAGTTGGACATCTTCCGTCTCAGAGGGCCGTCCACGTCCTCCCAGTCCTCTTGTTGCATCTCTCGGGAACAGCCACCTGCCTCCGGTGTGATAGTGACTTGCGGTACTCGGCGCTCTTCTATAATCGTCTCATCTTGTGCTGAGCTTAGAAAAGGTAGCTCTGCCGATGGGCCGACCACCTGATCCGCCATCTGAGAGAGTTCATCGCAGATCTCTGTTGATCTGCGGCTGTTTTTACGCTCGCTGTTGATCCCGGCCCCAGAAAGTCCAGCCTCCTTGGCGGTCTTTCGCCTCTCCTTCGGCATTCGGCTTCGGTGTGTAAACGCGCAACTTAGAGCGCAACAGACCTGGATATTAGACTACCCAAATAAATCAGTTGAAGCGCTCTTCCTCAAATCTAGTCATTTCAAAAGTCTATAGTTATATTTCTGTTTTACTAAGTCAAAGTAACCATATAACCTCTCATATTCTGTCTAAGCATATTCTCTGAGTTATACGAGAAAACGCCTCTGGCAATCATCGCTGGCCGCTATCAAAAATGTTGACGGTAGAAGTAGTAGGGGGAAACCCTCTCCATGTGTGGCGCGCACATGCGTCAAACGCCTTTCTCTATTTGATCACATCCGCATATGGCCCTCGGCTGTCTTCCTGAGTAAAATCAACTTTTGTATTTTGACTTTTTTGACGAGTTGCTTCCTTATTTAGTATCATACTTCTGCACGCTGATAGGAGCTAGTCCCCAAACAAATCAGTGCCTAAATTTACTTTAAACCATTTGACAAATTATGCTTTTTTATCGGCAAGTGGACTGTGGTCTGTTGAAATTTCATTATTCTGACGACATATATACCTACATTACAACAGCTGTGAAAAAGAGTGAAAGTCCTTACTCTTGTGCCATGAAAATCATGATAACAAAATCATGAAAGATGAGCACATTATGCTGCCATCAAAGTAATTATAGTAGTAGATAATAATTAAATTACAGTCTAAATCGTTTTATATAAAAATGTAGCGACTTTTGAACATGTCAACTAACCATAGCAATGACATTTTACACTCCATAACCACAGAGGGCGTCTTTAGATTGCTAAACCAGGCCAGACCCTGGCGCACTCCCAGTGGCTTACTAAAGGTGGCGTTGATGCACTGCATAAACCTTGCAATCTGCCATCAACGTTAACAGAAGAAGCTGGCTAACAACGTTTTATAGTGGGGTAGACCAAGCAAGCTAGTCATTTGCGTAAGCAAGCGACCTTCTTGTTTGGATCTGTCTGTTTTCTCCCTATAGAAGTGCAGTAAAGCAGCACAATGTTTGCTGTCAGGAGTGCATTGCGTCTCGGCTTCAGAATAGCTGCGCCCGCGGTGACGAGACGGGGATGCGCTGGATCAGCTATCCCTGTGGACGACATTGTCAACGGTCTCACAGAAGAACAGATTCAGGTAGCTAGCTAATAACTAGCGTTAGCTCCATACAGTACCCAGCAAGCAGGGGAAAGTTCAATAGATTCATTAGGTCGAATCATTTTGTGTTTTCAGTGATAAACCCAAATGCAATGCAATGCTATAAATGTCAGCTCTGTCTCCTGGAAGGGGAACGTTTAATATAAAGTAATTTGTCAAAGGAAGCATACATTTAGATCCAGTTCCAAGTCACAGTTATGACCATGATGTAACTTAAGTTAGCAAGTCTACCTAAGCTACCATGGCTAGTCGAGCTAACTACGCAGCCTGTCTTCACACATATAGCTAACTTCTTGCCAACAGTATGATGTCAGATCGAGTTTGCTGCTGGCTGGTTCATGTTTATAATCGTTTTTAATGTATTTTACATGTATCCTACTGTCGATGTTTGGTTACGTATACTGGCGAGTTATGAATTATGTTGATAGTTAGCACAGATCTAGACAAACATTTTCAAGCGTAGCCAAACGAAAATATAATAGATATGTATTAGGAGCAGTTGCAAAGTGACTGCTGGTTAAATGAGGTCAGGTCCAGTATGACATTATATGGAGAGACTGGAGGAGGGTGGTTGCTTTCTGCTGTCTTGCGATTGGTAAACATTTATGTCACGCGACTATCAACTAACTGCAATCAAATCTCACATTACTGTACTGTTGCTCCAAGGTCATTAGTCCCACTAAATGGGTAGTAGAATACCACAAAAGCAACACAAACAAGCTTAATGGATCTCCTTTTGGGACTACGTGTTTCATGTTGTGTCTTCCTCCCCTGTGCAGCTCAGAGAGATGGTGAGGAAGTTCTGTCAAGAGAAGATTGCACCTATAGCAGATGAGGTCGACAAGAACAATGCATTTCCAGGCATGCGAGTAAGTTGTTGAAGATGCTGTGCTGAACATGCATAGTTTTTCTTTAAACGCTTGATTTAGGTGTATAAACATTAGCAACTTAGTGGTAAAGTCACCTCCAGAATCAATTGTTCCGTTTGCCTGGGCCTAAATTGACACAGAGCTCATTCCC
The DNA here is from genome assembly GCA_036571765.1 of Plecoglossus altivelis. Classification (NCBI taxonomy): domain Eukaryota; kingdom Metazoa; phylum Chordata; class Actinopteri; order Osmeriformes; family Plecoglossidae; genus Plecoglossus; species Plecoglossus altivelis. The sequence goes on from BROE01000009.1 coordinate 5,987,935, forward strand.
CTGCAGACCTTCTGGAGGGAGATGGGTGAACTTGGACTGCTTGGAATCACCGCCCCTGGTGAGGAATCCTACTTCATTGGCTTCATCTGATTCTTTCTTTCCTCAGTTGCTACCAGGATTATCAAGAAGTTGTTTAAGGAAAAGGTCATCGATTTTAAAGATGTTACTCACAACCAGGGCAAGATTCTGATGGTAGTTTTGTTTTCTTGCAGTGGAATATGGCGGAACTGGGTTGGGCTACCTGGATCACGTGATTGTGATGGAGGAGATGTCTCGCGTGTCAGCAGCCATTGCTCTCAGTTATGGTGCACACTCCAACCTGTGTGTCAATCAGATGGTGCGACATGCCAACCAGAAACAGAGGGAGAAGTACATGTCCAAGGTAGGACAGTGGAATTCACTTTGATTAGCCGATACAATCAAGGGGAAAAATTCTTATCTAGACCTCGAGTGAATTCAATCTGGACATATTTCTTAGTCTCTGTAGTCTTATTATTACCTAATGCGTTAATCAGGTCTTCACTGTTTAGTGTCCATTTGGACTTTTCATGATTCTGTTCTTCTGACAGTGTTTGTATTCTGTTTTGTCATCCTGCAGCTCTTGACGGGAGAGCATGTAGGAGCCCTGGCCATGAGCGAGCCCAATGCTGGCTCTGACGTAGTCAGCATGAAGCTGAAGGCCAGAAAGGAAGGTGAGAGGGCTTCCATTAAACCTCATTGTTACACCTCTTCCTCTGCTCCTCCTCCAGGCTAGAAGTTTCAACTGAACTGCCCACAAGCTTTAGAACACTTAGGAACTTTCAGGTCAAATTGTGGTGCTGAATAGTTTAATACCAGCTTCATGCTAGTAGTCAGGTTGTTGAATATGTGAGAGGGAAAACTAAGTCTTTACTCAACACATCCAGCATATTCAGTATGACCTACATTGTTGAGAACTTACACCCCCTTAAATCATATTTATCCTGCTACTGATTCACTGTGTTCTTTTCTATTTGTGCAGGGGATCACTATGTTCTAAATGGAAACAAGTTCTGGATCACCAATGGGCCAGATGCAGATGTTCTGATTGTATATGCCAAGACAGACCCTGAGGCTGTGGCCAGAGGCATCACAGCGTTCATTGTAGAAAAGGCAGGTGTTGGTGCAAGTCCCTGCTTAAACTCTAGTAAGCCAATTTTCCTTTTTAGAATTGAAGTTCTGTGCTAAAGCTGTGTGTTCCCTCCAGGGTATGCCAGGGTTTAGCACAGCCCAGAAGCTGGACAAGCTGGGAATGAGGGGCTCCAACACTTGTGAACTGGTTTTTGAAGACTGTAAGATCCCAGGTGTGTGTGTGTGTGTCTGTGTGTGTTTGTCTGTGTTCCTTTGGTCAGTTTTCATATGACACAGTTTAATGTCTCCACTCCTCAGAGGAGAACGTCCTCGGCCCTCTGAACAAGGGTGTTTATGTGATGATGAGTGGGCTGGACCTGGAGAGACTGGTGCTAGCAGCAGGACCTATCGGGTAACTCAGGCATAACCTCTCTGGTCTTCTCATTCAGAGACTTTTGGTTAGACTACAGATTTTAGACAAGGGGTTATAGAGACGGGGAATGTCAACTTTTGGTTTGTATGCTGACGTAAATATTTGATCGTAACTGTCTGTGTGCAGCATAATGCAGTCGGTGTTGGACTTTGCCATACCCTACCTGCATGTGAGGGAAGCCTTTGGACAAAAAATTGGACATTTCCAGGTGAATTCAATGAATGGTAACTTGTTTCAGTTGGTTTGAACCTTGTCTCACGTTTGCGTGGATGTAGTGCTCAAACAGTCTATCCTCTTCTTTCTACCAGCTAATGCAGGGCAAGATGGCAGACATGTACACACGGCTTAGTGCATGTCGACAGTACGTATATAATGTGGCTCGAGCCTGTGACAAAGGGCACGCCAGCGCTATGGTAAGTGTTCTCCCTCAGTCCAGTCCAGACTAAATCAATCTGTACTGATGTGTATGCAAATGGTTTTCACACACCATCTCATATGAAGGCCTCTCATTCTGCTTGCTTGTAGTCTGGCCCCTCTTCTGCTTTGACCTGCTGATTGTTGTCTGTTGACCTGTTCATCAAAGCCTGCTATCATTGCAGGACTGTGCCGGGGTGATCCTCTACTGTGCTGAGAATGCCACACAGGTGGCGCTGGATGGCATTCAGTGTTTAGGTGAGTACTCAGCTCACCTGCTCTTACCAAGTAACTACCCAGTGGAAACAGACCAGTGTCAGATTCATTTTTACCCTCTTTAGATCTAAGTTCACTTTTAGCTATTTTTGGGTTTTGTATCATCAGATTTGATTGTGTGCCAGACTGTTTGCTTGGTTTGTAAGGAGGTATCCTCTGTCCTCCTTCCCCTCACTGTGTCTCCTTGCAGGTGGCAACGGCTACATCAACGACTACCCCATGGGCCGTTTCCTTCGGGATGCCAAGCTGTATGAGATAGGGGCCGGTACTAGCGAAGTGCGAAGACTTATCATTGGTCGAGCCTTCAATACCATGTATAAGTAGACTGTTGTTGGCTCTGGGATAACTCGTAGACTGGCGTGATCACTAGATACAGTACACAGACCCAGACACACACACACACACACACACACAGAGCCAGACACACACACACAGACACATACACACACACACACAGATCCAGACACACGCACACAGACCCAGATGCACACACACACACACACCCAAAGGCCTTACATGCTTACCGCTGTGTTGATGGATGGAGCCAAGTTTCCTCAAATGTTCAAAGCACTAAGATGGTTTGATATATCCACTGTTATCTTTCAAACGTTAGTAGTTGAGAATGAGTATTATCCTCATGGAGTTGTATGCACCTGAAGGGTTCATTTCCTTATGCTTGATTAAGATCCTGCGGAGATGAACATGAACACCAGAGACTAAGTGTTTGAAGGGCTGTCTGAATTATGATAATATAACTAGTGACTAATAATAGAAAATATGGTGGAAAATATATGGTCTTTTCTTTGTCTGAGTTTTGTCAGTGTATTAAGCTCTGCTGTGATATGTACCTGTTAGTGGATGAATTCAGTCATATAAAGGTTTCTGATTGTAAATAGTACTGCAGCGTGATCAGATAGCTAGCTTATAACTGTAAAAAGAATAAATTCTAAAAGCTGCTTTTTGAAACACGGTGAATCCATGTTCAGTTGTCATGTTCTAATTGTGTCCAGATGCATTAAGGACTATGTCTGTGATCATTGATCCATAAACACCTGCTCTGAGATTCTGCCACTTCTGGTGTGTCTGGGGAAATCAGAGGCAAAAATGAAGTTCTTGGTCCGTTTTTGACTGATACAATTTATATTCTATATAATAAGGTTTATTTGGTTTTCAAAGCAAGTACCAAACCCTTAAATCCATGGAAAGCTGCCTTAAAATGGAGGGAGGTTTGTGAATCCCACACATTTTAATCATCCTATAATGTGTGTTTTTTACCTTGATGTATCTATGACTAACTTGTTTTATTTCTTGTGTAGAATAAAATAATTGCATTTCATTTGTATTGTGATTGCATTTGCTCATTTAGAACATCCCTGAAACTCCCTTGAGTAGACATCACCTCCCACTATGTAGTGTCACAATACATTTTTCACTTAATACGGGTGTGAAATAGCCTGATACTGACAGACCAATTCCCAAAGGTATATTTTGATTTCCGCCATTTTCAATGGGCACAGACCAAACCGCCTCTTTTAGAGCATTTAGTGCTCACTCATCTTCCCCTTCCCCTCTCTACCATCTATTTCACTGAGCTCTCACACTGTTTCCTGCATGCTCCCTCCTCCTCTGTCCTGTTTCCTAGCACTCTCAACTCTGGCAGTGCAGCCTTCATTCACTGGTGGACGTTCCCTCCGCATGGAAGGTCCATGTCTTTGACTGTGAACTGTAGCAGGGAAGTTTACAGGAAAGTTCACTATGCTGAACTCTGTTCTCAACTTCCTCCTGTAGACCTCTTTGGATTGTAGACAATTGTGGTCTGATGAATTCCCCTTTTTACTGTAGATGGTGCAATGAATAGGCACTAGGTGAGGGATGAACCATGTTTCATTCTCGGCAAGTCAATTAAACAGCTACAGGACATCTATGTCTGGTCTGGGACATCTAGTTTTACAAGCAATGACCACAGAAACGTAATCTTAACAGTGTTTCCAACGTCGTAATAGCAGACATTCATTTCACTTGTCCCAGTTCCACCTGTGGCATCTGATCTCTGGCAAGTCAACTGGTCAATAACTAAAAAGCTCCAGAATCAGCTATTCAGTACCATCACACCTCCCTCTGTCACAAATTGGACAATATTGCACGCAGGGTAGTAAGTCGTTCTTGTGCTTTGGGACTGTAGCCTGCTCTAGGATAATGTCCGTGGCCCTTTAAGAAACTCCTCCATGTTTTCGCTAGCCTACATGTGATGCGTCAACAGTAAAGCGGACGATGCTGTTATGTAAAAAAAAAAGTGAAGTGTACGGAGCTCTGTTAAACCGCAGGTAAATTTGCTATTTTTCAATTATATTTTACATGGCAATACTGTTCTAACGGAATATGCGAACAGTATTTTCTTTGAACGTGGTTAAAGTGTTCCGTTTTTCACAATTTCAGACAGCGCTCGAAGCTGGATAGATCGCTACGCAACTCTAACCGAACAGCCCGCTGAATGTTTTCTCGGGACTTGCGGAGCCTCCCTGGTACACCTGACCGAGTGACCGATCACAGTTATTACACATTGAGGACAGTTGTCCTTTCCTTAGTATCCCCTTTCAGTAATAACACGGAATTTACACCCTGAAGACCTTCCGACAACTTATGTCATCGTAAACGAAAGATAATTGACTTAAGGGAGGACTTGGCAGGTGGCTCACACTTTGGGTGAGTAGCTTGTTGGTTTTACTAGCTCATCACACTGTCTATCTAGCCATCGCAGCCAACCAGTCCTACACAGTCACTTACAGTATTTCATTAAACATTAAGGAAGCTTGTTTTTATTATCATGTAGGCCCCCATCTTATTTCACAGGCTTGTGTGGATGCACTGTAACATTGTAACAAGGTGAATCCATTGTAGAGCTATTTAATTTCGACATCAGGCTTTTCCAGCATAGGATTACTACCTACCTGACATTTCAACGACAGAAACACTTGGAGTATTGCGATTTCACTTTTAATAGTCTGAATATGCATTATTAAGTCCTTGATCAAGTTATCGCAGATACATTTCCTTGTTATCCCAACTACATTATCAGGCATGATGGAGTAAAAAAAGAGGTAGCATCATGATAAAAGCTTCTGTACACAAACTCACGGGTGTTGTTTGTGTTCTTGTCTTGTCCCTTTCTATCTCTGCATCTATTTCTTCTCATACTCCTCACTACATTCCTTTCTCCTCAACTCCTGGATATATGACCGATCAAGTAGTTACAGCTCAGTTTCTCTGTAGCATATATCAAGCACAAGCACTATGAAAGTGCAAAGTGGGCTCAGTGGGTTAAGGAGATATGGCAGTAGCGGTGAAGTGGTCATGCTTCATAGCGGAAGTAGTTACTTTACAACTGTAGCTTGATTGATCCTCTAGATGATGTGAGAGTCCGTTGTTAGGATTCAGGCCTTTGGTGTGAAGATCGATAAGGAAAAACCGTGCGGGTATTATCATTCCCAGTTCAAAGCCACAGGGTTGGATCAAGGCTGTTCATTACAAACAGACACGGAGAGAGAAGCCTGCTTTTGGACCTCGCTAAACTGTTTTCTGACCGTTTCTGAACTCTGGTGGAAGATTTGAAAAGACAGAGGAACATCTGTGACTATAACGTGTTCATTAAGATTTGATCTGAAGTGACGTACAGGGTGGGGAGGATTCAAACCTGTTGATCTGGAGTCAAACCCTTTTCCACCAAGCTGCACCCGGACCCTGATGTTTAACAAAACAAAATGATTTGTGGTTCTAGTAGAGAGCTGCCAGTGAGAGAGGTCTCAGCTGTCTGTAGACCCACAGCTGCTGTGGATGTGCAGATTGCAGCAGGAGCTCCTTGTCTCTGTTATCACACTGCCGTGTATACGGCTGGAAGGACAGTAAATCTTTTTTATGAGTGAGACGGAGCTCATGCGTTGACAACACAACATCAACCCTTCGCTGAGGAGCACATAGCACATGGCACCAAGTGTCCTTCAGGGTGACAGATGCTAAAAGGATGACCGAAACTAGGCACGTCCCTTGTAAAGAAGATACCGAGGTTTCTGCCACAGTTGGGTGACAGAAGCATTGTTCGTTTGGATCTCTTGAGAGGCTGTGCCTGTCAACAGTCTTCTGTTGAGAAGTTGAAAACAACCATTTTTAGCTTGATGAGATTTAAAGTACTTATTGTAAACTGTAGGACAAAACTAGACTCCTTAATTGCAAATGATCTCTGTTGCCAGTCAACTCACTGTTGATGTAAATGATAACTTGATGTGACATGAAAATAATTTATAGATCACCAAAGCATGATAAACCAATGAAATGCCTATGAAGCTTTGATGAGACAGAATAACAAATTGTAGACTGATAATGTTACTATAATCTACATTTGTCTGGTTTTTGGTTTCAATCTCTCTTCTTTATCACTCATGCTGGCTGTTTCTCTCCTTCTCACCCTTTCTGTCAAGTTTCCCTGTCATCTAGCCCATGTGCATCCTCTTCTTGAGAAGGCAACTAACTAGACTTCCTGTGTCTTCTCTGATCTGAGGTGCTAAATTTGTCATCTTCAAACCGAATGTTCTACGGTCTATTTGTGCAATAAGACATTAAATAGCTGTGTTTTGGGTGCTGCCCTGCCATGTGATATTTGTTTATCATCGTAATATGCCAAGCCTCAGTAGTGATAGTAAGAAGTATGGTCCCCAATTGCAACTAACCATATTCTTATCTGGATTGACTATGTTTAAACATCTTGTCATGACTGGATCCACACTGTCATCAGTGTTGTAAGTAGCTGTGATGAAGCTGGTCAGGCACCCAGTAGTGGGTCTACTCAGATTACATCGTATTCATGCCTCATTAAACTCTGCAGACGGCCCTTAATTGCTCTGTAAAGTACCTATTGATGAAGCCAATTAGCATGTTTAAATTTCAGAGTGATTTTACTCAGATGCCATGATTCTAATAAAATGACCAATAGATTTTTGACACGTGGATCTCTAAATGTCAAGCATTTTTTTTCCTGAAATGCTAATGCTCACGCCTGTGTATGCTTCCAGTAACGTGCATAATCACAGAATGAAATGCTTTCAGTATATTTATGTATGTTAACCACAAGCTGAGTTGTGTTGCTCAATGCGTTCTGTCTACATTGTGTCATACCCACTGTGGTTGGTACTTGTGTTGTGTGTTGTGTGTGGTTACCGGCCACTAGAACTGGTCAGAGAAAAGGAGATCAGCGAACTCCTAGAATGTGCATTGAAGCTTGTTTTATGTACTTGGCTCCCTTTCAGACCTTGAAGGTGGACGCGTAGTTTCAGAATCGAAATGCCGAACTATATGAGAAATATGAAGGATCTAGATGTCAAGACAGGGTTTGGCTGTTAAATCGAGATAGTGACATATATATTTTAAAAGTGTTGGACTCATTTCTACGGGATATATTTGCCTAGATTGATAGATGCTGAACATTTCTGAGCCATCTTTAACTCGTTAAAGTTTTACCCATTTCAATACGAAACGCCTGTCTCGTGTCGATATAGTGTTGCTTGATGTCCCGGCGCAACGGCAGTCTCGCGAATGCGAATACAGCGCATGAATATTATCTCCAGCATGCTACTTCGGAAGTAGGTCACCGTTTTACCGCTGTACAAATGTCTCAGCTGAATGTGGACCACGATTTCTTTATCAATTAATCGAGACTCCGATTTTTGGAAGCGTGAACGGAATTAAGAGGAAATCAAAACTATATGAGAAGGCATAGGACGGGGCGTACGGTAGGCTAAATGGGTATTATCTTCGTTGCTTCTAGCTGCACCATAGGTAGTCTACCGTGAGGGTGTTGGACTGAAAGATTGTGATAACTGTGATTTCATTATGCTTAGGAAGCAGTGTTTATACGAGCAGTTTTTTAAACGCCTGATTGTCTGCTTCCAGAGACACTACATCTGATGTAGACCTGTTCATAATTCGACGGTCAACTCCTTGATGAACTGATCTTGACTCCTTTTCCTGTATCATATCCTGTCCTATTAACCCAGTTATAGTATCCAAACCGTTTAGTCGCTAATTGCTTATGAAAATTCAAATTCACTGCGCGCTCACTGGGCCGTTAAAGGAGTTAATCAACTGTAAATGGTCAGTAATTCAGGCTCGCGCAACCTCGTGCTCATGGTGGTCTTGGTGATGATGGTTGAATTAATGGGGTAAACAGTTAAGATAGCTATTGATTAGAAAGATAATTCTGGTTCTGATACGCCCAATGCAAAATTGCAGGGAAAGTCCATGCGTCTCTCTCTCTCTCTCTCACACACACACACACACACACTTACATGGTTATTATCGTATCATGATGAGGGTTGCGGTGTCCTTCTGTTCTCAAGTGTATTATTAGTTCGCACACCAATCATGTATTGGACATAGCCGCCTGGTCGTTCAGCCCGAGAACGCAGCTGTTTCTCGGTCATTCATCCGACGTTTAACTATTGAACTTGATTTCTGGTTTGTGGGCAACATATGTATGATAGTTCTGGATCTGTACTGTACATGTACTTGATAGAGGCTATGCCATTACGAGAGTGGAACCTTTCAAACCACATATATGTTACATCCAACTTCAACCGCGGGATGGTACCTGTTAAATCCAGCCCTGTCAGTTGCTGATAATCGATACTTTCCGTTGTGCTGTTTCTTCATTGACAAAGGCAAGTTTCTCTTAGCCTCTTTCTACATCCAATTCAAACCAAACAACTTGATATGAAATCCATACATTTCTTTGTGTGCATCTCCCTCTGTTCTGTCTGTAAATTGTCTCTTTCATGAAAGGCTTTTCATGGTTGAACGAATCAGATGGATATAATGGCCAGTCTAGTTCTGGAGGAGTCTGCCTGCCAGCTGACCATTATCATGCACATCTCATTTAGGCCAAGAACATAAGAGTTCATAACTAAATAAAGTTTCTAAAGCTGGAAAGGCTTGCGGATACGCCAAGTTAATATAAACAAAAACCTCCACATACCCTAAGTGCAGGGAATGGTTTTCAGTTCCTCATGGTCGCTGTTGTGATTGTGAATTTAGGGACATTTTAAGAGATGAGATGAGACCTTGTTGAGTCACTGTCATCTGTTCATGTTTTGAGTCATAGACTCTGTTGGCTTATATTGTGAGCATCAGTAAAGGTCTGCTCGATGTGGACCAGGACAGGAAACCAACTGTAGTACAGTACAGGTCACAAGAAAAAACCTCAGATTCAAAAGATACCTGGTTCTCCTTGTCTTTTACAGAATGAGACATTTGACATCCTAAGCCTTGTAATGTAACTCAACTAATGAACACCTGTTTTCGTGCATGTAGGAGAGAGTGAAACAATGATCCGTCATTCATCAGATCTTTAGTCCCTAACCTGCTTACATTTACGAGGAGCGCATCATCTCTTTAGCAGAGCTACTTCAGGCTCCCTCCCTCCTCTCTTCTTCAAAGCACAGAGCTGCCTTACGGTGAGACTCCAAGGCTCTCCCCGATCGAGGCGTGTTCGCATGGAAACTAAAGAGGCAATACAGTGAGAAGTGTTTATACTCCCATGATTAAATGAAGCAGCATGATGAGTCACTTAAGCCTGGTTAGAACCGCCTCCAAGTACCAAGAAGACGATGCTTCCCTCTGTTCTTGATACGGTAGCCTACAAGATCTGCGCAGGTATAATCACCTTGCAAGGCTGCCGGTGGGTTTCCCAATGAAGAAGAGTGTCTTTCTGAGTTAAGAGCTCCCTTTCTTCCCCCCACCCCCTCAATGATCTTTTGACAATGAAGAAGCCGTAAACCACTGACCTTGATCCTCACAGAAACACACACTCAGTTGTTAAATGGCTTCTAGATGCATTTACTGTTTAATCCTGTCAGTTCCCAGCTCTGTGGGAAACCACAGCCTCTCTGGAGATTAGCTTGGCCATAATAGAGTCAGTATAGAGACAGACTAATGATATCAATAGGTTTGTATGCCGGCATAGGCATTTAGGGAAGTAAGACTTCAGCTCAGCTATCTTTGGGTGGTATGTTATATAGTCTACGCTGTGTTTACAATGTTATTCTTGTATAGCAAGCAAGCCAAAAAAGTGCTAATCATAATGATGATACGTTTTGTATTACAGTCATCAACATAATTATTTTCTCTGTTCAAATGTGTCATGGTAGTCTTCTTTTATCTCTCCCCAGGGTGTGTGGTGCTGACTACATTACCCACAATGCTCAGTGTTAAATGGACTTCCTGATCAGCTGTTGCATTCAACCCTGGGAGTAATCGGGCGGGGCCTCTGCCACATGCTAAAGCCATGGGCGGAGCCAACCCTGGCATGCCAGCAAAACGAGGGAGGCCTCCGAAGGTGAGGAGAGGCAGGAGAAAAGGGAGTGCGGATATGAGAGTACAAGAGGTAGAGTCAATTAAAGAACCAGGGTTGAGTGAGGGGGAGACCTTAGGCTGTCGTGTTCTCCTCACCCGTTTGGAGGAGAAGCGGACTGTGGGAGCCACAGATGGGGGGAGGAGAAGAGGGAGGAAAAAGATTCACACCAAACCCTCCAAGTCTGTACAGAAGACCTTCACAGCCAGTCAGAATGCATCAGAACCAAAAAAAAGCAACCAATCCAATGCCTTACATCCCATGTTACCTCCTCTGGAGCTACGCGAACGTAGACTGGCCTCTCTTAATGCAGAGGCTGTCAACAGCCTGCTGCTGCACAGACAGAGTGGTTCGAGGCCAGCGCTCACCAAAAAACGGATAGAGAGACAGGATTCCACAAACGAACCTGAGACGAAGACACCACATTCAGGAAGCCCTCAAAAACACAAACGAGCCAAGATGGAGGAGGCTGGCTTTGACCTGGCAAGTCTGACCACCCCCACCCCGCGTCGTCAGGCTGGGCTCATGGCAACAGCGCTGCTCAAGCTCTCCAGCACCCCCCGTGGTGGAAGATGCCGGAGTGTCAAGCGTAGGTGTGAGAAACAAGTCCACTCCAAGCTAGAGAAACAACCGGTCAGCCACCAGCCTCTACCCCAAACCATGTTGGTACAACGGTGCTGCGGTCTGTGTGACAGGGAGTACAGCCAGGAGGGGGCGCAGAGGACAGGGCCTTCAGAGGGGCAGGGGTCACTCCCTCATGGGCCACAGTGTTCGCCTCTCAGGCCTGTGAAGGAGGAACAGGCTGAGATGGATGTGACCCCCACATCCTGCTGCCCCTCCTCCCAGGGAAGGTGTAAGAAGCTCTGCCACTGCCTTGCCCTACTGCTGGACCACAGGAGTTACCAGGAACCAGAGGAACATTGTCTGACCAAGGGTTACCACCTTCATCTTCACTCCTCCCATGCCTTAGCCTACCCTGCCTTAACCATTGGTCCCCACACTCATCCACACCCCCATCTTCATCCCTGCTTCTCTGGTTACTACATCCACCTCACCCACCGGAATCCCTCCTCACCTCCCCACAGCGCCAACAACCCACTGCCTTATCCTCCTTCCACCATGCCCTCTACCACACTGTGCCCGGAGGGAGTCCACAGCCAAAGGCTACTGCCCCAAACCGACCCTGAGCCCTGGCTCCAGCCCCAGGTCTCAGGGCTCCCCCAGCCTGCCTACTGCCCCTCAGTAGGGGCTTGTTACAGGGAGGCCTGCAGGACTGGTGACTACACCTACACTGCTGTACCAGCCATCCCCAACAGCGGGTGCTCTCAGCACGCAGGCTGTCCCAGCTGCTGTCACCATATCACAATCGGTGAGTCAAGCTTCATTTTTAAACTTTATATTTTCCACGGTTTCCTTTTTGTATCCTTCTACTCCTGTGCTTTAGAGTGAAACATTTTAGGTAATTGTGCTGATGATGCTGGACATGAGTTTCTGAGGCCTTGAATGACAAACCAGCAACAATGGGCTGCGAATAGTCTTGATTGTTGACCTTTTAATTCTTCTGTTCTGGAAGTTTCTGAAAAATCCCACACAGACTGAGAAAGCAAGGGCACCCTCTGTTGTGTTCCTCTTTCTCTCTCTCTCTCTCTCTCTCTCTCTCTCTCTCTCTCTCTCACTCACACACAGACATGCACGTCTAATGTAAAAGTCTGTGTTTGTGAGAATGTAGGCAATGCATGTGCTCTGTATTCAGGTCCACAGCTGAGTTGACCTCATTAGGCAGCATGATTACACAGTCAGGTGGTGTGGTCTGAGAGCTATTAGCAACAGGAAACAGCTGTTTAGCAGCTTCTGATTGGCTGGTTCGCTGCCTCTGAAGTGACACTATTGAACTCCTGTTAGTCTCAACTGGAAAAGTGTAGGAGAATTGACCTCCTTTTAGTTTGTTTCTGTATTTCAGTCATGTATATCAGTACATATTTCAGTCAGTGATTGGTGGGTAGGTTAGTTGAGTTTGTTGGTTGGAAATAATGTTAGTGAGAATTCTAGGCATGTTTTTGTTTTCAATGCCTTCACTCCCTTTCCTGATTGCTCATGTGACTCATCACTCTTTAGGTCTCTCATGGAAAGTTTTTTGCGATAGAGTGCATGTGTGCAAGTGTGTCTGGGACAGAGATCTGCTAACTATTCTGGCTCACTCCACCCTCTCCACAGAGGACTTCTCTTCATCTCCCCTGGGGGTCTGTATTGCCCGTGCCTGCTCTGCCCACCGGCCCCGCTCTGGCTGCCCCATGCCCACTGTGCCTCCCTCGGCCCAATCAGTTCCCCACCTCAAGACACCACTCTCAGACCCCAGCCAACCACAGGCTCCTTTGCGGGTGGGGAGGGAGTGTCCTCAGAGTGCCAAAGCACCTAGCGGCTCGCGGTCTGGCGTGCGCGGGGGGGTTTCCCCCACGTGTTGCCCCGAGGTGAGAAACAAGCATCGCTCCAGGCCGGCCAGCGCTAGTGGACGTGCCAGAAAGGCCAGGGACAGACCAGGCCAGGTCAAGCATAGCAGAGGAGGCCGACAGAAGCAGACTAATGGCTGGCTCCCTGTGGGGAAGTCCTTCCAGAAGGAGGTCTTTACTGTGGTAGGTAGAAAGGACCTTCTAATGACATTCACTCATACCTTTATAGTGCATACAGATACATGCATGGCAGCCATTAAGAGCAAAACTGTCAGCAAACAGCGAAAAAAATCTGAAGAGAAAAACAGCCAAAAGTCATATGGATGCATTGATAAGAAACAACACAAACTGACTGTGAACATTCCTAAAATACGAATACCATCCCAGGAAGGGAAACGCAACGCTTACTTGTCAGGAAGCAGTTCTAATGTTGTTGTTCAGATCCTTATCATTGACATCAGTTATACTGGAAGTCTCTAGTGATTGATTTGTTAAATGATGACTTCCAGGGGGAAGAGGCTCCCGTTTTGAGGAAGTGTTTTGAGGGTGTCCAGCGGGATGGTGAGGTCATCAGGATCAGAGACACTGTCCTCTTACGCTCTGGCCCCAGAAACAAGTCCCTCCCCTATGTGGCCAAAATTTCCGCCTTCTGGGAAGAACCTGAGTCAGGTGGGCTCCTCCTCTTCCTGTCTAATACAGCAGCTCTCATGCAGTAGTCTAGTTTTTTCATCAAGTCTTTATAAGAACTGCATTTGACAGAGTGTGCCTGTGTTCCCTAGGAGAGATGATGATGAGCTTGTTTTGGTACTACCGCCCAGAACACACCCAGGGAGGACACAATCCCAGCATGCATTGTGAGGTAAGTGTTCCTGACCAGGAACCCACTTGGGTTAGAATGGCATCATGATCTCATTCAGGCCTTTTCACAGAATGTGAGGAAATCTGGATGAAACCTTCCTCCCTCTATGTTGGGCCGGAACAGACTTCCCCTTGTAAATGGTCTGCAGGAAAACAAAATACTTTTGTTCACAGTATGGGATAACAAGCAGCCCAGCAGATCAGAAGCTTTAGAGCAGACCACAGCTACAGCTCTGCTCGGCTAGTCTCCACTCACTGTCTGTCCAAAAGGATTAATGGAAGATTAAAATCTCTGAGAGTTTGATTTCCCAGGACCAGAAGGGGAAATACAGAAGCTTTCAGTGATGATATCAGAAATGTATAGGAGCTTTCTGGTCCATTTCTCCATTCGTGAATCTTGATACTCTGGTCTGTCTTTCCTCTCCAGAATGAGATCTTTGCTTCCCGTCACCAGGATGAGAACAGTGTGGCCTGTATTGAAGACAAGTGCTATGTGCTAACGCTAGCCCAGTATTGCAGGTGAGACAAGTATCAGGAACATGCGAACAGATGCTACTCTCTAGTAAGATAGATATTTTCATAATGAGCATGATACAGATCAAATAGCTTCATTGCAATGTCTACTCACAGTATGTGGTTGCAATAGAATTGGCGATGAATAATAATTGAGGAAATCCAAACAACTCAGATGATTTCCCCCAACCTGTTTTCACCCAGATTCCGTGCCTTGGTGGCGAGTCGTGAAGAGGGTCATCTTGGTCACCCCTCCCCGGTCCCTCCGCCCTCCTTCAACCACACTCTTCCTGAGCCACGCCCTTGGCCCCCGGACGTCAACCCCAGCCTTGTTTTTGTCTGTCGTCACGTCTATGACTTCCGCTACGGACGTATCCTGAAGAACCTGCAGTGATGAGAAGTAAGGTTTGAACGATGATGCACCTGTTGTAAGAAGCAGGTGTGGACAAACTAATGGTAGCTCTGCCCCTCCATGCCTGTAAGACCCCCTCCAGTGGATTATGTGAGTTCCTGCAGTGGAGGAGGTCATCAAACCTGAGGTTCCTGAGGGAACCCCGCTGGTCCTTGGATGAACATGCTGAACTGAGACCTCCATGGGAAGGAGAGAGAGACATGGTGTCATCCACCTGACAGAAGCTCCAAGGATCTTGGTGGAGCAGAGGAGCGCTATGTGAGATGAGGTCCAGATGAGGTCTGACTTGTCCAATTCTGGGTTCAGATACAACAGCCAAAGCACTGATCTCATAACCGATCTCTGCTAAACAGTTTTGAAAGTTGGTAATGACAAAGCAAACAGCAATTTCCACTTGAAAACTGTTGTTGGCTGTTGTGCCACTGTAGTGCCTGGTGAGGAGACACAGAACCAGGGATATGATTCAGTCAAGAAGTGGAGCTGTCTTCAGCACACTTGTTTCTGTATAGCCGTTTGGAGAAATTAGGGATTCAACGTGTGACCCATGATTTTGCATAGTCCATTTTGTGGAACAAAGTTATTTTGAAAAATGTGTTTCTATTTATGACAGAATTACTAAATTTAGCATTTAGATGAATTATTTACTTACAAGTGATCTTTTATCTTCTCTTGCAATGGTAATTATTTATTTCTATAAGGAGAAACTTTATTTATTTATAAGTATGTACTGATTTTGTGGAGACTCCCTTGAGTTAGAGTGATCCAGGTTAGTACAATCCTGTTTAAGTGTCAGAGTTGGAAACCAAGGAACCAATAGTAAGAGAAGCTAAGCCACTGGACCAAATTCCCATGCCCTTGTCCTCCCTAAGGTAATCACAGGCCTTTTCCCCTTTATCCAACCTGAACTGACCGATAGAAGCAGGGTTTTTGCCCCATCACCATGCATGCTCTACCCTTATACCCAGCAGGTAGAGATCATTTTGAGGTGTAGACCACCACCGTCCCCTGTTTGAGTAGCGCTTCAAACTCCCCTGTCTTCTGTGTGTATGAAAGGGGCCAGATGTGTCCAGGCAGGGAAGGGGAAGGACAGGCACAACCCAGCAGCTTTCCAGGATGACACTCTGCTTGAACTTCTGTGTAGAAGAAGAATTGGGGAGTGAGAGGGATTTGTATTACGCCTGTCTCTCTGCCTGTGTTTGCTGGACCGGGAACCACAAGCCCCTTTTTAGAGCTAATGTGTATCTGAAATGCCTTTTCTGGACTGCTATTGATTTACCTGTGTTGATCGGTGTGGTCTCTGAGCATTGCTACAATATATATGTACCAAAAAAGGTTATGAAGGGGACTAAAAGGTCACAATGAACTCATTCCAAGATGTCTACAAATGTTTTTGGTTCCTTTGAGGTTATGGAGACAGTGAGGATCTAGGAATTGTTAGAGATATTATTCAGAGCACAAAGTATTTGTATTATTTAATATGGACGTGTGTAATATAAGACCATATTTAATTGGAATAAATAATATATGAGTTGTATAAGTGATCAAATAGGTCTTGCTTGAGTTTTCTTAAAACCTGAAATCTATCAAAACTGGAAAGGCTTTTGTAAAACGTGCAGTAATCCCTTTCCATCACATGGTGGCATGCTGAACCCACTTGCAGTACTTGTTTTGCAGGTAAGAGGAAGAAGCTCAATATATCGAAGGTCATGTGCATTTTTCCACTATTTTAAATGATTAATATGGAGTTCAGGAGACAAAATTAGAAAATGTTCTATTTAGCATGATAACCTGAAAGTGTAATTTAGAGCTAGAGTGCCCTTGTTATATCTGTATTTGGGGGTTTCCCAAACCAAAATCACAGAGTAACAAAAGCGATACAATTGACACATACGCTTATGCAGTGAAAGGTAATCCAAACTACAGTCTATGTTTTTCTACCCATCTACCTCCACTCCTTCTCCTCATCAGTTCCTTCTAGGAGATGCTGAGAGCCCCTCGTGTCATTGAGTTGATTGTCTGAAAGGAGTGAGTGTCCGTGTCAGAGAGAGAGAGAGCATGAGGGACGGACAGAAGAGGAGTCTACAGCAGGCAATGCCATCATCAGGGGTGTTATGAATATGCATACTCCGCTCATCGTGCAATCAGCTGGCGGGGAGTGTAAATGCCATGGCAACATTTACATGCCTTTCAGCATGCATGGGGCTAAGAGCCTACGAAACTGGAAGTTCTTTGAGTTTTACCCATGTGTGTCTCTGATTGTAGTGACCTTGTGTGTGTCTCTGATTGTAGTGACAGTGTGTGTGTCTCTGATTGTAGTGACCGTGTGTGTGTCTCTGATTGTAGTAACCTTGTGTGTGTCTCTGATTGTAGTGACCGTGTGTGTGTCTCTGATTGTAGTGACTTTGTGTGTGTCTCTGATTGTAGTGACAGTGTGTGTGTCTATAACTGTAGTGACTGTGTGTGTGGACGTGCGGTTGATCCTCAAGGGACATGGTCACGTCCGTGTGTCTGTGTGTTTATATGAGTGTGTGGGCTGCATCGCCAAACTGCATGTGTGTTTACTACCACCATCTGACTGCAGTGGCAATAATAAGGTAAAGGTCTTCTGCATCCTGTTTGTAGACTTAACTGCTTTCTGTTAATGTTGTGTGGATGATGTGATTGAAATATTACAGTACAAATTTAAATCAAATCTTTCTGATTAGTTTTCTTTGGTGGGTTCTAAGAGTTAAAGCCTCCACTATCTTGTGAAAGCAGCTGTAGCTGCGCATAAATTAAAATCTAAGATAACATACTGCCACTGTGATTAAATGTGATTAGCTGCAGTGTCTGACAGTGGGTTTGATATAACATTCTGTTAGTGGGTTGACAAACATCCCAACTGTCTAATGCACACAGCGGGACAGCAAATTATGCGAAAAGTCTGCAGGCACTCAGAAAACACCTGTGAGGTCACTCTCATCTCAGGCTGCAATTTCGATTTTCCGTGTTCTCCAAGATATTTTTAAAAGTCTGGAGAGGAAGCAAATTGCTCTGTGTAGATTGATACATCTGTGGGACTTGAAGTGCGTGGTCAAAGAGCAGTGAAATACTTGAACCCTTGAAAAACAGAATTGAATTCACATTAACTTCAGCTTGGAATTAAAATCGTGAGGCAGTTCACATTGTTGCAGTGGGAAAGCTTGTTCTGAGAGCAGAGTCCACTGACCTCAGTATACTGCTCACTGCAGGAGTGATGGAGGTAGAACACCACGCTGTGAAACACTCCTGCCTCTGAATTGAAGCACAAACAAAACAGTTCAGCTAGCATTAATAATAATTTTTTTTCAGAGGGGACAGTGAACTCTGAAAGTGAAAAACATAAAGAAATCTGGTCTTCTGTATTCCATTGTATTCCCCTTTCACTTCTTCTACACACATACATAATTTCCCCAGAGAGTCCTTCAGAAGCAGTCCATCCCAACATTAGTCTAGCTCTTCTCTGTGAGAGTGCCATAAGAAGTAGTCCATTATCCATCCTCCTCACTATTATGTTACCGTGGCAAACCTGGTTGAAATGAAACATTAACAGGCCCTTCAGATTAATGAGTGATATATCTGGTTATAATAGATTACTTTCGCTCTCTTGCACTCTCTCTCTCCATTTCAGTTCAAATCAACAGTTTTCTTCCTCACCTGCATTGAACACTCTTCTTCAGTTCTCTTCTCAAGCTACCCCTGCCCCCCCTTCCCCCTTCCCCTGCCCCCCCTTCCCTGCCCCCCTTCCCCCCCTTCCCTGCCCCCCACACTCACACTTCCTGTACAACCTCTCCACCTCTCATTAATTCAGACCCCTTCCCTTTGGCTGAGTATAGCACATGTGGTAGCCATCTCTGCTCAGTTGCCACTAGGCTTGTTCCCTCCCCCTCCCCATCTTGGTAGCCAGGGACTAGACCAGAAGGGAATGGATTTAATTAGGATGAGGTATCAAGGTAAGATAAGATCAGTGTCGATATTGAGGGATGAACAACTAAGGTAGCTTAAAGCTTAGATCAATAATGTTCTTCCAACCAAACTTTCATGAGTCACATGGAGCTCAAGCAGACTGTTTCCTCTTTGTTCTATGGACCTGCCTCAAATGTTACAGGAATAGCATGGGGGCACAAAACAGGCCATTTATTTCCCCCTGATTGAAAAAAGGTAAATACATGAATATATATCTGAATCGTAGCAGTCACTGCAAACTGGAAGATTGAATTATAGTGACTGCAGAGGAATATTTCACATAAATATGAATGCCTAGATTGATTCAAAGATGGACTTCCGGTCTTTAATCTGTTCCTGATTGCACGTTGATGTTGCTGATGTTGACTTGCTTTTACGTCTCTATTTCTGCTTCATCTGTGACTGTCATAGTAGGCATGACAAAGAAACACAATGATGTTGTTTGCAGACTGTTTTGAATGGAGATGACTAAACTGTGAGACTGCAGAAAACTACAGAAAAGCTTCCGAGATTATAGTGTGATTGCAAAACAAGGGAAAACGTGTGTGTGTTTATTTGCCACCTAGCTCTCCCCCCTACCAAGTCTTTGTTGTTGTTTTACACAGGATGAACACTTGATAATGTGACTAGAATGTGTTGGCATGGACCAGGAAGTAGGAAAGTATATCTTACAATAGGTGATCTTCATTTTGAAACTCTCATGTGGGACTGACACAGGACTTGGTCTCCCCATACGTCTTCTCCACCCACAAACATTCTCATTAAGATAAGATGGAACCAGCACATGAATCTCATCAGGAAACTTTTAGCTCTAATACAACAGTATCACTCTGTCTTAACGGATGACCAGCGATCTTTATTTTTATTTAATGTTTGGCCAATACACTAAACAAACAGTGTCAATATTTAGGTGAACAATACACGAAAACAAACAACATTTCAGACCAATTAATTTGTAGACCAAGGAGGTGGTGGACCCAGACCTGAGTTGCACAATGACAGTAGAGGTTTCAGATTTCTACCATTTGGGGGGCTTCAGGACCATGGACAGCACAAGGTAAAAGCAATAGTAAACTTATCAAAAAAAGAAAAATTTGATGCTACTGTATTAACAGCTTACTTGGGACACACATCAACAAGCAATAGCATAATGGATCTTCTAATGTAACAGAGAAGCAGAGCATTTGTCTGCTAGAAATTCGTTATGACTTTTTAGATGAAGAAATGTTTCTTGTGGTCATCAGTATCATATTGATTCTACGTTGAATGGGATAGGCCCTTCTGTGGCTTTAGTCCATCTCTCTATTCAGCAAAAAGAAAGATAATTACTGGCTGCTTTTAAAGGGGTGATTCACACCCTCCGTGTACCAAGCTCTGTGGTGCTTTGCATCAAGCAAGGTGACTGGTCTGTGCCCTGCATTGTTAACAGCACATTGAATCAATCACTGGACACCGTTCACAATCTAGTCTGTTGAAAGAATATGCGACAGATTAATATCAAATGCATATAATGAGGCTATTTAATCAGTAACCAGGAGTGGAGGTATATATTTAACATGTGTATATTTTGTGGATTGTGAACTTTGAACCATGAAAGAATGTGTACAGAATACATTTAGATATTGACTGCATTTGGGTCCCTACAGGTAAATCTAACTGGATACAGTAAGACGTTCCTTTTAATGATGCAACTTGCAACCAAGGTTTATAGTGTCTGACAGTGACAGTTGTCTTGTTATACCCATGCAAACCATGACTGGTATAAAACCTGCTCAGGCAGAACGTTTTGGGAGACACTTGGTTGATTTTGATTTGCTTCTTGATATCCAATTCTTCAGTATCAGTGCTTTTTTTGTTCATCCATCCTCTGCACTTAGATGAATCTACAATATCTAGATAATGATCCCACTCTGGAGTTAACTTTGACATTCAGGTGCACTTAAGGGAGGGGGTGGGAGGGATGTTTGTCTCAAATGTCACACTGCTTCTTGATCTTTGAGAGTAATGCAGACAGTTGTTAAATGACATCTAGACGAAGAAGGAATCCTTATCGACAGTGTGTTTCCATAGTTACTCTCCTCCTCCAAATGTCATGATTGGTGTTTACCATAAAGATACACATAGAATGTATGATCAACATATTTATCTTCACATGCGTTCAGCTCAACAATTTCAGCACAACAATTACCATTGGATGTTCTAATATTTATAACATTTGCAGACACAACACATTTGACACTGGCGAAGATATATATTATATATAATCGAAAATATACACAAATTTCTTGTAAATCAATAAGAACTAAGATTACCCTGTTGTTGTTTGAAGCAAAACACATTCACATCAAAATAATTTACCTGCAGACATCTCAGAGACCTTTCCTGCATGCAGAACAGTTAAGCTGTAGAACAGGCCTGTCTTTAATAATATTGTAATACTGCTTTTAGATTATATTTTTAATAATAGGTTTGCAGGACAGGAATATACTACATTGTTGACCAGGCTAAAGTTGGAGCTGCTTCAGGCTCTACCACTTGAGATACAGTCAACAATGTTTTCTGAGGCCACGCAGACAAACGTAATTGGGAACATTCTGAAACTCTAATTTCTACGACTGAATTTCTGACTAGTCTTCTGTCCTGTCTGTAGCTGTCTTGTACAAATCCGCAATAGCAGTCCATGGATGTCTTCTGTTAACCAACCCACCATGTCTGTCATGTCAGCTCCATGGAGACCTNTTGTTCATCCATCCTCTGCACTTAGATGAATCTACAATATCTAGATAATGATCCCACTCTGGAGTTAACTTTGACATTCAGGTGCACTTAAGGGAGGGGGTGGGAGGGATGTTTGTCTCAAATGTCACACTGCTTCTTGATCTTTGAGAGTAATGCAGACAGTTGTTAAATGACATCTAGACGAAGAAGGAATCCTTATCGACAGTGTGTTTCCATAGTTACTCTCCTCCTCCAAATGTCATCATTGGTGTTTACCATAAAGATACACATAGAATGTATGATCAACATATTTATCTTCACATGCATTCAGCTCAACAATTTCAGCACAACAATTACCATTGGATGTTATAATATTTATAACATTTGCAGACACAACACATTTGACACTGGCGAAGATATATATTATATATAATCGAAAATATCACTAATTTCTTGTAAATCAATAAGAACTAAGATTACCCTGTTGTTGTTTGAAGCAAAACACATTCACAACAAAATAATTTACCTGCAGACATCTCAGAGACCTTTCCTGCATGCAGAACAGTTAAGCTGTAGAACAGGCCTGTCTTTAATAATATTGTAATACTGCTTTTAGATTATATTTTTAATAATAGGTTTGCAGGACAGGAATATACTACATTGTTTACCAGGCTAAAGTTGGAGCTGCTTCAGGCTCTACCACTTGAGATACAGTCAACAGTGTTTTCTGAGGCCACGCAGACAAACGTAATTGGGAACATTCTGAAACTCTAATTTCTACGACTGAATTTCTGACTAGTCTTCTGTCCTGTCTGTAGCTGTCTTGTACAAATCCGCAATAGCAGTCCATGGATGTCTTCTGTTAACCAACCCACCATGTCTGTCATGTCAGCTCCATGGAGACCTTATTAGCTCCTCAGTAGCTGTCCTGAGGAATCTTGTTACCGACGACAGCAGGGATGTCCACCATTGTTGAGGAGGTGTTTAGGCGTGGCAGTCTGTGAGACGCAGTAAGACTGCTCCGCCCCTGAGCCCCGCCCCTGAGAAGTGGAAGGAAGTGACGACACAAGTAGGACAGGAACTTGCTGTGAAGAGAGGCGTAGATGAAAGGGTTGTAGCAGGCGGAGCTCATAGCCAGCAGGTGGCAGCACACCTGGATGAGGTTGATGTGACTCTTCCCCAGGATGGAGAAGTCTGGGTCCAGATCACGAATGAGGTTGACCACTTGCAGTGGGAGCCAGGAACAGGCAAAGCACAGAACTGACACCAGGAGCAGGACAAAGGTCTTCCTCCTTCTCTTCCCCCATGTTGCCTGGCTGCCCCTGTGACTAGCAACCAGGTCAGAGGCCGTCCTCTGCCTCAGGTGATGCGAAATTGCACAGTAGGAGACAGACACAGCTGCCAGAGGCAGGAAGTAAGAGAAGAGGAGGAGAAAGCAGGAGTAGAGAAGGCGTCCGTGGTCTTGGTCAGGCCAGAACTCCTCGCAGATGGTCATACTGAGGCCTGCTGCACTGAGGTCCAGATGGGCCGTGTGCAGAGCTGTGGGGGCGGAAAGCGCCAGAGAGCTCAACCAGATCACCACCACGAGACCCCAGCAGAACTGGCCACCAGCACGCCGGCGAATCGGATAGGCCACAACCACGTACCGGTCCACCGCAATGGCGGTGAGAGAGAGGACAGCGGCAAAAACAGTGGCAGGCTGCATGACAGTGACAAAGTGGCACATGAAGCTGCCGAATATCCAGCCTCGCTTGTCAAAGGCATAGAACGCAGTGAGGGGCACGCAGAACAGGCACATGACCAGGTCGACCAGCGCCAGGTTTGCAATCAGGAAGTTGGTGGTGCTGTGCCTCTTCTTGTTGAAACCGATAAGAAAGAGAAGGAGCAGGTTGCCACAGCAGGCCACCAAAACCACCGTTGAGTAAAGAGGAATAAAGAGAGGCTTTAGATCCAACAGCAGGTCCACTCCGGAGAAGGAGGTGGAGTTGGCGGAAGAGTGGATGGACAGGGAGGAGGTGGGAGTGGGGGTGGAGGAGAATGAGAGGGCATGGAGAGAGGTGTCCTCCAGAGAGTCCTTCTGAACATTTACCAGATCCATCACGAAGCCTCCTAAACGCAGAGGATGTTGTCAGTTGAAAAGCAAACATAACAAAGAGGCATGGGAATTTCAGAGGGGAGTGTGAATCATTGAAACACAAGGGTTCATCGTCATTGAGACCAAGTGTCTAAATTAACTACTCAACTGTGAACTGTATGGCCTTTATGTGACCCTGTCCTGCACATCTTATTGTGGGCTCAAAAGCTTTTACATCTCAGTGTCCTGATAAGCACATTGTTAGAATGATTGCACTGAATTTTTACCTTGGACTTCTAAGTGCAGCATGTGTTAAGGTCAACGATCAGGACTGAACAATGGTCTGCATTTTCGCTGGACAGTCTGCCTTGTTCTGTACATGCACTGGAAACTAAAATGGTCCTGATGGCCTTCAACACACACTCACGATTTACATATTTGAGGGAAAAGCATAGTTTACTGTGCTTTTTGTTATAAATACTGAATGAGATTCCACTGTCAATTAAACTAGATGCCCTACTGTCAATTCTGTGCCGTTATTAAGAACAATAATTTTGACAATGAGCAAACTGGGACAGACATCGGAGCTCATACACATCAGCCAATTAAGAGGCACCTCGCTGATCTCACAGATGAAAGTTCTGAATAAACATTAACACGCTGATCATAGGGTTCCTGGCTACTCTGCGTGAGGCAATTATGGAACCACGACAGAGATGCTGGCACCGCTGTTGAGAATAGAGTGGCGATCCATTCATGACTGCAAGGCTTCTGAGAAAGCTTCGGGTCTATCACGCAATGACAGAACAACAAAGAACTTGGTGACCATTTTATGAGTTCAAAAAATAATAATACTGAACCCAAAATGTATATCCATACCTTATTCATATTGGCTCCAAATTCCAATATAATCTCACCTAAATTATTTACAGTGCTGCCTCATTGTTCAAGACGGATAAGGGAACATAACGAATAACCGAAATGTGTGAAGGCAAGCATTAAAAGCTATAATTATATTTAAAATATTATGGTCAAATATGAAATCTAAGATCGATTACAAATCGGAATAATTTTAACTGATCCTAACAAATATCACATCAAATTACCTCTTCCACAAAAAGACAATTGTACTTTGCAGAATCTAATTCCAGTTAAACAAATCATTAATCAAGTAATTTGCTAATTCAGTTTGATTTCATATCGATTAGACTGTTTTAGAAACACTCAATAATTTATTGGTCTCCAAAACGTAATTGTAAAGTTGCGGTTCTAATCTTACCTTGAAGCCTCAGCAAGACGTCCAACTAATGAAGTCCAATCGGACACATTTGCAGAAGAAATTTCAGTGTGATGATGAACGTCGTTATGCTTGCTGCAAAGCGCAAAACACCCGCTCCGTTCGGTTAATTTTCCTAACTTCGAGACTAGACAAGAGACTTAAAAGAACTGAGGTCATGCAGAACACAATACGTCTTCATCGCACGCACAGCCAAGTATTACTGCCAGAAAGGTTGTTGTTCAAGTGGTTAGCAGATGGTTTCATTTGGTAATAATAATAATAATCTTCTTAATAAAGGTTTTGCTTTCCTGCTGCTCTTTTCTGAGGCCAACTGCTCTTCTCGACGCTCATATCTCTATTAAACTGAGGCTTGAATGACGGTGTCTTTGAAGAGGCAGGTGGATGGGGACGTTAGGATAAGGGAGGGAGGAGGGTGTGCGCGGACGCAAGTCAGAAACACTATAAAAATAAAACTGACTACCAATAATCACAAGAACGAAACAAAAAGGTGTTTATTACTTAAAACTTTAGAATATCTACAGAAAGCTTCAACCAGATCCGACCGGAGCCAAAAATTGAATGGATACCAGATTTTCTTCCATAATACAAACCAATCATATAGGTTACTGAACATAGATGAATACTAGGCCATGAGGAGCGTTATAATAACTAGCTGGCGTCTTAGCTTAACTACAGAACGAAAGCGTAGTTTCCATGCCCCAAAACGCTCTCCTATTGAAATACAAGTGCAGGGCTGCTAGTGCATTTCACAACAGGTGCTTTGTCGCTTCACCTTTTTGACTCTCAGTGCTACCCCCTAGCGGCACTGTGGGGGTTGTGCGGCAGAATTAGATGCTCTATGAGGAAGAACAGGACATTTTTTCAATACGTGTTTTTCCAAGTACAGCATACTATGGCCAAAACTAATTCAAAGTTTCCTTACATTTTTTTCAAACCCCTTCTATCTCTTCCTACTTGCCCAATACAGGTCCATATCGGTGTAACAGAAAATATTTTAACTAATCTACAAGAATTACACAAGGGTTCAAAAATATATGATTTTACCCCCTCAAAAAATACAGTTTAGCCTTATTGAAATGAGTGTTCTAAAATTAATATTTAAACACTGAACATTTTAAGGGTCCCATTTTCAATGAATCAACATGGCAACAAATATACCTAACAGTTTAGCTATGATCTGTCCAAAATGATCACTTCTAATATGACTCAACCACAAACAGATGACACATGAATACCTAGATGAGGTTAACACACTGCTTCCCACCAGTCCTGCATAACAACATTTACACTGTGGTCCTTGTGCATTTAAATGTCTAAGCACCAACCAGCAGAGCTTTCAGCAGCATCATCATCGTCACCACTCCCAGTCTATTTCTCCGGTGTTGGGCAGTCGTCCTCCAGTACTCTGCTGACGTCCTCCCCCTGCTCCTGGGCTCCCGCCTGATGGGACTGTGCTGTGGTGTCTGGGCCAGGGCCGGTCTCTGGCTCAGAAGCACCGTTTTCTCCTCTGTGGGAGGGCAGGAGAAGGAACTCGAGCTCCTCAGCGCTAATGGCAACTTTCTCTGGCAGCAGCCAGCGCTTCAGGTTCTCCAGGGCACTGGGGAGAGAGAGGAGTGGAAGAGGGCCATGGAAGGGAGGACAGAAAGAGAGAGACAAGGGATGTTACTAAACATATGGTTCTAGAAGGAGGCAGTCTCCTAGAATCTAAAATGTTCAATTTTGCATCTTATCTACACAGCATTGAGCTACATTAACAAATTGAGGAATACATGGAAATACTTCATTCAGTCATGGGTACGGATCCTAATAGAAATGGCCTATAAAAATAAATAATAGAATGCAGTGCCAGGATCTTCACACCGCTGTGTCGCTCCTCTGACCTGCATTTGACTCTGTTGTCGCCTGCTCACCTGCCATCCATCTCCCCCCCTTGGAAGAGCTCGGAGGTCTGGGCGTCATGGAGGAACCGGTCCCAGCACTCTTTCTTAGCCTGTGACAAGGAGCGCAGCATCTCCCTGGAGGTAACCTCCGAGGATTGGCCTTTCAGTCTCTTCAGGCGGTTCTCTGGATGACACGACACATTTCAAGATATTAATAAGGCCAGAGCAATGTGCTTACAACAACATCACTTAAGGGAAAATAAGTAGACTAAAATAGTGATGGGAGGTGGGATGCCGAAGAAATGGTTTAAAAGGGAAATACACGCTGTTAAGGCAGAGTGGAGGAAGTCGTATTTGTAGATATACCTAAACTAGCAATGTAGATATCGGAATCCTCCATGGGTTCCCATGACCCGGCTGAGTTGCCGTTAGACTGCGCTCCGATCCGCGATGAAGGATGGAACGAGTCTGTGAACTGAGCTCGGGCCTCGTCACCTTGACCTGCTTCCTCAACGTCTGGCAGAGTCGAACAGATTTCAGACCACAGTTCCCCGCTGGACCGAGCCTCCTTGTTCTCGAAGTCGTCAATCATAGTGGTACACTCAGATGCACCTTAATAAATGAATGTCATCATGAATGGAGACGGGGGTTTTCAAGCTAAGGACACACTATATATTGCTTGGAAAATGGAAAAGTAGTTTGTATACGATGCTGTGTTTAGTAAATTGATACGAATGAATTGAAATGATCAGATGAGTTGCAGTAGCACGCACATGCTATGCGGCTGCTAGCATTGCAAGCTATGCATTACTATAACTAGTATGCTAGCTAACGAGGCTGGATAGGTAGCCACAAAACATTGAGCAAGGTAAATTTAAACATTGTCTTACCTTTCTGCGAAGCCAATGCCGTTTACTTTAATTCCGGAGCAGAAAGAAGGATTTTATTACATCAAGTAGCTGGCTAGCTAAGTGTGTCCATGGTCATGTTCCTCAAGTGAGAGGCGGTACCGAGCTAGGCTTTGTTGTGACTAATCTTATTGGCTTGAGTACCTGGCTGTCAAATAATATCTGGATTCTATTGGTTTTTATGATCTTGTGGGTGGTTAATCCAAATATGATTGGCTAGATACGATGTGGACCCGGAAATCTGCCCCAGCTGGGGCATTATTTAGTGGTGCAGCTACCAAGGTAAAATAATCTTTTATGATCTTTTGAAGTTTGGCATTTCTTACCAAACTCATTTTTATACATTACCCATTATATGCTAATGTCTAAAAACGTTGCATGTGAACCTAGTTTTCTTGGTTGGTAATATGCAAGCTGCAACAGGGTTGTCTTGGTGCCTTTTACCTTATGGTAGTGTTGCTATCTAGCCTTACTCGCATTTTGAACCATATCATTACCAGTTAGTATACTATATACAGCTACTGTTTGTATTCTAGAAATGTCGATTATAGGTTGTGGAGAGTAAGATTTTCTTGTTTTCTGCTTTTCTTCATTTATAGAAAACACTGGGTTCATATACACACTACATTGTCAATGAACATTAACCACCTATTTTTCATCATTTCTGATTTTGTTAGATTTGTTCAAATATCTGTCATTGTTGTTGTCTGTGTGAAAGGGAGGCAGGGTGTATGTGAAATGCACTCAGCAGTATTGCGTCTGGCTGTAGTGGCGGTCCCTATGGGTGTGCTGTTGTCCAGGACTATGGCCTGGATGTCCAGTGGCAAGACACATCCTGAACTCATCAGTCGACTCAGGGGTAAAACCACGCAGTATCACCGGAGCCAATGAACTTAGTAACACACTCGCTGACACTGCACACGAACACATATTATACTATTTATAGCGTAATATAATGGTTCAACTCGATGACATTGCCTACGTGTGTTCAGCCAATGTTGAGAATTTCTATAGTCAATTCAGTGCAGTTTTCACTGATCTCTGTTATAAATCCTGATTAGATGACCCTTGACCTTTGTAGAGCATGGGGTGATCCGCAGTGATCGTGTGTTTGATGCCATGCTAGCCACAGACAGAGGAATCTACTCACATGACTACCCTTACTCTGACTCTCCTCAATCTATAGGTACCTTTCACACAGTGGCACACCTACTTAAACCTTGTATGAGAACACTGCAGTTATTCATGTCACCATTGCAACATGTTTTGAGATATAGTCTCATCAGAATGAGTTAGAAAAGGGTTAGCAATTGGATTCCTTTTGTTTACTTAGGGTACAGAGCAACAATCAGCGCTCCACACATGGTGAGTATTTTACCATGTAGAGCTGGCCGAAACATTTTCATGTACAGTATGAACTCATATTTGCATATGTGGACAAACTGCATATTTTCAAATTCTCATATATAGTCTTATTCAACAAGTGGTCGGGGCGACATTGTTCTTTTAAACAAGGAATACTTATGAATTATAATATGGAATTATAGTTCATTACATTATGGAATTGTCAATTACAGGGACATCAAATACGTTATGGAATGTTGTCTTGTGCTTTCCTAGCATGCACATGCTCTGGAGGTGTTGAGTGACAAGCTTATCGAAGGGGCCTCAGCCCTGGATGTGGGCTCTGGGAGTGGATATCTCACTGCCTGCTTTGCCAGGATGGTGAGTACCAGAGTCCTAAATGCATGCCGTAAATTCTACTGTATGTCTTTCATACCTGCGTAATAAATATCTGATAAATTCAACTGAAACTACTATCAAAATGGTTTTGTGAAAATGCATGATATCAAGTGTGATTTTGCTTCATTTCTACAAGCACCGTTAGTTTAGAAATGCACAAAAGATTATGATTTGTTAATTTAATCATTTATCTTGCTCTGCCAAAAAAAAGTTCTGCCACAGGATTGTTGCTAAGCAACACAAACATTTTCCGACACCCTAGCGTATAACGCTTGTTAATGTCAGTGGAGTCACTGATGTTTAGTTAAACAACACAATGCTGTTATTGCTAAATATCAGTACACAAGAAATGCCCTGTTCATTTCAATGACTTGTTGGAAACGAACTGTTGTGTAATCTGCCTCAGTGCTACTCTGTGTTGTCTATCCCCCCTCCTTCCGTCAGGTGGGGTCCTCGGGAAAGGTGGTTGGAATCGAGCACATCGAGGAGCTGGTGGAGGCATCAGTGAGAAACGTGCAGGCAGATGACCCAAAGCTGCTCTCCTCAGGATGCGTTACATTTGTGGGTGAGTGAGTCATGTGACGATGGGAAGCCTGTATTGACCTTCAGAGTGACTCATCTGACCTGTGTGAGTTCATGAAGACGGGTTAATGGCCAGTATGTGACAGCTATGTATCAGTGTTTGGAAGGACGCATGGAATCACCATAAGCAGCCTCTCGTCGTTAGTATAACACTAATGTTGAAATAACTTATATGAAAAAGTGTGAGGTGAAAATGGACGAACCAAATACAACATTTCCCACTGAAAATAAAATTGGTTTCTACTGAATTGAAACATGATGTATATATAATTTGACTTGATTGCACCATAATTATTGTTCTGTTGTCATGTCAGCGGGAGACGGAAGGTTGGGCTACCCTGAAGGAGCTCCATATGATGCTATCCACGTGGGGGCAGCTGCGCCCACACTCCCCAAAGCTGTAAGCACCCGTGTTCCTGCTCACATCTGCACACAAACCAGCCTCTCTACTGAACACGAGTCACCCACAAGTCATAATACTCCAGCAACGCTCGTCACCATCAATCCCGATGCTTCACACTATTAAAACTTGATATGGTGTGTGATTTGTGCTTGTGTTAACTGTGCTTCGTTCCCGTTCCTCTGTGTTCCCCTGTGTGCTCCTGGCAGCTCCTGGAGCAGCTGAAGCCTGGAGGGAGGCTGGTTCTGCCGGTCGGTCCAGATGGGGGCAGTCAAGTGCTGGAGCAGTATGACCGCCAGCCAGATGGAACCTTTCTTAGAAAAGCCCTAATGGGGGTCATCTATGTTCCCCTCACTGATAAGCGACGCCAGTGGCCTGGGTATGTACTGCACACTGACTGATCCTGGCTTTCATAGCAGTCTGTTATTGACAGGTATCTACCTTTATGACCTTAATAACCTTGTGGTTATTTCTGGCCTTTGTTGATCATTGCTGAATGGATTCGGTTTCCTGATTTGCTCTGTGTGTGTGTGTGTGTGTGTGTGTGTGTGTGTGTGTGTGTGTGTGTGGGCGGGCGTGTGCGTGCGCACGTGTGTATGTTCCACTTCCCCAGGGGTGAGCTCTGATTGCAGTGTGGTTGCCCCTGCAGGAGATGTTGCTGGGGCTGCAGTTCTGGGGTCTCCTAGAACAGTCCAGTCTGGTGCATTCTAGCCACAACATGCTGGCAGCTGCCTGCCCTTCTCTGCCTCTTTGCCTTGTAGTGTCTATTGAAAGACCCAGAACTATGAGATGAAGAGAGAAGCCAAGGACTGTGGATTTACAAGCCTCTGTTATGAACTTTATGATTTTAAAACTTGCCATGTGTTAATCTTCCTTTATAGATTATTGTCTTTTGTCTGGTAATTTGAATGTTTAATGACAGACACCTGCGTAATCCTCGAGGGTCCCAATCCCTGTGATGAAAACAAAGAAGAAGGGAATTAATATAGTCAACGCTTACCAAGTGAAATCAAGCTGATGCATGTACACAGTGAAAGCATTTGTACAGTTGTGTACAATTGTTGCTGTGAATCTTAGTGTTCATAGTCTAATCAAACCCTAATTCCCTTGTATCACTGCAATAGAAAAACAACATTTGTAGATGGGAAATAAATTTAATTTATTTTGGTGAACTATTCAAATAAACTTGGACTGTTACGATACTGTTTATTAAGAAAGGTGTAATAAAATTATGACGTGCTTTTATAGTATGTTTTTTTGTCAGGCTCTTAACTGAACGCTAGATGTTGACGTCATCATTTAGCGTCTGAAAACCCGAAGGACCTTTTGGGAGATGCATGTGAGTTTCCTACCAACCACTTTCAGGATACAGAAGTTATTGCTTACCTTACAAACTGTAATTTTACAGAACGCCTTGAGTAAACAGTTAGAACCAGTCTTTGGTTTGTTCCTTCGTTATATAAAAACAAATGTGTATGGTTCTCGGTACAACAAGATAGATTGTATCCAGTTAAAGTTGTCCTTTGGACGCCGTCGATGCACTGTGCCTAAATGCAAGGCTTCAATCATCGTCGGGAATGTGAATTGGAAAGTGACACAGGATAATGATGTTAGAGCCTGTCACAAAATAAACACATCCCTTCTACGTTCCCAATCGCACGGACAGCAGACATCACTGACAACACAACCGATGGAGACTATAGAAGCCAGCGATGCGGCAGAGAAAAACCCTTCCGAAATCACTTCCACGACCAAACAGTGCGAAGTGACTGGAACTGTTAAGCGCAAAAGTGAAGAGTCGGTAGAACCAGAAAAAGAAAGTCGTGGTAAGAGACGGAGAGGATGTGGTGGTAAGAACATGAAACCAGGGGAGAGATACATCCCTCCTCCTCAGAAGCGAAACCCCGGGGTAGGCTTCAGCCAAGAACACTTCGATGAAACCTCCTACTATTTCGAAGGTGGTCTGCGGAAAGTGCGTCCGTACTACTTTGACTTTAAAACTTACTGCAAGGGCCGCTGGATCGGAAAGACTCTCTTAGAAGTATTCAACAAGGAGTTCAGAGCAGAATCATTGGACTACTACAAAGCAGCCGCTAAAGAGGGTCGCATCCGTCTCAACGAGGAACCGGTACAGGACTTGTCGATAACGCTCAGGGTAAGTCGTTTCGGAAGTGAGCTTCCAAGAATATCATGTACTATAATACATCAACAAATCAATTCACGTAAATCATATCGTGTCTCATAACGTTCCAACCCTTCCCCAGAACAATGACCACATGAAGAACACAGTTCATCGGCATGAGCCTCCGGTTGTGGGCCGGCCCTTGGAGATCTTAGAGGACAACGAGGAGGTTCTGGTGGTGGACAAGCCTGCTTCCATGCCTGTGCATCCCTGCGGACGATTCCGCCACAATACGGTGATCTTCATTTTGGGGAAGGAGAGGGGGATCTCAGGCCTCCACACAGTCCATCGGCTGGACCGGTTAACTTCAGGGGTGCTGCTGTTCGCTCGAACCCTGGAGGTGTCCAAGAGACTGGACCAGCTGGTCAGAGACAGACAGGTGAGACTCCCTTCCTTTAGAATGATCTGTTCAAACTCCATCCTGTGACTGAGTTATATATTTGATCATGCCTTTTCAAATACCCTTGCACCAGTTGAAGTTTCCGTCTCAAACAAAATAAGTCACTTGTCCCGTGGAATGTGTGTTGTGGCTCACATATTGATAATTGTAAATACAAAGTGCTGAGTGTGTGTGTGCTCTCCCCCACAGCTGGAGAAAGAGTATGTGTGTCGTGTGGAGGGGGAGTTTCCAGAGGCTGAGGTGGTGTGTGAGGAGCCTATCCTGGTTGTGTCCTTCAAGGTGGGGCTGTGCCGGGTGGACCCCCTCGGCAAGGATTGCCGCACTGTCTTTAAGAGGCTCAGTTACAATGGAAGCACCAGCGTGGTTCGCTGCATGCCTCTCACCGGGCGCACCCACCAGATCCGTGTCCACCTCCAGTTCCTGGGGTTTCCTATCCTCAACGACCCCATCTATGGCTCCTCAGCCTGGGGCCCCAAAAGGGCTAAGGGGGGACTGGTTGGGCTGACTGACGATGAGTTGCTGAAAGCTCTGCTGGAAGAACATCGCACCAAGGAGAGCCTCCACCTTCTGGACCTACCTGAAGACGCCAGCAGCCTCTTACAGGAGGGCATTGTGGGAATTGGAAGTACTGGAACAGATGTGGGAAATTCATGTGATACTAGCTTGAAGAGGCCTGATGAGTCTGGCGTTTGTAGTTCCCAAACAGAGAGCGGCGTTAGTAATGAATGTAAACAGCCTCAGACAGATCCAGCACAGCCTGTTTCTACTGATTGTACCCTGAATGACATGCAGCCTTTGCAGGGTACAGGCAGAGATGGGGCACCAGCACCCCTCTCAGGCCCCAGAGACAGAGACCCTCTGTGTAGTGAGTGTAAGATCACCAGGCCGGACCCTACTGAGAAGGAGCTAATCATGTATCTGCATGCTTTACGCTACAAAGGACCAGACTTCGAGTACCAGACCTGCCTGCCTGACTGGGCTAAAGAAGACTGGGTTGATGATTAGATGTCAACTTGATGTCACGTTGTAAATTCATACGTAATATTTGATCAGTGTCTTGAGAGTGTGGTCAAAATTGGTATGGAGTGATGTTAGGTACATGAAATTGCACATTTTTGACCCTTGAAGTTAAGAATTAGAACTACAGTTGTGAGGATTTCGTTTGCCTTTTCCTCACTGGGGTATAATATACAGTCAGAACATTTTCGGAGTTTTTAGGGTGGTTCAATCACACATGATTTCTAATGTAACTTAAATCAATATTTTTTTTTCTCTCTAAACAAAACAACCAAAATAAATCTTTAACCAGGAAAAATACACTTTATTTTTTTACTTTCCACCTTGTGGAAAATGTACAGCATTGTGATTCCTTGTCTAATAGTGATTGCAACCTCATGTCATCAATATGACGCTGCGTTATTCATTCCTCAAAGCAGAATAGGTTGTGAAGTGGCTAAATTCTGATCATCAAAGAGTACTACATGAGAAAGGAACACTTTTAAACAGGCGAGACAACTTGCTTGCTAAACACTGAAAGTCACTGTTTCAAACCTCAACGTTCTTACACAATAATCAAATGTCCTCTGTAGGCCTACTACGAAGCAAGTTCAACATGCGGTAGATATACTTCAGTCAAGTGGATTCACAAATCCTAACAACCGCATTCACGCTAAGCAGTGTCACGACAGTGGCTATCAACTCCTTCACTCAACCCAGGTTTGACCAATCCTGCCGGGAGTGTTCACGTAAAAGGGACGGCATTTTCTCCTTATGATCAATTGCAAAGATGTAGAAGTCTGCCAGAGCCACATATTGTACATAAGATGATCAAACTAAAATATGAAACACGAAATATTTTCAAATGTAATGTAAAAACAACACAGTTGTCTATGCCAAAGACAATACGGAAAGCTGGTAAAAACTTGCTGATCAAGTTAACAGGTTTACCTAAATAAAAGCCCCTTCATTAAGGCACATTATTGCAATAGCGTATTCCATTAATGTGTTCACCTGTCTTTTAAGAAAACAAAGAATATATATTTCAAAACATAATTGAGAACGGAATTTAGGAATACATACATACATACATACATACATACATACATACATACATACATACATACATACATACATACATACATACATACATACATACGAAAATAATTCTTATATTAATAAGTAATTATACGGCTTCAGTGCTTTAACCGTTCTCTGTTTTAGGATAAAATCACAAGTCTATATACATTTCAAAGTTACTCGTGGACAGCTAAGTGTGACTCCCACTGTTTGCGCACCGAGGTCAGTGGAGATTGTAGAAGCAAATAATCATTTTCCTAAGACAAATGATTGGTCACTAGGCGGTGCTTCCGGGAAGGTTAGGTATGCTCAATAAGTTACCGAGGCCTTGGTAGGAATCGAACCACAGTCGTGAAACTGAAAACCAAGAGTTAAACCTTAAGTTGTCGCTAACCCCAAATCCTGCTTCGTAGTAGACTCCTAGTTAAGACTTTACATCAACACTGAAGACCAATTACAAATGCATTGAACTGTACTGCATAAAATGAATTCACCTTGCACACTTAATACTCAGAGACCTCAGTTGCCATAGCAAACTGCTGTTAATAAGAGTTGGCACGTGCTGCACATAGAAATACACCATTGTGTGGGTATACCTTTAAGAAAACACGTTACATTTGAGCTGGATGTGCGGTGGAACAGAAAATTCTCTTTCCAATAATACATTTTGTTCTTCTAGAACTGCATAACATTAATGCTACATATCTTAGCTCTGACACTGAGTAAAACATCAACACAGGGTTCATTTCTGATTGACCCCATTTCTGAAACACATGTACAATGATAACGAAACAACTACAAACATGGCAAATAAGCTAGCTCATCATATATGCGACCATTTCAGAAGCGCCTATTGGTTGTGCTGTTGTGTTGCTACTGACAGCATGTGATATAGGCACAAGCAATGTTTATTATAAACAAAGCAGCACTTTCTCTTGTAGTATCGTTACGATATCTCGTAAAGGTTCATTTTCATTAGTCCCACTCACATGATCTCAGTTCCCATGAATCTGTCCAAATAGTTTCGGCTCAAACCCAGATGGAGGAAGACCAGAGATCGTTGACTGAGCTTGTATGGTCCAAGATATGCAGTAGGCTTGGATCAATTATAAATCCATTTCTGGTCAGAAGTACTTAATTGTTGGCACGTATCTATTGCACTGGGCATCACAACGCAAGTGTTTCCATTGTGTTTAACAGATTGAAACAGAACCAAGTTTGTTGTGTGGTAGTGGCTATAAATATAAAGGTGTGATTATGGATCCTGCCAGAGCAGAATAGGCACAGAGATACATCGCGCAGCAGGTAGCAGGATGTGCAGTGACTTTATTTGGTGGTTCCATGGCCTTTTCTTCTCACAAGTCAAGGGGTAGAAGTGAATTATCTTCGTTTCTGGTTAGGATTAATATTCTTAGGTGTTGTTAGTGATATAGTTTAAGTGTCCAGTGAAACAAACACCTAGATAGGACTTTTAAAATATATTTAACGCTCTTGATGTGTGGCATTTCCTCTAGGGCTGCAACAGTGAAGTTACTCTGGTAACAGTAAGATACAAGTTAGAGTCAGAAATGTGTCGGATAAATGATTAAGAATACAACCTTATTAAAGCTACAGGGCGTTTGCGTTCAAACATATTAATGAATCTTTGAGAGATAATTCAACACCATGCAGCCCAATCTGATTTCAAAAGCATAGCATGAATATTTAAGTGTTGTTATGCAAATTGGTGACATTTACACCGTTAATGTTTGTCACTTGGAGTTTGCACAAAAGTGCAAGTCCTTAAGATAAGTAAAACGAAACCAGCATTTTTATGTTACTACAGAAGTAGAAACAGGACTGTTAATACACGTTTCCTAAACCCTCAACTTGTCTCTTCTTTCGCTCCATCTCTCTTGATCCACACATCAGGCAGGTCTGGTTTGCTATTGGGCAGGATGACAGGTTCCTCGCCCTGGCTGGAACGATTCCGCCCACAGCCTGAAGCCACACTCTCGTACACAGTCTCCCTGAGTGAGAGGCGGAGGGCATCCCTTCGTCCATTCAGGTGTCCTGGCTGCGGCTCCCCGTTCCCCTCACCCTCCTCTTGGCCACAGATATGGCGCTGGGAAGGCCCTGGCTCGATGTCACTGAGGCATGTCTCGTTGGAGTCCTCCAGCCCCTCAAAGGAACTCTGGGACTGGGAAGACAGCAGTCGAGAGTGGGGGTGGTGCTTGCCCCCAGCATGCTTCTCCTTAGAGGCGGTAGAGGGCTGCTCCATGGTCTCCAGAGTCTGGCTGATGATGGTGTCCTCCAGACTGGAGGAGGAGGACATGGTCACGCTCCAGTGGTTCACCCCAGCAGATTGGCCCTCCCGGCAGGCCTTACACAGCAGCTGGTCCTTGGCCAGCTCTCTTGGGGGAGCTGTGGATCGTAGAGTGCTCTCCCTGTAGGGAGAGGATGTCTGCAGAGCTGGGGGAGGATGGCAGCCTGTGTAGGGGTGTCTGCTACACATGTCCTCGCTGTCTGGTTCTGCCTCCCCTTTGTCCACCTCCGGGCCACAGAACTGAATGTCATCGGACAACACGGAGGGTCGGTTGGACAGCTTGCTGGTACAGGTGCTATTTTCGAAGCTGTCACTCAGCTGGCAGGCCAACGGCTGCAGCTCATACTGCTCGGACTCCTGCTCTCCCGCTACCTGCCTTTGTCTCTGTCGCTGGTGGTTAGGGTACAGATATCCTCCGCCATCTTTGTTGTAGTTCCGTCTGACCCTTGACCTGCCGTATGCCCCATTGATAGTGGAGGTGGAGGTTGCTGGGTCGGCTGTTGAGCGGGAGGACAGCATGCCCTCAGAGACCTGCTCCGAGGAACACGGTAGAGAGATCTTCCCACAGTTCCTTTGAGGACCGAAAAAGCAGCAGAGAGACTGGAAGAAGAAGGTGGCAAAACCGCAAGCCACACACTTGACGAGGAACAGAAATATCCCCAGCTTCCTGAAAAGCAGGGCAGTGGCGGGAAGCATGACAATACCAACGCAAAAGAACGCTCCAGACCCTACGGCCACAGGGCAGCCCATCCTCTTCACAGAGTGAGCCACTCGGCCAATCCTGTCTGAGTGTGGAGCCGAGCTGTAGGAGATGCAATAATTGGCCACAAAGTCCACAGAAAGGCCTGCAGCAGCAGAGATGAGCAGAGCTTCCACACCACTCAGCTGCCACTCTAGCAGAACGAGCAGACCCACAGTGACAAACACACTCCCTCCCACGGCCGCCATCCCGTAGATGCTCAGCGGAATGTTCCAGGTGGTCAGAAGCAGCAGGGTGAAGGTCAGGGCGATGGAGACGCCGGCAACCACCAGGGTCTCGGAGCTCAGACTCTGCTGGAGGTCGAACAGCGTGAGCTGACTGATGAACCAGCCCTGCCTCAGTCCTGGTGGCGCTTCGGACATCTCCCTGGCAAACCACGCCACCATGTCCCTGTAGTACAAACTAGTCTGGCTGAAGTTGAAGCTGAAGAGGTGTGTGGTTCCGAACGTTAGAACCAGTGCCGCTATCCTGCCGTCTGGCTGAAAGAACAATCCTCCTTCTCCGAGGGACAGATGGCCCTCTGCGTGGCTGTGGCGCTCTGCCACCATCATGCCCACACATTGCTCAAACACAGCAGCAGGGTAGGGAAAGGGAATGTCATTGCAGCAAAACTGCCGGGAGTCCTCAGTCTCGGAGCAGCGACGAATAGACACCCAGTGCACAAGCTGCTCCACCAAGCAGATGCTGTCCACCCGGCCCTCCTCCTCCTCCTCAAATGAAGTAGGAGAATAAAAACTCTGATTTTGGACTCGTTCACAGAGCTCTCTGAGCCACAACTGAGCTTCTGGGCTGCTTATGTTGAATTCTGGGTCCAGGACTAATGACCCGTTGCTTCTAGGGTCTAAGTGGTCCCCGTTATCAGTAGGGATGACCCCCCAGACCAGGGTCAGGGTCAGGGGCTTGTCTTCGCCATTTCTCTGTCTTTCAAACATGAACATGTGGCGATACTCTGCGTCGTATCTCTCAAACGGATGGCTGGAGCGGAACAGCTGAGTTTCTCTGCTGTCCAGGGTGGGTAGTTTCATGCCAGGATCCACACAAGAGATGTAGGTGCCCCCTGCAGCCAGCACAGCAAACCAGCACACCCATATGTATCGAAACTTCACCACCCCACAAGGGAGAATTTTCAGGAATAATAGGTTAGAGGTCTCTGCCAATCCTTTCTTCAGACCCCTTAGTTTCTGAGCCAGACTAAAGAGGCAGCGCTTCCTCGAGCTTGTGTCCCAAAATCCTCCAGGGTTTTTGGAGCAGCAGGGCTTCCAGCCAGGGGCATCGACCAAGGCGGAGTGCGTCCCTGAGTACCGCTCTCGGATGACGAGCGCACAGGGGAGCCAGATGAGATTGACCAGGGTACTGATCAGAGAGGCTGTCCCTAGGTAGATGGAGAAACACCGGACGGCCGTGATGCTGCTCAGATAACCACAGAAGAAGGCAGCACTGGAGGTGAGACCCGACGCCATGGTCATGTACCCAACTTCCAGCACAACTCTGTTCACCCGCTTCTCCAGTGAGGCGGGGGGGTTGTGGGATAGCTGCAGGCTCCAGAAGTCGACTAAGGTGAAGGCCTGATTGGAGCAGCTTCCCAGCAAGATGAGAACAGCGGAGAGGTTGAGCAGGGGGAAGAAGGCCATGCGAAAGGCAACCTTGTACAAGAAGTAGGAGGTGAGAAGTGAACCTGTAACGGCCACCAGAGCCAGTGCTGATATGAAAAGGGAGCGCAGGTACAGAGCCATGGTAAAGAAGAGAGAGGCCACCGCCAGGACAGGATAGATGGAGTCTCGAGCCAAATAGTGCTTAAACAGGGTCTGCTTAATTCCCAGATCCATCCCTGTGATTGTGGTGTTGTTGTAAGTCAGGTCCTGGCCTTCCAGGCTTCTTATATATATGTCCATGAGGTGCTCTCCTTTTTCCACTGGCAGGAACAGCAGGCTGTATTTCAGTGAGGGAACCTGGTACTGGACAGTCTCTGGCCCCAGAAAGTCCTTATCTACCAGGAAGTGAAGGATCTGGTACACGGCATGGGAGTGCTTGCATCGCATGGGCACCGAGGCGCAGCTCCCCTGCTTGGGTCTTTTGTGGCAGCTCCCTGACAGACTGCCGTGGTGGTAGAAGGGAGCGCAGTAGCGCAGCAAGCTGAGGGACTCTGACACATGGTGGGAGTTGAGGCTGAGGCAGGAGGAGGCATTGCTGAGGACTGCCAAGTAATTCCCCAAGGACCAGCTGGGACAGCAGCCTCCCCCTTCCCCTCCCCGGGCCTCCCCTCCTGTCTCGGTCTCCAGCTTCAAAGGCTGCTGCTGACACAGCCCCTGGAAATGGGCTTGCGAGCGAATCTGAAACACAAAGGATTGTGGATTTTCCTTAGTAATACCATAGGTGTAGGGGAGGGGCAGCATGGGCTGGTGAAGATAGGAGTGTGAGCAGAAAGAGAATGAGAAGCATGATGAGGAAGAAGAGGAAAAAAAGTGGAAGGAGGAGAAGAAGATTCAAGAGTAGAGGCAGAGGAGGAGCAGCTACAGGAAAATAGGAGAGGAGTAAGGCAGAAAAGACCAGAAGCCAGGTGGAGGAACCAGGAGTAAGAACATACCATGGTCTGCTCCATCACACACATGGTGGTGATGGATTTCAGGCTCCACAGACTGGCAGAGTTCCCTGAGCGAAACACCAGCTGAGCATACTGTTCTCCTGCACACACATACACAGTGAAACATGTGGTTCAGGCACACACAACCACAGTGAAATCTTCCCCAGTCAGCTATCTACACTTACACAACACCAACATGCTTACAAGGAGGGTCCAGTGTACTGTTTGCATTCCTGAGTGTGTTTGTGTGTTTTTCATTGTGTGTTTGAAGTATTTTCCTACCAGGTGCATCACAGAGGAAGGTGTCCTGATCTGGGTCTTTATCCAGCATCCTCTTGGAACGCAGTCTTGACTTCTCTTGCCTCCCACCGGCCTCATCATCATCCACATTGCTGTAAACACACAGGAACAGGAACTTGATTATATTTTCAACCCTTCAACCAACAAGGACACTAAGTCCTGATTATTTTTGCCTAATTTATTTTCATTTCATTCAAGTATTTATGCTCCAGTTTTAATGATGCACTTAGGGAGCCAAGTTGCTTGGACAAGTGTTTTCATGCTCCATCTGTAGCTGTAAACAGGATCCAAGTGTTGCCTTTCATAGAAGGATTAATTACATAACCCAAAAAGGATATGTGTTTGTGTATGACAAAGGGGAAAGAATGTACTTTGGCTCTTCTTTCTGCTACTGGCATGCTGAATGGTGAAACCCCAGTATAGTGAAAACCTCAAAAGACCCGTTTTTACTTGATATTAGTCAGTTGTTAAGGTACCTGGCAGTGTGCCTGTGTGTGCTCAGCTGTGGAACCACAGAAAGGGTTCTACCAGGCCCCGTGTTCTCCAGCAGCTTCGTCAACGAAGACTGTCTCAGTCCTATGTATGTTCCCCTAGGCTCAAACCCCTGTGAACACATACACAACAACATCAAACACACAACCAAAAACACACACAACAACAACAACATCAAACACACAACATCAAACACACACAACAACAACATCAAACACACAACCAAAAACACACACAACAACAACATCAAACTCACCAAAACATACAGTACATCAACAGACATCTTCACACATCCAACGCACACCAAACTGTACCACAGACACCAAAAACATGATCAAACACCACTACATCAACCCACACAAAACACAACCAAAAGAATGGCATCTGAGCACAGTGTAAGTGTGGATACAAGCAGCAACTGGACACAATGCTCTGTATTCATTAGCATTGAGAACACACTGTATTTATGTAAATTAAGTATACTTAAGATGCAGTAGATGGATAAAGTGCTCATGTTTATCCATTCAGTGTGCTACTTAGAGATATCCACAATCAATAAGGTGGTTCTGTGGATCAATGGAAGCTTCTGTAGTCAGGATATTTCCTCAGCACCTAGCTGTTTACACCTCTTCCTCTCCATATGAGAACATTGTGTTTTCAACTGGATGCACATTGTTGCATGCCTACTTTACTGCAAGCACACTGTCTGCAATTCAATTTCTATAGCTTCATTAAACATGGTAAAAACAAAAATGTCTGATTTAGCATGACGATCTCATCCCGTTATTATTATTATTTTTGATGTTCAGCTTCACTCACGTCAACTCAGAGAAAAAAGGAGATTGTGTGGATGTGTGTATCCCTGCAAGTGTATGTGTGTGCTGTGTATCCCTGCATGTGTATGTGTGTGGTGTGTGAGTGTGTGTGTGTGTGTGTTGGCAGGTGCGAACTGACCATGAGGGGGTCAGAGAAGTCAGGTAGTGGCCCAATTAAAAGACCTGCTAGAGAACATCCAAGAAGGACAAGGGCACATCCCAGCATCATCACCACAGGATACTCCACCACCAACTGGGAGTAGCTGCAAGTACCACAGAAGAAGACCAGCTCGGTGTCAATGTAACTGCCAGCTTGCATGACATAAGAAGACTTTCTTTGATTACCTGTCAATCAGCACCAGCATAGAAAAACAGAGACTGGCAGTGACATTTAGTCTTAAGGAACTTTCGAGGACAGTACTTAGTAGTAGATAATGTAAAATGTAATGAGAAAAAAGGGTTTCATATCGTGCAAAGAAGATAAGCCATATATATCATGCTATCATGCTATTGGACTAACATGCTCTGTACTAACGTTCTAGGAATCCAGTAGAGTC
Source organism: Plecoglossus altivelis (assembly GCA_036571765.1). Classification (NCBI taxonomy): domain Eukaryota; kingdom Metazoa; phylum Chordata; class Actinopteri; order Osmeriformes; family Plecoglossidae; genus Plecoglossus; species Plecoglossus altivelis. The sequence goes on from BROE01000009.1 coordinate 6,030,829, forward strand.
CCTCATCCCTACAGAAGAAAGCACATCACACATTGTTTTTGGAGTGTTAGATTTAAGCAAAACATTAACATTACTGGTCTGCTAACAAATATGTCTGTGTTTTGGCTTTTATCGTTAATTTATAAATGTATGTATTTATTCAATGATTTTGACATCCATCCAGCCAAATCCATTAGCTATCTTGCACCAAGCTGGGTTTTAGATAAACACATACCTGACTGTCACCACATGTCTTTGTTTTCGGTTCTGGGCTCCTCCCTCATGTGATCCCTGCAGCCAATGACAGTGCACGGCGTTATGACAGGACGGAACGTGAGCGGGGCTTCTGCCGTGACCCGTCTTACCACCGATGCTGAGGCCAGTGGAGCAGTCTGGGTGAGAGCTGTCTGTGACGGGGTGAGTATTGAGGCAGGCGTTGCCTCTGGTTGGCTGGTGGTGTGTGCAACAGTGTCTGTGCTCTGGGGGATGACAGCTGGGGGGTTGGGGTGAGGGGTGGTAGGGTGGGCCCTGGGGAACCTGGTGGTACAGCTGAGAGGAGGAGGAGGAGGAGGAGGAAGAGGAGGAGGAGGAAGGTCTGTGGAGGCTGTCAGCCAGCTGGAGCTGCACACTCACACTGTCAGGAGGACAGAGAGACAGCTCTGGGATCTCACTGGAAGAGAACACAGGGCAGAGGGGGTAGGGATATTTATAATTCCAGTAGAATTCAATCTTGGTGTCTCAATGTAGCACATCTCACAAGAGGGTTCCATAGAATGTTTGCTTGTAATGATCAGAGAAATTCCATCCATCGATCAGTTCACCAATCGTTAGCGCAACCAATCAAGAAGTAGTCCATAACCACTGCAATATGATGCAACTTCTTGGGCTGGTAGTCTAGATCAATATAAAAATGACTATAATACAGCGTAAGGTTTGATGGAATTTATGACAGCCTTGGGCTGTTCTGCCTGGCCATGAGTCAGAGTAGACCTTGTTAATAATGAAAGTATTGAGGAGAAAGACAGGGGGAAGTCTTGTTGCTGTGCTCCTGGAAGAGACCCAATTAGAGAGACAGATGACCTCCATCTCCAAGGCCTTGCTCATTACCATGGCAGGAGGATTCTGCATGTCAAGCTAACCCTTAGACTGAGGACAGCGCCTCTGGATGTGACGACTGGGTGACTCATCGTCCAGGCAGCCATGGAAGAGGAGCATAGAGACACAGATCTTTCATGTGCTGCTGTCTCCACACCGGGGTTTTCCTCTACATACTTCTGAAAGAACTTTTAAAAGTTCAACCATGTCCATCCTTAGATTACCCTATTTCACGTGTGTAGCGTTGCTTCTAGTAAATTATCTTTTTATGCATTCTATTCATTAAAGTAGCAAGTCATAATGAAGACTTCAGAGGCTGAATGCATTCATCGTTGATGTAACAAGAAAATCATAATTAAATCATATCATAGTTAACATTATATCTACTTGATATGATCATTAAAATTAGCATAATTAGGTCATTATCAATTACACAATGTTATGAACTTTTGGTACACGATTTTACAAAAGATCAGGCTCCAAATTCATTGAGTTTTAAGTGAGGTTAATTAAAAGACATTATGAGCAGCAGGAATTAGTTTGGCCATGACTCAGTTACTAATGCAGTGTGTCATTTTAATGATTCACTGATTAACAGTCACAACAGCCATAACAATCACACAGTCAAGCTGCATCATAGGAGAAAAGAGGCTGGCCATTAAGTCTGATTGTTTTTCCACAGCTGAGTGAACCGAGCTCCTCTTCCTGTTTAATCACCATGGTGACCAAGTAGGTCAACAGTGAGGGTGACCACAAGCCCATCTAATGCTTTATTGGCATGACCAAGCTTCAAGCAAGGGAGTTAGTGTCTGAAAACACCTGAGGCACTTAACACTTGACAGCAACATGACAGTAGAATGGTCAAATCAGTACCGGCGACAGCAGAGCAGTAAATCAAGCGATCTTCCAATTGTACTATGGCACACCAACAGCATACTGATACATACTGTGTAAATCAACACATCTACATCTATGGTCAGGCTACAGTGGTTATGTGGTGTATTGGACATGACTCAGGCCTGCTAAGCGGGGTCTGTACATAGAACCCCCCTGCAGATGGCATGTGTGACAAGCGTTCTGGGAACCAACACGTCAGCGTACATCGTGGGCGTCTTAGGGCATCTCACCAGGGCTATGAGAAGCTACCAGACTGACTCACAGAACAGGTCTGGGGCTGTCCAGCTTGAACAGACCTTGCATCTGAACCTGCGTAGTACCGTGAACGAACAGCGTGAAGTCAACAGATGATTACAGAAATGACTGAAAGTTGTCAGACGAGCCATTTGCAGCTTTACGTTTCGACACGCTGCAGACTGAGCTGTTTTCTGTAGTGCCAGACTGGGTGAGAAAACCAGAGGTGGCTAAACATGACTGCACAGGTGATGCTTCGGAGATGCAGCTTTTTATAGTGCGGTGCTCCACAAGAACAGCCAGCCAGTCTATGGGGTGGTTTAATAATTAACAGAACTAGACTAGAATACATCTACGAAGGTCTTGCTTAAGACCCTCCTGCAGAGCAACACATAATAACCAATCAATTCAACCAATACTGCATTCATTGAAAATTGGTACTGAATCCCTGAACTACTGTATATTCATGGATTTCCTTTGTGTGCTACGAAGATAATTGGTTGGATTACAATAATCCTGAAAGCAATAACCCTGTTTTACAGAGAACGGGTCACTGTTTGCTCACAGATCTTGCATCAACATGACTTTAAAAGACACATTTACATATACTGTGACACCAGATGTCAACCAGATGTCAGATGTTCAATGTTTGAGTTGATTGGCTCAGAGCCCACACTAGTCAGCTGACCTTGCGTGAGACCTGATGATCTTAGCAGGCTATGGTGTCCTTGACGTATGAATGATGCCAGGGTTGAAACTGCCGTTGAAATCCCCCCCTGCGCTGGTGCAGTGGAGAAGACTGACATGTTGACAACTGAAACCTTTCCTCTGTGCCCAGAAGTGGTTTGCTGTGGTCTAGTGAGCAAACCCTGCAGAGAGGCACCTGTCTGCCTGTGATCTGCCAGGACAGGAAGAACCTTCCTCCGTCATGAGCTGGGATCAATCTCGTTATGTTGACGGTGTTTGACGAGGCAGCTCCGACATGCTCTGAATCACCAGGAGATTGGTGAGGATCGTGAATAGGAATTTGAATATGACCTGATTGGACGAGGCTTCATTTCGTCTCAGGGTTGCTTCCACAAAACAACAGGTTAGCTGCTGAGATAAAGGCATCTGAAATATGGTGTGAACGCTGCCAAACCTGTTAAGATTTGTGCAGATCAGCAGAATTTTAAGAAACAAGCACAAAAAGATAATTGACTCGAGGTTAATTGTGTGAACTTGTTCAGCCATGTAGAGAGAGATGGTTAACTTCGATATCACACACGTTTATATGAAGTTAACGTTTTTATGGAATCTAGAGTGGATTTTCTTGTCAACAACAATTCCAAGGGAGGAAATTTATTTCTGTCACTGCGAACATAACCAAGACACCAATGTGTCTTCACGCATTTATTTTTTTAAGTAATAATAACGAATCTATTCATATTCAAACAATATAACAAATGGCCATGAAAACAAAATTCAGCATTAAAATACTGTACGTACCATTGAGAAACCTGTGTGGGTCTCTGAGCTCGTGGAGAATCCATTACAATAGCATCGGTGCTCTCTCCGGTAATAGACACAGCATCCATTCTCAATCCGCTGTACAACTACCGTAACCGATTATAATAAAAACCAACCCATTTGGGAAATTACTATGATCATGTGCGCGAGAAAATTACTAGGCTATCGGTTTTATTCTGCGACACCAAAAGGTTGTTATGAGTAAATGTGCCCGAAGCTGTTATCCTATTGGACGACGCGGTTTGATGAAGCTCGCTGCTGTTGAGGACACAAAGCATGAACAGAACGGTCGCTGTCCAACCAGGGTTGGTGCTGGCGGATGTGGGATACAATGGAGCCCATCATTGATGCAATAATTCACCTGTTTTACATTTACAGCAACACATTATCAATAATTACCATCTTCATTAAACGTGTCTCCTATCAACAATTTTCTATAATTTCAATGACGGATTTGATTTTCAGGTGTTGTGCCCCAGATGCACCCCTCCGCCCCTGCCTGGAAAAGCACCTCCTCGCGGAAACTCGCACATGTACTATACTCTTAACAAATAGTGAAATATTTCATGCCAAGAAATCTGGGTTATTTCTTTCTCGTGTGTTGCCAAGAAATGCATCCATACTAACTCTGTCTACGAATCTCCCACGTGTACGAAATTTACTCTGGTTACTCATAGTATCCTCAATGTATAGTAACAATAATTTGGTACTGGGATGTACAAAGCATAAATTAGATGGGGGTGCATTTCAGGGCATACCTTGTTTGATTTGTCAAAAATGCAATGCACCTCTGCTAACTCAAACTAGGAAAGTGCCACAGGCATGACACTTTCTCTGGTTACTCATGCTGGTCTCTTCAATTTTCAGTAAGAATAATTTGATGCTGTAATTTACAGAACAGGAATGACATGGGGGATGATTTTCAGGGGGTCGTGGATTTCTTAAGAGCGTGTAATACAAATCGAAGACTAGAAAGGGTGGTGAAGATGTAGTCTTGCTCTGCTGACAGGGTGCGCTGTGCAAGCTCTGATGGGCCTCGGGGTGGGTCTAAAGCGACAGCCATGGTAATTTTCTGTGGCAGGCTGGCAGCTCTCTCCGGGGACTGGTGAGGCGAGGGAAATGGGTTATTTACGGCTTGGATGCTGCTCACGGCCCAGGGGAAATCTAAGTAATAGGAGATATGAGATCCCTAGGCAACAATGGCCTGCGTAGGTTTATAAAGTCATACATGCACACAAATTATCATGTACACTTGACCGCTTTAGTATACAAATATAAATTTTCCTGTCAATCTCAAATGAAAGACTCCTCGAAATGTTGCAGTTGTGAGACGACGTATTTTGTATTTGTCCAAGGAGAGATGCGAATGCGGCGTTAATAGGGAACTTCGTAAAGGTATTTTGCTGCCACCTGTTGATCAGTTTTTGTCCCACAGTGTTTTCTTGGTGCCAACACTCTCACTCACATAACATGTACACGAAACATTCACACCGAGAGAGAAAGTAGGGGCGGGGAAAGTGTCAGAGAAGGTGAGAGGGGGGAGAGAGATATAGCGAGTGAGCGAATGATTGAATGAGTGAAATTGGGTGACAGAGGTCGAAAGATTCCAGAATGCATCCCGCAGGCAAATGCTGCCATATTATTTGGTAAGAAAACCTGTAGATCTGTAAACCGGGGGTCAAATACAGATCGCCCGCTACATTTCATTGGTGAAACATCCTTAAACTCCGCCCCAAATACCTCCCTCCTCGACTCCTGGAGAGCACTTGACTGACCGAAATGTCAGTTTTCAATGACTCTCCTGCGTACCATCGGTAGTCATGTCGAAGATTGGGAACCCTCTTTGCGCGGCTGTGCCGTTAGCTTTTGCCGTAATTTCTCTAACACTTTTAGTAAGCAACTGGCATTCCAAAGCCCGTAACGCAAAGTTCACCAAGGAAAATCTTGAAGCAGACTTTGCTGTACAGCGCACCTTGTTAGTTCATGAACTGAACGAAAGACGCAAAGAAATTCTTCCGTTTCTAATATTACACGAAGGCGGGATGGTTTCGAAAGATTTTGGACATATATCGCGGGATCCTTTATCAACATCTACAAGAGTGGTTGGGAATTCTGAGAATGCAGCTGTTTCTGAAGGATCTATTCCATATAGCGGTGCGATTGGCTGCAGTGAACTGGTGGAAATGAGAGCGGTGGATGTCTTGGGGTCTGGGTACACTAAGCTGGTTCTCAAAGTGCTTCTGTCCGAGGGCCAGCCTGTTGCACTGAAGTTTGTGAACGACCAGGGGGCCGACATGGGCAGATGTCTCGAAGAATTTAAAGACCCAGAAGGTTGTCATGAGCTCGTGTCCTACAAACTGAAAAAAGAGATCGTTTTGCTGCAAAAACTGCAGCATAGGAACATAATTAAGGTATGTTGAAAACAAACTCTATGTTTCAACTTTAATCCGACGGCACAATACCCTGTTCACGGTTCAATGGTTTGGTAACATGAACGGGTAAAATGTGACGCAAATCCACATTGGGTCACGGGTATGCCCCATCGTGTAATTCAATTTACCGGGTGAAGCGCTCGTGACCCTGTTCCAGTTGGCCATCAGGCACAACAAGGTTCTGTGTGTCTGACAACAACAAGCATCTGTCTGAACTGTAAAGATCCCATTCAATCAAAGCCTTATTTAAGACTTGCAGCCAAACATGTAAACAGATACTTGAACTTGATCTCTCAATAATAGAATTGAGACCAGCTTTCTTCTCCAGTTGCTATATCTTCAGGCAACTTTATCAAGCAAACTGAGCTCTACTGTACTCGACTCAAATTCCACTGTAACTCAAATGACAGCCTTCTTGTGTCCACAGCTTCAAGGCCACTGTGAGGAGGAGGGTGGAGGAGGTAGGATCACAGCTATTCTAGAACAGGGATCACCTCTCCAGATGATCCAGCTACTGCAGAGCCCCTGGGAGGAACGCTTCAGGGTAGGGGCCGTCGAACATCCCTCCTCCATAACCCCACTTTCTTTTTCTCATCACTTTGTACTCTCTCTCTCTCTCTCTCTCTCTCTCTCTCTCTAACTCTTTCTTTTCTCTCTCTCTCTCTGTCTGTCTGTCTCTCTGTCTCTCTCTCTCTCTCTCTCTCTCTCATCCAAGGCTAGTTCATCAGGACTGTCCCCATGTCCTGTTCATCTCTAGCATACCTGTGGTGGGGGAAGGGCAACCCCCACAGCCTGGAGTGGATTAACTACAGACCCCAACACACACACACTATCTCCATTCCAGCTAAGGTTGATCAAATACGCAGAAGGCTGATGCCTGTGGCGCAGCCAGGAGAATCTCAACACACACACACACCCCTCCCCCTGGCTAAGGGCCCCGGGCCCCTACTATCTTACTGCAATCACACTGCGTGTGTGCGTTGGTGCTAGAGAAAGGAAGTTAGAAAGTGAAAGACGGATGGCATTATAGTTGACCAGTAGTGCACGTGTTAACATGTATCCAGACACAAGGTAGAGGCTATGGTGCTGATCAGTGTTGACTGTTCCAGAGAAGCGTCTGTCGGCAGCAGCCTAGGGAGGTGTGTAGTTATATAGAGTGATAGAGGACAGGAGATCATTTCTCCCTGCCGGCCTGGTGCCTTTGACCCAGCGGTGCTCACTAATCCACAGAGGGCTTGGGTTACACCCAACTCTGCTTTTATAGCTCCTCCAATGCACTGGGTAATTTCAAGAGCAGAGCGTTACCTAATGCTGCAGCTATGTTCACAGTGTGACAGAATAATTTTATGCTCTGTCAATGCATGGCCGATGCTACTCCTGTATTTTGGTTCTTGCCATGCCGACTTGATACTTTTCTCTTTTTTACCCCCCTCCCATCTCTCCTCTCTCTACGAGTTCTTTTCAAACAAGGATGGCCTCATTGGCCTGTGTCCAAACTTCAAAGAAAGCAGAAAGCACTTACCGCTAGAATGATTGCCAATTGAGACACGTTTTGAAAGTTGTGCACGTGTAATCGAATATGTATGTGGGATATCACGTTTGTTGTTTTGAATGCTGTAACTGCATGGCTTGTTTAGAACAGTGTTTTTGATGTCCCGCAGGTGTGTCTGGGCCTCGTCCGTCTCCTCCATTACCTGTCTTTCTCTCCGCTGGGCTCTGTGGTGCTGCTGGACTTCCAGCCACGCCAGTTTGTCCTGGTCTCCGGAGAGCTGAAGCTAACCGACCTGGATGACGCCAGCCTGAGGGAGCCGGAGTGCAGGAGCGACCAGGATTGCTTGCTTCACTTTCCCCTGAGGAGCTTCAACCTGTCCTGCTCCCCCCAGGGCCTCTGTCAGGGTCACAACGAGAGAAGAAACCTCTACAACGCATACAGGTTACACTGCTGTACTGGTACAAAGGGGGAGGAGTCGGGGGAGATGTAATACCTGGCCTGGGCTTTGGTTTGTCAGAATAATGGTTCTACGTAGACAGGTTTATAACATGCTCTGACACCCTCAAGTGTGTTTTTACCAGGTGTCTGTCTGACCCAGATGCGTGTGTGTGTTTCCCTACCTCCAGGTATTTCTTCACCTACCTGTTGCCTCACCAGGCCCCGTCTGCTCTCACACACCTGCTGGAACGCATCATGAACTCCACAGGTGGGGATCAGGACACAGCAATGTTACATCACTCATCAACTTGTGAATTTCCGATTAACATACGAAAATAACTGTAAGACATGTTTATACAGGGGAGCTACAAGCTGGTATTAACAAGACTCTGGAAGCCTTTGAAGAAGTCCTCCAACTGTACCAGTCTGGGCCACACCTGGATAACCTCCCTCCTGCCTTACTTAGAGGTAAGTCTCTAATTCCCCTGCTTCTAGGCTCCGTTATGTACTAAACCGACCCTTGCTTCAGTATACCATGTTTACCCATCCTCTGTAGTTTAGAACAGTCAGATATTCCCATACATGAGCACTATATTGGTATTATACTGCTTCATTTTTTTTTTTTACGTCAGAGCGATACCGAAAGATATTTCTCCCTGCCTCTTCCCTCTGTCCTGCTGTCCCTCCGTCCTCCCTCCCTCCTTCCATCCCTCCTTTCATCCCTCCCGCCATCCTTCCATCCCTCCCTCCACAGTGCTCTATGAAATATTAATGATGAGATGACTGGCCCAAGTTCCTGCTGATATTTTCCATGCTCCAGCTGCAGGAATGTTTATATAGAGCAATAGGATAAATAATCAGCAGTGGACTGGTCTGAGTAGCCTTCGTCTGGAGCTAAGAAGGAATGTTTCAGTCTAACATGGAGTTGTGCAGCACAGACATAGATATCCAACTCAAAAAAGTACATTGTGTACTTAATGTGGCAGAACAGCGGCCATCCAGATTACTAGTGACCCTGCAGATCTATACTGTGCTATGCAGATCTATACTGTTCTGTGCTCTGACAAGGCAGAAACTTCAATTCAGTGTTTGTGTCTGTTTCAGCAGGTTTGTCTTTGCCAGCAACTCGCAGCAGAGCACAGTGCAGATGTGTGTTAGCTGAAAGTGATTTTCGGTCTGGTCTGTTCTGAGGAGTCAGCTCTCTCAAAATTAGATTCAAATTTTTACACCATATAGCACTTCCACTGCCAGGGATAACAGGACAGAACAAGAAAATGCACACATTCAGCCATCTAAACCAAAAAGTTCTCTCTCTCTTTCTCTCCATATCTCCTTCCTCCCTCTCCTCCCTGTTTTTCATCAGGCCCAGTTAGTGTCTGAGGCTTGTCACCATTTTGGTTCCATCCATGACAGGTCTCGTTCTCCTTCTAGAACCACTCTGTTTGGTTCACAAATGCGCTGGACTCCCATTAGTTACTACTCCTCACACACACACTTCCTGGCCATTTAGGTAGAGATTGGTAGAAATAGTGTGTAATGTGACACTCTTCCACCTCCACACCACTATGGCTGAGTGGACCTCTGTTCTGACTGTGTGTGTGTGTGTGTGTGTGTCAAATTCATGGCTAGAGCTAATTCTAACCAGATGAGTTAAACCCCACAGTCCATACCGCTATTATGAGTGGACTATTGACTGCCGATCAACAAACCCACAGACTACCACTAACCAACCAATGTACTGACTGACCGGTTCCTCTCCCCTTGTCCTGTGCAGACTATAGTGTGATGCGGGGCGTGAGGACGTCAGGAGATGTGGGCTATAGGTGCTGGGGCTCCTACAGTCACCACGGCTGCCTGCTGTCTGTCCATGGCCCCAGGGAGGCTGCCCTGCTCTGCTCCTCCCAGCCACTGTGCTCCAGCTTCAGCCTCACCCAGCAGAAGACCTGGACGGGTCAGTAGCTGTAGAAACCAAAGACCTTTCTGCGTATACCTCACGCTTAGACACGTTGAGACGCCAAGGCGTGTTTGCGTGCGCAAAGCTCTGAGGCAGTACTTTCAGTGAAAGCATGTTTAATCTCTTCATGGAAAAAAAGCTTTGACTTTGAAACAGATGCTGTTTTGAAGCCTTAGGCAAAGCAGAGAGAAGTAACTGTTTTTTATCTGTATCGCAGGGTGGAGAAAGTATTTCTAGTGTTGGCATGGCTGTAGTTAACCAACGTTGTGTTGCCTGTGTCTGCAGGACGTCTGCTGGCTTCCTTCAGGACTGGGTTCAGCCATCTAGTTCCAGATGAAACCTCAGAGGTCTACCTGAAGACGACCAAGGCCCCAGGAGCGACAGTGTAGGGAGAGGGACAAACAGTTGGTTACAGTCAGATGCAGAACGCAATGTAGTGGGCAACACCTTGATCTACAGTACTGTGAAGAATTGACAACGGTCATGTTGTGTTGTGAGATGAGTGAAATCCGAAGACATGACTGGTCTTGGTGTGATGTTCCTGGCGGTGGTGCTTAGCATGGGAGAGGTCCTGGAGGGCTATCAAGGGCCTGCAGCTGAGGGGGAAGATGTTTGAACTGAGGTGAATGGCATATATTTATAAGACTTATGCTCTGGGAGCGTTTGATCTGACTGCCAGGACTGCTGGCCCTCCCAAAGCTATTTAGAGGGATTTCCCTTCAGGTATAATTATGAAAGGAAAAAAAGCAAAGGGCTTTTCCCCCATTTTGTCTTTGTTTGTCTAGTGTTTTGTGGAGGCTAGAGTCACAGCAGTAAGATTTTCCTGCTTTGCCTGATTGAATCCTGGGCCTAGAAAGACAACAAGCTCTTATGCAAACAAACTTTGATGTAGATGTAGCACAAAACTTAGAAGGTCTTGTGTTTGCTGGAATGTCAACAGCCCTTAGATGCCACTTACTACATCTTTCCAGTTCCACTCCAAAATAATGTTGAAATGTTTTAAAATGTGAAAGATATTTACATATTGTTCAATTGTTGGGTTATTTACACCTTGTGGGTGTGAGACTGTAAATTCATTATTTTTCAATGAAAAAAAATAATTTTAATGAACATTCATTCTGACCATTTTGTTCCTGTTGTACTATTTGGTTCATAATATAAATACATTATTGTAATTCCACTGCCTTCAAGTCTATTGTGATTCACATTTGGAATTCAAATTGAATTGGGAATAATCTGAGCTAATAGCAAATTCTGTTGTCATTAGCATCACTATAAGTACCTCAACTCCTCCTGTCTCCCCCCCATCTCCCCCTCCTTTACTGGCCAATCTCCGAAACTGCCCAAGGCAACAACCGTGTGTGTGCGTGCGGCGTGCGGGCGTATGCGTCAGTGCTTGATCCTCCACCCTGGCTATCAGTAACCCATCTCAACCGTGGGGAATCCAAACACAGCCCCATTCTTTTTCAGTTGACACAATACCTAGAGAATGCATGCAACATCAACACACCCCAGCTCATGATGGGGTTAATTAACACATGTAAATGTACCACACTGACCAGGGCTTTCTCATGGAGGCAGGTCCATCACACAGAGAGGCAGCCAGAACAATCAGGCCTAAATCTCCTGTTAGCATAGGAAAGAGCTTGCCATCTGGGCTGCAGAGGCAGGGAGGGGAACAGATATGGGGGGGTGGAGCCTTGCAGAGATGGGGTCACTGAGGGGGTCAACTGTATGTATGTATAGCTATATCAAACTGTGTGTGTGCCCCTGCTGTGACTCACTAACCCCTTATGGAGAAGCAGAGTTGAGGGGGGCGATGAAGTGAACTAGGATGTCCTCTTGTTTTGGAGAGGGGGCACAAAGGGTTGCCCAAAGGAAAGATGGAGCAAGAGGAAGTGCGAGAGAGTGAGAGGATGGGCGGCGTGAGGAGGACTAGTGTGAGAGAAGACGACAGACACCAATGAAAAGGATGGTTGGTTGTTAATATGCATACACCCCCCCTTCAGCACATAGCTCCTATCTCCATCTCCATCTTTGTTTCTTTAGTTTCTAGTTTCGCTCCACTTGTCTCCAGTGTTGGGATTTCTAACCTCCATCTGGAAGGGATCTGTTCAAGAAAACAAGCCCTCTGCAGTTCAGGACCAGCGTGGCAAGGCAGCGCTGGACCCACGGAGAGGGGCGACTGGGGGCATGGCAGCCCACTGTTTGGCTACATTACGGTAATGAAGATTGATGTAATGTGTTGGTGTGTGAGGCTGGGTTCCATTGGGGCTGCAATACTACCACAGTACTACAGCATTGTGGTGAACCTGCGGCGAGGTTCTATTGGTTAAAAATCTTGTAGTTAACCTCAACTTAAAGGTTTACACCTTCAAGTCTCTCCCTCTTTTTACTCACACATGGTTAAAAGCTAACAGTTGACCTTTGTCATGGCTGTCCACTCAAGTCATGCCCGCATCCCTCTGTTACGAGATCCCCACATGCTCGCTCGCTCGCTCGTGCTTGCTCCCTCTCTCTCTCTCTCTCTCTCTCTCTCTCTCTAACACACACACACACACACACACATCAGAGTCTCAGTTGGATCAGCTTTCCTTTTGAAGCTTCTGACCTCCTTCCTCCTCCATCTCCCCCCTGCAACACTGACTCCCCAACCCCACCACCATCCATCACACTGGGGCTCTGTCCGTCAGACCCCCTCCACACCATTTCCTTCCACCTCTCTCTGGTTCCAACTTCTTTCCCCTTTCTCCACTCTGGTCCCATATCAGCCACACGTGCACACACACGCACGTGCGCACACACACACACACACACAGAGTTCTTGTAAATCATGTTGCTCCTCCTGCTCTTTTCACCGGCCAGGTCCTCGGGGTAAGGCTGGGCTGGTGAAGGGTGGAGAGAGAGAAAGTGTGGTGGTGTGTGCCTGCAGGGTTGAAGGGGGGCTAGGTTACCTCTGTAGGAGTTCATATCAAAGACACAGCCTTTTGTTGTGGCTTCAAGTCTCCAGGGTGCTTTCTGAGTAACCCCCCCCCTCCTCTCTCCCTCCCCCGCTCCCCCTCCCCCTTCTCTCCAGTTCCCTCCCCGCCCCCTCCTCACTGTTCTCCGCGTGTGCCTGGAGACAGTCAGCAGGGAGGCCGTGTGGCCCCTATGTGTAACAGCCCCTCTGCTCCCTGCCCCCTCCTCTGTGTTTGCCTCATCTGGAGATGCTCTGACCTGGCTCTGACCTTTAACTGCCATGGACTGTTTCATCTCACAATGCCAAGCAACACCTGGAGTCCCACACTCAAGCTGCAGAGCCTGTCAACATCCCATCCCCGTCATTCAACCCCATTCGCCAGTGTTGTGCTTTCCATCGCTTTCTATTTGACTGTTTTGCACTCAAACACAAGCGCACACGGACCGGTCGGTTGTGTGTTTATTTGGCTTGTTCTGAGGCTTGTTAAAGCTGTTAACCGGGGGAGCTGTGAAACTACTCTCTTCTTGTCTCTAATGAGGGGGTTGCCTCAGAGGTAGTAAAACAGTCATGGCCTCATTCTGGGGCTGTTAGTTCGTGCTCCATTAGTACTTCATTATGTCCACATACAGGCAGCGGCTGCCAGGGTCATTACCATAGACCCCCTGACCCTGTGACCCCCTGCTGATGTGGTGAGATGGTGGTAGGTCAACTAGTTGGCTTGGTTCGAGCTCTGCAGGTAGGGTGGTGCTACCGAAGGTTAGTCCTCACCTACCAAGAGCTTCTCTGATCTATTCACACAAAAACAAGAATTAAGAATGAATTGTAGAACTTGCAACCTGAATGCCTGTTAGAGATTGTGGCCAGCATTTTTTTTTTGTATTCAAAGACAATGACTGCTATTCTGAGTGAGGTATGTTTGAATGTTTTGCTGGCTGGACTGCTGCAGTAGAAACAACCACCTCAGTTAATTTGCACTGCATCATCTAATAACAGGGATATTTGGTTTTATGAGCAAATTCTGCCTAAATAGGGGCACTGGCTTGGGTTAGGACTCCATTACCTCAGAGAGGAGAAATCTCTTGCGATCTGGGCCAAATGTTTGAGTCAGCAGAGAAGTCTAGGTATACCTGCACTAAGCAGTTAAACTGGAGTCACTTATATGGCATCTCCTCTCTACTTTCACGCCTCCCATCCATCTGGCCTCACTTCTCTCCTTCATTCTCTCCACTACTCTCCTTCTACCTCCACCACAACCCATTGGCCCTCATTTCCTCTCAACTCTTTATCTCCATAAAGCCTTCAACCCCCCACCTCCAGGTGTGTATCTGTGGTCTGAGGTCTGAGAAACAGGTCAAACATTTGAGTTGAGTAGGCTTGCAGGGAGAGAGATACGTTACATAAATACAGGCCAATCACAGAAGACACCATAGTCTCACACTATACCTTTTATATAACGTATTTCAGAATCATCGTAAATTACAAAAGATACTTATAAAGTTATCGAGTTGTATATATGTCATCACGTTGGCAAATGTCTATTGGTCGATTTCTAGCACTTTATAACACACATTTTAATGACATTAACGGCCTTTTTTATTTTAACTTCACAGTAACTCTATTTGTATACAACCCCATTGCTCATCATTGCATATCTGTAAGATACACATTTGACAGCCTTAGGAGCATACCAACGCAGCGAACACTTCGAAGCCATGCAATGATCTGCTCTGCCTTTGCAACTTCTAGAAGAACTTCGCACTTCTGCGCTTCTAAATCATTGCTACAAATGTGGCTTTATCGCTCTCTTCAGGGTAAAAGTTGCAACCGCAACTAAAATAAGCGGAACAACCCGATCGCGCCCAAACGCAGCCCTTCCCTGAAATTCAAAAAATATTTTTCGAAAGGTAAAGAAAAGGTCTTTTAAAGGTTTTAGAAAATATTTTCCACAGGTCGAAAAAAGGTCAAGAAGAGTTTAAAACGTTATCTTTTTAAAGAACGTTTAGAAAAAAGTATTTTTAAAGAAAGTTAAAAAAAACAACAACCCCACTCTCAATCTGTTATTCGGTCGTTTTTTCACATCCTTGCTTGAAATTTGTCAGAATATATCTCTTGCTCAGCCTTAAGTCGGTAAAACAGACTTAAACCTTAAGTTATGGGAGGGCTATCAACAAATACACTCCCAATTACCATCTCTTTCTGTTTGATTGGCATACTCGGTGCCCTGTCAGTTAAGAGAGACTGACTCACTGGCGGACTCATGGTGACCATTCGTCAGTCTGACAGAGAGAGACAGAGAGAGGGAGAGACAGAGAGAGGAGCCAGAGTTGTAAGAGGAGCTGCACATTCACACTGACAGGAAGAGAAGAAACTAAAGCCAGTTTGTCTGCTGAGGAATCTCCAGCCCCTCTACCCTGACTATGTCGGACTGTGAGGGGATGCCCATGGGTAAGTGTGCTTCGAGTGAGTATGTGTGTCAGAGAGGGACTGTCTGCATCCAGCTGTTTCCCAACTCGTCTGGGACAGCTCACCCTGCAAGTATCCAGCCTGACAGAAGGGCTCCTCGTGGCCTTATATGGACACTTTGTTGTTTGAGTAACCTTTAGGCCTATACATTTTTAATATTGAAATAGTTGTATGATATGTATGTGTGTGTGTGTTGGTGAGTGAAAGAGAGAGAGAGAGAGAGAGAGAGAGAGAGAGAGAGAGCGAGAGCGAGAGCGAGAGAGAGAGAGAGAGAGCGAGAGGAGAGAGAGAGAGGGGTGGGCTGTGGCAGAAATACAAAGTTGAAAGTACACGTGCATGCATGGGTGTGTGCGATTGAATTGATTTTGGTTTTGGTTTCACTCATAGCAGTTATGGCTTCTCTAACCGCAGATTAGCAACAACTTACAACAGTTCTCCACTGTTACGAACGTGACACTGCTGTGTGTGTTTGTGTTTACTTGTATAAGTACGTGCGGGGTTATTTCCCACAAGTGGAGCCAAGTCCACAGAAGAGCTGAAACACCAACAATCAGATATAAATAGCTTCATCCCCTTCCCTCTCAGTTGCAGTGCTGTAAGTGCAGAGTAGCCTGAGGCTGGGTCAGGCCCTGCTCTGTATATCATCCAGGAGCACCAGCCAGTTAACCCACAGTCAGCAGGTCTCCATAGCCCCACCGGGTCTCCACAGAGACTACAGTCTGCAGTCTCTCAGAGTCTACTCTTTGGTCTCCCCTTGTAGCCCACACGCTTTAGTTTCTCCACATAGCCCACAACGCATTCTGTTGTCTGCTATGCGTAGCTCATGGCATGACAGAGGTGGCATACCATTGAGTATTCTATTCTGAATCCCCATAGAGAGAAATGACAGCAATACAGGACAACTGGTCAGGCTTCAGCCTTGCTACATATATAACCTGGATGATAGGATGTGCTGTATGTCAGTGCACATACTCTGGATGTCCTACTGTAAGCTACGTCCTGTTGCTACACCGGGATCCACATTTCAACGGAGCTGTGTTTTCTGGAGGCTACAGGAAGACTGACAGGCAGGCAGGCAGACTGGGGGTAGGTGAGCCAGAGCCTACAGACTCTCCCGGAAGCGTTCATGGTAGGCTTGTGTTAGATGCAATGGCGACCATAACCTAGTACAGGTAGTGTTTAAATGCCAAATCCCCTCACTGTAGCATGGAGGTGGTTGTTTATCCATAGGCGCTCATGTGAAACCAGTGTGGGTTTGAAACGAAAGGATTGGAATTAAGAGTTCAGGAGAGTCATTTCAGGATGCTGTGATATTAGTTCAACCCCCATATTACATGAATAGACCAGAGAGGGTGGGAATTCTACAATGTTGGGTTGTCATGAGTGATATGCTGCATGATGAATATGATCAGTGATATGTGAATGATATGAAAGTTAATTTAACTAAATAATTGTATACAGAACAGAACATTCTGTAACAGAATATATTGATTTTAAACAATGTAAAAGATTGATCTCTTTTTTAAATTTTATTTTTACAAATCCCATAAGGATCATTTACATTTCTACTAAGAGATCCCAGCTGTTGTGTCTCAGACATGTGTAACTACTTTAAGCCACCAGATGTCAGTATTGCCCCATGCTCCTCCAACTCAGCCCCATCCCCTATGGAGGGAGGCAGCTCATTTGTGACCTCATTGTGGGGATGTAAGAGGTTAAAGATCTGCATATCCAAAGTCTAAACCTAGCTGACATCAGAGGGGGGCCAGAGGGCAGAGCAGGAAGAAGAACTGGAGGAGGCAGAGAGGGAGCTGTGGGGAAAAGAAGGTATTGTTTCAGTAGAAAGAAAGGAGGACAAGAAGGAAGAGGAAGATGAGAAGGGACGAATCGAAGACATGTAGAAGGTGGACTGTAGGTTGT
Organism: Plecoglossus altivelis; assembly: GCA_036571765.1. Taxonomy (NCBI): domain Eukaryota; kingdom Metazoa; phylum Chordata; class Actinopteri; order Osmeriformes; family Plecoglossidae; genus Plecoglossus; species Plecoglossus altivelis. The sequence continues at coordinate 6,048,201 of BROE01000009.1, forward strand.
CAGGAGAGAGAGAGAGAGGGTTGGATCTAGAGTGAAGGGACATAGGAGGAAGGGAGGGAGATTAAGATTGAAACAGGGGAAGGATGGTAGGTGAGATAGAAATGGAGTTCAGCTCGATGGTGATCTGTCAGCTGTAACTAAGACGTATGATGTGTTTGATCAGGGCTGGCAGTCCTGAAGATGGTACAGATAGACACTTGTAAAACTATGCGCGTGCGCGCACACACACACGCACACACACACACACACGCACACACACACACACGCACACACTCAAGTTGAGCTACAGCCGAGCCAAATCCTAAGAGGCTAAAAATGTGGCATCAGTCAGACCAGAATATTGACCACATGACGGCTGCATGATTGGAGCTGTCAAGCCCTCTGTGGTGGATGTGGAGATGCAGTGGAACCTCAGCCACAGAGATGAAGTCAGCTCCTGGCAGGCCTTGTTTTAGCCAGTATTGATCGTGAGGACTGAGTCACAGTGACTCCACAGATCAGCCTGACTGCGATCCTCGGGGTGGGAGACGTGAAGTGTGTTGAATAAGGCACATATGTGTCTATGATCACGTGCGTGCAATGCACGTGAAATATGTAGGTAGCGTGTGTGTTTGTGAGTGTGCAACCGTGCAGATGATATGAGATGTAATGTGTGTAGTTCAGCAGAGAAGTCAATTGTGATTAATGTGGTTGTGGGTTGGAAGACTGGGCAACGTGACAGCCTGCTTCGCTCCAGGAAGTCCAGGGTCTCTCATCCCTACACCAGCACACACAGTGATGGATTCGACTCATTACAAACCGTATGTAGAACATCCACTCTTCAGAACCTCCTTCCAGGTGAATAGACTGTGTGCTGGTCAGGTGTACCGTAGGTGGGGGCTAGGTGGAGGCTGCTTGTCGAATAGTGTCTAAGCTCTCCTCATCCACGTGAGAGAGTGTGTGTGAGTGCGTGTGTGAGCTTGCATATGTTCAACTCTCGGCTGCTGCTCAGGGTTGGCTTAGGATAGCTAATCCACACTCCAGTGACATCATCAAGACCAGGGATGAAGGGGTTCATCAGCCAGTTTGTTCCAAGAGCCTTTCATTAGCGGTACTCCAGCACTGAGCATTTAGAAGTACGCAGTGTGCTGCTGCAGGAGATGATGAGAGCCCAAACAGCTTTGAGTTTCTGTCTGTGTCTGTGAACTGTGAGTTCAAGAAGAGAAGTAACCCAGTGCTTCTGCCGCTTGGTAATGAGCCTATTTGTCCTGCCTGCCACCACAGGATTACAGCTATTCTCATCACTCTCTCTCTCCCTCCCCCTCTCACTCACTCACTCACTCACTCACTCACTCACTCACTCACTCACTCACTCTCTCTCTGTCTCTCTCTGTCTCTCTTTCTCTCTCTCTTTCTGTCTCTCTCTTTCTCTCTGTCTTTCTGTCTCTCTCTTTGTCTCTCTCGGAGTATTGTCTCAGACCTGATTACTGTCTGAAGGTTGTGCGAGAAGAGCTGAATGAATGTTGCTGTAACTCGGATTCGCTTAACCTTGAATTATTCTAAGAGAACAATGCACTAGCTGTACCTCACTGTACATGTTTCATGACACACACACACACAGAGCCTAGCGGTGGTTTCATTCCCACGTAATGCTATTACAGACCGTGACGGGAGACCCAACCAAAACACAGAGGGTGACCCAGTTTCAGAAAGCAGAGAAAACCTGCTGTGGTTCTATTATGAGCTGTGACTCCAACTGCCAAACAGTAAAGTACAGACCTGTCATAGTCAGACTGCCAAACAGTAAAGTACAGACCTACTAGACTGTCAGATTGCAAGGCAGCAAAAGGAGCTTGACTGTTTACATCTGTCAATAATTCCTTGGTGATTTCATTGTCTACCAAAGCCCTTGACATGTTTTTATGCTGACAATCTGACAAACGTTCGGTTTGAGTTGTGGATCATAGCCAGAAACTGCTTGAATCATACAGACACACAGACAGCGCAGAACAACGACCCCGGTCCAGATGAGTAAATGTCAGATCATACAGGATTAGATCCTGTTAGACAGCAAGGGCTCACTGCTTTGAATTGAGATCAGGCCTTAGATGAGGGTGTATTTCCGGCAGGCTGGACAGCGGGAGCGTGTGGACTGGAGTGTGAGGAGGGCCGGAGGGATATCCTCAGACCAGCATGGGTCCACCCTCTGTGTCAGGTCCCCCTGTCGTGTGTGTGTGTGTCTGTGTGTGTCTGTGTGTGTGTTTGCTGGACCGCAGCCAGGGGTGACAGAGAACAATAGGGAGACTAATGGGGTGGGGGTGTGGGGAGAGAGGGGGGCGGTGTGGGTGTAGAGGGAGGGGGTTAAAGTCCCTCCCAGCTGCCACCCGTAGGGGGCTAGGTGACATGGGGTAGTAGGACACACTGCACACACATCACAGTCTACGCACGCACCACCACTACACACACACCACACCACAAGCAGACGCGCATCACACCATCACACACACATCCACACACAAGCAGACGCGCACACACACACACAGACACACACACACACTCCCTACCTCCTCTCCCTCTCCGGCCCAATCTAGATCACCAATTTGCCTCCTCAGACTGAGCACTATGTTCACAATAGCCTTTAATCTGGGCCGAGATAGACAATCCACTGTTATGATTGCTATGCATGGCACCCTGAGAAACAACCACCACCACCTGTGATGTTATACTGTAACAGTCCTGCTCAGAACCGAAACATTTATTTTCACGGCCAATACATTGCGGAATGCAAAAACACGTTGGTGCACATTTTCGTCGTGTTTGAAATAGTTCAGCTACGTAAGTGGGAGGGTAAGACCTGAGATGTGTTTTAAATAGCTCCTTGCTGTCTCTCTGCTCCTCGTTCTGTCTGAGAGAGAGAGAGGAAGAGGGAGAAGGAGAGGGAGGAAAAGAGACAACTGGAGCTACATCCATCTTCAGTCTCGTAGAGGAGGATGCTGAGACACGTTGACAGACAACACCGGCCTGAATGAATGAAAAAGCTCATGAATGAATGAATAAATGAGGACCCTACTGAGGGATGCTGAGATCAAGCAGACGATGTCTGTATGTTTACAGACATGGGAGGGTCTGTCCTCCTACTGCGTCTGAATCAGAATCATTAGAGCTTGTCTTTGTCTGGGGTTCTCAGTACATTTCCTTTTGTCAGAGGGTGGCAAGGGAGCACAGACTAGTGGGAGGATAAGAAGCACAGAGATGTGTGTGTGTGTGTGTGTGTGTGTGTGGGTGTGTGTGTGTGCGCGTGTGTGTGGGTGTTGGGGGGTGGTGTGTATGGCCCATGTTGTATGCATTTTATTTTTCCATACCAGCTACATTCATGAATAATGTATGCATGTTCTCCCCTCTGATGTCTGCTCTAGACTCACAGACACATTCAGAGACCCACTCCCCTTTATCTCTCTCCATCCCATCCCAACCAACTCTCTCCCTCAGTTTCCCATACTGTCTCTCCCTCACTTTCCCATACTGTCTCTCCCTCACTTTCCCTTACTTTCTCTCTCTCTCTCCCTCACTTTCCCATACTCTCTCTCTCTCACTTCCCTTACTCTCTCTCTCTCCCTCACTTCCCTTACTCTCTCTCCTTCTCCCTCCCCCCAAACTTCATGCTCGACACTCTCCCCCTCTCCATCTTTCTTCTTTCCTCCATCCCCTCCCCCTCATTCCACATGAACATCCCTCTTCCTTTCTCCCTCCCTCCTGTTTCTTTCTTTTTCTCTGCCTCCTCCCTCCCTCCCTCCCTCCCTCAGGTTGTAGCAGTGTGCTCTATGACAGATAAGAGACAGAGAATAATCATGTTTAGTTTCAGCATCTCTGCCTCTTCTCCTACCAGCCCTAATGTGAAGCCGTGTAGATACACTCCCCGACTTTCTCTCTTTCTCTGCCCCCCCCCCCCCCCCCCCCGCTATCTCTGTATTCCCCCATTCGTTTTCTTAGTCTTTCTAATGCAGTAGCCTTCTTCCTTTCAGCTTGAACAAGTTCTGCTATCTTCTTTCCATAGTCTTTCATCTTTCCATTTTCGTTGACATTTATACTTTTTTTTGCAACCAGTCTTAGCCCCCTCCCTCTTGTTTTGTTCTTTCAAACTCTCTTTTCTGGGCGATCTGAGAGCCTTGTTTTCCTCCCCTCTTCCCACTCCTCCTCCTCTCCTCTCCTCTCTTGGCAGGCGAGGGAAACAGGGAGGATCTGTGTATAGAAACAAGCCCCACCCCCTAATCTCTCATTGGTCCAGAAGCAGTGACAGGGAGGGGCTGGGGTATGCTGGGCTGTCCTAGGCATTATCCAAACACTCACATGCATACACACTCACACTCACACTGCCACACACACTCACACGCAGAAACACACTCACTCACTGTGACGGAGCTGCTCTTAACACTCAAGCCTGTAAAGCTGTTTTGCTGGGGGAGATCAGGGCGGTTTAACGCTGTACAGCTGCCACTGAGCACACAGAGGAGCCACTGAGAGGACAGACAGAGGAAAAGAAGGATCAAAAAGGAGGTGCAAGAAGGAGGAGGAATACCATCCACACAACTTCTCCCAGCGCTCCTCATCCCAATTCTTTCATTCTTTTGTGCGTTTTCTTTTTGTCGGTTCATTCCACCAGACTTGAGGCTCATTTAAACGGCAGAGGGAGGGGGGCCGGGTTCACATCACGGAATGGGAGTGCACGCGTTGTCATGGTAACTGACACCGTGGGTCTGACCCGCGAACGGGGGAGCGCCTCTTCCGTGTAGTGACAAGCGAAAGTAACGGGGAGGGGGGGGGGACCACAGGAGCGACAGAAAGGGGGGACCACAGGAGCGAGAGAAAGGGGGGAGTGAAGGAAACTAGGTGGAAGAGTGAAGGAGTGGAGGAGAGAAGAGAGGCTGAGTGGAGAGCGAGGATGGAGGACGGCTTCTCCAGCTACAGCAGCCTCTACGATACATCCTCGCTGCTGCAGTTCTGTAACGGTAAACTCCTCTTCATCTTCATCATCGCCGTCCTCGTCGTCATCCTCATACAGTGTATGTGTGCTTGACATGTCATCATAGCTGTCTGTTTAAACTTCACATCAAGTAGCTTTAGCTGTGTTTTAGGATTAGCTATGTGTGTGTGTGTGTGTGTGTGTGTGTGTGTGTGTTTGTGTGTGTAGCTGTAGAATAAGTGAGTTTTGTGTCTGTGACTCAGAGGATTGAGCTAATGCAGCACAAAGCTCACAGGGAGAAAATGACATTCCATCCTTACTTACAACTGATTCAGTAAGGTTGATATCGTTTAGCTTTAGCACAGGATGGTATAGAGTTAACGCTGCCTATCTCAATGTGGATCACATTCAGCTGGATGATCCGGGCTATATTTGTCTGTTCGGCCGAGATAGCTCTTTCTCAGGTGGTGAGGAAGAAAAACAGTGAAGGTTGGTGGTTGGGTGAATAATGGTGGAAGAGTAAAGGAAGGTGTTTGAAAGTAAGTGTTCCTCAGCATGTCTAGGAATTGTGACAGAGCAGAATCTGGGTCAGAACGTGCCAGCGCTGTGGGGAAAGGCTTGAGCCAGCAGTGCAGATGACAAACACACAGAGATGGAGGATAAACACTGCACTGCTAGGCTCGGCTCCAGAATGGAGTCAGGCTTTAGTGTTTGCATGATTTTCTCCTTGTGTGTGTGTGAGACGTGTGTGTGTGAGAGGCATGTGCACTTCCTGTAAAACATGTTTTTATGGAACATCCTGATGGTTATCTGCTTAAGGAAGGACTGAAGACTGGAGAGACAGGCTGGGGTCTTGGATGAGAGAGAGAGAGAGAGAGAGAGAGAGAGAGAGAGTGAGAGGAATAGGGAAGAGGAGAGGGACAGGGAGAGGGAGAGAGCAAGACAGGAGAGAAGGATGCATGACGAATCACTGTCCAACTCTATCAATCAACATGTCATATCTGTAGCTTCTGATGTTTAGCAGGATAGGATGACAGCATCCTGATCCCCTCCCAGCTCTTCCATAACTACTGGCAGAACCACACCACTCACAGTTATACCGTTAACATCATATTATTAGTAGCAGGCCTACTATAATATTGACATGAGTATGCTGCAAAGCAGATCCACACTGGTTCACTGTCTGTCCCGAGAGCTCCACTGAAGTTCAGTCCAAAACGAGTCCAGTGACTTGGTAGCACGATGGAGGGCTTGCCAAGTGCTTCACACGCATGGATTACTGGGTGCTGCAGCTGGTCTGTGGTCAGGTTAGGCAAGGTAAAGGTGAGGTTAGGTCATCTTAAACAGACACTCTGTCTCCTTTCCTCCTCTCTCAGCCTGCAGCCGCGTCACTTTGAGGGCAGTGAAAGAGTCAAGGTCAAACTTCTTTAGTCACTAGAGTATTGGATTGTGGAAGTGTCACTCACTGTTAAAGCTGCTCTATAGGACAGCTGAATGTCTCTGAAGGGTTTGGGGGTTCAGGGCTGTGTGGAGGCTGGGGAGCCCAGGGGGAGCTGGTGAAGCAGTCTGGTATTGTGACTCTAGGCTGCACTGGGATGATGTAAGAGCTGTTGATGTTTCCTCTGACAAGGCAGCCGGTAAAACAAGACAAACTAGACTGGAACTGTACTGTTGCCAGGGACTCTCCATTTCCTTCTCTCTGACACACACACACTCACTCATACAGACACACGCACACTCACACACACACAACACAGACAGATTGGTTTAAATGATGGGACGTGCACAGAGTAGGCTGATTGTTCCGACAGAGTGGCTAACTGGGTGAGGGCTAGTTAGCGTTCTGACTGTGGGCCACTATGACTTCATCAGCCCGCTGCCACGGCCGCACGTGCCCAGATGAGCGGAACACTCCCGCTGGCTGGGATGATGTCATGAGTTCCAGAAGGCTGTGTGTGTGTGAGTGTTTGTGAGTGTGTGTGTGTGTGTGTGTGTGTGTGTGTATGATCAGCCAGGCAAACTAATGGAGAAACACTGGGTCAGCTGCAGTACTAGCCCTGGCCAGTCCCTCAGGAGACAAGCTATTAGACCTCACTGATAACATCACTATGGGAGAGGAAGCTCTTTCCAGCTGAACAGGTTTAACCATGTTTTAACATCCCAGGATCTCTTCAGAGATCCTCCTAATGAAGACTGATTATTGAAGTATTATTGGCTGGGCCTGAGATGATGTCACCTTGATTGTGTCAGTTATTGGTTTTTACTTAGAGGAAAATAGCCAATATAGGAATTTGTATTGTCTCAACACACAGGCCTTTGACAATTTACCAGCAGATTTAGACTAAAGATGTTATCAGTCAATGGACTCAGTAGGCTTGCAGAACAGTGCAGTGTATCTAGACAGCTGACTCAGTGTTAGGGATCATAGTAGTACTCTGACTGAAAGACGAGTAGTCCCTCTCAGCCTGACAGGCCCTGGCAGACACCCACCAGTTAACCTGACACGTTACAGAGGTGCCTCTGGATTGGACCAGACTGTCTGCTCATCGCTCCCCCACAACTCTGTCCTCTGATGGGGCTGGTGGCACTAGACTCTCCCCTGCACCTCCTCATCCCCCAGCCGCCTCCGATACCCAAACCCACACCTCGAACACCCTCCCTCTCCCCTTCTCTCTCCTCCCTCCCACCTGACCAACCCTCGTTGCTTTGTTAACTTCAACTCACTGCACTCCCCCATCCCCACCCCCACCCCCTGGTATCCCGTGCCAGGAAAGGGGGGAGAATTGTGTGTTTTGTCCATGTTAGGATGCCGGGGAGGGGAGTGCCCCTCCCTCCCCCGCGGCGGTTTCTAAAGCCTTATTAATGAAGGCACATGCAGAGGGATTAGGATTAAAGCCCTGCTCACGTTACTTACTCAAAACAAACCAACACAGGAGGGAGGGGGGGGGGATAGGAAAGGAGGGTGTTTTTGTGCCTTCCTGTGTGTGGCCAGGCCTGTGTCTGGGCATCTTCTGTGGGTGCTGTGTGACCCGACGTGCTCTCTGGTGCCTGAGCCATCACGTAGCTGCGCTGCTCTCTGGGATGGACGAGCTGGGGGTAACAGGAAATGGTACCCCAGACCCCCTGCATTCCGAGCAAGCTTCCCTCATTACCCTGGCTGGCCGTAGCTAATGAAACCCACATTGATGCTGACTTGCTTGACAGCAGTAGATCATTTCCCCTCTTCCCTCATCCTTCCCCCCCCTTTCTGCCCTTCTTCTGCCCCACTCTTCCCCCTCTCCTCCATAGCTTCTCCCCTCTGCTCCATTGCGCTCATCCTCTCCTCTAACCCACCCCCCTCCCTGCGCCCAACTATTCCAGTAACAGTAAGTGTTGTGTGTTTTGTGCATTCTTACTATGTGGGTGTGTGTGTGTGTGTGTGTCGCTCATCGATCTGGTGTGATAACTCATCTGACACTGCTGATTCATTTAGAAGATCTCATTGATTTCCTTTTGGATGTGTTTGACTGTGAGCACAACCCCTCCCTGTATCCTCCTCTCTCTCATTCTCATTCTGTTGTGGTATCATTCATTCAGACTCAGGCTCAGGCAGACACAGACAGACACAGGCAGACACAGGTAGACTCAGACTGACATAGGCAGACACAGGTGGACACAGGTGGACACAGGCGGACACAGGCAGACACAGGCAGGCAGAGGCAGACACAGGCAGACACACGCAGACGGACCCACGGACGGACCCAACCTCGGACGAACAATCAGACTTACGGTGCGTAACCACGGGGACTGTTCTGCTGTCACGGTGTCCTTCCCTCACTCGTCCTTATCCTCTTTCCTCCTGTGGTGCTTCGCTGATAAATCCTCCTCATCATTCCTGTTCTCTCGTTCCATTGTGGTGAACACAGTCTGACAGCCTTCAACCCTTCTGGGGACCTCAAGACGTTCTGTGTGTGTGTGTGTATGTGTGTTTTCAGTATGTAAACTGTGATATCCACAGCTACAAGGCCTCACCATCAGAAATCGTCCATGTACATGCTCTTATGTAATGACTTTGGTTCAGTCAGGCGAGTTTACCAGCTTTGCACACTACGATATTATTGAGCTGTATCAGCTGTTGCTACTTACATAATCTAACAGGGTTATTCCATCACTGAGCGATGCTCAGTCTTTGACATGTTTGACACAGATGCAGCAGAGGTATGGAACTATGCTGGTGTGACAGCTAAGACCGAATATCTGAAACTGTTTTTCATCCCACCTGTGAGAGGCTTTGCTGTGATTAGCAATGATTGAGTAAATATTGACCTATCACTGCACATTGATTCTGATTCCAAATGGCAATGTTCTCTACCATAAATGTGATTTGTTTCAGTCACTGTGGAGGTGGACAGCGATTTAAGTGGACTGATGGGCTGAGGTCTGTCATTGTGTGTTTCGTGTTACATTATTTATCAGCAGCCTTAAACTGGAAGGAAGTGCGTTCCTCTGTCTTGTCTCTCTCTCGTCTCTTTCACTCCTCTCTCTCTCTCCCTCTCCTCTCTCCCTCTCTCTCCCTTTCCCTCTCTCCCTCTCTCTCCCTCTCTCTCCTCTCTCCCTCTCTTCTCTCTCGACTGGCACAGATACAGCCTCATCACATGACCCACAAACACAGTCAGCCATGCAGAGCCCCGGAAGTCCTGAGCTAAATATATCTGAATATATGTCAAATACATAGCAAATACTTGTATGGAGACAACTGTGTGTGTGTGTGTATGTGTGCGCGCGCTTGTGTGTATTTGTGTGTGGAAGTGTGATTATATGAGTGTGTGTTAGTGTTAGCCTTTAGGGTGTGTGTGAGATAGAGAGAGGAAGGTCAAGTGAAACAGGCAGGGAGGAATTCAGTTGCATGGATCCTTGAACAGGCGTTCATGCTTCCCTGCATACCATCAAAGAACTGAAAATAGCGTTTTTATATAGGTGGTGTAGAACTAGAAGTGGGAGAATCTGTGTGTGTGTTAATGTGTGCATACGTGTGTGCTTGAGCTAGCTGTGAGGTTCACTACAGTAAGGGTCATAAATCATAGAACTCCTCTGAGTTTTGACGAGCCTGTTGTTGTTGCTGTTATGGAGCTAACCTTGAGAAAGAATTCTGGCCTCTGATTGGCCAAATATCAGAGCATTCAGAATTCTCCTAAGTAGTGAACCTGATCCCATTTAATGAGAGCAGGAGACACACAGAGCTGACAGGATTAATCAGATGCAGTGTTTGAAATTCAAACACGTGAATGCCTTAAAGGTGAACAGTTAGTGAACATCCACGTTTTGAGCCAAAATGTTAACGATTAATTGAACCGCATGACGAGGTGATCAGTGTCTGCTGTGATCTGTTTCCATAATGCTACTCTAACTCGTTAGTATTTCAACGTGTTCTCTTTCTTGGAGAAAGGATTGTATGGATCTGACAGAAATAGATGGTTTTGTTAGATCGTTGATCAAAGGAGAGGAGGCAGGCGTTTCTAAGCGAGGCAGGTAGAGATCCCTGGCTGGATGTCATGAACCCTGTGGAGTCCTGCAGAGCAGGCAGGCAGGAGCTTCACAGGCTGCTTTCAACGTCACCTCCTGGGCTACAGCTGGGAGAGCAGGAGGAAGAGGTAGGGGGAGAAGAGGAGAGGAGAGAGGAGGCAAGGGAGGAGGAACTAACAGGATGACAGCCCAGCTAATCAGAGTGGAGAGGAGGAGAATTCCCTCCAGGTGTTTAAGATAGACCTAAGCTAACTAATGTAGGAGATTCACCTCATTATTTGGTCTTTACGTTTATTTATTCATGCACGTATGTTTTATCTATGTATTTATTGGCAGCAAAAGCAATGTTTGGAAGCATTGTCCTGGCGTTGTTCTGTAAACAGGGTTAGTTTGATGCGGATGGGGTCATAAGAGCGTATGATCCCAGGTGCTGCTCCTAATGCTGTGTCAGCAAAACGCTAGTATTGCTGCACCCACACAAACAGAACACTGAGGGTGTGCTAGGGGAAAAGGATACGGGAGATAGGGGAAGAGCTTTGTAATGTCACATCAGATGTGAACAAAGACAGATTTTGCACTGGAAAAGCCGGTTCGTTTCTACAAGCAGCAGTCATGTTGTTTCAGGCTGATTGCAACGTACGCTTATGTTCAGCACGAAACGGATATGAAATGATGAGAATGTCTGTTGACCCTGGCAGCGGTGGTCCAGCTCTGCAGAGCAATCACAGCTGGGTCCGCGGTCACATGACCTCAGCCAGTCCCCAGAATGTGTCTGCAATGATGAGACGGTCTGGCATTCATATCTAGGTCTACAGAGCTGTGTATCATGGAGGCTAACACAGATCAGTCTCTGTGAAAGCTGCATCATCAGTTCAGGTTTTTTTTTCCTTCCTGTTCTCCAGATGTATGACATCTGATCTGACCCTTGTGTACAGCTGGCCTCATCCACTCTGGATTCAGAACAGAACTCCTGCTATTGTTCTGTGTATCACACTGGGCCTGGTCCCATGTTATGTAAATTATACGAACAACACTGGGACTGGCTGGGACAAGCGTCCCGCCCCTTTTTCCTTTAGGCCCGTTATTGGTAGACAAAGCCTGTTACTGTTAGGAGAAAAGGTTGCTATTGGTGGACAAAGGCTGGTATTGTGAGGAGAAAGGTTGCTATTGGCCGGACAAAGGCTGGTATTATGAGGAGAAAGGTCTGTGTGGCTTTGTGTCTAAGAAAAGGGACCGGAGCCAACCTCTGTGAGTTACGGTTCCTGTGTTCTTTTCATCTGAGGAGGCCCGGGCAGTTTGTGTCCCTCGCCGCCTTGCACCACGGAGGTGCTGGTGTGACCACGACCTGCTCCCCTCCTATGCAGATGAGTGGTGAGTCAGCGGAAAGCCTCAGCCCTGCTCAGCTGTTAGGGCGAGGCTCTAGGAGTGGGAGGGGATGAGCTCCCTGGGAGGGGATGGAGGGAGGAGATGGAGGGAGGGGATGGAGGGAGGAGATGGAGGGAGGGAGGGGATGGAGGGAGGAGATGGAGGGAGGAGATGGAGGGAGGGAGGGAGGGGATGGAGGAAGGAGATGGAGGGAGCGGATGGAGGGAGGAGATGGAGGGAGGGAGGGAGGAAGGGATGGGATTGAGAGTGGGTTATGTGTCCACTGGCCTAATTGTCAGTGTGAGGAATTAGCTCTGGAGAGCTCTCGACTGGGCTGAACTGACAGAGGGTGAGGCTCAGAGAGAGAGAGAGAGAAAGAGAGAGAGAGTGTTAAAGAGAGAAAGAGAGAGAGTGTTAGAGAGAGAGAGTGTTAGAGAGAGAAAGAGAGAGAGAGAGATGGCGAGAGAGTGGATCTATCTGTGTGGCTGTAACTGGTTGACCTCTCACTGACCTCAGGAAAGATGAGACTGACAGTGTCAGTGTATTTATTTCCCTGCTTCTCCTCTCCTCCTGTCCTCTCTTCTCTCCCTTCACACACCGCACACACCTCAGCTGTAGGGGGACTCTGAGGCACAGTGAGTCAGCGAGACAGCGGCTCTGTGGAGTTAGAGAGCGTTTCATGTTTTATTCATGAGGTGGCATTGAGGCACAAAGAGAGTCTCCTCTGCTTTGATCATGAAGCTGCCACATGCCTGCTTTCATCCCATCCCTGCCCCACTGTCCTGCACCCGGAAAGCAGAGGGGAGGGTGTGTGTACATGTGCATGTTTGTGATCGAGTGTGCGTATGTGAGTGTGTTTGTGTGTGTGCAGGAGTGTTCACTATACGTGTGTGTGGTAATGAGCTTGTAAAAGGGTTCAAAGGGTGTGTGGTGGGGTTAGGAGAAGGAAGACACATCTCCTTGTGTCCAGAAAAGAATCTGACAAGACAGCCTTTTGTAATTGGCTGGCTGTCCACAGGATCGTTAGTCCATCAGTGAAGATGGACATAGACATGGAGGTGGGACAGAACGGCAGGGGAGACACCTTATGATACCTAGGGTGCAGGGTGAGACAGGATATGATGACGAATGTGCTCTGAAAGAAGCACTAACACTTCCTGTTGACTTCCTGTTGACTTTCTGCTGACTTCCTGTTGACTTCATGAGGTGGCTGTTTGACAGACAGGGATTCTAGCAGTAACCACAGTAAAAGTCTGCTTTGCAAAGATTACACACCACCTCTATTAGAATACGGGTGTCAAACTATTGTACTGTATTCTGTGGAGCTGTCAGGCTAGTGATAACTGGTGATTGTACAGGTGTTTGTATCTTGTCAGTTCTGGCGTTAGTACTGCCTCTCTGTGGTCTGGTTGGAGAGCAGGAATCCAGGCTCTGTCTAGCAGCTTCTGTGTCAGTCTGGGCCTTCGTCTCTAGACAGCCGCTTCCTGCCTCACTGATCTCCATGACCCTGAGCCAAAAGCTGCCTTTTGCGAAGAGTCAGACAAGGGTTCTGACTGGAGTAGAGTCAAACAGGGGTCCTGACTCATGTAGAGCAGACAGGGGTCCTGATTCGTGTAGAGTCAGACAGGGGTCCTGACTCGAGTAGAGTCAGACAGGGGTCCTGACTCGTGTAGTGTCAGACAGGGGTCCTGACTCGTGTAGAGTCAGACAGGGGTCCTGACTCGTGTAGAGTCAAACAGGGGTCCTGACTCGTGTAGAGGCATCCTAACTCCCACCCACCTTCTTTAACCAAGCTATCTGCTTAGTCTTCTGTGTTGTAGGAAGGTGTGGAGGACGAATGGCCCCCCACCCCAACAACCCCCCAACCCCCCCAGCCCCCAGCCCCAGTTGAGCACTGGGCATTGGGCCCCCACCCCCTACAGTCTCCAGTGGAGCGTTGGTCTCTAGGGTACAGTAATGGCTGTAATCATTAACGGAGGATGCCAGATGAATATAAATCAGGGTGGATGGAGGCCGGGGGAACTCTCTAGGATCGTGTGTGTTTGTTTGTGTGTGTGTGAGAGAGAGAGAGAGAGAGAGAGAGGGAGAGAGAGAGAGAGGGAGAGAGAGAGGGAGAGAGAGAGGGAGAGAGAGAGGGAGAGAGTGCTTTCCCAGCCTCCCCTGTACCCTGCTAGTGTGCTGTGTTTCTCTCCTCTCCAGCTTCTCCTGATATTCTCCTAATTATCCTCCAAACCTTCCTGCCATTATTTGTTCTATTTAATGACTTACTTTTAGCAGTTTCATTTCGGAGTTTATTTTTGTATGTGAAATGAATGGAGATCACACATTGTGCTGTTTTGGTTCCTTTCCAGACTCCAGTTTATCCCAGCTTAACCTTTACCAGGCAGACTTGATTGAAGCTGGAACCTACATGATACAAACACTCGTGTGGTTTTCCTTCATTAACAGCTGCAACCCCCCCGCCCCATCCCACCCCCTCCTTACCCCTTTGAACACACACACCCACCCACCCTGCATAATTCATCAGGCAGTTATTACAGGTCTCTGGAGAAACACGAAAGTAATTTGCATGCATATTTCATCATCCTTATCCTGGTCATCACCAGGCGCGTTCCTCTGACATGACGTTGTGTGGGTCCGACCCTGGAGCGGACACACCCTGTTGGTGCTTCCTGACTGCAGAACTGATGGGCATAATATTACCATGATGAGACTAGCTCATAAATATGGAGCTGCACACAGACAGGCGCACTGACTGACAGACACACGGACATAATGGTGAACAGATTTAACATATTGAGCTCATTATTTAGGTGTGAGTGAGTGTGTAAGTGTGTGAGTGTGTGAGTGTATGAGTGTGTGAGTGTTTGAGTGTGCACGTGTGGATGCAGCTGACAGACCGCTTTTCACCAGTGGAGCAGAGGGTCAGAATTAGCCCTTTATCTGCGTATATGTGTGCATGTGAATGTCATCACATTTAAATGGATTCATGTGGTGTGTGTGTATGTGTGTGTATGTGTGTGCGCGTGCGCAGATGACAGTGCGTCTGCCACCAGCAGCATGGAGGTGACAGACCGCCTGGCGTCTCTGGAGCAGAGGGTTCAGATGCAGGAGGATGAGATCCAGCTGCTCAAGTCAGCCCTGGCAGACGTGGTCCGGAGACTCAACACCTCCGAGGAGCAGCAGAACCTGCAGACACGCAGAGGGCCCACCAAAGGTAACACACACACACACTCATACACATCATACACATACACACTGAGAAAGCAGGAACACACACACAGACACACACACAGAAACTAGGAACACACGCAGACACAAGAACAAGGAACACTCGTAGACAAACACAAAAAATCCTGGGACAAACACAAACTCACATCTCTTCCTGGTCCTATTTTATCTTTCTCTTCTCTGAAACTCCCCCTTTCTCTGCCTGTGTCTCCAACTGATAGCTCACCTTCCTGGAGATGTCTCTACCTAGTCTCTCCTCATTCAGCCTCGTAACATGGTTCTCCTCTCCTCTTCCATCTCATCCTTTTCCTCATACTGCCTTCGTCCTCCCCGTCATGTTCTCCTCCTCTTCCTCCTGACCTCCTCTTCTCCTCTCCTCCTCCTGATCATGTTCTCCTCCCCCTGACCTTCTTTTCTCCTCTCCTCTTCGTCATGTTCTCATCCTCTTACTCCCGACCTTCTCCTCTCCTCGTCATGTCCTCCTCCTCTTCCTCCTGACTTCCTCTTCCCCCCCCCTATTCCTCGTCATGCCCTCCTCCTCTTCCTCCCGACCTCCTCTTCTCCTCTCCTCTTTGTCATGTTCTCCTCCTCTCATGCGTTGTGTACGTGTGCGTGCTAGAGGTGGCAGGGATGAGAAAGTCCTCTTCAGCAGACAGCAATGCTGGGAAGACAGGTAGGCCATGTGACACAGGCTTCCTGCAACCACTCAGCACTGACACTGGCCTGAACACTGCACTGAGGGGCGGCCGTGGCTCAGGGGGTAGAGAGGGACGTCCACCAACTGCGAGGTTGGAGGGTGGATCCTTGACTCCTCCAGGCCATGTGTCGAAGTGTCCTTGAGCAAGACTCTGAACCCCAAGTTGCTCCTCGTGGGCAGGCTAGCGTCTCGCATGGCAGCTCTGCCCGCCGTGTGTGTGTGGTTCCTCTGTCTCTGGCCTGATCCCTCACATGTTGTGACTCTCACACTTGCTTTTAACCGCACGGTTATCACTGCTTCCTTGCCTTCTCCTCCACTCTTCCTCTCCTTCTGAGGGTTTTCTCCTCAGTTGTGCTCTGCCTCTCCTTCCCCTCTGCTCCCTTCTTGTATTTTTCTGTCAGTGCTGTCACATGTTTAGTCTCTCTCAGCCTCTGGGAG
Organism: Plecoglossus altivelis; assembly: GCA_036571765.1. NCBI lineage: Eukaryota > Metazoa > Chordata > Actinopteri > Osmeriformes > Plecoglossidae > Plecoglossus > Plecoglossus altivelis. The sequence continues at coordinate 6,064,373 of BROE01000009.1, forward strand.
ACTGAGGCTGACTCATGCTCTGCCGTGACACACAGACACACACACGCAGACTCAGAACTTTCTCTGCACCACACTGTTTGATCTAATACTGCTGGGTCGTCTCCCGGTCGGTCCTGCCAAGATGCTGTTTAGCCACAAACACACATACACCAGCTAGCCAGTCAAGCCAAGCCAAGCCAAGCCAAGCCAGCTACTCAAACTATAACAGAACCTTCTAGCTTCCTCTGCAGTAATAAATATTTCATGGCTGCTGTTTCTCCAGTCGCACACACAGGCCTCCTGTCCGTCCCCATGGCTACTCTGCTGGCATCTGCTGCAGACGTCTCTAACCACGTCGCAGCCAGCCGACGCCAGCTGTATTTCCGTGAATAGACTGCTTAGACACAGTGTGCTAGACTCTCATGGTATATGTTGGTGTGTGTTTGTGTCCTGCAGCCAGACCAATGATACCTGCACTGCCCTTGCGACCAACAGTCAACAATGGTACAGTCCTGCCAAAGAAAGGAGGCGGGACCCTGCCTTCGCCCTCTGGTGGACGGAAGGACTCTGGCCCACCGTCTAACAAGAGGTGAGGCCCCTTTAATCCCCTTCCTCTCCACAACCGTATTCTCTTCTCCAGTCAGTGAACCAGACCTCACCTGACCTGTGCTTGTGTCAAGTCTCATTGCCAATAAATATGTATATCAACCGCAGCAGTGTGGTTGTGGCTGCTCCCTCCTCCTTGAGCTTCATGGCTGCCCCTCCACCTTCAAAGCCTCTGTTGCCAACAACATGGTCGAGCAACGAAAAGACAGCGCTGTCCCACTGTTTCTGCTCTTCTGCTCTGGCATTTAGACTGGGGAGGCAGGGAGGGTTGTGTGTGTGTGTGTGTTTGTGTGTGTGTATCTGTGTGTGTGTGTGTGTTGTAATGAGGAATGAGGGAAGAGCAGGTGATCCATCTTCTCTGTCAGAAGGACAATAGTAGCCCATATCTGGTCACGGCTAGAATGTCATTATCATAATCAGACAGAGACATGAGGTTATAGACTTTCTGAGAGAGCATGTGTGTGTAGGGAGGTTAATAGTTAATACCCCTCTCTAGGCTGAATCAATATCTGTTAGCTGATCCCTAGAAGACCCAAGGGCCAGGCTATCTTAAGGTCTGTGTCAATATACGAGTGCTACTGACAGGAGAGTCTGTATCCAACTCTCAAAATGCAAACAGCAGCTACTGCCTTCCCCATCTGCCGCGCTACGCCTTCCTGCGCTGGCTATTGGACTGGCTGCTATTGAACAGACCCTTGCCCTCCTCCCTGTGTTAACGTCAGTGTAATCCTTCACGAACAGGATGTCTCCAGGGGTTTAAGGAAGCATTGGTGCGCCTCTGTTGACCTTGGCGGTTGTTTGTCTCTTCGGCTCTCATGCTGACCTCCTCTTGTCTGTCTTTCTTTTCCTCTCTCTCTCTCTCTCGCTCTCTCTCGCCCCCTCTCTCTTTTCCTTTGTCCCTGGCCGTGTGTCCTGCTTGTACCGTAGAGAAGCGCTTTCAGTTCTGCAAGGTTCTGCTCGGAACCCTAAATGGTTCTTTCAGACTTCAAACAGGATCCCTATGGAGCTGTGAACATTACTAGATGACCCCTCTTGTGTGTACAGGCAAAGGGAATTCACTTGTTTGTCCATTGTCCTGTATTTCTATGTCTATCCTTCCTTCTGTCCTTACTCACTCCTCTGCCTTGATTTCTCCTGTTCCTGCCTGCCTGTCTTCTGTCCTGTGTCTGTCCCGACGTCTGTTCTTGTCCAGTCTGTCCAGTCTGTCCTCCATGTCTGGCTCTACCAGACTTCTCTACGTCCCCCTCAGGTGAGATCAGCTGTGGGAAAGGTCAAAGTATGATATCCTCCTCTCTCCTCCTCTGTCTTCTCCTCTTCTCCCTCTCCTCCATCCTCCTGAGTGAAGTCATCCCCAGTAGTCAGGTCTCCCTCTCCTCCTCAGGCTCTGTGAGTGAACACACCCTGCGGCTCTTCACAACCCGTCACTTGGTTTATTTCTAGACCCGTCAGCTCCTCCAGCGGTAACACAAGTGGCAGAGGAAGTTTAAATCCATTTCTCTGGCGACACACAGAGAAAGGTGTTGTTTTGTGCTTTGCCGTGAGGATTAGACTCGCCTCCGCATCAGCTTCTCATTCATGTTTAGTTATGCTGGGTAGTCACTTGAGAACCAGTTGTTCTTTGCCACAACAGCCTGAAAGAACACAGGTCCCCCCTGTGGTCCATGGCCTACAACCTCCAGTCATTGTCCACAGAAGTGCAGCTTAGCCTGGCATACCCCGATAAACAGCTACAGCCCCCAACCTACAGACACACTCACGCACGCATACATGCATACGCACACATGCATGCACACAAACAGCGCTTGTTTCAGGGGGATAGACTAGAGTCGGGTCTGAATGGGCTCTGTTCACGTAGAAAGGATTAGACCTGAGCCTGCGAGCCAATGCAGTGCTGACGGGGGCCTTTCCTTTTGTGGCAGGCATCTGACTGAGCAGCCCCTCCTCCCCCTCCACACTCCCCCTCCCTCCCTCGCCCACCCCCCTGCCCAGAGATGAACGCATCACTCACAGCAGGGGCACGAGACGAGAAACGTTTCTCTATTCAAGTGGCTCTCTCACTCCATCCACGTTCCTTTCTCTTGTTTCCACCCCCGCCCACTCTTCCCTTTTCTGTCACTTTCATTTCTCCCTTGTCACCAATTTCTCGCCCTCCAACTGTGTCTCTTACTGTCTGGATAATAAGGATTGTCTGTACGGTGATGGTGAACCGTGGAAACCATGGGTTAGGTGAAATCAGAGAAAAATACATTAAAAAGTGATCTCTCTCCGTGGGAGTGGTCCTACAGCCAATGCCCCTGTATAGTAAAGTATAGAGGTTCCTCTGGACTCTGTGTGACTCTGTGTGATGCCGTGTTTCCCGTCTCCACAGCACTGTGAGGAGAGCCAACTCCAATGAACAGGTAGGAACGGGCACACGGAAAGACAGCGGTGATGGCAAGAACAACCGGACACGCGCCGGATCCACTGGAAGCAACTCCAGCGGCAAGCGAGCCAGTGAAAGGTACCGGAACTCTGCTATCATGACAGAGAGGGGTAGACTAACTCTGCTATTGTGACAGAGAGAGGTAGACTAACTCTGCTATCGTGACAGAGAGAGGTAGACTAACTGCTATCATGACAGAGAGAGTAGACTAACTGCTATCGTGACAGAGAGAGGTAGACTAACTGCTATCGTGACAGAGAGGTAGACTAGCTCTGCTATCGTGACAGAGAGAGGTAGACTAACTCTGCTATCGTGACAGATAGAGGTAGACTAACTGCTATCATGACAGAGACAGGTAGACTAACTCTTCAACCATGACAGAGAGAGAGACGGAGAGGAGCATGAAGGAAGAGACAGAGAGAGTTTAGATCACCCAGGCTACAGTGTGGGATGATTGGTGCCAGACTGGACTCTTCCGTCTGAAACCTTGTTGACTCTCTTTTCTCTGTCCCCTGCAGTAAGCCAAAGGAGCCAGTCTTCAGTACAGGTAAGCCAGTGTATGCTGTACTCATCCCAGCGTAAAGCTGAAACAGAGCAATGCTCTTCTTGGTGCTGTGGTGTGCTTGACAACAGGTGGTGGCATCCTAACATGAAAAGGTTCAACTTTTATCCTCTAGCCAATAACAAGCCACCTCTTCCTAATTAACCAATCAGCATTGTCCTTCAACTTCTCACAGTCTTCCGTCATTCATCATCCATCCACTAATCCCTTTCTTATTATATAATTTGATCATGATTATAGTTTGAATATTTGTTTGAGGTTAATTGCGTTTTTTAATGTGTTTTTATTTATGTATGTATTTATTTGACAAAGAACATATTGATGGACAGTTATCTAAAAGTGATCTTGCTCCTCCTCCACGCCCCCTGCCAGGGGCAGGGACTGTGGCAGACAGAAGGGTCACGATGTGAACCCACCACAGCTGTGACCAACCAGGTCCTGCTAACATATGACTCCACCACAAAGTAGTTCAGTTCGGTTCCCAGAACCTAAGCTGCCAGGGGGAAAACGCAGATATCCACAACCGAGTTTAGAGTCAGGCACATGTACGTCATGTCGAATACATCATAGTTGATCAAATGTTTGATCAACACAAAAATCTCTCGTGGTTTTTCTAAAGAGGAGATCAGTTGTAGGGGTATGCACTAGATTGCGTCCTACACCCCTCCCACACCACTATTAGATTCAATATGTCCCCTGGGGAAAGAAGGGAGAAGTTACCTATCAGGGAGACCAGGAAGCAGGTGTGTCCATGCTCACCTGGACCTTCTGTCTCTCTCTCATCTAACAAGGGATGCGACGTGTCACCCACTGCAAAGGTAGGCTGCTGTCTCTTTGTCCCCTGACACCCTTGGTTGGACAGCTCTCTGGACATGGTACTACTTAAAGGCCTTAAACTGGTCCATACTCTGTCCCTCACTGCCCTCTATAGGCAGGAAGTAGTATTGTACGGCTAGAAGTGAAAGATGCACAGTAGTATGCAAATAGATATGACTGGACCGAATTAGAATTCATTAGGATTCATTAGGATGAATTAGATTGAATTAGGATGAATTAGGATCTGCACCTGGAGTCTGTAGGACTCGGCTAGTTATCTTAGTTGTCCTGTATGAATATCTGACCTGGTCTTAGTGAACATAAATTCTATGCACAGAGAGCTGTTCTTGGACAAGGGTTGGAGTAGGGTAGACAAACCTGACTGTGTTAGTAACTCTACCTGGAACGCTTGACATTTTGCACAAGTTGACTAACACACATACACATTCATATGCACTGACACACACACACACACACACCAAAAAAAACATACACTTACAGACACACACATTCCAAAACACTTTAAAAGGCTCTAATCCACACTGAGTAGCCTGGCCTGATTGTGCGTGTAGTTATTGATTGCAGTGTTGCTAGCCTACTTCAGCTTAAGCCAAAATTGCCACTCTCTCGTGTGTGCGTGTGTTTTTACGTGTGTGTGTGTGTGTGTGCTTGTTTGCTAAGCCACAGCCCACTGCACCCAGCGCTTGGTCTCTGTCACCATAGAAACCACATAAAAGGTTTTCATTCCTTCCTCTTGTGTTCTTAGCGGCCTCTCTTCAGAACACCCAGATAGATCTTACGGGCCTCTGATCATCTAATCTCACCGGACCATTCGCACTACAAGGCTTCATTAAATCCTCATTTTCAGTCTTCTGAAGTATCATCCGGAGAAACGGAAAAAGAACCTTGTTTGAATTCATAGTAGTTTAAGTTCAGTCTTTGTCCCTCTCTATAGAGTATTGAGGATGATAAAACCGGCTAGAACGGTATTGTTAATTTGTTAAACTTTCGGACATCAAATTCATTTTTTTAAATTCAAAATTCCAAAATCTTACAAAAAACAAAATCATAAAATAAACAGTAAAGACCTGCGCTGAGTTCCGATCTCTGAACCCCCCCTACCCTGCAGCTTCCCTAGATGGCTCGTTTGGTCACTGTCATTGCTTGGTTTCCACCTTCGTGCTGATAGTCGATGTAGCAGATGGTTTGTTTATGCCCAACATCTAACATCAGTCACTCTGTTTTGCCACCCCCCTCTCCTTTTTACCCATTCGGCCCTCTCCAACTCTTCCTACTGTGTTCCTCTCCAGTCACAGTCCAGATCTATCTCAGTCGCCCCTCCAAGTGGGCAGGACCAGCAGACACGCCCAAATCATGCGCGGTCACCGTCTCTGGCCGCCCCGCCCTTCCGACCACACCCATGTCCAAAGCGGCACCTTTGTCAGAAAAGGGCGGGGCTAAGGCAGCAGTGAGGAAACATCCTACCTTCACCCTCCCCCTGAAGAAGTCTGCCAGTCAATCATATTCCCCTCTAGACATGCCCAGTTACCGTAGTCCAATCAAATCACCCAGCCAGTACTTCCAGATTTGCTACTGAGCCAAAGAGTCAGGACCAGCTAGATGGCAGCTCTGACCTCTGCTGTTATGTTTGGTGCTGTTATGAAATGTGTTCAGGATGAGACAGAGTTGTCTTCGCCCTTCCTAGCCTCTGTGGACTCTTCTAGCTAGGAATGTCCAAAAGCTCCTCTGCTTTACTCTTTGTCTCACGTTATTGTGTGTCTTTGGCATGTTTTTGCTTGACCAACATCGGCATGTTGATTTTTTTAGTGATGTTGTTTATTGTTTGACTGTTTGTTTTCTTCTTTCTCTTCTGCTGAACTTCACCATCCATCACGTCCTGTCTGTTTAAGCATCGTAAAGCTGCACATTAACACAGACCTCTCTTTGTTTTTCACTGTTTATTGTCATCAGAATGTATTTAAAATAACTAATAAAAAGCCTTTCAAAAGCTAATATTTCTTGACTGATCATCCTTTCATAACATCTCTTTCTCATGACTCAACATCCTGTTTTTCTCTCTCTCTCATTCTTCCTCATTCCTCTCCATCACCGCTCACCGTTCCGTGAATACCGTTGTCTTCATCACTTCATACCTCGCACACAGCTCCGCAGACAGAACCGATGGCTTCTTGAGCGCCTGTTGGTGTGCGTCAGGCGCCCGCTCTCTCAGCTGTACTCTGAACGTGTGTTGTTGTTCTTCTAGAGGAGGGTTATGTGAAAATGTACTTGAAGGGGCGTCCCATCACCATGTACCTGCCCAGGGACCAGCTGGACTCCTACTGCCTGGAAGCCAAGGCTGAACTACCGGGCAGGAAGCTCAAACTGGACTGGGTGTATCCTTTTACGCTGACTTGCAACACTTGTGAGTGTCATAGACTGGGTATGGTGGTTTGTGTGTGTTTGTGTGTGGGGGGGGGGTCCTACATGGAATAAGGAAGTGTGTCCTTTTTGCTTGCCGGTAAGTGTGTAAATGTATACCAACAAAGAAGTCACAGCCACAGTTGTTCTGTTGTATTGTGACGCATTGAATGATGCAAGGAATATGTTTAATGATGATTGACCATTGAAGTTTATTTATTTCGAACCATCTTTGTTAGTCATGTTGGTGTGGTCAGTGTGGTCACATAGGTGACAGTTCAGTCTGTTTCCTTTGGTATGAAACGCTTTTCCTCAGCGCAGTTGTGTTCAGGTATGGTTACCGTGGTCGGGACTGCCGTTCTAACCTTTACCTGCTGCCTACGGGAGAGACGGTGTACTTCATCGCTTCCGTGGTCGTCCTCTATAATGTAGATGAGCAACTGCAGAGACACTACACTGCACACACTGACGACATCAAGTGGTGAGACACACACACACACACACCAATACACACTCATTCATGCAGACTCATACATTAACGTAAATTTCATTTACTAGTATGAGCTAAATGCTAGCATTTATACATGCTCATTTGGTCAATTGTGATTTAATTCAGGTTTTTGTATCCCGCTCACTTTTACAAAACCTAAAAAGCCAAATGTATGAAGGGAATTAAATACAATTTAAAAAGTAAAATACATACTGATTCTATGACAAAAAATAGATGGATTAACATTTCTATATGAGTTGATATGCAAAACATGTCAAATATAAACGTTTGCGTCCAGGCCAATCGGTCTGCATTAAAACAGACTGTGATTTGAACGTGTGTACTCATAGTACAAGCGATACACACAATATCAAGACAATAGCCAGATAGTTTATCATGATACTCACAGCACAGAAAAACAGTATTATCACAAGTCTGGTATCTCACAGACAGACATGAAGTCATCCAAACAGAAATGAGAAATCCATGTGAATACTTGGTTCAAGTTTGAGTCCAACAGCACACATCCTGGTTTATGCCTGTTCGATAATTGAGATGTCCAGTCTGCAGTAGTAAGACTGTTTCCATCCACCCAAAGCGACTCTGTTTTTGTAGTTGTCAGACCGATCCATACCAGTTTGTTGCGTCCAATAAGGCTTTTGAGGAAACTGTTTTCCTCTGGGCTGTTTACGATCACCAGGTCTCCCCCTTTCATCCTACAGAAGTCCCTGCTTTCGTTCCAGTTGCAATACATTGTGTTAACATGGTAACAGCTGGAACGAAACCTTTGCCATCCAATCGAGCACTCCTTGGTTGTCAGGATTTCGGCAGGTGTATTTGTGTTATTGAGGTTTAGACGCAGGATGATGTTGAGAGAAGCCTGAAGTATGCAGAGGATTCCCATGGTACCAGCCACCATCCCGTACACTCTCCTCTCAGAGTGAGGCAAGGACTCTCCTGGGTTCTGGCTCGCTAACCTGTGGCTAAAGGTGTTTACATAGTCACCCACCTCTACGACTACTGCTCCAGGCATAACTCTGTGTGGTTGTACAGGTCCAAGTGAAGGTCCGGTCTAACTGCCAAAATGGTTTTGTTTTGGAGCGTGCTACTTTGACTTTTAAGCAATTGTGAGCATTATGATCATGATGACACAGGGTGTGTCATGGTGACTATGCTGTGACGATGTCGTCATTGTATCTTAGCTGTTATGTTTGTATAGTAGTGGAAATACACTGTGTGAGCGTCTTTCTTTTTCTTTTTTTCTGTCTTTCAACTTGTTTCGCAATCTCCAGCCTGGCTGTTCATCCTGATAAGATCACCATTGCAACAGGGCAGGTTGCAGGCACTTCCTCGGAAGGCAAAGTAAGAGGGATTTTCACATCTGTTCCTGTCTAAGACTCTTAAACTCTACTTCTCTAATACTCTTCCTCTCTAATACTCTACCTTTCTTTTATATCACCTCTTGTCCTTACCTCCTTACCTCTCTAACATTCTTCCTCGTACCTAAAGTGGAGTATCTTGATGTCAGCATATATTAACTGGTGTTTTATTTCAATACTAACCTTATTAGACAGTTGAATGTCCTTCATGGTTAGTGTGTGTGTGTCCTGTTAGCAGCTGGCTCCTCATGTACGTGTGTGGGACTCTGTGAGCCTGAACACCCTGCATGTCCTGGGGACAGGATTCTTTGACCGAGCTCTGGTCTGCCTGGCCTTCTCCAAGTCGGTACGCTACATACTCACACATCCACACACTCACACATCCACACATCCACATACTCACACATCCACACACTCACACATTCACATATCTACATACTCATACATCCACATACTCACACATCCACACACTCACACATTCACATATCCACACACTCACACATCCACACATCCACACACTCACACATCCACACACTCACACATCCACACATCCACATACTCACACATCCACACACTTACACATCCACACATCCAGACACTCACACATCCACACGCTCGCACACTCACACATCCACACACTCACACATCCACACATCTACACTCGCACATCCACACACTCACACATACATATCCACACACTCAAACATCTACCCATCCACACACTCACATATCCACACATCCACACGCTCGCACATCCACACACCCACATATTCACATGCTCACACAGACAACCTTCAGGCCATCAAGCCAAGGACACAATTAATATGTTTCTGTATTGATCTACATGTCTGTCTGTCTGTCTGTCTTTCTGTAGAATGGAGGGAACAGCCTGTGTGTGGTAGATGACTCCAATGACCATGTGCTCTCTGTCTGGGATTGGCAGAGAGAGGAGCGGCAAGCTGAAGTCAAGGTAGGATAAATTGAACCTAGTATGGTACCAAAAAAGATAGGAACAAAGGGCTGTCGTAATTTCCAGAAAACCCTCCAATGTGTACGTGTAAAGTGAACATGACTCATTTATGTGTGTGTGTGTCCCAGTGCTCCAACGAGGCAGTGTTTGCTGCAGACTTCCACCCCACAGACAGCAGCCTCCTGGTCACCTGTGGGAAGTCTCACCTCTGCTTCTGGAACCTGGAGAAAGGCAGCCTGGGGAAGAAACAGGGCCTGTTTGAGGTACGGCTCCCCTGCTCTTGTCTCATTAGACCTGGGGTGTCATTTCTGAAACAGTGTGTGAGATTCATACTGCAGTAATAATAGAGTATGTTCGCACAAACGTATAAACACGTTCTAAATTAGGCCCCTGGTCATGTAGTCAGGAAGTGGATGAGGAAGTGTCAGAAAACACATTATTCTGGATTTTCCTGATCTTTCCAAAACTTCTAATGATTGAGCCCCAGACCCACTGAAGAGTGTGTGTTCTCACAAATCTGGAGTGTTATCTGATTCTTCCTGCTCTATACAATCCTCACATATGATATACTTACATCAACAATCCAAAGAACTGGTGTGAATGAAATGTATTATTACAAGTAAACTCTGGGAACTTTTCGGATTAAGAGTTTACTTAAGAGTCTGTTCCTTTAAGATAACTATCAATGACTAGGCAGGGACATTATGGGGAGATTTCCCGTCCTTGGGCATTGTGCTTATAATGCTGAGTCATCTCTTCAGTTCAGCCTAGATTTGATTATTCTTTATCGCTTGCCCTGCTAGAGATCATAAGAGATGTGTGTTGCCTTTCAAACGTCCTATCTGTTTTGTCTGATCTTTTGTCTGGTCTGGAGTTTACAAAGTGTTTGATGTTTTGATATTTATGTCTCTTGCAGAAACAGGAGAAGCCCAAGTTTGTCTTGTGTGTAACTTTTTCAGAAAATGGAGACACCATTACTGGAGACTCCAGTGGTAACATTTTGGTGTGGGGGAAAGGTAATGAAAACCCGAGGATGACGTGTGATATCAACTCCTCAGGCTGCTCTTTGTGTGAATGTTGTCAGGAGGGTAGGGTTCATGACCTTAGTGTGTGTGTGAGTGTGTGTGTGAGTGTGTGTGTCTGTGTGTGCCTGTGTGTGTATGTGTGTGGGTGTGGGTGAGTGTGTGTGAATGTGTGTGTGTGTTTGAGTGTGTGTGCGTGCGTGTGTGTTTGAGTGTGTGTGTGTGGGTTTGGCAGTGGTACATCACATTATCCCTTCTTTAAAAGAGCAGACATCTTCATATCATGTCAGGTTGTGCATTGTGACCAACAGAACATAACAGAACATAACCCATGAAATGGCAGGATCAGACCCTTTTGTATATTGAGGGGGGGGGCACACATTATATCAGGTGATAAAATGACCTGACATAATAGGTATTCCCTTTGTAACGTTTGCTGGAAAAGACCTTCTTGATATTCTTTCACATACCCCCCTCTTCACCACTCTTTTCTTCCTCTCTCTTTCCTCCTTCCCTTGGTTTCAGGGACTAACCGTATCAGCCATGCAGTGCAAGGTGCTCATGAGGGCAGCATCTTTGCTCTGTGTATGATGAGGAACGGCACTCTGGTCTCTGGTGGAAAAGACCGGAAGCTTGTCTCCTGGGATGGAGCTTACCAGCAGATCCACACGGTGGAGGTAAGGCTCTGGACAAATTGCGTTTAGCTTACCTAGTTTCCCTTTCAGCTTGTTGTCCTTTCTCATGGACTCTTCACTGTTCACCAGTTTGGTTAGTTGGGTTAGTCAAGCATAGAGTTTTAAAGGGACTCACACTAAGTCACGTAAACAGTTTCAACTTAACCCTAACGTGATTCATGCTGCTAGAGGCTTATGGGAGTTTACATGGATGCAGTCCTGATCTCCTTATCATTCTCAGACTTCGTTATTCACCCAAACTATGTATTACTGCTCACTAGAATGTATTTAATGCTAGAGCCTGGTCCTGGCCACAAGCAAAATGATTCTGCGCACTGAGTGTGACTAATGTGTGGGCGATATCCCTGTGAAAGTCTGTTTGTTATTGTGATAAAGTGAGCTGTGTTTCTATCTGTGAGGTCCCTGAGCTGTTTGGGCCGGTCCGTACCGTGGCGGAGGGTCGAGGGGAGAGCCTGCTCATAGGAACCACCAAGAACTTTGTCCTCCAGGGCGATCTGGATGGGGAGTTCAGCCCAATAACACAGGTAGGCACAGAGCACCCACTGGGTCTGCCAACACTCACAGGAGAAGTAAAGCAAATGCATTCATGTGTGTGGAGTCAGTGTGTCAGCAGAGTTCTCCTTTCCTCCAGGGTCATACAGATGAGCTGTGGGGGTTGGCTGTCCACCCTCTGACTCATCACTTCCTCACCTGCGGCCATGACAGGCAGGTCACCCTCTGGAACGCCTCTACCCATCAGCCCCTTTGGAACAAGACCATGGAGGTACAAAAGAAAACAGGGCCCCCTGGGGCCAGGTTGGAGTTTTGCACCCAGATGAAATTAGCTTCGTCGTTTGAACTGATCAATAGGTTGCTGGTTAAGGCTTATCGGTTGATTGTATATTGACAATCCTGACCTGATAATCGCCTGTCTTTATTTTGCTTCCTGTTCCAGGACGCTGCTCAATCAGCAGGCTTCCATCCCTCCGGCGCTGTGGTCGCCATAGGAACACAGACAGGCAGGTGAGAAAGGACAAATTAGAATCTCATCGTACACATTTGTACAGATAACAATACTCAAAACTTCATTTCAATGTACAGTAGTTTTTGTATGAAACATTAAATGGTAGCCGGAGTGTCTTAGAAGATTAGTATTAATTTGCTCTCCGATCTCGTAGGTGGCTGGTGTTGGACACGGAGAGTAAGGATTTGGTGACCGTCCACACAGATGGCAACGAGCAGCTGTCAGTCGTACGCTATGCTCCAGGTCAGTCCCTGGGACGTTACAATGAGGCTCCCTGTACCAGACAGTACTCTGCCTTGTAGTTTTCAATGCAGGGTGACGGTAAAAGAGAGTCGCCTGCAGCAAATCAAGTGTGTTTTGACTCTCAACCCTGTCTGTCCCCTCCGTGTTCATTTGCAGATGGCAACTTCCTGGCCATCGGGTCACATGACAACTATATTTACATCTACGCCGTGGCTGACAGTGGCAGGAAGTACAGCCGAGTGGGGAAGTGCTCGGTGAGTGCTGCTTGTAGACACACACACACACACCTCCTCGGTGTGTGTTCGGTGTTGTAGTACACCAACTCACTCTACAACCAGCTGAGTCAGACTGATGCAGTGTATCTGAGGACTCAGGTTACCGTGGCATTGAAGATTCTCACGTTCTCACAAAATATTGAGCTCACTAACCACCCCACCCGTCCCCTCCCCACCCTACCCCCCAGGGCCACTCCAGTTTCATTACCCACCTAGATTGGTCAGTCGACTCCCAGTATCTGGTGTCCAACTCTGGTGACTATGAGATCCTCTACTGTAAGTCTGCTCACTGAAATCCAACTTGATGACTCTATCTGTACTGATTAAGTACAGATATTGTGTTAATTACATATGGGTCCTTATGAGGTCTGTTGGAAGTCGATCATGTTTGTGTGTGTGTGTCTAGGGATCCCCTCGGTGTGTAAGCAAGTAGTGAGTGTGGAAACTACTAGAGACGTTGTCTGGGCGACCTCCACCTGTACCCTGGGTTTCCAGGTCTTCGGTAAGATAATCTCCTCCCTTCAGATGTTAACAACTCCTTCTGGTCCCCAGGAAAATATATCTGGACTCATAAACAACAAGTTTTTACTTGTAATATTTTAAAAACATATGTTGATTTGTGTCCTGGTGCTGATTAGGGCTGTGGCCTGATGGTTCAGATGGGACAGACATCAATGCCGTCTGCCGGTCTAATGAGAATAGACTACTGGCCACAGGAGACGACTTTGGCAAAGTCCACCTCTTCTCCTTCCCCTGCTCACAAGTCCGGGTAAGATACACGGTCAAATAACCAGAATAGTCTGACACATTTCTAAACTTAACTAACCTCCTTTAACTTGGTAATTGGTTGTATGTATGTTCATTCTTTATTTTTCTTTACAGTCATCGTTCACTTCCCGATCTAACATTTGCAAACTTGATCTTGTGTGTCTTTCACAGGCTCCCAGCCACGTGTATAGTGGGCACAGTAGTCATGTGACCAACGTCAACTTCCTGTATGATGACAGCTGCCTGGTGTCAACTGGAGGGAAAGACATGAGTGTCATGCAGTGGAGGATAGTGTGATTAAATTTACTGAGTGCTGTAAATATTGGCAGCCTAAGAGACATGCAGCCAGATAAACTGATAGATGGACGGAATTACTGACTGACGAACAAACATCAGACAGATCAACAGGGACAAAGACTGACAAGAAGGAAACAGACAAGAAGATAGACAGACTGACTGTCAAACAAAAAGATTGACTGAATGACAGACAAACAGGAATATAGACTGATGTGAGTGACAGACAGAAAAACAGACAGACGGGAAAACAGACAGACAGACGTGAGTGACAGACAGACAGACAAACAAAATGACAGACGATGGAACAGACAGAAAGATAGACAGACAGACAGGAAGACAGACTATGAAGTGGGCATAGGCTCGTGGGTCCGTTATGTGTATCAAAGGCCCCTGCGTTGAAATCCACACAAGCTTGTTGTTGATGTGTGGGGTTGTTGGTCTGTTGGTGGGTCAGGGACTGAGAGTGAGGTGTGCTACTGTTAAGGGCCTGTGTTTTAGGAGTGTTACTACTAGAGGAATGGTATAGAGTACTTGCATTGGGCAGTATCTATCCACTCTTTTTTCTGACTGTTCTAATTTTGTCTAATTTTGTCTAATTTTGTCTAATTTCTGTCTAATTTTGTATTTCACTACTCAGGAAACCACAATGAACTTAGGAGTTGAAGTTCTTCCCTGTCAAAGCTTGTCATGGCTCCTCTGTCTAGTCCAGCTGACACTCCTCTTCAAAAAACAAAAACAAAACACCTACACGTCTAGTTACTACTGTAGGTGTGCATGATTATACATCTTAAGATAGTCAAGTCATGTGAATTGAAAAACACACAGCACTGATTCTTGAGTAGAGAAATATTAAACATGATCATGGATTTCTCAGTATTTCATCATGGTGTGAATCTTGTAGAATAAATGTGACAGGATGACCCCCAGCGGTTGGTTCATGCTAAACACTGTGATCAGCCCTTGTGAAATGCTTGGTACACCTAACACTGTCTCTCTGCTGTTACTTACTAGCTATCTGGGACATTGCATGTTGTCCTCTTAGCCAATGGTTTCAACTTCACAAGCAGACTGTCATTTCCAAAAGCCCTTTAAGCAACATATTTAAGTCGAAGTCACACAGAAAAAATGTCTTTACAAAAAACTGAAACCAAGCCAGTTGCTCGGCAAAAAGACCCACTGGGAAACAACCTTAACATGTAAGCTTTAAAGAAAACCATCTAGATCTCTTTCTGACTAAATACACTTGAAGCCCTACATATTAATGGTTGTAGTTGGTTTCACATCTGCACTTCCTTAAAATGCATTATATTTGACATATTTAAAGCCCAAACTTCCGAACTGAGAGGCATGTAGGCCTATGATTCACAAAAGCATTCAGCTTCCAAATGTTTTACTTTTTGTCAAATTACTTACCTGTGTCACTTCCTCCTTGTTTTCCTCTTTGATTACTTCCTGTAGAGCTGTGTGCTAGTGTGTGTAAAAATGAGTGTGAGTGTGAGGACCAGACCACTGTTAACAGTACTTGTTTGTTGCCAGACGGCTGCCATGTTCATGAGCTGGGAAGGATCTTGCCTTTCCTGGGCTGAATGGCACCTCTGACATCCTTAGTTTGCACTTCTGTAGGTCCAGAACAAGTCTACAGTGTAGTAGATTAGTATTTTTAACATGACTAATAACTTACCTGGTAACAAATAATGCTTAGCGATGTTCAGTATAATGAATTCCAAAGAGAACACGACACTACTAATTCTGGTTTATTTACTTCAACTTTACCACAAAATGACATCAACTAAGTAAACACCAGGTAGTTCCAGTACAAATGAGATTTGTATCTAGTGCTTACCTTTTCCCTGGCATCTATTGTATATGAACAGAACAAGTGATATACAAAGTGAAGTCAGACTCAAAGCTAAATAATTCAATCTGTCTGCTACTGTACAGCTCTTAACCATAAAGTCATCAATAGTTTCATGCCATGTTTGTTGAAAAGTTATGAAGCATGCAAACACACCAAAACATACTAACATAACACCTGTCCAGCCATGTAAAACATGTCCACAATGACGATGTAACTCGGAAGGAATTGTTTTATTTACACAGCTTTTTGTTTCTTTATAGATTACTTGATTTGCTTTAGGGAAGATAAGTGAGAATCATGCATAGTTGGCATGTCTGCTCATTTAGCACAGATTTATGTACAACGATATGAAACATTAGACCCTGAAGACTAATCATGGTCATCATAGTTGATCTTATCACAACACGGCAATTCTGATACTGTACAGTATTTGTTCGACAGTAAACTATGACAGTGAAAATTCCTTACGTGTCTGTCTTTTTTTCGTCCAGATGTAGTGAGACACACGGTAGAGAGAGAGACGGGAGAGTAGAAATAGAGAGACTAGATATGCGTTTTCGACGCAAGTGGGCACCATTGGGCTAGTCTCCCTCGCATCACAGGGCTGTTTCCTTTCTCCCGTCTGCCAACCTCACCAAATCACCGCCGCTGATGAGAAGGAAATATGGCAACAGAAAAACGGATGTCAGCCAGAATTCTCTATCCTCTAATTGAGACAACCACCACTACTATCATTTGAACATGGAATTAAGAATAGGCGCATGCAGGGAGAGAATACGGCGCGCCAAGCTTATTCGAGAGAAGGAGAAAAGCCTTGGAATCTCGCACAGCATCTCCGCTACAGACTGACACTGCGTTAACGATTTAGAAGAACACAATATAGAGACAGTGTTTAATATCGCAGCGTATTATCGGGGATAATTGTACGGCATTTCTCTTAATAGAAAGTTGAATTATCGATATTCACGTCATCATCCCCTTGAAGAGAAGACAAGAAAATGAGGTAAGCGGATTCTGCAACGTGCATTGGATCGGCCTGACCGCGTCACTTGAAGGAAAGCGACATGATGCTGTTTGCTATCCATTGTTTCCTAGTGAGGTGCCTTTTTCCAGCATATGAATGAACCGCAGGAGGCACAACAGATTGTGCATAATTGGTATAGTTTTAGAAAATGACCATACCATGCCACTCAACCTGCGGAGCGCGGTGCGTCTCCCCCGGGACCGGCACGAGATCCCAGCGGAGGTGCTGCGGAAGACCCGCAGAGGCCGGCGCGCGGGACGTAAACTCCGGGAAAAGAAGAGATGCTTCCGACCTGTTCTCCCCGTCATCATCACGGGAAACGTGAGTTCTCTCCGCAAGGGGATGGACGAGCTGGCGGGATCTACGCGGTACCAGCGGGAGTACAGAGACAGCAGCATCATGCTTTTCACGGAGACGTGGTTAACCCCCGAAATCCCTGTCACTCTGGACCATTTTCATCTGCTGCGTGCGGACAGAACAGCAGAGAGCGGTAAGAAGAGAGGAGGAGGCCTGGCTGTGTTCGTGAATGGAAAGTGGTGCAAGTCTGGACACTGTACAGTGAAACAGCAGCTGTGTAACAAAGACATTGAACTGTTAGCTGTTAGCATGAGGCCATATTATCTTTGATAATGGCCATATTATCTTTGATAATATGGCCTCATGCCATATTATTTTTCACATATTATTGTGATAGCAGTGTATGTAGCCCCCTCCACTAATGCTGACAATGCTTGTGAAGCTCTGCTCTCCTGCACCAGCAGGTTACAAACACAGCACCCACAGGCTCTCTTCCTCATCTCTGGTGACTTCAACCACGCTTCTCCCTCATCTGTTCTGCCAACATACACCCAGTATGTCACCTGCCCCACCAGAGACAAGAAAACCCTGGACTTGTTCTTTGCAAACACCAAGGACGCTTATTCTTCTTCTCCTCTTCCCCCCCTGGGCAAATCGGACCACAATCTTGTACATCTGCGGCCTGTGTATGAACCCATCGTGCACAGGCAGCCAGTGGTGCCCGTGTTGTGAGGAGGTGGTCTGCTGAGAGCGAGGAGGCTCTGAGGGACTGCTTCAGCACCACTGTGTGGGCAGAACTTTATGACCCACACGGGGAGGACATCAACTCCATCACAGAGAGCATCACGGACTACATCAACTTCTGTTGTGTGTGGCTGGTAATACGGCTGGTATTGGAGGAGGATGCATCATCTTTCCTGCCTGCACAAGCTCTTCTCTCACTCGAGAACCCTGGCAGCGTGTGAGAATTCATGTTGTTTGACTTCTCCAGCGCCTTCAAAACCATCCAGCCGCTGCTGCTGAGGGACAGGCTGGAGACTGCTGGTGTGGACTGTGACTTGGCAGAGTGGATCCTGGACTACCTCGCGAACCGGCCTCAGTTTGTGAGAGCCCGGGATTGTGTGTCTGACACACTGACCTGCAGTGTGGGGGCGCCGCAGGGCACTGTCCTCGCGCCCTTCCTCTTCACCCTCTACACCTCGGACTTCAGACACAACACGGACAACTGTGTTCTGCAGAAGTTCTCTAACGACTCTGCCATCATCGGACTCATCACGGACGACGATGATGCAGAGTACAGAGGACTAACGCAGGACTTTGTGGACTGGTGTCAGCAGAACCACCTCCTCATCAACGCGGGAAAGAGCAAGGAGATGCTGGTGGACTTCCGCCGATGCCACTCCACTGCCCCCTCACCAGTGAACATCCAGGGAAGGGACATTGAGAGAGTGGACTCATACAAGTACCTGGGTGTTCATCTGAACCACAAACTGGACTGGACTCATAACACAGACAGGAAGAGTCAGAGTCGGCTCTACCTCCTGAGGAGACTCAGGTCTTTTGGAGTGTCAGGGCCGCTCCTGAGGACCTTCTACGACTCTGTGGTGGCATCAGCCGTCCTGTACGGTGTGTCTGCTGGAGCAGCAGCATCACAGAGAGGGAGAGGAAGAAGCTGGACAAGGTCATCAAGAAGTCCAGCTCCGTCCTGGGCTGTGCTCTGTACTCAGTGCGTGAGGTGGGGGACAGAAGGGTCCTGGCTAAACTCAAGTCGATGTTGGACCATGAGTCCCACCCCCTGCATGACGCTATGTCAGCCCTGGAGAGCAGCTTCAGTGACAGACTGATTCACCCTCGCTGTATGAAGGAGAGGTTTCGCAGGTCTTTCCTTCCTGCTGCTGTCAGACTTTACAATGATCACTGTTAGCCCTGAACATGTGCCATTCACCCGCTACGATCATGTGCAATATAATTTATAATTTAACATAATGTAAATAGACTTTTTACCTCACCATAGTCACTTACTGTGTATAATATAACAATACACTTAAGCCACTTTAGTTACCATTTTCAATGTAAATAAGAGTGTGCACTTTACACCTTATACTTTATATTGTATTTTTTACGACCATGTTTATTTATCCTTTTGTTATTGCATGCGCCTATTTCTTTCATTCCTGTCCTAAACTGTGTGTTGCAACAGTGGAATTTCCCCATTGTGGGACAAATAAAGGATCTCTTGTCTCTTATCTCTTATCTAACCTATAGTCAAATTAAGCAGATCATTTATATGTCGGCACACGATCATTGGGCTTTTCTTGCCGTGTCTTTATCCTGCTAATCATCTTATAAGAGTTTTCAATTCCATATCTTTTTTTGGTATTGGGTGGTCTATAGGACCTTGGTATTGTCACAAGAACATTATCATTAATGTAATTTGCCATTCGGGCTCACCTGATATTGAATGGTTAAATATGACTGATGTAGCAACAGCCTCTTTCATTGCAGAGGTGAGGGGGTGGGGCGTCTAAGGCCTCTGATGACGCACATATGACCCTTTTGAGCATCTCACACTGTCTACAGCCACACACACACACACAATCATGCTTCACAGAAAACATGTAAGAGTAGGCCCAGATCCTAAATAAACCCTGTCCTCATCAGGATCCATAGCATTTTAGGATTGTCTGTCGTCAAGCAGTATAGCCTGAGTGCATCTCTCAAAATGCTCATGTGTCACTCCAACTGACTGATGATCTGGTCTCTATCAGCCTGTGGGACTGTTGATTTACAGCTCAGGCTTTGCCCTGCTGGGTCACACACGCTGCTCAGTGGAAGGGAACGGGAATGTGGCCGTCCCTCAGTCCGCACTGCTTTGGGTGGAGGACTGGGCTGTTTGTGGGCACATGTGGCCCCATACCAAGTACAGGAGCTAATGTGTCTGTCTCCGTGTGAATCCGTGAGCTATATTCATGTCTGTTTGCTTTTGGCTGTCACGACAAAGCTATGCTGTGATGTTTGTCCTCTCAAAGCAGCAATGCCATACCTGTATGTTCTGTAACGCATTAAACACATTTAGCCCCGGGCTGTGATCCGTAGCTAGGCGAAGGAATGTTGCCTCTGTCTCTTTTCCTGGTTGAAGCGGTCCCGATGTCCTGTGTGTGTTTCCCAGAACGAAAGGGAAGTCTTAAATCTCGAGCGGGAGGTGACTTCATGCGTGGCGACGTCACCATCGGACTCCATTCCACCACAGTGAACCTGTTGAAGCTTCAACAGGTTCATGAGGACAGCCAGAGAGTTCAACTATACTGTCAAGGTACCTACTCCATTTACACACATACACACAGCCCATCTACACACACCCCATCTACATACACACCGCATCTACACACACCTCATCTACACACACGCCACATACACCATCTACACACACACCATGGGTGCAGGTGCTGTTCTTTGTAACTCTGTGTTCGTGCAGGTGCTGTTCTCTGTAACACTGTGTTCGTGCATGTGCTGTTCTCTGTAACACTGTTCGTGCAGGTGCTGTTTTCTGTAACACTGTGTTCATGCAGGTGCTGGGCTGTTCTCTGTAACACTGTGTTCATGCAGGTGCTCTTCTGTGTAACACTGTGTTCGTGCATTTGCTGTTCTCTGTAACTCTGTGTTCATGCAGGTGCTGTTCTCTGTAACTCTGTGTTCATGCAGGTGCTGGGCTGTTCTCTGTAACACTGTGTCCATGCAGGTGCTCTTCTCTGTAACACTGTGTTCATGCATTTGCTGTTCTCTGTAACTCTGTGTTCATGCAGGTGCTGGGCTGTTTTCTGTAACACTGTGTCCATGCAGGTGCTCTTCTCTGAAACACTGTGTTCGTGCATTTGCTGTTCTCTGTAACTCTGTGTTCATGCAGGTGCTGGGCTGTTCTCTGTAACACTGTGTTCATGCAGGTGCTCTTCTCTGTAACACTGTATTCATGCTGGGCTGTTCTCTGTGTAAGTGATACATTTTACTCCCAGTGAGGTTTATTGTGTAATAGAGCAACTAGATGATAACAAAGCTAGTGGCAAGGATAACATCACTGCAGAGCACCTTAAATTAGCCAGCCCCAGGGTAACAGCTTTGATTATTGTCCATCTGCCTCACAGGGCTGATGACACATAGCATACTGCCAGATACCATGTTGACAGTCATATTAGTGCCAGTCATTAAGGATAAGGCAGGTAAAATAGGGAGTCTGGACAACTATAGACCCATCGCCTTAGCCAACATTTTTTCTAAGGTGTTAGAGAAGTTACTGCTAGATAGACTGAATGAGTTCATTTACAAAACAGAAAATCAATTTGTTTTTAAGGACAAGCACAGTACAGATCTATGTATCTATGCCTTGAAAGAAGCTGTTGAATCCTACAGAAGGCAGGGTTCTACAATATTTCTAGGGTTTATTGATGCCTCCAAGGCATTTGACAGGGTAAATCACCAT